>JACSVZ010000009.1:1247273-1939873 GCA_014706295.1 Lycocorax pyrrhopterus obiensis
CTGATGGACCTCCGGGAGAAGGTGGCAGATATGGTCTGGGTCTAGTGAGGTTATGCAGCTGCTTAGAGTTTTTAATGCTACTTTACTAGTACTTATGATATCTGAAGTCTGGCTCGTGTTCTCTTTCAGCCTGTGGAATATGACATCTTTGAATCGAAATGGCATCAGTTAGCAACTAGGACACTAGCGCAGAATGCTGGGTTGGGCCAGCAGGATCCCAGACGTGGGATTGGACTTGATGTGCTGCTGGGTACAGGCAATTTTGCTGATGCTCGCAGGCAGGCTGCCTGACTGTACTGTGGTCGATCAGTGACGAGAGGTAGGCATGGCAGCGTTGATTCAAACTATTGAGATGGCTGCTCCTGAGGAGGAGTTTGCAGATATTGCACAGAGGAATGGTGAATCCTTCTTGCAGTTTGCAGGGAGGCTGACTGCCGCTGTAGAGAGGCAGGTGGAGGATCAGAATGTAAGGATGCTGTTGCTTAAGTTCCTTGCCAAGGCTCATTGCAATGCTGAGTGCAAGAAGATTATTCGGGCACTTCCTGGTGATCCTTCTTTATGTCAAATGGCTGAGGCCTGTGCACCGCTGGGCACCGCCGATTGTAAGGTGGCTGCCGTGGCTGCTGCCCCGCGGCCGGTCTGGAGAGGGCCGCAGGGCGGGCGGCGGAAGCAGGGGAGTGCTCAGGCCAGCAGGAAGCTGGGAGGAAAGGTGCGGAAAGGCATGGCTGTCTTGTTTCTCTGTGCTTGGTGTGGGAAGCCGAACCATGGTGCAAACGTCTGCAAGGCGGCAGTTTCTGTTAATGGTCAGCTTTCCTCGGGCTCGGCTTTAAATGGGGGGCAGAGCATGCGGGGGAGGCACAAGTGCTCAGACACAAATGTCTCTCCAAACCCCGGAGCTGATGCAGGTCTGCTTGGCCAGCTCGCAGCCAGCACCAGCAGCTCAGCAGGTGTGGACGTCTGCACAGCAGCAGCGGTCATCTTAGACTCTTGCGCAGTGCACAAAGTCCCCTTGGATGCCTTTGGTCCCTTGGGCGATGCCATGAGTGCTCTCCTCATGGGGAGGTCTAGCGCCACTGTTCAGGGTATCATTGTGCATCTGGGACTCATTGATGCGGATTACACCGGACAAATTTATGCCATGGTTTCCACACCCACCCCCCCGGTCACAATTCCTGAAAAGACTCGGATTGCTCAACTTGTCCCTTTTAAGTCCTCTGTTCGCAGGGCAGAGTCGAGGTCACGAGGAGACGGCTGCTTTGGTTCCACTGGGCCGCCTCAGGTTCATTGGACTGCTGTCCTGACCGAACAACGTCCTGAGATGTGGTGCACCCTGTCCATCCCCGATGCCACACCGCCAGAGGCCCGCCTCCGTGGGCTCCTTGACAGCAGCACGGATGTCACGATTCTCTCCCTTGCCGCTTGGCCTCCACAGTGGCCGTTGGATCCGGTGGGGCACCTGTCGTGGGATTGGGAGGAACAAAGCGCTGCTACGTGAGCCAGAAGCCTGTGGTGATAACGAACTCAGAGGGACAGAGGGCCGTGGTTAGGCCTCATGTCACTGAAACTGTTCTTAACCTCTGGGGGAGGGATGTTCTGGCTGCGTGGGGGGTGCGCATGGGACGGATTTTTGATGGGGGCCACTGTGGTGAAGGGTGCAGAGTGTCCCACGCCTCCTGTACGGTGGCTGGTGGACAGACCCATCTGGGAGAATCAGTGGTCCCTGCCTAAAGATAAACTAGTAGCCCTTCATGAATTGGTTCAGGAGCAATTGGACCAGGGTCATCTGGAGCCTTCTACCAGTCCCTGGAACACTCCTGTCTTCTGCATCAAAAAGAAGTCTGGGAAATGGAGATTGTTACAAGATCACAGGAAGCTGAATGCCGTAATGGAAGGCATGGGGACGTTGCAGGCTGGTATGCCGTCGCCCACCATGCTTCCCGCAGCTTGGCTGATCCTCATTGTGGATCTGAAGGATTGTTTCTTTTCAATTCCTTTGCATCCCGATGACAGACCGAAATTTGCTTTCACGGTGCCAGCAATTAACAATGCTGGACCTGCACAGAGATATCAATGGAGGACTCTTCCCCAAGGGATGCGAAACTCGCCAGCCATATGCCAAATGTATGTGGCCAGAGCCTTGTCTGGCGTTCGCAGGCAGTTTCCTGATGCTCAGTTGTATCACTATATGGATGACATCTTGGTGGCTGCGTCCACCCAGGATGAGCTGCTGCGGATACAGCCTCAGTTGCTCGATGCTTTGTATTCTCACGGGCTGCAGGTGGCTCCAGAGAAGGTTCAGCAGCAACCTCCTTGGAAATATTTGGGGGTCAAAATTTTGGAACGTACGGTTCAACACCAAGAGGTGCAATTTGTGCGTTCGGTGAAGACACTGAATGATGCCCAGAAATTGGTGGGTGTCGTCGCTTGGTTACGTCCGTATTTGGGACTGACCACGGCGCAGTTGTCTCCTTTGTTTGATTTGTTGAAGGGAGACTCTGATTTGAAGTCGCCTCGCACATTGACCCCTGAGGCACGTCAGGTGCTGGAGGAGGTGCAGCGAGCTGTTTCTGCTCGACAAGTCTATTGCATTGATCCCTCTGTTGATGTCACTGTTTTAATCACCACTCCAGATTTGCATCCCACAGGTATCATTGGCCAATGGAGTGACAAATGGTCCGATTCCTCGCACGTCCTGGAATGGGTCTTCTTGCCCCATCGGCCGCAGAAGACGGCAACCGCATTGTTTGAGCTGATCGCTCGTTTGATAGTCAAATGCCGGCAACGGTGTTTGCAATTGATGGGTGCAGACCCCGCAAAGATTGTACTACCGGTACAGCGGGAAGACTTTGACTGGAACTTTGCGAGCAGTGTTTCTTTGCAAAGTGCTCTAGAAAATTTTTCAGGGCAGGTAGCGTACCATCTGCCTAGCCACAGGTTGCTGCAAGTGGCAAAACTCACAGAGATTTCTCTGAGGCCCAAACATAGTCAGGAGCCGGTGCACGGACCCACTGTCTTTACTGATGGTTCAGGAAGAACCGGGAAGGCCATTGTTACCCGGAGGGATGGATCTGAGTGGCAGGTTCTGGAAGGTCATGAGGATGGCTCAGCCCAATTGGTTGAACTGAGGGCTGCTCTTACGGCATTTCAACGATTTTCCCAGGAACCTTTCAATTTGGTCACGGATTCTGCCTGTGTGGCTGACATAGCACAGCGGTTGGGTTATTCAGTTTTGAAGGAGGTCGGCAATGCTGATTTGTTTCATTTGCTGCAGACCCTGTGGTGTGTCATTCAGGACCGGGTTCATCCGTATTACGTTCTGCATGTGAGGAGTCATACCAATTTGCCAGGATTCATAGCGGAAGGTAACGCGAGGGCTGACAAGTTGGCTAACCCGGCGTGGGTAGCGCCTCGGCCTGATACACTCGCGCAGGCCCAGGCATCGCATGGGTTTTTCCATCAGAACGCACATACCCTGCAGAAGCAGTTTCAGTTGACGCCAACTGAGGCCCGTGACATTGTCGAGTCATGTGACGATTGTCACGCGCTTGCTGCGCCTTTGCCGACGGGGGTAAACCCCAGAGGCCTTAGGGCCTTGGAGATTTGGCAGACTGACGTCACCCACGTTGCCGAATTTGGCCGGCTCAAGTGTGTGCATGTCACGGTGGACACCTGCTCCTCTGCCATGTGGGCTTCTGCTCACGCTGGAGAAAAGGGCCGCGATGTCATTGCCCACTGGAGGCAGGCCTTTGCTGTTCTAGGCATACCTTCTGCTGTGAAGACCAACAATGGTCCTGCTTATGCCTCGAAAGAGGTGAGGCAGTTCCTGCAGTTGTGGGGTGTGTCACACAAGTTTGGTATTCCTCATTCTCCAACTGGTCAAGCTATTGTAGAACATGCTCATAGTACTCTGAAGCGGGTTCTTCAAAACCAAAAACGGGGAATGCAGGGTGAAACCCCGCACATTCGGTTGGCAAAAGCTTTGTATACCATCAATCACCTTACGGTACCGCAGAATTCTAATAATCCTGTCATTTTGAACCATCATCTCTTGTTACAGGCTTTGGACGAGGCACAGCAGCCTCAAGCGAAGGTTCGGGTGCGGAATTTAGTCACCAAACAGTGGGAAGGTCCCTATGACCTTATCGTTTCGGGGCGCGGGTGTGCTTGTGTATCCACAGATACTGGGGTGCTCTGGGTACCTGCAAAGTGTGTTCGTCCTGACCTGCGACCGCAGAGGCAAAATCCGGCCAACAGGCAAGGTGGAGACCGTGACCAAAATGAAAGTCATGAAGTGAATGGAACATCGAGTGACGACTCACATGCAGATGATGTGGGTGGTCGCTCCGATGGTCCTTCCACAAGCAGAGATTAAACACTGTTCATTTTTCTTTTTTCTTTTTTAATGGAAAAAAGGTGAGATGTTGCCCTGAGTTTGCAGTTCTACGATGTTTTCATTTTCTGTAAGTTTCTCACGCACTTTCTGTAAACATGGCCATGTTTTGTTAACTGTCTTTATTGTTTTTCATTCCATTCTCCTAGGCGGAGATGTTTGATGGATTTTTCCTTTGACCAGTGTGATTGAGGGGTGGTAATTTCTCCCTCCAATCCACAGTGGGTTTTAATAGAGCTCGGGGTCTCTGACCCCGGCTCTTTTTCTTGCTTCTCTCCTGACAAAGTGTCTGCGTGGTTCTTTCGTGTACAAGTGCGACACTTTTGAGCTGGCAGGAATCTCCTCAGTGCCAGGGACACCAGGAAGAGGTGCTGAGAGAGGCTGCCCTGGCAGCTGAAGCCCAGGTTCTCCCTTTACAGAGTTGTTCCCCAGCCTGGGAGGTGGCCCTCAGGTAGCCAAAAACTCCTCCCCACCAGGACTAAGACAAACACTAAATGTGTTTTAGCAACCGGCGGAGCCTCAGGTTTGAGACCTGACTCGGCAAAGGAGCAGGTTCAGCACAGATGAGATTTCCCAAGATCCGTCAGCCTCACAGCATTGCCATTGATGCCAAAACTAAAAATAACGCACCCCTGGATATTCAGAGCCACGGAGCCTCCATCCCTCAGGCACACCACTTCTCTCATCTCAGCTTCATGGGAATGGGACTCCAAGCAGCGAGGACCCTGAAGGCCACAGCACCAGAAAAGCGCGGGCTCCCAAAAGTTTGGCAAGGGGGCGGGGCTATGCAAAACTGCAAATAAATATGCATTAGGTGATGCAATCACAGGGCTATCAAAGGCAGGATTGCCATTTTGTGGGCGAGCCTCTGGCACCCAGCCACGCTCCCAACCCTGTCCCCTTTTGCTTTGCCATTTTTTATTGAGTCCTCAATAAATTTTAATAACTCATTTCCATATCAGATCTGGGTCATTGATAACAGAGAGCAAGAAGTAAATCACAGAACACAGATCATTTCCCGGGCAGCTGTTTCGTAAGTGATCCTGAAATTAATGGCTGTATCCTCACAGAAGGGTGACACTGAAGGCTGCCCATGTAACTTTAACTGGAACATTTCCTAGCCCTGACTTCCGTAGGGAAAAGATCAATTTATTTGATATTTGTAAATCTGATACTCTGACAACCTTTCTAGGTTTTTGTGCATAGACCTCTCTCAAATATTGTACACACCTTGGAGAAGGTGTTCTAATTTAACCAGAAGACAGAGTTCTTGCAGAAAGGGAAACTGAGGCAGCAGCTCCCTCTGATGGGAGGAGATTTTTGTTGAAAGAACTGTGTTTTACAGCTTCCTTCAACATTTCTCTTCTGTAAACCATGGGAGATGCAGGGAACGAGAGGAAACTGGAGGGGACAGTGGGATGTGCTGCTGGGATAGAGCAGCACTTTCAGGCTGATTCTCTAATTGCATCTTTGGAAGGACCAGGTAGAAATGTCTCTTTATCAGAACTTCCCAGGTGCTGCTGGCTCTGGCTGGAGGGTTTGAAAACGGGACCTGTGCTCTTAAGCCTTGAGCTGGAGGGACAAAGTTGTTTATTCAGTAGCACTTTTCATTACTTGAGGAGCTACCTACTTAAACCTGGGGTTAGTTCCATGTTTTCAGCTCAGCACTTGTTTCAGTAAGCACTGGGAGGTTTGGGTTAGCAAGAACCAGGGCGAGCTTTGGAAGGTGGCTGCAGCTTAAATTCCTGAACTTTGCTTTGATCCAATCGTGCTCACTTTGGTTTGCTGAGCTGGCCAAAAAAGCAACTTTGTATTAACCCTGGCTAAAGATGAGATTTGTCACCAGAGTGTCTCAGGGCTCACAGTTTGAGTTATTTGCAATGTCACCATCAGCCCTCAGGTACTTCTGGAGTCAAGATACTGGCTCTGATTCCTGCAAGCCTTGTGTTAAACTTCCAGACACTTGAGGAGTTGGCAGCTTGGGATTTCTCTGCCCGTTAATGAAAGTGTAATTGCTGCTGAGACCGATGGCCATGCAAGGTGCAGGACAGGAGGAAATCAGCCTGAGGCAGCTCAGTCAAGGTGTAAATGCAGTTTGTGTTCCCCCAGGCCCAGCCCTGTGGTCTCCCACAACCTCTGCGATGATCCTTACAGAACTTAGGATTGAATTCCCAGCTGGGTAAGACACGTAGGGCCACTTCTGCACAAGCCTGAGCTCCTTCAGCTCAGAGCAGCTCCTCCCCAGGAGCGCGCTGATACAACGGAGAGGAGCTCTTACCTGGAATGAGACCACAGTGCCCCATTCCCCTGCCTGTGGAAAACTCTGGAAGTGGCGCAGCTGAAATGGCTGTGGATTCCTCGTCTGAGAAAGAATCTGCATTTTGAATCTCTTCTTCTCTCTCCCTCTGCCAGTAATCCTTTTTCTTTTCTTCCCTGCTGAGCAATGGGTTCAATAGGCTTTGGGGAACTATTTCTTCTTCTCCTAGGATTATGTTTCTGAACAGTAATGAGCAATCAGGGCTTTACCAGTGTGTGTGAATAGGCAGATTTCATTTCTCCCTGTGACTCACTTTACTCTTGTTTGCACTCTGCTGCTGGGCACTATTCAAAGTGAAATAGGAGAAATTCCTCTGCTGTCTGTAGAAAACGTAGCTAGGAAAGGAGACCGAAGAGAGGAGAAATACAGAAAATTTTTCCTGATGTGGAACGTGTGATTTTCACCTAATGGGAGCGTGAAGACAGGAGCAGGCAGGGATAAAACGAGGGCAGGATGGCTCTGCCCTTGTGGCAAATGTACAAACTCTTTGCAGCTCTGAGATCTTCAGGATATAAAAGCAAAGACCTGCATTGTGCAACCAGCGAGAATTTGCATCTTAAATCTCAAACGAGTGCCACTCTCATGAGCCTGACGTGAGAGGATGCCTTAGATATAGTATCATTCTAATATTCTGCTTTATACCATTATTCCTTGCCTTACTTATGAGGTTCTGAGGGCTCTCCATAAGGCTGTCAAAGAGCATAAAAGAAATCTGAAATAAGAAAGAAAAAGCCCAGCCCTTCAGCTCAAAGATATCAAGCAGAGATATGGTGTGGCCACAATTCAGAAGCGAGGGAGCAATTTCCTAGGAAAGAGATTTGTGTCCTGCTTTGTGCCTGGAGACAAATGCCTGGTGTCATCATTTGAGAGATTACATGGTGACTATCAAAATAGATTTAGATTTCTAGATGAGCTTTAAAAACCCTGCAGAAGAATTCTGGTAACAGCAAAGGTCAAGGAATAGATATGAAAATTTATCTGGGTTCTGCATTCAAGTGTCTTTCACCAAATGCACAGCTGTGAGGTTATTTGTTGCCATTTCAACGTGACATTTATGTTTCACCCCCACAAACAGGAGTAACTTAGCACAGAGAGCCAGCTTGGAAAGAATCTGTCATGAAAATCCAACTAAAGTGAATAAACTGACCCTGATGAGCCTGGAGTTAAAAACAAAAGATGACACTTGGGTTTTTGGTCAGATGAAAGAAATATATGTCAGGTTCCATTAAAATGGAATCAAAACTGGATCTGGTTGGTGGATAATACCCACTGAGTGAGGACAGTAATTTCCATCTGGTAGATGAAATCCCTTTTTTGTTGGGTTTGTTAGAAAAGCCTCATGAATTCAAAGAAGCCTCTATCAAGGTACTTTGATTTTGGCCTGTGGAAAACAACCGCCCAAACCTGGTTGAATTAAATCATTACCAGAAATTTAAGAAACAAATCAACAGCGATAAACTTCCTGAAACAACACAGTGACTTTTCATTGGCAAATGTACAGTTTGGAGGAGAAGGAACATTACCTTAGGCAGTGGTTTCTCCTTGGCACAGTTGATCCCCCCAACAAAGACCATGTTGGGCATCACAGGCCTGACGTAGTCGAACACAAAGTCAAACCTCAGGAGCCAAATGGCAGCGGAGTTCACGAGGTCCATGAGGGACACGTCCCTCTGGAGAACTTCCGAGGAAAGCTTGAGTGCTTCTCCATACAATCCGTTGCAGTAGTCAAGCTCCAGGAGGGAAATCAGGGCGTTTTCCACCCTCTGGAAAAAAGTCATGCGGTCCGAGTTGACGGAGAAGAGACTCGGGACGTAGGAGAGAGGGCTCGGGCACTGCGCGGCTGAAAAGTGCATGTTGCAAGGGAATCCCCTCATGAAGAACACAAAGGGCAGGGAGAGATGATGGGCCAGGATGGGCCCGCACATGAAGGCCGGGTCTGTGAGGATGGCGTCAAAGCCGCTTTGGTTGAGGAACCTCAGGGTCTCCTGGCTGCGGAACATGTCCTTGCACTGCCCAAAGAAGGTGCTCAAAGCCTGCTCTGAGGCCTTGTACTGCGCCAGTATGTTCAGGGGGAAAGGCTTCTCCGTCAGGTGTGCGGCGACAAATTCCTGAAAGGAGTTATCCAGCTCTTCCAGGGTCTGCGTCACCGGGTACGTGACCACCTTGTAGGCCTGCGACGTCTCCATCTGCCAGCTCACCTCGGGAGCCACCACCACCACCTCGTGTCCTCTCTCGCTCAGCTTCTCCACCACTTCCTGCATGCTCAGCCAGTGGCTGCCCACCATGGGCACCACCAGGAGCTTTCCTCCGTCCGAGAGACCGGGCAGGAGGAGGAGGATGGAAATCCAGGCACAGCAAAGCCTCAAAGCCATGTTGCTGTGGCCGCAGTAGGGGCTGTGGAAGAGACTCCTCCTGTACCTTGTAGCCTGAAGATGCTTTGGAAAGCAACTGCTGCGTGGATTTGTTGTGTTGCGCTCTGTTATAATCCTGTAGTTAATGATTCACTGCTTGGATTGTGGGTGGTTCCTTGTTTTGCCTTTTCCCTGCTTCCTTGGAAAGCCAGATTTGGTGACCCTTTCAATGCTGAGTCACTGGTGTTCAATGAGCTCCTCAACCTGCTACTCAGACCCCTCAGGACTCCTCGTCTTTGTTGTGCCTCGTGTTTCACCTTGGCCAGGACCCAGGGAGGCAAACCCGGTGTGAACAGCTCCCAACACCGCAGTAACAAATGGAAACGGCCTCTGTGTGCTGGAGACACGGATCCTCAGATGATTCCTCCAGGGAGGGAGCAGGAGACCCTTAAGGCTCTTGTGAGCTGGCAGGAATCTCCTCAGTGCCAGGGACACCAGGAAGAGGTGCTGAGAGAGGCTGCCCTGGCAGCTGAAGCCCAGGTTCTCCCTTTACAGAGTTGTTCCCCAGCCTGGGAGGTGGCCCTCAGGTAGCCGAAAACTCCTCCCCACCAGGACTAAGACAAACACTAAATGTGTTTTAGCAACCGGCGGAGCCTCAGGTTTGAGACCTGACTCGGCAAAGGAGCAGGTTCAGCACAGATGAGATTTCCCAAGATCCGTCAGCCTCACAGCATTGCCATTGATGCCAAAACTAAAAATAACGCACCCCTGGATATTCAGAGCCACGGAGCCTCCATCCCTCAGGCACACCACTTCTCTCATCTCCCTTCATGCCACGGTCCATGCACCAAAATGAACTGCATTGTTTCCCTCATATCAGCCTTATTTCTTTTTCCCATTCTACCAATGTCTTTAATTATTTCTTTACGTGGAGAAACTACTGGCAAAGTGGCAGAGAGCGGTTTTCTTTCAGAAAACAAAACATTTGAGCTTCAGAGTAGGGGGGAGAAGCTCTGAGGTAAAAGGGACTAAAACACTCTCTGAACCTTTCATTATAAACTGTAAAGAAAAAACCAATAATAATAACTACTGAATGCGTTGAGACTTTTATGAAGCACACTTAGAACTGGGCATTAGGAAGCTGAGCAGTTTAGCAGGCAGCATTTTCTCACAGAAAAGGGTTAATTTATGTATTCTGTGATGGCACCCCAGCTGTTTGCTGAAGTGGGGTAAGGAGAGGGCTGGCAGGGAAATGTCCTGCCCTGCCCTCCCTGCTGCTGCAGGATGAATTTTCCATCCAAACCTTCAGCGTGAGGAGTGGGTGCAAAGGCAATCCCGGCGTGGGTGAAGTAAATCAGTACCTCAGTGTTTGTGAACTTGCCAAAGGCTCCCTCGGTGGGCCTGGTTCTCCCAGGTTATCTCAGCCAGGAAATCTGGTTGAGTTGGACTTTGCTGGGTTCAAGGCAGGGCGAGATAAAAGTCACTCCCTGCTCACACGTGAGCAAGGGACCAGTGGGGACGCTGGATTTGGGGGAATAGTCACAAATTTGGGGGCAGCCCTGTCCAGGGAGGGGCAACAGAGCTGGGGAAGGGGCTAAAAAATCTCCTGAGCTGAGGGAACTGGAGATGTTTATGGAGAAAAGGAGGCTCAGGGGGGACCTTGTTGCTCTCTACAATTCTCTGACAGGAGGTGGGGTGGGATCAGGCTCTTCTGCCGTGTCCCAAGGGGAAGGACGAGAGGAAACGGCCTCAGGGCGCTCCAGGGGAGGTTCAGAGTGGATATCAGAAAAAAGAATTCACTGGAAGAGTGGTTAAGCACTGGAATGATTTGCTCAGGGTGGTGGCGGAGTCACCGTCTCCAGAAGTGTCCGAGAGGAGCCTGGATGTGGCACTTGGGGACGTGGTTCAGGGGTGATGATGGCAGTGCTGGGGTGAGGGTGGGACTGTCTGATCCTGGAGGTCTTTTCCAAGCTTGATGATCCTGTCAGGTGCAGGCTGGGCCATTCCAGGCTCAGGAGGGAATTATTATGGTAGCTACAGCACACCAGCCAAGGCTGGAATAAATCCATGACGGGAGGTCCCAAAACCCTCTAATAAACCCATAACAGGAGATCTCCAAACCCCTCTAATAAACCCATGACAGGAGATCCCAAATTCATGTAATGAATCTTCGCCATAAAACAACTGTTTGTTTGAAGGAGGGACGTGGTCTTTGTACAATCCCAGGATGATTTGGGTTGGAGGGGACCCTAAAGCTCATCCCGTTCCACCCCGTGCCATGGGCAGGGACACTTTCCACTATCCCAGGTCGCTCCAAGCCCTCATCCAGCGTGTCCTGGAGCACTTCCAGGGCTGGAGGTCCCACAGCTTCCCAGGACACCCCCTGCCCTCACGCTTGTGGAACTACAACTCCCAGCACGCCCCGCGCGCTTCCCGCCCTCCCCGCGGGCCTCCGGTCCCGGCGTGCTTTGCGCGGCGCCACACAACAAATATGGCGGCGGCCGCGGGGCCGTGGCCGTAGGGCCGGGCCCGGCCCGGTGAGTGAGGGGCTCGGAGGGGCTGGGGATCGCCGGCCCGGGGGACACTGCCGGGCTTGGGGGGGCTGCTGACATGGGTTTATCAGTGGGGTTTGGGGAGTCTCCTGGCATGGGTTTATTAGCGGGGCTTGGGTGTCTCCTGTCATGGGTGTATTAGAGGGGCTTGGGGGTCTCCTGTCATGGGTTTATTAGAGCTGTTTGGAGGTCTCTGCCTGGATTTATTAGCGGGTGCTGGGGTCTCTTGGCGTGTATTTCTTAGAGGTTTTTTGAGATCTCCTGCCACGGGTTTATTAAGAGGCGTTTTGGGATCGCTTGTTATTGATAACTTAAAGGGGTCTGGGGATCGCCTGCCAAGGATTTATTAGAGGATTTTTGGATCTCCTGTCATGAGTTTATTAGAGGGGTTTGGGATCTCTTGCCATGGGTTTGCAAGAGGGGTTTGGGAATCTTCTGGCTTTATTAGAGCAGTTTGAGACCTCTTCCATGGGTTTATTAGAGGGATTTGGAGATCTCCGCCTGGATTTATTGGATGGGTTTTGGGATCTCCTGTCATGGATTTATTACAGGATTTGGAATTTCCTGTCATGGATATATTACAAGATTTGGGGTCTCTTGCCATGGATTTATTACAGGATTTTGGCTCTCTTGCCATGGATTTATTACAGGATTTGGGATCTCTTGCTATGTGTTTAGTAGAGGGTTTTGGTTTCTCCTGCCATGGATTTGTTAGAGGGGGTTTGGGATCTCTGGCTGTGGGTTTATTGGAGAGACTTGGGGATCTCCTGCCATGGATTTGTTAGAGGGGGTTTGGGATCTCTGGCTGTGGGTTTATTGGAGAGACTTGGGGATCTCCTGCCATGGGTTTATTCCAGCCTTGGCACTTGAGGCCCTGTGCTCTGAGTTGTCCCTGCTCTGTGAAAGCACTGGGCCATGCAGAATTCCTCGCAGGCGGTATTCCTGTGTGGTTTTTAAGGGAAGGAGGCTGCCAGCAGCAGCGCTCGGAGGATCCAGAAATAAGGAGCGAGGGAGGATTTGGCACTCGCGTGCCTCTCTGGAGCAGTGGGTGGGTGGTGTCTCCTGGATATGTGGCCCTTTTTTGGGATAAACAATCCCCTCAGGAGCTGCTGGGCATTCAGGGAGGAGAATAATCTGAATGCTGGAGTGCAACAGGCCTGACTGGAAGCAGGAAGGAAGGCTGGGAGACAGCTTGGAATGAGTGCCAAGGCCGGGAATTACATCCAGCAGCTTGGGAGGAGGGATCTGTACAGAGTTTTTAAGGCAGTCAAGGGGTGAGAGCTGCATTCAGAGGAGGAAAAGCTGATGCAAAGTGATTTATTTCCTATTTATGTCCATTGGGAAAGCGAAACTTTGAAGTCTTCCTGCTTTAATGTCTCAGATGAAGAAGTTCCAGGGGTTTGGGGGAGGCGGATAAGGATAATCCAAGGGAGGGGCCAGTTCCCTTGTAGGAATAAATAAGAGCTTTGTGCAAAATGGAATTGTGGTGAGTTTGGTTCTGGCTTGTTCAGGCCTGTGGTAACAGAAATGCTTTTAAAACACTTAATTAATTTACACTTTTACATGGATCTGACACTAATTTTTAAAATAACCCTAGAAAAAGATGGAAAAAATATAAACAAATTCTTCAGTCAGGGCTCCCAGGTTCACCTTGGAGGATTTGAGGTGGGCGGGTTCAACTGCATTTTTTTGTAGTAAATGCTTGTTTTATCTTTTTAAAGGACTCTTCTGCCTTCACAATGTTTGGGGACTTATTTGAAGAGGATTTTTCCTTTATTTCAAACAATCATTGTGGGAAAGGGAAGAAATCAAAGCCCAGGGAGTCTGAGCCTCCAGCTCCCAGGGATTCCACCAACCTCAGTGGCATCAAAAACCAGGGTGGGACCTGCTACCTCAATTCCCTTCTGCAGACTCTGCTTTTCACACCTGAATTTCGAGGTGAGGGGCTCAAAACCTTCTTAAAATAATGCTGGGATTGATATTTTAGTGAGAGTTGCATTTCTGGTGGTTTGTTAAAGAAACAAAATGAGCTCAGGTAATTTTGGGGCACATTTCATTTCAAATAAATTATTGCAGAAAAACATCATAATGCATCACATTAAAATACACTAAGTTTTTAAAGAGGGGATGTTATCTTTTCAAATAATGATTTTTTTTTTCCAATTGCAGAGGCTCTGTTCTCCCTGGGACCTGAAGAACTCGGGACTCTGGACGATAGCAGGAAACCGGATGCAAAGGTGTTGGGAATTTTCTTGTCTGTCACTGTCCGATGTTGATGTGGAGGAATATGGTTCCAATTCATGTGAAAGTTATGAAAATGGGTGAAAACCTAAATTTGATGCTGAGAGGCAGTTTGGGCTGGCTGATACTGGACTTTTCACACAGTTCTAAGCTTTCATTGCCATGAGGTTTTGCCTCAGCAGTCAGATATTGAATCTGTTGCTGCTGAGATGTTCTCCCTCCCATCTCATTCCACCCCACCACCAAGCCCTTCAGGAGAGCTGGAGAGGGACTTGGGACAAGGGCTGGAGGGACAGGACACAGGGAATGGCTTCCCACTGCCAGAGGGCAGGGGTGGATGGGATATTGGGCAGGAATTGTTCCCTGTGAGGGTGGGGAGGCCCTGGCACAGGGTGCCCAGAGCAGCTGTGGCTGCCCCTGGATCCCTGGCAGTGTCCCAGGCCAGGCTGGATGGGGCTTGGAGCAGCCTGGGATAGTGGGAGCTGTCCCTGTCCATGGCAGGGGGTGGAATAGGATGGGCTTTAAGGTCCTTCCCAACTTAAACCATTCCAAGATTCTGCTTGGCTGTGTAAGGTGAGGCACTGCAGGTTTTTGGGAGCAAAGTCTGACTGCTTGGTGTGAATCGAGTAGCCTGTGGTCTGAAAGTGATAGACAAGCGTAGTTTATCACCAGCTTTGTAGAAAATTGCTTCTGTTTTTGTTGAAATGCCTGGTTGGAAGGCTCTGTCTGATGTGCTGGCTGTGTCCTCTTGTTGTTGTTTCCAGGTTCGGATAATCCCGCTGCAGCTGCAGCGCTTGTTTGCTCAGCTCCTGCTCCTGGACCAGCAGGCTGCATCCACCACAGACCTCACCGAGAGCTTCGGCTGGAGCAGCCATGAGGTGCCAATCTCCATCCCAACACACTTCTCCCTGAATGGAGATGGGTTTTGGAAGTCCTGACATTTAGGGCATACCTTAAAATCCTTTAGGCTGTGGAGATGACACTGGATTGGGTCAGCTCTTGCTGTATCCTGTTGGATTTCCACATGGAGTCCATGGCGGTTGTTCACAGGAAGGAACAGAAGATGATTGTTCTCTTAGATAAAATTCCTCTTGCTTTTCCTTTGTTTTTCCAGGAGTGTTTTTCCAACAGTCTTCTCGTCCTTAGATACTTAGATTCTTACCCAAGTGGAACTGTGTTAGTCAGCGATTAATCTAAATCTAGGGAATGGCTTCAAATTGACAGCAAGTCAGTTTAAATGGAATATTTGGAAGGAATTCCTCCCTGTGAGGGTGGGCAGGCCCTGGCACAGGGTGCCCAGAGAAGCTGTGGCTGCCCCTGGATCCCTGGCAGTGTCCAAGGCCAGGTTGGACACTGGGATTTGGAGCAGCCTGGGATAGTGGAAGGTGTCCCTGCCATGGCAGGAATGAAACAAAATGAACTTTAAGGTCCCTTCCAACCTAACCACTCTGGAGTCCTGTGATTCCACCCAAGTGAAAGTGTCTTAGGTGGGTTGCAGCATAACCCGAATAAAAATAACAGTAATAAAGATAGTACTTCACTACTCAAAGAGTAAATGTATGAGTAGTCATTGAGACTCTGTGACACTTCATATATGTTGTTTTTAAGCCGTGAGCCAAGCACAGCACTGTTTGATTCCTTGCTGTTGGGTTTTCCTCCTGCAGGAGATGAGGCAGCACGATGTGCAGGAACTGAACAGGATCCTCTTCAGTGCTTTGGAGACTTCCCTCGTGGGCACGTCGGGCCACGACCTCATCAACCGCCTGTACCATGGCATTGTTGTCAACCAGATTGTCTGTAAGGAGTGCAAGAACGTCAGTGAGAGACAGGTAAAGCCAGGGATCTTCCACTGGTGGGTTCTCTTCAGTCTGTTTACTTCAGATGTTCTTGTTTTTTAAAGTCCAGAAATAATGTCATCTTTGTTGAGTGCCTTGTTGGATCCAGGTAGTGAGTGTTGGACTTTTAAGTTTTGTCTGCATTTTCTAAACCATCTCCATCTGGGGTAAAAACCCAAATGTTTTGCATCTTGTGAGTTCACAAGCACTGCTTTTGGTGGTTGTAGTTAGCAGAAAGCTGAGGTAACAACAGCAAAATATATGTTTGCTCTTTTATGCTCTTTGTAATTAAAAAAATCAGTTTTTAAAAATCAATTTCTCTTCAGTGAATGTATGAGGGATTTTTCCCCATCAGCTGTGGTGAATAGGATGAGCGTCTTTCTAATGCACCACAAACTTACAGCCCTCAGAACCTCATTTCTTGTTGTCCTTTGTGCACAGGAAGATTTCTTAGACCTCACCGTGGCAGTGAAAGGTGTGGCTGGCTTGGAGGAGGCTCTGTGGAACATGTACGTGGAAGAAGAATACTTTGAGAATGACAACTTGTATCGATGTGGAGCCTGTGATAAACTTGTTGAAGCTTCAAAGGTAACACCTTGGGGTGTGATTATGCAGGGTTAGATGGGATATTAGGAAAAAATTCTTCCCTGTGAGGGTGGGGAGGCCCTGGCACAGGGTGCCCAGAGCAGCTGTGGCTGCCCCTGGATCCCTGGCAGTGTCCAAGGCCAGGCTGGACAGGGCTTGGAGCAGCCTGGGATAGTGGAAGGCATCCCTGCCTATGGCAGGGGGTGGAATAGGATGTTTTTTAAGGTCCCTTCCAACCCAACCATTCTGGGATTCTGTGAAACCTCAGCAGGGATGTCAAGAAAAGCTCCTCCAAATCTCCCAACTATTGCTGCAGGTTTTTATGTCTGCTGCACCCTGGCTCTGGGCCTTGTGGAAGATTGGCTAAAAGATAAGTTAGAGCATAAAATAAAAACAAACAGATCCATGCAATGAGAGAAAAATAATGGGATCTGACTTCTGGAGAACCGAAATGAGAGAGAAAAAACAATGAGCAGCTGTTGCTCTGTTTTTGTGGAGGGAAGCAGACTCAGGCTGTTGGTACACTCTGCCCTTGTCCCAGCAGCAGAGCTCCTTGGCCTCCTGCAGGATAAGTGAAGTCCAAACCCTGCAGCCCTCTGGGTGTGGAGGGAGTAGTCCAAAGGGAAGGAGAGGACAGGCCAGGTTAATCAGTGACTCAGGAGTTCAGGAACACTCAGCAGTGCCTCACATGTCTTTTTGGGATTTAACTTTACCAGGTTCAAGGCAGTCCATGGTAAGTTGTGTATCAAAAGTGCTCATCCATGCAGGAGGAGAGTGAGGCTCTGAATTTTGGTAGGAAATCACATAGCTGGGGGTTGCCTGGATGCAAATGGAATTCTTGATTCAGGAGGTTTCTTAAACTCTGTGTGTGTTCCTGGGGCCTCCCTGTTACGGCTCTGCTGGTGGAAAGGAGGATGGAGACATTGGAAAGGCTCAGAAATGTGGCCATGGAATCCACACCTGCACTCAGAGGTGGTACGGGATGGTTGGTTTTACTTCTCACAAGGGTTCTTGATGTGCTCATACGTCGTGGTTGGATCTGGATTAACGTTCTTCCTCATTAAAATGAATTATCCTGGCTCTCCTGCCTGGAAGGTGCTCCCCTGTATGAATGAGGGAGACGTTAGCTCCTGGTTGTTCTGTGACTGCCTGCGTAGAAACGTGGGCTGTGGAAATGTCATAACTGACTAGAATTTCACCAGTGTCTTTTATTTGCTGTGGCAGGGTCAAGTATGGGGCTGGTGATCACCCATCAAGGAGGATGTGGGACTTAACAGGGGGAAAGAGCTGGATTGCTTTTAGGTTGTGTAGTTGGAAGGGAATTGAAAGTTAATGAAGACATTTTAAAAATGAGGGCACTGATCTTGTCTGCCTGGTGATAACAAAGCTTTTTGGAAAAGCATTTGTCCACAGCAGGGTGGAAGCACAGTTTCGTTCTAACTTTGTGCTTCAAATGTTTCTTAAATCCCTTCCCAGTCTGCTAAGCTACGCAAGCTGCCTCCCTTCCTCACCATTTCCCTGCTGAGGTTCAACTTTGACTTTGAAAAGTGTGAGAGGTACAAGGAAACGAGCTGCTACACGTTCCCCATCCAGATCAACCTGAGGCCTTTCTGTGAGCAGGTGGGTACTGTTTACATTGGTTAAAAGTTGCTGTATGCTCAGCAGAGAGCCCACATCTCAAGGAGAGGTTATCTTTTGTTTTGCATTTTATCAGGGCAAGGTATTTGTGTAACTTTGTGGTGTCCTCCTCCACTTTTGAGCTGAGTGGGAAATAACTTGTAGCTACAAGGGGGGAGGGTATAATAAATACCCAAAAGTTGTCTAACCTTTCCTTGACAGGAAGATTATTATCTGGAAATGGAAATTGAAATTTATTTTTGTGTTGTTATTCTCTGATAACATCCTGTATAAATTGAGCTTTATGTGCCTGTGGTTATTCCATTTTTCTTAGGAATCTCTGTTTGCATTCCTAAATATGATTGTGGTTATAAGCTGAGCTATGCCATTGCCTGATGACAAATTTTGGCCCTTAAACAACATAATAAAGGCACTGTTACGGAACAGACATTTTTCTTCTTGAAGTGTTGCAATGCAAGCTTGGAAATTTCTCAGTGTTTGCATTTGAGGAAGCTTTTTTCCCCCCTCAGTTTTAGTGTTTCTAGGTGTTACTTCTTTTTGCTCTTCTCTTTTAAACAAAACAAACCTGGTTGTGAACAAACATTGAAATTGAAAATATTTGGATTTCCAATACTGTTCAGCATCCTGCTTGTTTAATAACACAGGGTGCCCAGAGCAGCTGTGGCTGCCTCATCCCTGGAAGTGTCCAAGGCTAGCTTGGATGGGGCTTGGAGCAACCTGGGCTAGTGGAAGTTGTCCCTGCCCAGGGCAGGGAACCAGACGAATTTTAAGATCCCTTCCAACCCAGACCATTCCATGATTTTATGATTTGTCAGCCTGTGCCTTGCTCCATGGCTTGTGTCAGTCCTTCCTTGTGTCCTCAGCCCTGAAAAGCCACTTCAATCTCTGCACATGCAAACACACACTGAGAAATGTCTGAAGTGATGCTGAAGGTGTGAAGCTGTGCTTGTGTGAGAAACTGACCTCTGTTATTGTGACAATTATTGTTTTTCTTTTTAAAGACTGAAATGGATGATTCAGAGTACATGTATGAGCTCTTCTCTGTTATTATACACAAAGGTGGCTGCTATGGAGGACACTATCATGTTTATATCAGAGATGTGGATCAATTAGGAAACTGGCAGCTCCAAGTAAGTCCTGAAGGATTTTCTTCCTTGCTTTAGAGGTTGTATTTTTGCAGAAAAGTGTTAAGAGCTAGTGGATGAATGGGCATCCAAATGTAATTAATATTTTAATGAGGCTTTGTGTGTCTTGCCTCATTGAGAAGGGCAGTTTATCAGAGTGTCCTTCACGCTCCTCAGTTGTCCATGGTGATGTCAGCACAGAATAATCCAACCCTCTAATTGTGTGTGAAACAACAACATTTGTGAGTCTTTCTTCCCCAGGAAGAGGAGCATGGGCTGATTGAAGATAAGGCTTTAAGAGACACTGAGAATGCCAAAGAAACAGAAAATCCATTGGCAGTCTTAAAAGGGATTTTATCAGAGGTATGGTATGTAAGGGCTTCATTGCTTTGGCTGTGGAACTAGGGAACCTGCGAGGGGTTGGTGCTGGTGAGAATGGGCAGGCTTAAGTGTCCAGAGCTCTTCTGAACTTGCTGTGAAGCATTTGAAACTTGGATTTAATATTAATAGTTAATATTAACTTGACTTTAATATTAATAGCTCTTCATAGAGAAAAAGCTCCTTTTGGAGTATTTCTAAAGTTGCTTGCCAAAGCTGTTGCAAAAGGAACCCCAGAATATCCTGAGCTGGAAGGGACCCACAAAGATCACTGATCCAACCCCTGGCCCTGCGCAGGCACCCCAACAATCCCACCCTGTGCAGCCCTGTGAATGTTGTCCAAACTCTCCTGGAGCTCTGGCAGCCTCGGGGCCGTGCCCATTCCCTGGGGAGCCTGGGCAGTGCCCAGCACCCTCTGGGGGAAGAACCTTTCCCTGATATCCAACCTGACCCTGCCCTGGCACAGCTCCAGATGATGCTACAGCAGCTTATTAAAAACCAGGAATGATTAAAGCACTTTAAAATTGGCTTCTTTGTGTTGATCCCTCGACTTTTGTAGCCTTTGTTACCTCAGTTTTTCATTTTTCTGCAGGAAGAAGCTAAACAAATCCCCGTGGATCAGTTAGGGCAGAAGTTACTGGAGAAGAAAGGGGTGTCCTGGAATAAGAAATACAGAAAACAGTACGGAGCATTACGAAAGGTAATCACAAGTTTGTTAGTTTTGGTTTTAGATAACTTTTATAATTATTTATATTCCTGTCGAATAGTCAGTAGGATGACAATTGAGAATATGGACCCTTGGATTAGCATGTGCAGGGAGAGGTTTGTAAGGTGAATTCGCAGGCTGGGAAACACAAGATTCCCAAGGAACTGTCTGCCTGAGAGTTTGTGTATTTTTTTTTTCCATCTCTATGATTTGCCTATAAAAAATTAACCCGAGCTGCAGAAATGAGGTTTTGAAAATGTGTCCCAGTTTTTGGTTGGTTAGAGCATGTCCATGAAATTAATACCCCAGTAAAACCTTGTTTTCCAATTGTATTTTATGGTGTTTTAAGAAAAATACTTCAGCATTTGTGTTGTAGATAGGTGGAAAACTGATGTTTGCCTGTTTTTTGAAGGGAGCTACCTGCACTTTCCACAATAACTATTTAAATGTAGGTGTGAAGTGTGGATGTGAGGCTTTTGCAGAAAGAAAATACATGAGGAAGCACCATAAAATGAGGGTTGGAGTAATGGGGTTTATGTTTCACTTTGAGGAGAATCAGATGAAGCAGCTTAATGCCGGCTTCTGCATTTAAAACTTGGCATCTTCTTCATCCTGTCCTTTATTTCCTTTCAGTATTTGCAGAATCATCCTCAGATATTCCAGCTGAGTCCTGATGGAAATAGGGTCGGCCTGAAGGACACCCACAAGCTCCTGTTCAAGCTGGATTCTCATGGACGAGATCTCCAGAGCCCTCCCCAGAACAATGATGTGCAGTGGAACCGTGGGAAAACCCGCCCAAGGCCGAGGGCCGCTTCTGCTGGGTGCCACTGGTTTGACCTGAATGATTCCAAAGTCCAGCCCATCAAGGAGAAGGACATTGAGAAACAATTCCAGGGTAAAGAGAGTGCCTACATGCTGTTCTATAGAAAAGCTCAGCTGAAAAGGCCTCCAGAAGGTACACAAAGCTCATCTGGAGATTCTGGGGGGGGCTCTTGGGCTTTTTTGTCCTTTCCAAGCTTTTTTTCCCCCAGTTTTCCTTGTAATGGTAATTTGAAAAAAGATTTAAATGAAGATACAAGGAGGTGGTGACCTGTTAATTGGCTATAGCTGACTAGTTTATTTTAGTATGCTCCACAAATAACAGCAGAGCATCAGCTGAAACAAATACAAGTTGTTGTTAATGGCATTTATGTGTTAATTTCTGTTAAAGAAAGATTGATTGGAAGGAGTAAAAGCATTTTTTGTTCTTTATATCACCTTGCAGTTGAGTTTTCTCTATTATGAACATAATTTCTCTGGGTTTCCGGTGATTATTGTACTGTAATGTCTCATCTTGATCACTTTTCTTGTTTGCCAAACCACATTTTGAGCCTGTATTTTTTTGGTTGCAGCACGAGGAAATCCAAGGTACCAAATTCCTGAGCACCTGCTGAATGAAATGAATGCTGCTAATACAGAGCTGCAAAAAAAGAGGTATTTTGGTGTCACTGTACCCATCTCAAACAGCTTTAATCTGCAGGATTCCCAAGGGCTTCAAAAGGAAAGAAACTCCTGGAGCAGAGTCAGAACTGCAATGGTTCAGTGTCATAGAGGTTAATTGGAGAATGTCATTTCTATATCGACATTCTGCTGGTTCCCAGCCTCCCTGTTAGCAGGCATTCTACAGAATTTCAAGGGAAACATACTTACAGTTTCAAATTGTACCATTTTCTGGTGAAAATCACTGCAGTTCTGGGGAGAGAGTGGAATGCATTATCTTACTTGTGTTTGTAGAGGGAGTTCTCCACTGGGGGAAGGAGGAAGGACTCGGTTTACTCTGAATGAACAGATAAATTATGTTCTTTGCCAGAAAAGTGGAGGGAAGAGCTCCTGGTATTCAGGTTGGACAAAACTGTCCCTTGTGTTGAGGGACACGAGTGCTGATACACCTGAATCACAGTTAAGATATCAAAATACAGACACAAGAGTGACATGTGGGATATTTCACACAAGACTGTGGCTGTTCCATCCCTGGCAGCGTCCAAGGCCAGGCTGGACAAGGCTTGGAGCACCCTGGGATAGTGGAAGGTGTCCCTGCCCATGGCAGGGGGGAACTGGATGAGCTTTAAGGTCCTTCTAACCCAAACCATCCTGGGATTCTGTCTCTGAGTGAATTGCACTCCGTTGTTTTTTTAAAATGTTTGTTGTAGCACTGAGCTGGTAGAAGCAGATATGGGTATAAAGGAGGAGGGAATGTGACAGGGAATTTAGCCCTGGGGGGATCAGCTCCAGGACAGCTACACAGAAACATCTGTTTGGTGTTAAGTTCAGCAGATTGTTGTGTTGTTCTCCCAAAGAGCTGAATGTGACTCAGCAAGCAATGGCATTGATTTACATCTCCACCTGAGCTCCTGCTATAAGTTCCACAACGGGGCTTTGCATCCTTCACTTTCTTGGAAAGAGAGCGTGGTGGATTTGACTATTGACAGGAGGAAAACACTGGGAGACCTTCGACAGGCAGTGTTCCAGGTACCTGCACTAGCAAATAAACTCGGACTTTATTTTAATTGAGCCATTGCAACCTTTACAAATGTGTTTATGCTGCAGTCTTTGTGTCAAGGAGGAATTTGCAACCGTAAGTGGGCTAAAAATAATGTGGGTTTACCCAGGAGGAAAGAGTGGTGTGGGGTCTGTTCTTGAAGCCATGAAATTGCTGGAATTTTAACTACGGAGACTTCAGAGTTCACATGAGCTAGTTAATTAGTTTGGGCAGCATGTGCATGGCCATGGATTGACACTTTGCAGAACTCCAGGCTTATTTTTGATATTTCATTTTGTGGCAGATTTGTCTTTGTCTTTTCAAGGAGTCACCGATTAAGTGTCACCAAGTGAGCTTGGGAGGCAGGCTGTGAGAGCTTTCAGTAGAGTGTAATTTGGAATGCTGAATTACCGCTCACTGTTACTTTATATAATCTTTCTGGTTATTTTTCCCAACTAGATGTTGGAATCTTGGGAAGGGGACATGGTTCTCAGTCTGGCCAAGCCTTTACCAGCAGGATTACATCTGTACCAGGTGCTTGATGGTAAGAGCACTGCGTGCAAGGCTTCCGTGTTACTGCTGTATTTTAATTCCTGCAGACATCAAAGATTTCATCTACAAACCATCTTGGAGATGTGTATTACTGAACACTCTTCCAGCTCAAGCTCATGTGGAGTTATTTAAATTATATATTTCACTCTTATTAATGGAAATGAATGATTTTGAGGCTTTGCTGTGAAATCTTTGGTGTGAAATGCAGTAAGGCTGCAGATCTTAAGCAAGTTAAGCACATTTGCTGGCAAGAACGTATCGGTCTGTATTTTGCCCTTGATTTGCTTGTGGATGTTTGCTTTCATAGGATTGGCCTAATAGGTGGAGGAGAGGATAGAAGAGAGGAGCCAGGGTGACGTCAAAGGAAAATGTAGGTTAGACTTTAGTGAAGTAGGAATTTTGTAAAGGGAAATGCTCGCATAAAGAGTTCATTAATTTATTAAGGGTACATGAGTTTTTAAAATCATTTTTGTCTCCAGCTTTGCTTTGTTAGGCAATTCTAAGTGTCAGTCTTTAAAAACCTGTTCAGTAACTTTAAAATTTTATGTTCTCTGTGGTCAGCTTCAGAAAATGAACAGAACATAACCCAGCTCTCCATGAAGTTGACATCAAAATACAGAGACACTCAGAGCTGCTCTAAACATTCCTCCCCATGCTCGTGCAGTTCTTTAAGTGTAGTGGCTTTTAAAAACTTGCTGGCCCTGTCTGTGTGTTTCGTGGGGAGCAAGAACTTGATGATTTGCTTCTATTCTTTAGGAGATGAGCTGACCCTGGATGGCATTGGGCTGGCTGATGGAGCAGACATCTTCGTGTGGAATGGCAAAGAGGTAAAGGAACCAAACAGCTCCTTCCTTGTCAGCTCTGAAGAGATAGGACTGTGCATGGTCTTGAAATCCTGTGCTCCTTTTGTAGTTTTCCATCTTCCTTTTAATATTAAGGCTTTTGCTTAACCTGGAAGTGGTTATGAAACAGCATTTTATTCTGTGTCTCTAGTGGAGTAAAATGCTACTTTTAAACATTTTTTATTGTAAAAATATCCATTTTGTTTTGGCGTTCTCAAAAAAAAAAAAAAAAGACCCCAAACCAAAGAAAACCACCCAAACATGTAGTAACAGTTGTTTTTTTCTTGGTTTGATTTTTGATACAGTTCTTTCTATTCCAGCTTTGGTGTCATTAAATTTCTTTCAGCAAGGAACTGTATTTATTGCTTAGGTTGAATATCAGAAAGACCAAGTTTTAAAATGTAACTCAGTCACATTTGGGTAATTTTTTAATGTCCTGAGGGGCTAAATTCTTGTGTTTTTGATTTTGCCAAGTGTCCACTGGTTTTCCAGCTGCTGTTACCATGGAGTGGTTTGGGAAGGGACTTAAAGATCCCACTCCCTGCCATATGCAGGGACACCTTCCACTCTCCCAGGTTGCTCCAAGCCCTGTCCAGCCTGGCCTTGGACACTTCCAGGCATGGGACAGCCACAGCTTCTCTGGACAGCTTTGTGCTTTCTCTTCCCAACACCTGTGGGTTACTCTGGCTGTTCAGTAAGGGTTTGGTCAGAGGTGGTTTGTTTGTGAGGGGAGAGCGTCCATTTTTGCCCCAATTTTCTCGCTGCTCAGTCCCCCCTGTGTTTTATGGGTCAGCCCCCCACAAAGCTGGCATTCCTTCCTTCCTCCCTTCCCTCCCTCAGGTTGGAGGCACAGAGGTGCTGACGGGCCCTGACCAGGAGCCCGTGGTGCTCAACGTCCTTCGCTTGGCCGAGCACAACGAGGGCGGGAAGGGGCAGCACTTCAGCGAGGCCCAGCACGTGTTCTCCTGCAGCACCAGCCTGGGCCAGCTGCACTCAGCCTTGGCTCCAGCCGGAGGCATCATCCTCAAGAATGGCTCAGGAGCAGAGGGAGAAGCCAAGAACTGGGAAGTTTTCCATGAAGAAGACATGAAGGAAACAGTTCGAAGTGTTGGGCTCAGGGATGGGTGCTCAGTGCTGATCTTAGACAGCCATGACCAGAGGTAACCTTTTTGATTGTCATTAAACAAAAAAAGCAGTTTTGACAAAACCTTTTAGTTCAAATCATGCTAACAGCGTATGTTCTTGTAATTAATTATCACTTTGAGCTTATAAATACAAGTATTTGCATCTTAAGATTTAGAGACCAGATATTTATCACCTATTAGATTTTTCTTGCCCTCAAAGTGCAGCAACAGTCACATCCTTTGATTTACACTTGTAAAGGGGAAAAACACGGTGGAAACAACTCATGCTCAGTGAATCCAAAGCTGCCAGGGGCAAATTTGTGGTCTCATGACACTCTGTGTGCTCCCTGAGGCCTCTGCTCTGTGTGATGCCATCAACTTTAATATCACCCACTTATGTGGGAGCTGTGCTGGTGAGTGATGCAGCCCTGCCAGTGTGCAGTTTCCCTGTCTCTGACTGTCCTTGCACTGCTGATTCCCACAGCTTTGTCAACGTGGCAAGTGGGAATTTGACTGCCTTCACCTATGACATCAGCTGGCTCCAAGTGAAAAACTTCTGTGGGGTGGAAGAGGAGGAGAAACTCGTTAAAATCACTGCCACTATTGAAACAGTAAGGACTCTGCTTTCATGTGCTGCTTGGTCCAGGGATTAAGTTTTTCCCTGCTGAAAATTGTGCTCAGCTCAGAGTTACAATCCCTGGGCTATGTGCAGGTAGCTTGAACTGATGCAGTGTTTTAGTGCCAAACACTAAAACGGAATGATTTTTGGGCCACCCTGTAAATGGGAGTTTGAGGTGGTGTCAGTAACCAAAGCTAAAAGAGGAGGGAAGGATCATTTGCTGCTCTTAGTGCACTGGCACTTGAGCGGGCAGGGCTGTTGGTGGCATTCCGGGCTGGAGGTGTTAATGTCCCTTTTAACGTCCCTGTCTTTAGGTGATGTCAGATATTAAAATGAAAGCAATCCGAGAGCTTCAGCTGGAGGAGGAGCTGGGTGAGTGTTCAGCTGCTTTATCAATCTGGTCATGTTACAATTTACTGGCTTTTTAGTGGGTTTAGTGGTAGAATTTTCCTTTCAGTGAAAGAATAAAAGCTGAGACTGTTGATGGAGGCTCTACGAGATGTCACAGTGGCCTCTGAGATAAACCTGCTGTAATTAATCTCAAAGGTGTTACCTGTCTGAAATTCTGAGCCAAATTTATTCCTATTTGAATTTCTTAATACTTCTTTCTTTCCTGCCCTTTTTCCTGCAGCAAACGAGAGCTGTCTTAGACCTGTTAGTGGCAATGGGAAACTTCTGTCTCCAGGTAAATTGATTTATCTCATCGCTGTTCTGTAAGAAATTTCACTGGGGAGATTTTAAGCCTGCCTTTGTCCTTTCCTGGGAGAAGTACCCACACTTAACTCCACTGATTTCTAGTCTTAACTGAACCAGTTGTGTGGGGGTTTTTTCCAGTTTTAAGGTTAATCAACAGTGCCAATACAAAGGTAGACATTAAACTTAGATGTTGAGCTTGGTTTTATTGCTTACATCCCTCATCCACCTGTGCTGCTGATGGGCAAAGCTCAGTGGGAAAGGACCCCCAGCTTTATTCCTTATAAATTAGAACCTCTCCAGAGGAGAGCACCCAGGCTAGTTTGGGAGCTGGAATGTGTGAAAGAGGAGGGAAGCTGGGTTCTTCCAGCTTCCTGAAGAGGAAAAGGCGTGGAGGGAGGAGGGATGATTGCCATCTTGAACTCCTTAGCATGGAATCATAGAGAAGGCAGAGACAGATTCTTCCCAGAGGAAAGGGATCAGACATGAGTTCCAGCAAGGGAAATTCCAGCTGGTCTGGTGGTGGGAATGGTGAAACCATGGACAGGGAGCCCTGGAGAGATGTCCATGCCTTTGCGCTCCTCATAGGACACTCACAGATCTGCTCTCAGAGCTGAGCAAGTGAAGCTCTCCAAAGGGCACTTAAGGGTTTTAGCTTGCTCTAAAGATGATAAAATTGATGTTTTTATAAGCAGCAGCTGCTGATGTTCTCCCTGTTTTTGTCCTCCCCAAAGTGCCTGAGGATTACACAGTCAAGGAGGCAGAGCTGAAGATGGGAAGCTTGCTCGGGCTGTGCCGTGGGAAAGCTCCAACTTCCACTCAGGTACAGCAGTGTGGGATGGGAGGAGCCCGGTGCAGGGACTTTCCTGAAGAGAACAGAGGAAAAAAGGGAGATATTGCTCTTGGAATGAATCTTGGAATCCCAGAATCCCAGAATGGTTTGGGTGGGAAGGGACCTTAAAGCTCATTCATCCCACCCCTGCCATGGGCAGGGACACCTTCCACTGTCCCAGGCTGCCCCAAGCCCCATCCAACCTGGCCTTGATGTGCAGGAGAAGGAGTAGTTGTGCGTTTCTAGAGACCAGGGGTGGCTAATGAGGATCTGCTGATGGCTGTAACTCAACTCTCTTTGCTTTTTGTGCCATTTTAATGCTGTTTAATGACATTCTTGCCACAGGAATTGTTTTTGCACAGTATTTCTGCACTCCCATATTTATTCTGACAGTTTGCATTTGGGTTTTCAGCTCTTCCTATACTTCGTGGTTGGGAGTGACCAAAACTGCAGCCCTGAGATGGAGATAGTTGTGGAGGAGACTGCCTCTGTCAGAGAGGTAAGGCTGGCTGCTCCCACAGCTCTGCTCCCAAGCTCCTGGACAACATTCCTTACACCCTTTGCCTTGCACAGAACTGGAGGCACAGGAGTTGGGAAGAGCCGTGCACAGAGTGAAGGAAGCTCTGGGTGCTGCCAGCCCAGCAGTGTTGGCCAATAATGGCTGGAAAGTGTTGAATTTGCAGCTTTGATATTTTTAAAAGGTGCATCTGCAAACTCTGGGGCAGAATTTGTTCGAGTAAAGGAACAAACTGACAGCACAGATACAATTTTTTACCAGTTTGGGAAAGCTGCCTCAGCTGATATGGTGAATTTCTTGCCTGAAAACCATCTCTTCCATGAAGGGTTTAATATATACCTCAAATACATCTTGTCTATCTCATTATATTGTTTTAAGGATTGACCATCATCACTCTTTATGTCAGAAAATTCTAACATAGATTTGCTGAAAAATTTATTTCCCAGCCTCAGTGTTGACACAACTCTCCTCTGTGTTTATTTTTTCAGTGTCTCAATTTAATGCTGGAGAAATCTGGATTATCAGGTTGGTTGTGTTGTTATTTGCATATTTTTAAAAGGAATTTTTAATATTTTTAGGACGGCTCTCCCTACCCCTAAACCTTGTAAGTTTTTCAATGATCTGTGTGTCATTGTAATGTGAGGAGGGGAAAGAATTCTAAACATGAAGTCCTTATAATATAGTTTTTATTTTAAAGAGCTTGTCATAAATTCAAATGATAATTTGACACATGGGAATTGCTTCTTTTTCCTTTGAAACCAGGGAAAATAATTAGATAGGCAAGGAGGAAAAATCGATGCAAATAAAAGGTTATTTTCATGTAGCAAAAGGTGTGGGGAAGGAGGTGAAAGTGAAATTCATTTAGTCAGAGCTGTGTTTAAAAAGCAAATTAAAAAAGGAAAAAGGACCCTTAACACTTCTTAAGAGTTTTGTAATGTTTTCCCAAAGTGGCATTAGTGACTAATTAATTTTCTATGTGTGTCTTTCTGGGTTTTGGTAGGTGACAACTGGCATTTGAGAAGGCTTGACTGGTGCTACGAAGCAGGGGAAGCATTAAGTCAGGAAGTAAGAGGATCCTGTTTCAATCCATAGGCTCTTTGCTCCATGTCCTGTGGAGACTTTTCCTGAGGAGAAGGGCAGGAGTGGGCTGACACAGACCCTGTGCTTTCTCTTCCTGCAGAATGCCACCCTGAAGGAGCTCAATGTTTGCAGAGGAGACACTTTGGTTGTAACTGAAGGAAAGCTTCCAGAAAAGGTAAGAGGAGAGCGGGCACCGTCTGGACACTTGGAATCCCAGACTGGTTTGGGTTGGGAGGGACCTCAAAGCCCATCCAGTGCCACCCCTGCCATGGGCAGGGACACCTTCCACACTATCCCAGCTAGCTCCAAACCCTGTCCAACCTGGCCTGGAACAGGCTGTCCCTTGCAGAATTGTAGCACCATTATTTTTGCACCACCACTGTGCTCCCCACTAAATCCCATCCCCAGCTGCCACATCCACACATTCTTTGGACACTTCCAGGATGGTGACTCCACCACTTCCCCAGGCAGCCCGTTCCCAAAGCTTAGTTTTAAACAAATCTTTTCTCTCTTCCTGTGCTAAAGGTGAAATTTCTCCTTGTCTGCACAGAACACTTGAGCCACCTGGTATTTTCTGTTCCAGGGTTTCCTGAAAATCCCAATCTGGTGGCTGAAGCCTTCAAGCCGTAAGAGCCATGGAGAGAATGCACAGGACCAGGTGAATGGGGTGACCTGGAAAATGGATGCTTTGCAGGTGTCTGCTGCAGCAGGTGAGCTCAGCCAGGCTTTGGAAGGAATCATCTGTGGTTGCTCTTGGAGTCAAACCCAAATTTCAATCCAAAGCCTTCAAATCCTTCTGAAACCTAGGAGGAGCTGCATGAGCTGCATCAAGGTTATGGTGAAAGGACCTGGATGCAGTTTTGGACATAAATGCTGGATAATCCTGTTGTAGGGATGTTCCTCAGCTGGATTTGCTCAAAACCCCACTAATTTTTTTAGCAGGGGCTCTTTATTTGTCAGTCTCTGTACTGAAGGCAGTGGCAGCATTGGAAAGCATCTCCTTCGTGAGCACAGAGGTGATTGCCTTCAAATGCCAGACTCCTGAGGGCACATTTAATTCCCTTCAGGCTGTGTTGCTTTTTGGGAAGCTGTAAAAGGAGGGGTGGGTAAAGCCTGCATAGAATAAAAGACCTTAAATGCAGTGTTTTAACTGTATTTGTTCTCCTAAAGGTCAAATCCAAATGAAAAACTGGCCAGGGCAGGAAAATCAAGTGAGGGTTGAGAAGAGAGAAGAAAATGAAGTGGAAATAACAGAACTGGAAAATGGAGAACAAACTGATTTTTCATTTTGTATTAGAAGTAATATTCCTCTGGTGCTGAGTTGTGCTGCAGGGCAGGACCCCTCTCCTTGTAGAAGTTTTTTTTGCATTTTTCTCCTTCTGTCTCAAACCTTTTCTGAGTTTCACTTTCTCCCCTGATGATTTCAGTAGTGGAGCTAAGAGCAATTTAACTTTGCTTGCAGTAGTTTTAACCAATAGCTAACAATATTTATCAACGGGAGTAACTGCTCCTAGTTCTGAAATTTGCAGTATAGGAACTGTTGGGAAACTGTCAGGGTGTGTTTCACCTGCTGTATATGCCCATGGCAGGGGCTTGGAATGAGGTGACCTTTAAGGTCCTTTACGACCCAAACCAGTATGGGATTCCTTGATATTGTGGGTTTTTTAGTGGACTCCAAAAAGTTGGAGGAGCCTTCTCTAAGTGAAATGTGAGCATGAAGTGACTGTTATCTCTCAGGACTGTACAAATCATGTTGATTCTTCTGTTGTTTCTTCCTCCTCCCTCTCCCCCCCTTCAAAGCTCCAGCAGAACCCACCCACACAGGCCTGGATCTTTGTTATGCTGGCAGGATAGAGATAGCAGGAGAAGCCTCTCTGGAAGATCTGAAGATGCAGGTTAGATGCTCTCCTGTGTTGGACTGTGCAGCAGCGCTGTGATCACTTGAGCTCTATTAACAGCTATTCTTTATTTCCTTTTCCCTTGTCTCCAGTCTGTTGTGCTATGGCATTTTTGCCATGGCCACTGGTAAGTACCAAGAGCAGCTGGAGCATGTAGCTCAGACACTTCCGTAGTGTCCCTGCAGTCCCCATCCTCCCTGTCCTGTGTCCTGGCCTGCGGGAGCCTCGTTGCACTCAGCTGAAACTGCCTTGCAGCCTTTCTCTTTCTTTCACAGTGTCAAACCTGTCCATGGGAAGCACACACATAACAAGCACCTCCTCAAAAGCCACTTTGCCATTTCCACATTGTTCCTCTATCAGTTTTCTGCATCTTTTTTTTTTTAATTTTTATTTCTGTATGTGGGACCTGATGAATAAAGAATTGCTTTGGGGTGCACAGGTTTGTCAGCCAGGAAGGTCTGGCTCAAGTTTCTTTGGCCAGAAACTAAAATATATTTGTGTGGTTTTAATACACTAAAAACCAAACCAAAACAACAACAAAAAAACCCCAACAAAACACCCCAAAAGAAAAAACTAAACCCCAAACCCACAAAAATGCATAACCCAGTCCTATCAAAGGGCTCTGTGTGGTTTAACCAGCGGATTGTTCTACTTGAACTGCATGGGGAAGGATCTCTCACCTGGTTCTGCTCCATACCAACACTCATTTTTTGGGTGGGACTTCAGTTTTGGGCTCTGCCAGGCTACTGCTGTGGAAAACTGTTTGCAGCTTGAGCAAGGAGAACTGGCTGAGCATGGGAAGTGTTGTGTCCTTGGGAAGGGCTTAGAGGAGCTCAGCACTTGGCCAGAGACTGGGGCAACGATTCCAACAGCCTCATTCCCTCCCAGTTGTTCAAATTTTTGGTTAAAAAAAAAGAAATTGGGTACTTTGGAAATGGAAGTTGTGTTGAGAATTGTTGAGAGGGAGGGAAATCCAACTCCCTCTGAGGTTGAAAAGTGAATATTTTGGTCATAGCCACAGGCAACAGCTGGTGTGGAATAAATCTCAATACCTTGCCCTCTTTTTTGAGAATTAATCCAGTGGTTTTCTGTTTTTCCAAGGAGACTTGGCTGCTAAAATCATTGACAAAGTATTTCTGGTTTTCAGGCTCTGACCTTACCCTGGTGCCAGGAGCAGGTTGTGCCCCTGCCCTCGTTCCTCAGAGCTTGGACAGTGGACAGCAAACGCCCCGGGAAGCTCCTCCGGGACAACAAGCAGAGACTCAGGTGGGTTTCCTGGGGAATTTGCAGCAGGCTGGATGTGGGGTGGATTGTGGGGAGATTCATCAGCTCAGTTTGGGCTGGAAGGGACCTTAGAGCCCATCCCATTCCACCCTTGTCACGGGCAGGGACACCTCACACTGTCCCAGGCTGCTCCAAGCCCCAGTGTCCAACCTGGCCTTGGGCACTGCCAGGGATCCAGGGGCAGCCACAGCTTCTCTGGGCACCCTGTGCCAGGGCCTGCCCACCCTCACAGGGAACAATTCCTTCCCAATATCCCTCTGGCAGTGGGAAGCCATTCCCTGTGTCCTGTCACTCCAGGGCTTTGTCCAGAGTCCCTCTCCAGCTCTCCTGGAGCCCCTTTAGGCCCTGGAAGGGGCTCTGAGCTCTCCCTGGAGCCTTCTCCTCTCCAGCTGAGCACCCCCAGCTCTCCCAGCCCGTTTCCAGAGCCATGTAGACACTCTCTGTTCTGTTGTCAGTGACTACAGGCTGGGTGCCAGAGTGGAAATCTGCATAGAACCCTTGCAAGAAGAAGAGGATTTGGGGTAAGAGCTCAAGATCCTTATTTCTCTTATGTCTTACAGCTCTGCATTTGAGGGGAGCCTTGACTGAGCAGCTTTTAACTTCAGGGCTCTCGGGATGTGGGAAAACTTTGGAAGTTATTTATTGTTTTCCACAAACAAAGTGAGGGGAGGGCAGGAGGGAGTGAAAGCTGGGAATTCTGAAAGCGTGGCTCAAAGAATGTCTGTTCTCTCATCCTGCTGCCAGCCCCCACGAGCTGCTGCTGCGAGTCCAGATGGGAATACCAGGAGAGAGGGACTACTCCGACTCCCGGGACTTGGTGTGGGATATCTCCAAGGAATGCACTACCTGGGCTCTGAGGCAAAGAGTGGCTTCTCACTATTGTCTCCCTGTAGATAAAATTGAAATAGCCAAATACTTCCCTGAGAGATTTGAGTGGCTGCCAATATCTAGCTGGGTAAGATCTGGAATGACAGAACCCAACAGTTGTTGGAGAGGAGCCAGTGTTGGTTTGGGTTGCAGTTCCTTAGGGGTTGTTTTTAAGGAGAATTCCAAACTCTTCTGCTTTGGTTTTATTCAGACACAGCAAATCTCCAAGAGGAAAAGGAGGAAAAAGCAGGAGAGTTTGCAGTCAGCACCTTACCACCTGAAGGATGGAGACATCATTGGGGTGAAGGTAAATTACCTTGGGTTTAATTGTTTGTGAGGATTAGCTTCAGACACTGTCCCCCTTGCAGTATCTTCATTTCTTCCTGGTTTTCTCTCATCCTGCTGCATTTCTGAGGGTACTGGGATGTGGGTTTGGACATTGTGTCGATAGGACATTTCTTGCTGCTGCTGTTTTTCTCCTGGATCTTTTTTCTTGCCCTCATTTTGTTGACTTGTTCCTTTTTTTTTTTTCAAGTTCTGAGTAAAACCCGAGGAAGTGCCCTTTAAAAATCCCATTATAGATATAAACCTGTTCCATATGCTGGATTACTGAACTATGACAGTTCTGGTTTATGATGTAAAAAGGAATTACCCAGCACTGAGCTCTGAGCTAGCAATAAGGCTTAGTTAGAAGGAAGGAACATTCTGGCTGGGTTTTAGAGCAATAGGAGAAAAATGTGGTGTCCTGTCCTGCTGCTTTAGTCTTTGGGAAAAAATCCATCCCTGGCAGTGTCCAAGGCCAGGTTGGATGGGGCTTGGAGCACCCTGGGATAGTGGAAGGTGTCCCTGTCCATGGCAGGCGTGGGACTGGATCATCTTTAATATCCCTTCCCACTCAAACCATTGCAATTCTAATTAACTTGAAATTAATTGGTGCAAAACTAGTCAAAAGAAACAATCTGAAAATTCATTGTGTCAGTTGAAGAACAGCTGGGAAATAGTTTGACCTTCTGACTTTGATCTCTCAAATCCTTTTTCGCAACAGAACCTTCTCCTTGATGACACCAAGGACTTCAGCACCGTGAGGGATGACATTGGGAAAGAGAAACAAAGGCAGCTGGCACTGGAAAAGAAGAAAAGGTAGTGAGGCTTTAGTTCATTTTTCTTTAGAAATATGCAAAGTGTTTGCTGCTTTTCAGAGTGGCCGCGGCTGCCCCTGGATCCCTGGCAGTGTCCAAGGCCAGGCTGGATGGGGCTTGGAGCAGCCTGGGACAGTGGGAGGTGTCCCTGCCTGTGGTGGGGAGTGGAATGAGATGGTCCTTAAGGTCCCTTCCAGCCCAAACCATTCCATGGCTCAGACTAATTGGATAATTTTTGAGGCCAGTGGTAGCTGGGTGTTGTCAGAGCACACAATTCCAGTAATCCTGAAGGGAGCACTTGGATAATTCGAACTCCTGGCTCTCAGTGTTCCCACACCGAGCCTCGTGTATTTTTCTCCTGGAGATGAAAATGACCTCCTTGGCTGGCCTGGCCTTGCGCAGGTTGTTTTACAGCTCACTGGAACTCAGGGTTCAGGCCAGGCTCACCCTGCTGAGGCTCAGCACTGAACATTAACCACGTTATTTCTGTTTTCCAGCCACCAGGAGCGTGTCCAGGATCCCTTTTTCCCCGAGGAGAAGCTCCCCACGAAGGCCCGGAAACCAGAAGTGGCTCTTTCCATCAACGTGGGTGTGTTCAGATAGCACCAGGAGCTGCTGTGCCCACACCACCCTGTACTAACCTGGCCTGCAGGACCTCAGCTCCAGCAGCAAGAGGGGCTTTCCCAAAGTGTCTTCAAGGATCCCTGAGGAAAAACTGGGTGCAGGATTCAGGCTAACTCTGATTTTCTTCTGCTCTCTCTTGGGGAAGTGCTTTAAGGTCCCTTTCTCAGTGTGGTACTTACTCTCAGGCTGAGTAAATGCACTTTATGTAGGAGGAAAAGGATTAACATATTGTGTAACCCCTCGGTGACTCTTTTGTCATCACTCAAAATGCTCTGTTGGGTCAGGTCTGACCCCTTGCACCATCACCACTGAGATTTAATGCAGTCATAATCATCTCTTTTTAGAGTTTTCTCCCATCTCTGATCACTGAAGTTACTGCTGATACCAGAGTTTGCTTTTCTCTCTTTATCTCTAAACCTAAGTCTGTAGGAGCTGGTCAGACCTGAGAATGAAGGAAATGTGGAAATCCCTGAACAAAGTGTAGGAAATTGGCTCAAAAAAGAGCAAATCCAGGATCTGTCAAGATGTAGAACTTGGAGACCTTTTGTGATACGGAACAACAGGGAGGTAATGTTACATTTTTGAAGTTTCTAGGGCTTGTTTTGTGGCCCATAAACTTCATTTTGCAGTTTCTAGGGCATTTTTGTTGGCCCTAAACTTCATTAACAGACAAAAACGGTTGGAAAAAATGAGCAGATCTGATGTGGGTTTTACTGTACTCAGGAAAAAGGCCTGTATTTATTGTCAGTGCTCCTCTTCAGAGGAATTTCCCTCATTTCTCATCTTTCCAGCTGTTCTGGTACTCTGTTACATTGGAGAACAGGTTTCTCTTGGTGTCCTGAGCTGGTTTCCAGCCTCTGTGAGAGCAGGGGGTGTGAGCAGCTCACAGCTCAAAGGTTCTGAAGTATTAACTCCTAAGTGAGCCTGATTATCCTTAATGAAATCTGTGATAATGAGAGGACAAAACACAAGCTGCTTTTGGGGGCTGCAGTAAATATTTGACCTGTTTGGTGTAGGTTTTTTAGTAGGAGCTGCCAGTTCAGCAGATTCCTCAAATTTTGGCTAAGGTGAGATTTTTCATGTACTTTTTGTAGGTTAACAATATTCTGGTGTTTCAGACAACAGAAAGATCAAAACTGACAGCTATCAGCAAAAAGGTGAAAAGCACCATGAAGCACACAATTATTATTTACTTCTGTGCATATCTTTAATATTCAGCAGGTGCTCCTGTGCTTTTTGGAGCTGATTCTCTGCAGAAGGGGCTGTTTAATGTCCTCACTCACTTGAATCCTGAAAAATCCCAGTTTCATGGATACATTTTCTGCCCCATGGGAGGGCAGCTGATGTTTTCCCCTCTTCATTTGTGTCGCCTTCTTTCCATCAGGTGTTCTTGGGAGCCTGGGTTTGCAGCAGGGATCAGAGGTGCTGGTTCCAAAGGTTTGTGTTTCTGGATGGTTCCAGCCCGTTGCATTTATTTGCTGTCACTTCAGTTCCTCTGGTTCTTGCTGGAGAGCCGGACTGAGCTCAGCCTTCGCTCTGTTTTCTCCCTGAGAACACCAGGTTTGGAGAAATTGAAATGCAGGTTCCAAGTGGGAATTTTGTGCCTTTGTTCAAGTGTAATGTAGCAGCACCTGCACTGAACCAATCTTGGATTATTTCTAATGTTGGCTCAAAATGTGTTTGTTTTTTTTTTTTTTCCTTAAAACTCTTGTGGGCCATTCCACAGTGAGAGAGTTCATGGAAAACGGGGCTGGGGAGAGGAAACACCTTTTGAAAACGGAGTCTTTGTGACTCCATGGGTTCTGATGGTGATTGGCAAAGCCTGGAAAAGCTTTCATCTTTATTTTTCAAGTGTTCTTCACAAAATAAAACATCATTTTTATCGGCCTAGTTGGTTTGTCTGTGGATGCCTCACTGGTTGGGAATGGCACAAACTGGTTTCTGACATCAGTGTTAATTAGCTTTAATTTTCCATTATTCCTGAACCAACATTCCCATCTCTGGGTGAGGTTTCCCCATTCCTGGTGGCTGTTGTCTCTTCCTGAGGCTGCTGGCTTGGTCCTGGCTCAGGGCTCTGAGTGCAGGAGCAGCTTTGCTTTGTCTCCTGTTTCCAGTCACTGTGGGGAAAGCACTGGAGACACTGAGGATGGCAGGGAAGATTCCTCCATCAGGAAGAATCAAATTAAATTAATCAAATTAATCAAATTAAAGCCACTCTGGAGCCCCAGACTTATAAAAAGTCTTGGGAAATTTTTTAATCCCAGTTTTAATGAGTAATTTTGACTGGTTATTCTGAGCAACAGATTTTGAGTGAAACTGGCAATTAGCTTCTAGAAAACATTAAGCCACTTTCTGGGAAATTATTTATTTTTAGGTTGGTTTTTTTTTTTCTTTTTTTTTCTCCTTTCTCTTGGTCATCTGGCTCATCCCAGCTTGCTCAGACCTCGGAAAAATGCAGTCCTTTGTGTGTTGTAAAAGTGGGCAGCCAGGAGAGGGGAGTGCAGAGCCAGCAGCCCTTAGGAATCATCCCTCCGAATGATGGTTCCTCCTGGAATACAGGTGTTTAAACCTTGGTTTAAAGAAGGTGTATTGATTTAGGAAGCATCTGTGCAGGGTTTATGCGGGTTCCTTAGGGATTAGATGGGGATATTGGGAAGAAATTCTTCCCTGTGAGGGTGGTGAAGCCCTGGCACGGGCAAAATCTGGGGTATAGGCTGCTCTTTGTAGAGATCCAGCCCTCATGAAAGTCCCCTTTTCAGTGTTGGCGGGGCAGAGGGGAGAGATCCACGCTAAAACTCCAGGAATGGTTCATTCCATTGCTTTAACGGGATCACAGAGCTCAGTTAAATGGAGCTGTGCTTCCTCGGGGTGCCTCTGCAGGAACATGAGCACAGCAGAGGCCGAATTTGAACTCCCCCCTGAGATTCCTCCTCAGGCATCTCAGATGCTTTGTAGAGAGTCAGTGGAAAAACCCAGATAAACCACACAAATCCAAAGTAAACAGCCCTCTTCCCCAGAGCAGCTTCTTCCCAGTCTCCGTGCTTCCTCTGAGACTTCTTCCGATGCCCTCGGAGGTGGAAGCTGTCAACACCTCCTCTTCTTCCCAGGGTCCCCAGATCCTGGAGCCAGAGCCTGTCTGGGAACCTCATCAGCAGTGGGCTGGGGGAAAGGTAAAACTCACTTCCCTCAAGCACCTGCTGGCAGGAGCCCAGGTCTCATTACCCAGTGGGCATGGCAGTGTCTGCTTCCCTTCTGCTGGAAAAGTGTCCTTGCTTTGTAATGTCTCTTTTTATTCCCAAATCTGATTCTTACTTTACAGAAGGATGGGGGTTGGAATGGAATGGGTGATCCAGTGCCACCCCTGCCATGGGCAGGGACACCTCCCACTGTCCCAGGCTGCTCCAAGCCCCAATGTCCAGCCTGGCCTTGGGCACTGCCAGGGATCCAGGGACAGCCACAGCTTCTCTGGGCACCCTGTGCCAGGGCCTCACCACCCTCACAGGGAACAATTCCTTCCCCATATCCCATCCATCCCTGCCCTCTGGCAGTGGGAAGCCATTCCCTGTGTCCTGTCCCTCCAGCCCTTGGCCCCAGTCCCTCTCCAGCTCTCCTGGAGCCCCTTTAGGCCCTGGAAAGGGCTCTGAGCTCTCCCTGGAGCCATCTCTTCTCCAGGTGAGCACCCCCAGCTCTCCCAGCCTGGCTCCACCCTTGGAGCATCTCCCTGCTCTCCTCTGGATTTGCTCCAGTTTTTCTTGTGTTGGGTCCCACAGAGTCACAGCTTAGTGACAAAGCAGAAAAAAAAGAACAACTTTTCCCGATCCGATTCCCCACGCCGCGACACAGCATTTCTCCCTAACACATTTCATCCGCTGCGAGGAGCGGGAGGAGCTGTTTTGGGGCTGGTTCCAGGGTTTGCTTTTTGTTTTTTTTTTAAATCCCCCTCGGGGCGGAGCGGGGCGGGCCGGTTGCTATGGCCGCGGTGGCCCTTAGCAACGGGCCGCGCGCACGCGCCGCGCGGGGCACGCCGGGAGCGCCGGGCCGGGGCCGGGCGGGTCCCGCCGCGATCCCGGTTCGAGCCCGCGCCCGGCCCGGCCCCGCCGCGATCCCGGTTCGAGCCCGCGCCCGGCCCGGTCATGAACGAGGCGGTGTCGCGGCGGACGCGGGAGACCCTGGGGCAGGTGATTCGCAAGCCGCCGCTCACCGACGCGCTGCTGAACAAGCCGCCCTTCCGCTACCTGCACGACCTCATCTCCGAGGTGGGTGCGTGGGTGTGCGGAACACCCGGCGCTCCCCCGGCACCTCCCCGGGCTGGGGGGCACTCGCAGGTCGCTGCTGCGGGGGATGCCCGGAGCGTTGAGTAAATCACGGGGGTTTCGGGGCGCTGAGTGAATTGAGGGGGCGTGGGGGTGGGAGCGGCACGTGTAGTGGTAGGAAAAGGGGTTCACGCTGGCAGAGGCGGGGTTAGGTGGGGTTTGGGGAAGGAATTTGTTCCCTGGGAGCTGGGGAGGCCTTGCATCCCTGGAAGTGTCCAAGGCCAGGCTGGACGGGGCTTGGAGCAGCCTGGGATGGTGAAACATCACAGAATCCCGGAATCGTTGAGGTTGGAAAAGCCCTCCAACCTGTGAGTCCAACCTGTGCCCGATCCCCACCTTGTCACCGGCCCAGAGCACTGAGTGCCACCCCCAGACTTTGCTTGGACACCTCCAGGGATGGGGAATCCACTCCAAGGCCTGGCCACCCTTTCCATGGGGAAATTCCTGCTGATGTCCAACGTGAGCCTCCCCTGGCCCAGCCTGAGGCCGTTCCCTCTCCTCCTGTCCCTGTTCCCTGGGAGCAGAGCCCGACCCTCCCCGGCTGCCCCCTCCTGTCAGGGAGTTGTGCAGAGCCACAAGGTCCCCCCTGAGCCTCCTTTGCTCCAGGCTGAGCCCCTTTCCCAGCTCCCTCAGCCGCTCCTGGGGCTCCAGCCCCTTCCCAGCTGGTGTGGGCATCAAGGTTAAACATGGAATTAAACAGGAAGGAGGCCTGAGCTATAAGCAAGGATTGAGTCGCGTTCCAGAGCACATTCAGACCTCTGAATTTGCTGTAGAAATAATTCTAAACAAGGTGCCATCAACAAAGCCAACAGGTTTCCTGCTGCCACATGAGATTTATTGAGCAGAGGCTTTGAATGTTCTTAACTTATCCCATTTCTTCTGTTTTTTAGGTGATCAGAGTGACAGGTTTTCTGAAAGGACTTTACACGGATTTCGAGTTGAGGTCAGATAACGTCAAGGTGGGCACGAGACTTCCTTACTTATTTAGCTCTGAGTGTTCTTTGCAACTTTGCCACAAGGTTCTTTTGGTATTTTCTGTGTTCAGCATCAAGGACCTGTTGTTCTTTTTGTGAAGAGGCTGTAAAAGTTGCTGCCTGTGGGTGATGTTATGTATTCCATGGGCTGAACACCTACAGATTTGTGAACAGATAGGTTTTAAAGAGCTTTATGGTCTCTCAACAGAACCCATGGCCTTAAATTTATTGCTTTATGTATTTGTGTTTGTACAAATACACACACACATATATATATGGTATATAAATGTATACATTAAAAATCCTTATTTAATATCCCAGGACTCACCTGTTAGGATGTGCATTCCCCAGTAGCTTTATTGCAGTGTAAAACTGGCTAATTACTGAAAGAGGAGGTTAATATTATTACAGAAAACTCCTTTTCTCAAGTCCAAGGGTGACTTTACTCTCTGTTTGCTGCTTCCCCTTGAGTTTTGGCTGGGCTGACGCCGAGTTCTCCAACTCCCAACGTGGTTTGGGAGCTTTGGTTGCTGATTCCTGGCAAACAAGGCAGTGTTTGTGTGTTGCCACTCAGGCAGCTGATCCCTTGGTGTTTGTTTAATGTAGCAACTGAAGAATGAGCTCTGGGAGCCTGACTTCTCATCCCTCCAGCCAGTTCCTGCATGTTTTAGTCACTGATTAAATGTGTGTGTTTCTTTCTGTGACTGCTCCTACCACTGTCAGGATAACTAAGATTAAGTTATTTCTATCTGAATTGTTGTTTTTTTGTTGGTACCGTCCTTGTTGACCCAAAAAGCAGATTTCCCAGCAGCTCCTGAGCAGGTTTTTGTTGCATCTACGTGCTGCTGCCTCTCTGAGGATTTCTCTCACAAATTTCTTTCACAGCTCATGGGGTTTTCCAGAGAGCTCAGGCAGAGGAGATCAAAATCCTGGAGTGTGGGGGAAAATGTCTCAGCCTTGAGTTCCTCTTCCCAAAACACTGGTCAGGAGGAAAAGTCAGCTGCTTCCTTACTGTGATTTCTCTTGGAGTTGTAGAAGATCAGGAGAGTAATTTTTATCTGAGTAATCCATAGGAGAGAGGTGTAAGGAGGATTGAAGTCATGAGGATTCCTTAACTGTGGGGACTTCTGTGAAAGAAATTCACCTCCAGTACCAGCTGCTTTGGGCATCACTGTCTGTGTGTTTATCAGAGGAGTTCATCTTGTTAAGTCTAATTAAACTTTGTTCCCATGTAAATGGAAAATTGGATATCAGGCTTGATCTTATAATTTTTCGTATCAGCTTTTTATATATATATATATACACACATGAGAAGTTTTATATTCATTTGTATTTATATCCATCACATTTTCAACCACTTACAATTAGGGAAATAGCTTTTTTTTTAAAAAAAAACTACCCAGTAAAAATCCCAGCTTCATGGCAGTTGTTTGTTTTAATCCATTTGGAAGGGACAAAGATGGGAAGTGCCCTCACTCTGGAGACTCTTCCCACTTGTCTGTGCTCGGGCTTGCAGCAGAACCCAGCTGTTTTTGGGAGAGTGGCTCTGGAGCTTGGGGTGCCACTGGAACAGCTCTGTTAAGCTCCATTGCCACACAAAATTCTCCTTACATGGCTTTCCTTTTTAACAGGCTGGTAAATAGTGCTGGGCTGGCTAATATTCCTTGAATTTTATTACATTTTATTAATAAACCCCTCTTTTTTCCCCACTGAGTGTTCTACTCCCCACCAGGATTTCATTCTCTGGACCAGAAACCCTCCAGTAAAATTTCACTTGGTTTTACTTTATAAAACTGAAAGAAATCTGGTAATTATGAAGGTAAAAATATCTCTTAATTTTTTTTTTTTACCAGGATAAGGATTCCAAAATCAACTTCCTTCAGAAGGCCATCGATGCCGTGGTGATGGTGACAGGAGAGCCACTGTCGGTGAAACCAGCACGAGTTGTGGCTGGGCACGAGCCCGAAAAAACCAATGAATTCCTTCAGGCAATTGGGAAGTGTTGCTTAAATAAGGTGGGACAGAATGATATAGATTTTATGCACACAGGGGTTTATTATCAGAGTTTATTTGTGATGATCTGGATGAGGGGATGGAGGGCACCCTCAGGAAGCTGCAGACACCGAGCTGGTGGGATGTGGATCTGCTGCAGGGATCTGCACAGCCTGGATCCGTGGGCTGAGGGGCAGCAAGGCCGAGGGCCGGGTCCCGTCCTTGGGTCACAACAACCCCGTGGAACGCTCCAGGCTGGGGAAGAGCAGCTGGAAAAGGCCCTGCGAGTGCTGGGGACAGGGCTGAGCACGATGAGCCCGGGTGGGCAGGAGGCCGATGGCCCCTGGGCTGTGCCAGCCACGGTGTGGCCACAGCCCCAGGGCAGGGCCCGGCCCCTGCCCGGCCCTGCTGAGGCCCCTCCAGGGCTGTGCCCGGTGCTGGGCCCTCCCGGCCACAGGGACCCTGAGGGGCTGGAGCGGGGCCAGGGCAGGGAACGGAGCTGGGAAGGGGCTGGAGCCCCAGGAGAGGCTGAGGGAGCTGGGAAAGGGGCTCAGCCTGGAGAAAAGGAGGCTCAGGGGGGACCTTGTGGCTCTGCACAACTCCCTGACAGGAGGGGGCAGCCGGGGAGGGTCGGGCTCTGCTCCCAGGGAACAGGGACAGGAGGAGAGGGAATGGCCTCAGGTTATGCTGGGGAAGGCTTAAATTGGTTATTAGGGAAAATGTAATCACTGAAAGGGTTGTGAGGCCTTGGAGTGGAGTCCCCATCCCTGGAGGTGTCCAAGGAAGGCGTGGAGGTGGCACTCAGTGCTCTGGGCTGGTGGCAAGGTGGGCATCGGGCACAGGTTGGACTCCATGGCCTTGGAGGTCTTGTCCAACCCAAATGATTCTGTGCCTTAATTACCACTCTGGTGTTATTAATTGCACAATGGAAACATTTGGTCACTCCTTAATAACAGCAGATAGAGAGTTCATGATCTTCAGCAGAGTTTGAGCCAGCTCCCCACATAAATGCATTCTGAATATTAAGGCTTTCAGTGTTCACTGTTGTTCACTTTATTTGTTTGTCATTTAATAACATTTATTACATTTGAAGCACAAAATCAAGTTTCAGAACCTTTAAAATTTTGGGGTACAGACACATTAATTATACAACCAGTTGCTCACCTTTGACTTTATCTCATTTCAGTCAAATCTCTTAATTGTGGAATGAAAGTCGTCTTTCCACTGTGCTTTTTTTGGCTATGGAAATAAAATAATGGAGAAATTTGCTAACTGGTTGAAAACAACTGCAGGGGCTGTTCTTACATAGAGCTATTGCATTCTTACATGGAATTATGATGTTCTTACACTGCATTGTTACCTTCTTAAAATAATAATTACTACATTCATTATTTAATTAAATAATTTACTCCTCTCAGTGGTGTTTTTCTGTTCCTTGCAGCTGTCCAGTGATGCTGCTGTAAAAAGGGTCTTGGCAGGGGAAAAAGCTGATGCTAAAGGGAAACCTCCACCCTCCAAACCTCGAGATAAAGAAAGCAGAGAGCCCAAAGCAGAAGAACAAAAAAGCCATAGGGATAAAGAGGTAGCATTTGCATTTTTGGGGGGGGTACAGAGGTACCATGAATTATTTGTTTGGGGTTTTTTTTAGCATTTTTGTGTTCGTAAAGTCCCTATGTGATTGAGTTGCCACGTGTTGGAATTAATTTTTAGCATTTGCTTTCTTTTTAGAGCAGGAGAGACGCTGAAATTAAAGACAGAAGCCCCAGCAGAGACAGAAAACCCAAAGGAGATTCGAAAGAGAGCAGAGAAAGAGAAAAGGAGAGGGATAAACAGAAGAATAATGAAGAGAGGCACAAAGAACATGAAAGAGACACCTCGAAGGAAGGAGAAAAACAAGAGAGGGAAAGAAGCAAAAGCAGAGTGACCAAGCAAGGAAGAGAAGCAGAAAAAACCAAAGGAAAAGGAGACACAGAGCAAGGAGATGATCTCGGGCATGATAAAGGACAGGAAAGAGAGAAAAGACATGAAGGAGGAAGAGAAAAGGACAGACTGAAAGGAAGAGACAAAGATAAGGCCAGGGACAGAGAAGGAGAGAAAGACAGAGAGAGAGGAAGAGATCGGGACAGACAAAAGGACAGAGAAAAGAAAGATGGGGAGCTTTTAAGGGAACATGGAAAGGAGAAAGCAGAGAAAAAGGTAACTGAAAGGTTATTTTGGGGAAGAACTTTCCCCACACCATGGCTGGGACTGTGCTTGTTCCAGTGGCCTTCCGTGTTTGTATTCCTGCTCATTGAGGAGGAAGGGGCCTTGTTCCAAACCCCTGCCTTGGGTTCCACTGTCCCAGGCTGCTCCAAGCCCCAGTGTCCAGCCTGCCCTTGGACACTGCCAGGGATCCAGGGGCAGCCACAGCTGCTCTGGGCACCCTGTGCCAGGGCCTCTCCACCCTCACAGGGAACAATTCCTTCCCAATATCCCATCCATCCCTGCCCTCTGGCAGTGGGAAGCCATTCCCTGTGTCCTGTCCCTCCATCCCTTATCCAAGTCCCTCTCTGTCTTCCTTGTTGGCTCCCTTCAGGTGCTGGGGGGCCTTCTCAGAGTTGGAACTGGATGGTGTTTAAGGTCCCTTCCAACCCAAACCAGTCTGGGATTCAAGGATTCAAAGTCCCAAACTGCCTCGAGAGCCACCTCTCCATTGCCTTTCATTCCGTTGTTCTTTTATCTTCCCTTCCTCTAAATATTTCCTAATTTACCTTTCTATTCTCTTGGTAGAAATTCAGGATTGATGGGCACCAAAATGCTTCTCTTAGGAGGGAGTTTGGATCTAAACCAGTTCATTTCTTTCCAGCCCGCCGATTCCGAAGAACCCGCGCTTAGAAAACCACAGAGGCCAACTAAAGACAGCAAGTGCCAGCCAGACACTGAGGTGAGTGAATATCCAAAGGAATATTCAGAGTGTTGCATTTTTACTTGGGAATCTGCTTGAAAACAACGTGGGCTTGAAAGGTAGGTAGATGGCAAGGTTTAGGGCTGGAAAATACATGAAATAGGTGCTTCCCTGGGTTTTTTTTAAATTTATTTATTAAAAATTTCTCTGAGTTTAAACCAAAAGAAAAAAATCTGCTCAATTTATTTCATTTTCTAGATATTCTTTCTGTCTCTTGGTATTTTGGACACTTCTTAGGATCATAGACTGGTTTGGGTCGGGAGGAACCTTAGAGCTCACCTCTTCCAACCCCCTGCCATGGGTTTTCTCTGTTCCTCACAATCTTTCCTGGAAAGCCGATAGGGTTTTGGATTTATTTTTGGATTTTTGCAGAAGTTACTGTTTTGGAAAGAAAATGAGTCCACTGATGTTTCAGGGTCCACGTTTTGCAGCTGGAAGAGCAGCTCTGCACAGAAGCTGCTCCTTGTGATACCCCTGTGCCTCCATCTGCTGCTTCCCCGTGGCCTGAGGCAATTTGGGGGAATTACGGAGCCATATGGCCGAATGTTTAAAGAGGGAGACTTCAGTAAATGAACCTAAAGCAGCACAGGCTGAGGGAAAAGCAGGCAGGATCCCAAGTCTAGCAGGAGTCTCTGGGCCCACTGACATCATCGTTGTCTTCCCCGGGAGATGACAAATTTATAGCTCTTCCTTGGCTCAAATCCAACCAAACTCTTTAAGTTATTGGCACTGGGAGGGAGAGCTTATAAAAGAGGGCTTTTTTTTTTAGCCTCCAGCAAATATTCATGGCCAAGTCAAACTTCCTGCAAATTTGGTCTCTAATGGAAATTCTGAGCCTCATCCCAAACTCTGGTCGTGCTCTTGGGCACCACAACAATGCAGCGGGGCAGTAAAGTTTCATTTCCCGTCCTAAGTGCTTTTGGGAGGGATTCCAAGGCTTTGGAATTGTTACCTGAAGTCCAAATGGCATTCTTGCCTCTGCCTGCTTGCGTAACAGCAGGGGCTGCTCGTTTCTGAGGTGATGAAAACACAAACTTCAGAGCAGAGTGTGGCAAATGTCATCATTTTAAACCTGTGGAAGAGAGAGATGAAATGAAAACGTGCCCAGTGAATTTTGGGAGCTGAGATAGCTGCACAAAGTGATTTAGAGGAAATTCCAGCAGGGAAATCATTGGAAGTTGCATCTCCTGGACTGGGGTTGATCTTCTGATCCTCACAGGAGTTTCCCAGCCTTGATTTCCAGGAAATTCCAGCAGGAAATCATTGGAAATTGCATCTCCTGGACTAGGGTTGATCTCCTGGTCCTCACAGGAGTTTCCCAGCCTTGATTTCCAGGGATTTTCCCTGATTTTGAGGAAATTCCAGCAGGAAAACATTGGAAGTTGCATCTCCTGGACAAGGGTTGATCTCCTGGTCCTCACAGGAGTTTCCCAGCCTTGATTTCCAGGGATTTACCCTGATTTAACCACTGTGGCTCCGTTCGAACCACGTGGCAGGGAAACAAATGTATTAAAAAGAAGGCAAACAACTTTCTGTGCATGTGAGGGATATGGAATGACATTTTGTGGTCTCTGCTGCAGAATTAAGAGATCTTCAGCATCTCTCTTTAGCTTTTTATATGTATTTTTTCTGTAGATATAGAATATGTATATATATTCACTATTATAGAAGTGAAACAGTTTGAGGCAGTACCCAACAAGTCAGCCACTGTTTTTTCCCCTCAGGATGAACCTCTTTACCTTTCCTCTGCATTTGCTTTAGAAAACAGATCCATTTAGATTTTGTTTTTTAATATTCTACATGTACAGCAAAGCTGTCACTTCAAGTTTAGTCCCTGGCTTTGCCTCAGTGCTCTTAGGAGCCTTAATGAGATTTTCTCAATTCATGGAAATCTCAGTTTTTCTTGCTGCTAATTAGCAGAGGCCAGCTTTCAAATCTACTTAAGGCTGACTTTTTTTTTGGCAATTGAAATGTGTTTTGCTCTTGCTAAAGGAACTCTGTGTGTTACCCGGTGTGCAGTAGTCATCACGTGGGTATCCATAATTTTCTGGAGCCAGAAGAAAGCAGGGATAAGTAGGAATTAAGAGACATTTGGCTACCACATGGCAATCAGAAGCTGCCTCAAGGCTGGCTCTTGCATCCCACGGTTTGGGATTAGGGTTGAGTCGTGTTCTGTTCACTCTCAGTGCATCTCAGGGAAAAATCAGATTTAAAATGCCTTTTGGACCTTCTAAATAATGAAGATCATTATTATTTAGACTTGACGAGAGGTGGGGGAGGTCACAGAGCATCTGGTGCTGCAAGTGGCTGCAGAACAGGTAAATCACTTCCCCCCCCCGAGGCCAAACACCTTGGAAAAGTCTCTTCCACGTTTCCCGTGGCAGCTGGAACTCTTGGCTGAGGCTTTCTGTAATATCCTGTCACTTCTGGCCACTTGCAGAATGGGTTTGATTTTTGCCCTGCAAACTCTGGAACTGGTCACTTGGAGCAGCCTCTAAGCCCTGCCTAATGAGCTCCTGTTGCCCCTGGAGCTTATTTAGGTTATATAATGAAGCTGTGGAATGGAAAAAGGACAGCAGAGAGGATCATTCCATGGAAATCTGCAGGGCATGGCTCAAGTATTTCTGTTCTGGAGCTGGGAATGTCCCTCTCTCTTTGGTGTCACTACACCAGCAATCCATCATTTAATCTTAGGCTTTAAAAACAGAGATTTTCCTCATCTCTTTGTGTTTGAGAAGTTTTAATTTGCAGTGTCTAACACCAATTGAACACCATCTTGTGAGACTTCAGGTGAGGAAAAGATGATTGATAGATATTTTCTGAAAAAGTCTTATCAGCACAGCCTTAAATTGGCCTTAGCAAGTGGAGATCTTTCCTTGTATGTGGTTTTATTGATATAAAATGATACCTGCACACTTTCTATTGTAGAGATGGAAAGATACGTCCTGGCACTGTGGATTTAGGTAGAAGAAAAATGCTGAGGAGGGTTGATGGAATTAAGTTTGCTTTCACAGACTTAATTCTTATTTGTTATTAGAGAACCATCAGTAGAGCTGATGAATTAGAGGGGGAAATCACAGTAGCTGATTTTATAATGAGCCCTGAAACGGCAGCAAACATTGATTTCTTGTGTCTTGAAGTGAAATTCAGCCTGTTTAAAGGTTAATAATGAGGACAAAGCAGCAGCCTGGATGGTTTGCAGAAGGCTCTGGATCCTCTCCACGTGGAAACATAATTACTCAGGACTGGGAAGCGTGCATGCATCCATCAAGGGTTCCACTGTAATGTGTTTTATCCAGGATGGTGTGAGATGAAGTGCAAGATTTCCCTTTAATGGCTCCAGTGGCTGCTTTTCAAAGTCTTGAAGGGGAATAACTTCTTTTATCTCCCTTTGGAAAGCCCCCAATCATAAATATTGTGGGATTTCTGGTTTTGTGTGCTGCCATAGTGAGTAAACGTCAGCTCTCACCCTGCACCTGCTGCCAGGCTGCACATGTGGCTCCACAAAAACTGTTTGTAGCCACTACCTCACATAAATAAATGACCAAATCCCCTCCTGCAGCAGCCTCAGCACCTATTCCCAGCTCCCTCCCCACCTGTGCTAATAATGACCTCACCCAAAGGGGCTGCAGCGTGCCAGATGTGCTCCTGCTGGTGTAGGAGCCTTCCTTTCCCTCCTTCCATAGTGTTGGGCTTGTGGAGGTAATTATGAACCATTAAAATTAGGATGAACCACTTCAAGATTGGAATTCTGTCTGGTTTTCCTTAGAACATGCCAGAATTTCCTGAAGAGGAGGAACTCTTCCTTCTGCTGGGAGGTGTCCCTGCCCAGGGCAGGGGGTGGAAGGGGATGAGCTTTAAGGTCCCTTCTCCTCAAACCATTCTTTGATGGCATAAAAATGGCAGAATTTGTGATTCTCTGGTTATCAAGATGGACATTGGAGGCTGGGTTTGCTGATCTTGGAGGTCTTTTCCAACCAACAGGGCTGACAAAAAATCTGGGATGAAAATTGCAGAAAAAAAAGCACATAAGGAAGGAAATAAGGAAATCCCGAGAGGTGCTAAACATATTTCAGGATGCTGGATAGGAGGCTTATTATCCAGGGTTTTTATCCAGGGAAGTTGCCATTTGAGTAATGGACTGTGCAAGCCTGGTAGCACAATTTTGAAATCCTTGCTTCTGTTTTGGAATGGAATCTAAAAAGATTTTGCAGCAGGTTGAAGAGGGGCTGTGTGTCTGATGCAGCTGAAGCTCAGAGGTGATTGTAGGAATCTTACTCATCATATTCCAAGCCCAGCACAGGTGCTCTACAACTTCCACAAGGTTGGATACTCTTAGTTCCCATTTGGAAGTTGTTTTTCCATCAAATAAGAAAGAAAATAGCTGGCATAGATCCAGGAAAAAATCTCCACAGACTTGGAGGAAAAAAACCCAACATAAACATGTGGATCAATTCTGAGGTCAATATTTGTCCTGTAGAATACTTAGGAAAGCAACACAAGGAAGGAAATTTTAGCTATAATGATATAATTTTTAAATCTGCTGTTATATAAATTTCTGGGCTTTTTGTTTTGTTTTGTTTTGTTTTTTCCCAGAATGAAAGTCCTGCAAGGATATCAAGGCAGCCTTCAGCAAAAGGATCAAGGCATCGCTCCAAGCCCGGAGGAGAAGGTAACCACGGGGAGGATATTGTTATTTCTATCAAATATGCTGCAGAAATACTGAAATATCCCTGTTTATTACTGTCAGGGTTTGGGTTGTATTCCCAGCCTGCATTTGTGAATCCAAGGAAATTTTCCTGCCTGGATTTGGGATATCGGAAGTGAGATTCAGTTCAGTTTGCTCTCGTTCCCCGTGCACATTGCAGCTATAAATTCAGCCTGCTTTTGGTAATTTCTGTGTAATTACTCTCTAAATGAGCTTTTGGACTTGTCTGCAACTATTTCTGACATTTAACATTTGGTAAATGTTGACAGCAGAGCAGAGTGAAGGTTTGAGCCTTGAAATGGTTTTAATTGGGTTTCATAGACAGTTGGGCCAGGCTTTCCAAATAAAGAAATTATTTCTCTGTGGAAAAAGGTGCTTCCTTGCAATTATGTCACCAACTTTTGTAGTTAAACCTATTAAATCTTGTGTTTGCACGCTGACTGGAAAGTAGATTATCTTCAGAATATCCCAAATATATCCCAAACATCAGGAGGAAAGGAATCTTAGCTGAGCACTGCCATCCCTTTGTGTAGGAAACCAAGAGGAAGAGGCTGGAGAAACTCCTGGATAAGGAATAAAAGTGGCTGGTACCCAGAGCTCAGACAGCAGCAGTGGAACTGCAATTTCTGGCTGTATTTCAGTGCCTTTTCCACCTCCTCTGAGCTCAGTGATGGATCCTAATTTCCTTTCAGTGCTTCGTGCCCCTGGTGTTTTAATTCTAAAGAAGAAGTCACTGCATAAACCACTTTAATGTCTCTGCTCAGAAGATTCAGTGACACCTGTGAACTGATACCTGTTAAAAACAGCCAGTTCTGGTTAGAAATGGGTGCTGTTTAGACTGATGAAGATCTTCATGCATTTAATTAGCCAATCTCACTGTTATTAATTTCTGTAAAGAGATCATGTGGTGCTGAGTGTCTTCCCAAGCACCCATGTTTTCTTTGGATTCCTGGTTTAGATTTCCATGTGTCTGAGGCAAAATAGTGGAGTTACATCAGTCCTGCTTTCAGGATAATGAGTTGGGGCACCTTAAATACCTTGGGAAAAACCTGGCACTTGGGATCTGAATGTGTGTTCATTTAGCAGCTTCATCCAAGTCGGTGCTAGAAAATTGAAATTTTTATGTCACATCTCCTGTGCTGTGAACTTGGAATTGTTTGGCAGCTGAAAAACCCTGTGTGGATTGCATTAAATGCAGCCTTATTTCAGTGCGTAGTGATCCTTAGCTTATCCTGGAACTCCTTGTATTTCCCAAGATTTCAGTATTTGTCTTATGTGGCACTAAACTGCACTGACCGACACACCCCGGTTATGGGGGTGTCCCTTCAAACCCAGGATCCAGTTTTCCTCATAAATGGAATACAATGGATGAATTCCCCTGTGCTTTGGCTTTAGGGTGGATATTGCTAAAACATTCATGTATTTATAGATTTATATATTTTAAAAATGTATTTTACGTATTTATTGTGGTATTATTATAATATATTATTGTCTTATCATTTTATTGTAATATAATGTTATTTAATTTACGGGATTATCCCTTCAAACCTGGAATCCAGTTTTCCTGATAAATGGAACACAATGGATGAATTCCCCTGTGCTTTGGCTTTAGGGTGGATATTTCTAAAATATTAATATATTAATATATTTTTATATGTTAAAAATTTATTTTATGTATTTATTATGGTATTATTATAATATATTGTTATCTTATTATTTTATAATAATATAATATTATTTAATTAATATATTCATATAGCTGTATGTTTATATAAATTTATTTTTATGTATTTATATATTTATTATGGTATTATTATCTTATTATATTATTATCTTATTATTTTATAATAATATAATATTTAATTTATGGGATTGTCCTTTCAAAACCAGTTTTCCTGATAAATGGAACACAATGGATGAATTCCCCCGTGCTTTGGCTTTAGGGTGGATATTTCTAAAATAATAATATATTTTTATATTTTTAAAATTATTTTTATGCATTTATATATTTATTATGGTATTATTATAATATATTATTATCGTCTTATTTTATAATAATATTATTTAATTTATGGGATTGTCCCTTCAAACCCAGGATCCAGTTTTCCTGATAAATGGAACACAATGGATGAATTCCCCCGTGCTTTGGCTTTAGGGTGGATATTTCTAAAATAATAATATATTTTTATATTTTTAAAATTATTTTTATGCATTTATATATTTATTATGGTATTATTATAATATATTATTATCGTCTTATTTTATAATAATATTATTTAATTTATGGGATTGTCCCTTCAAACCCAGGATCCAGTTTTCCTGATAAATGGAACACAATGGATGAATTCCCCTGTGCTTTGGCTTTAGGGTGGATATTTCTAAAATAATAATATATTTTTATATTTTAAAAATTATTTTTATGTATTTATATATTTATTACGGTATTATTATAATATATTATTATCTTATTATTCTATAATAATATTATTTAATTTATGGGATTGTCTTTTCAAACCCAGGATCCAGTTTTCCTGATAAATGGAACACAATGGATTAATTCCCCTGTGCTTTGGCTTTAGGGTGGATATTGCTAAAATATTAATGTATTAATATATTTTTATATTTTAAAAATTTATTTTTATGTTTTTATATATTTATTATGGTATTATTATATTATTATCTTATCATTTTATGATAATATAATGTTATTTAATTTATGGGGTTGTCCCTTCAAAACCAGGATCCAGTTTTCCTGATAAATGGAACACAATGGATGAATTCCCCTGTGCTTTGGCTTTAGGGTGGATATTTCTAAAATATTAATACCTTAATATATTTTTATATTTTAAAAATTTATTTTTATGTATTTATATCTTTATTATGGTAGTGTTATATTATTTTCTTATTATATTATAATAATATAGTGTTATTTAATTTCTGGGATTGTCCTTTCAAAACCAGAATCCATTTTTCCTGATATATGGAGTACAATGGATGACTTCCAATAAATTTAAAAAATTATTTTTATATATTTATTTATTACAATATTATTATATGTTATTATCTTATTATAACAACATACCATTATATCATTATGATATGTATATATTTATTATTATAAATATAATTATTCATAAATGTTATAATTATAAATTATAATATATTTTTATATATTTAAATACTTCTGTAACTAAATACTCCTCTTTTCCTGAAGCAGCACTCAAATTTTAGTTTACCAGAGCCAGGAATATTTTGGGGCATTATGCCTGGTTTTGTTCTGACACAGTGGAGCTGCCCCAGGTGAATAATCCAGAGGGCAGGAAAACTTTCTGGAGCTGTGCTGATCCATGGTGCACACTGGTGATGATCAGAGCTTTCTGTTTTAGCTGATGTTAATTGGGAATAAATCAATGTACAACAGGAGGGAATGTCTCTTCTCCATGGGCAGATAAATTAGAGATTTATGCTGGATATTTCAGCTTTCAGGAGTTCAGTCAGCACTCATTTAAAAAGTCTTTGTGCACCTTGAATGTGATTTATTGACACTGAAGAGGGTTTATTAAACTAGAAAGAAATCCTAGCAGGTATTTAGCCTGGCTTTTTATTCTGAGTTTTTATTGGCTCTTGGGTTTCATTTGCCTATAAACTGGTTTGTTACAGGAGCTGCGGACACGAGAAGTGTGGCAGATGGGATTTCAGAGGATGGTGCTGCTGAAGTGCAGGAGAAAAACGAACCAGGCCTTGCAGAAAGACACAAAGGTAGGGAAAGGTAAAATGTGGCTGCCATGGAAAGCCCAGCTGGAGTGTTTGGGGTCAAATCCATGCAGCTGAATGGTGTAAGGAGGGTGATTTACGCTTAATCCAACTGCTGCCCTGTGTTTTAATCACATCTGATTCATATTCTGCTTTGAAAAATGTCCCTCCCCTCATAAAGCAATTACTCCTCTTTTCTTTTTCCTGTTCTTCTGTTTTCCAAGAGGCAGTGTCCCAAGGCAAATGCTGCACCTGAATCCCTTGGTGACTTGTTCTCTGTAAGAAGTGAATCTCTGCACGTTGCCTTTTTGTGCACCTATTTGGGAGTCTCAGCGTTTGCATTTTACAGGATTCCAGAGGAAAATTCCATCCCTGCCTTCTTACTTCTCCATTTCCCCCCCAAGCTGGACATGGCTCCCAAGACATGAATTTGTGTCCAGCTCCAACATCCATGGAAGCAAAATGCAGGAGGAGGAGCTGGAATTGCAGCAAAAAGCTGCACTTTTGTTCTCCCCAGCTCTGAGCTGGTTGGGAGGATGGATCCCATGGATGTGGGAAGTGTTCCCAGCCCACCCCTGGCCTCCAGGGCCTTGTGGCTGTGGCAGCCTGATGAAATGTGGACGGATGGCCAAGACATTTGTGTGAGCTTCCCCAGCTGGGAGAGCTTCCATGCTAATTCCCTTTCATCTCTTGGAGCTGTCTTGTCCTGTGGAAGGCATCTGGGATGGAATATAAATTTATGTTGCCATTGGGATGGGTGTAACAGGAATACCCCCAGTGATTTGGGTTGGATCCACTGGGGGTGTAAGAACCAAATATTCCAGATCAGAAGAATAATGAAGGTTGGAAAAGACCTCCAAAATCCTCAAGTCCAACCTTTATCATCGAGTTCAACCTTTATTTTATTGACTGATCGTGATTTCCAGCTTTGTTCACCAAGGCACTGTAAACCCTTCATTTTTTAGGTTCAGCACCTTTAAGGTCCCTTCCAACCCGAGCCATTCCACGAGTCCAGGATTATAAAACATTGTTTATTAGCTGAAATAAACTGATTTTCCTGGATCTTTTAGAACATTATTTCTGTCTGCTTCACTTATATTTTGTTGCAGAGCACTGAGGCTCTGTATCCCAATTTTCCTGGCCCAGGGAAAAGTTCCCAAATTCTGGATGTAATTCCTGTTGTGTGCTTTGTGCCTAACTCAATCAGATTGCAGAATAAATAGAACTTCTCTGAAAAATCAATGTATTTGTTATTTCCAAATTAGTTTGCCAGACAATGACAAAAGACCAGCATCAAACATAGTTAAGAACTTCTAACAGAAACAAGTGCTTTTTAATAAATCAAGCCCTTCTCTAATGCTTTTTTGCCCTTTATGTGATGTATTATAGAATTTTTAAACATAATTGGGCTGAGTTTAGATGCTGTGAGTAGACTTTACTCAAGGAGTAGCCACCACCTCAACCAAGAATCCCAGCAGGGGAAAATAAGAGGTTAAGGGAAACAAAGGAATCGAGTGAGATGATGTCATTTTCACAGAGGAGGGAATTTCACAACGTTAAGAGACTTATAAAAATAAAGAAATTTAACTGTTTTATTCAGTGCAGTGCTAAGATTCAAAATACTGTCATAAAAAATGAGGTTGTCCTTGCCCAGCTAAGCCCCAATTTTATGTTGTTTTGTTTAACAGAAAGAGAAGCGGAGAACGCGGCTCCTGAAAGGCCTGAAAATGGGGAAGTACCCCCTGACCCCCCTCCTCAGCCTGCCCAAAGGTGTGTTTTTATCCTTTCTTTTCTTAATGCACAAACTGCTTCCATGTAATGTTATTAAAAAGAGGGATGTCTGAGGAGGACATTGCATTTCCTCTGTGCCTTCCATAAGGATGGATACGGTGACCTCGCTTTTATTGACGTTATGGATAAGGTGACCTCGCTTTTTAAACCCCAGTTGAATTTCCTGTGTGCTCAGCCGAGGTTTGTGTTGTTGTGTCACTTGTTAAAGTCACTTTTCCCCATTCCCACTGTTCCTCCAGACGGATTCCCCGTCCCGGCAGCGCGAGGCCGGCACCTCCCCGAGTGAAACGTCAGGAGAGCGCGGAGCTCGTAACCCCAGAAAGGTGAGGGCTGTGGGAGATGCAGGGGGGGTGTTCCTCGGAGCACGCCCTTCCCAGCTCCTCTTGATGCCTTGGGTTTTAACTTTCATATTTTTCAAATCCTGCACTGCCCAGTGTGTAACTCTCAAGTTTCTTGTAGCCTGTTCACTTCTGCTCTCTCATGCTGGGCAGACATAACAAAGCCTCTCCAGGCCTGCTCTCCAAGGACACTCAGACAGTCCTAGGCCCAAAAGTATAAACCAAAAGCTTCTAAAGGCAGGGCAAGCTTGGGGAAATTACATCATTAACTGAAGCTTTAATTGGAGAATTAACCCTGATATGCAAATGAACCAAACTTATAAAAGTGTGAAGAACTCGTGACCTGTCGTCCATCTTGGGGTCCATCTGGGCAGTAGCCTCTGGCTCCCCAGGGGTACCTTTGAAGGCCTTTCAAATAAATACCTGCCTTTATTCCCTCATTCTTGTCTAGTCTCTGGTTTTAGGAGGCCTCTTCAGGCATCACTCTGGGCATCACCAGTTTGGGGTGGTCACCTCGTGGTGGGGACATGTGCAGTCCCCATCCCTGGAGTGTCCAAGGAACACCTGGACGTGGCACTCAGTGCTCGGGGTGGGGATTGCTCACAGCTCGGACTTGGAGAGCTTTTCCAGCCTCAGGGATTCTGGGATTCTGTGATCTTTTGATGGCTTTTAGTTGAGTTTAGTTAATTCTGGAGAGATCTCAGTGTTTCCATTCATTCCCATTTTTCCTTGTGTCCCTGACAGGAGCGGCAGCGCTAAAACTGCCCCGAATGTGATCAGGGAGCAGCAGGTGTCTGATGAGGAGGACGAGCAGTTCATGGTGGAGGCAGCAGGGCCCCTGCCAGAGATGCCAAAGGTCTGCTCCTGTTGCAACTTACTGAACCTTTTTCCATGTTTTGTTTGGAATGTCCAGCCTGGAGAGGAGAAGGCTCCAGGGAGAGCTCAGAGCCCCTTGCAGGGCCTAAAGGGGCTCCAGGAGAGCTGGAGAGGGACTGGGGACAAGGGATGGAGGAACAGGACACAGGGAATGGCTTCCCAGTGCCAGAGGGCAGGGATGGATGGGATATTGGGAAGGAATTGTTCCCTGGGAGGGTGGGGAGGCCCTGGCACAGGGTGCTCAGAGAAGCTGTGGCTGCCCCTGGATCCCTGGCAGTGCCCAAGGCCAGGTTGGACACTGGGGCTTGGAGCAGCCTGGGACAGTGGAAGGTGTCCCTGCCCGTGGCAGGGGCTGGAATGGGATGAGCTTTGAGGTCCCTTCCGAGCCAGACCATTCCATGATTCCCTGACTTGTTGAAGTATCCTCCAGCTGAGTATTTTTGAATAGTTCCACACTCCAGCAATGCCAGCTTTTTGCAACTAAAGCTCTCTTCCTGCGCGTGTAGGAGCCTGAAGTGGAGCTGCTTGAGGACCAGAAGCATGGTACGTTTGCTTTTCTCTGTATTTACACAGATCTAGAACTGAGCCCTGGGTTTAAACCAAGTGCTGAACACTTAAAATGCTGAACAAAGCAGTAAAACCCCTCCTGAGGGAAGGGGTTTGCAACGTTTGCAGGAAAAGCAACTTATTTACCCAGGCTTGTTTTCCTGTGCAGCTGCATTTACAACTGTGTTAAGGACATGTTTTCTATGCATCCTCAATGTCAGCAGGATTTAAAATTCTGCCTTAAAGCTCAGAAATTAATGTTTCTTCAAGTGTCAGGTACAGCTTGTCAGCTCTGAGATAAGAGATTGGCTTTAAAGACAAGTTCTAGAAAAGCTTGGGAGAAAAAAGGTCAAATAACAAACACCTTGGGTGTCAGTGTTTAAAATACCAAATAAAATGCTGTTCATGTTGCTCTAAAAATGAAAAAAAAAATTGCATTAAAAATTAATTAAGTCTGCATTAAAAAAATGAAGCAGTTGGGTTTTGTTTTATTGTCTGAATGTTTAAGCTGTTTAATGGCCATCAATGCTTAGAAAAATCCTGTTTTTTCAACAGGTGGGCTGGTGAAAGGGATCCTAGAAACAAAGAAGGATTATGAGGCATCCCAGAAATCATCACAGACCACAGACAGGGTGAGGTGGCAATGGCCTCAAAGAACTGGGAGATTAAATGTTGCAATCGTGACCTTTTTGTTCACTTTAAATGTGTTTTATTCCGTTTGTGATCAAGCTTTTCTCTGTCATGTCTTGTCTTGCTTGTGGGATTTTTTTTCCACAGTTGAGAAAGGGAAGGTAAGTTTTGCTTTTGCTGGTTTTTTTGTTGTTTTGGTCACTCGTGAAGTGTGTGGAAAGGATCTGGCAGTGATCACAAACCAGAAGCAAAAGGTTGAACCCCTCATATTTAAGTGTCTTCCTGTTGCAACGGAGAGCTCTGGCTTTGCAAAGCTCCTGGTGTGAGGCAGCAAAAGGCAGAACATTGGGATGGACTTTCCTGATCCCTTGGCCCCGTGGAAGGTTTCTAACTCCATTTTGATGTGCTGGGGAGAGGCACTGAGGCACTGCAGTGATAAAAGTCTCATAAAATTAGACAAGTGTGTGATGTTTTGGGGAGCTGAATGCATTTCATGAGCTCTTACATCTTCCAATCACATTTCTTTTAACCTTAATTCAGTACTGTAGGGTTTTCCTACCTGTATGCTTTTCAGGAATGGTCTGTAGTGTTTGAGTCCAGCTGTTCACAGAGCTCTGTGAAATCAGTGGTGACTCGTGAAGCCTGGACCTCTTGTCTGCCTGTTGTCTGCTTTCCTTTATTTCCCAGCACGTTGAGAAAGTTGGGATGGCAGATCTGACTCTTGGGGGAGTATCCTCCTTTCTGGAGTTTGGGATTGGCTGAGATCTATGAATTCCTTTCATGTATTGCAAGGGCTGTGGTTGATGAGCCCAGGTAGGGTTAGATGGGATATTGGGAAGGAATTCTTCCCTGTGAGGGTGGGGAGGGCCTGGAATGGATTTCTCAGAGCAGCTGTGGCTGCCCCTGGATCCCTGGAAGTGTCCAAGGGGAGGCTGGATGGGGCTTGGAGCAGCCTGGGACAGTGGTCCCAGGCAGGGGTGGGACTAAATGAGCTTTAAGGTCCCTTCCAGCCCAAATTCCTCTGGGATGATTCCATGAATAAAGAACCAAATCCATCTAAAAAGAGGAAAACACCTTTAGATGGGTGCCCAGAATCTGTGAGGAGCAGTTTTAGCTTTAGCCAGCTTGCTGAATGACATGCATTTGTTATAAATGTGCTTCTCATAGTCCCTGTGATCACTGAAACACCTCTGCCTGCTTGGCTTGAGTTCATCCAGTGGGGAAATTTGCCTGCTTGGAGAAACTCTGCCTTTAGAGAAGGGTTTGGAGACAAAGAAAGGTTCCAGGCTGATTCTGCTGTTGATGCAGCAGCTCCAAAGCTCATTCCTGAGCTGGCACCTGAGACCGGGCCCTGCAGCTGTCCCTGTTCCCGGGTTTATAACTAGGTGGTGCTGTGGGATCATCAGTTCCCAGGCTCAGTGTGGGAAGAGCATTAGGAATTCATTAATGCTGGCTCTCAGCACTCCCTCTCCGTGGGCTCTCCTGTTTGCTGGTGTGTCCTGTCCAGCACCGGGCATGGAATGGGATAATGGGGGAGGATTTACACAATCACATGGATTTCAAGCTCAGGAAGCTTCCTCTGGTGTCTGTGCTAAATTTTCTGGTTGGCTTTTTTTTTCTAACTAAACCAGTCCCTTTTTAACCCCTTAAATATTTTTAAATGGCCAATTGTGACCCTCTACAATAACCATTGAGTCCCACTGCTGGTTTTCAGCCCCTAAAACATTCATTCAGTGCTTGTTTGTCTTTTGTTGCACTTTTGAAGCCCTGCTCTGTGTTAGCAGTGCCCAGAATAGACAACTAATTCTGGAAAAAAACCTGCTGACTTCCTAGTCCATCACGTGGAAACTTGCCCAAGCTCCTGGAATTCCATGGGATCGCCTATCCAAGCAGCTGGCTGCTACTGCAGGAGGCTTCCTTGCTGCTACTGCTTTTCAGATTATGGGGTGGAAGTGGTTGGGATCCAGACAGGAGTGTAGTTTTCCTGAAATTGTCATCCAGAGAGGAGTCTAATTCTGAAATTGTGATCCAGAGAGGAATGTGGTTCTCCTGAAATTGTGATCCAGAGGGAAGTGTAGTTTTCCTGAAATTGTGATCCAGAGAAGAGTGTAGTTCTGAAACTGTGATCCAGAGAGGAGTCTAGTTTTCCTGAAATTGTGATCCAGAGAGGAGTGTGGTTCTCCTGAAATTGTGATCCAGACAGGAGTCTAATTCTGAACTGTGATCCACAGAGAAGTGTAGTTTTCCTTAAATTGTGATCCAGAGAGAAATGTGGTTTCCCTGAAATTGTGATCCAGAGAAGAGTCTAATTCTGAAATTGTGGTCCAGAGAGGAGTGTAGTTCTCCTGAAATTGTGATCCAGAGAGGAGTGTAGTTCTCCTGAAATTGTGATGCAGAGGGAAGTGTGGTTCTCCTGAACCTGTGATCCAGAGAGAAGTGTGGTTTTCCTGAAATTGTGATCCAGAGAGGTGTGGTTTTCCTGAAATTGTGATCCAGAGAGGAGTGTGGTTCTTCTGAAATTGTGATCGTAGTTTTCCTGAAATCCTTGTGATCCAGAGAGCAGTGTGGTTTTCCTGACAGCAGAGTTGAATGGAAAAGATGATTAAAAGTGCTCAGAGTGTGTGACAGGCACTTGGCCGTTCAGAAAACAAGAGCTGGAGACACAACTGAATCCTGGGAACTGATTTTAGAGGATGGAGTTGCTGTGACACAGGAGACAGTAAAAGTAAAAAACCACCAAATTTCCAACATGGCCTTGCCTCTGAAAATGTTTCCCTGTCTATTTAATTTGTTTTCCATCAAACTCTCCAGGAGAAATGTCTTCTGCATCAGGATGCAGCTGTATCCCAAACTGGGGTGTGCATCACAGTAGTAAAATGAAGGATACTGCTGGATTTTTGGAGTAAGGTATCCAAAAATCCAGGGAATACTTGAAAGAAAACTTTGGGAAACTCCATCTGCTGAAACCATGGTCTATCTGTCACTAGAATGTTCATCTTCCCTCATTTCATTGAACTATTCAGTACATCCAAAAGAAATGAAGTTTTTTCCCACTTCTATTCATTAGTCTTTAAAGCCTTGATCTTCTGCCAGTTGGGAAAATGAAGAGGGGAAAAAATAGTGGGCTGAGTGCTGGAACTTTTGGTTAATCCATTATCAACTCCAGTATTCAGCAAAAAAATGATCAATGCATCTACCTGATTTATTGGGGGTTAATCAGCCAGAAACGAGGTGAAGTTGGTGGATTAATACTTAATCCAAATGTAACAGTGGTGCCCTCTCAGGGATGTTTCACACCTTCCAGCTGTGGATGGCTGAGGAACATTTATTTATGTTAAAAACATTCCTCCAAAGCCCGTTCTGTGCTTTGTTTCCCAAACATGGGTTTGCTTTTTGAGGAGTTTTACTAAAGGAAAAGAAGGGAGAAGCAAAGAAAACTGGGACTTTCATCATCTAGGTTTTGCATGTGCAGAAACTTACAATAATATACACAATTTTGAGGTCAAACAAAGAGGTCATTCTGGAAATACACAAGATTTTTTGCTGCCTTGATTAGCTGTGTTCAGCCTAACAAATTCCTAAAAAAAAACTTCCTAAATGTATTTGTTTGGAATGTAAGCCTCTAATGTTAACCAGAGAAAGAAACAGATGTTCCATTTTGTATTCCACTTCATTTATTTGATGTGTGGAAAAACGTAGGCAGGTTATTAAATAGCTGAAGCAAGTGGGATAACAGAATTCCCATCTTTGCCCTACCAAAAGGGCTTCAGAAAAGCAGCAGCCTGGAGGCTTCTGGGAGGAACAAGTGGTATTGAATAGCTCAGCACCTGGGCAGTATTAACTTGAATTACCAGTGCGATCCATTCTGCACTTTAGAGCTTGGGACAAATCTAATCAGTGCTGATTCTGTTTGTTTGAAGTGCTGCAGGTCATTGATTTTTGCATTAATCCCTCAGCTGCACAGCTCTGGGTGTGCCCTCCAGGCCGTGCAGTTCATGTGCTGTGTTAACCAGCTGCAGCCAGAAATCCCATTATTTATCTGAATGATTCCCTGGCAGCTTGGTGTGTCCTCAGGAATGCTGACAGGGAAACGGAGGAGTCACTTATGGAAGGGCTTTCAGCTCTGTGACATCTCTGGTGATGATGATGTGGCGTTAATTCAGTGAGAAATCTCTCTCACAGCTCCTCAAAAAGAGGATTTTTAACGCAGCAGCCGAGCACCACAGGAGCTCAGGTGGAGGCAGGGTGTGCTCCAGGGTCCTTACAGTGCTCCCAGCTCTCAGGGAACAAAAATGTGGTCCCCAAGCAGTCGTGTTACAAGCTGTGAACACAGGAGCAGGGCTCTGGCCACTCTTGGGATAATCCTGGTGTCAGGGCCCCTTTGTGCCCCAAACCACGGTATTCCTGTCCTGTGGGTGCAGTATAAATCCAAGTGAGACAGCAGGTGGATCTGTGAACACAGAGGATGTGTAAAAGTGGTGAGGCAGCTGTGGTTCCCCCCCGGGAGAGGGGGCAGTGTGTAAAGGACACAGCACAGGGCCTGTCTGGCTTTCAAGGAGCTGGGGCACGGCCTGGGGGGAGAGAAGTTGTTTAACACAAGGAGCAGGTTTATTCCCAGTCCTTTTTCACCAGGAAAGGCTGCTCTTCCAAGAGGAAGAGGTTCTGGACACAGGGAGTGTGAGTCCAGCAGTGTGAGGAGAAAGGGAAGGCTGGGCAGGACTGGCACCAGTGTGGCGTCGTGGGGGAATTAATGGGATCTGCTGTCACTAATTCCAGCTGGAATCATCTCCTGGCTTGTTTCCTCAGGCTCAGGATGCACAGGGCTGGAGCCCCTCTGCTCTGGAGCCAGGCTGGGAGAGCTGGGGATGCTCACCTGGAGAAGAGAAGGCTCCAGGGAGAGCTCAGAGCCCCTTCCAGGGCCTAAAGGGGCTCCAGGAGAGCTGGAGAGGGACTGGGGACAAGGGATGGAGGGACAGGACACAGGGAATGGCTTCCCAGTGCCAGAGGGTAGGGATGGATGGGATATTGGGAAGGAATTGTTCCCTGGGAGGGTGGGCAGGCCCTGGCACAGGGTGCCCAGAGCAGCTGTGGCTGCCCCTGGATCCCTGGCAGTGTCCAAGGCCAGGCTGGACATTGGGGCTTGGAGCAGCCTGGGACAGTGGAAGGTGTCCCTGCCCATGGCAGGGGGTGCAATGGGATGAGCTTTGAGGTCCCTTCCAAGCCAGACCATTCCATGATTCCATGATTTTGCTTTGTGTGCTGAATACTGCCCCATATACAGGAGGTTTTGGGAGCTGACTTCTCCCCAGGACAGGCTGAACGTGAAGGAAAGCAGGGTGGGTGTGTGGGCTGGGGTGGGTGTTCAGGGACAGCTGAAAAGTCCGGCTCTTTTTTAGAAGGATCAAATATGAACTCGAGGGAAAACCACTACCCTTAAAAAAAAAAAAAAAGAAAGAAAGAAAGGAGATTTTAAAAGCCCTCTTGAAAGAGCCATTCTTTTATTTCCTTGTGGAGCCTTCCAGCTCAGGAGCAGGTCAGACTGACTCTGGTAAAGAACATTGTGTCTCCAACTCCTTGGCCTGTGCCTGAACCCCAAAGCTGGCATCAGCAGAAAAAGCATCCTGTTCATTTGAAATGCTTTAACATTTACTGTTTCCCCCCTGGTTCTGTGAAAGAGTTTCTTACGGGGATCCCTGGTGGATAGTTACAATCCACTTAAAACGCAGACTCTGTAAAAACCAGGAAAAGAAAACAGCCTTTATGGTCAAAAAATACATTTTATACAATAAAAAAAGCGCCCCACCTTGTTGGTTTTGTGCTGAATATATCCCAGTTCCTTGTCCAAAATGAAGTTTCTGCCCTGTCCTGTAGAAAGAGGTGGGGGGAAATGGTGGAGCTCAATAAAACTGTGATTACTTGGGTCTGTTTTCCTAGTGGGACATAATAACACACTTAAAAGGGGCTGTAGAAACTATTAAAATGCTTGATGGATGTTTGTACTAATTCGATTCATATTTAAAAAACTGTTAATTAAAAAAAAGAAACAAAGGAGAAGGTGTATAAAAGTGAGCAAACGCTGTTTCTCGAAATTCTGGTGGTTTCTGGAGCCTTGTTGATAATTTCTCCCTTATTGATTAAAAACCAAAACCCCTGCTTTCAGATTTCTCAGCTCCCTGCACCCGAGTCCACATTACATTGAGGTAATGGGAAAAGCAGCCTTTTTTTCCCAGGAATCCAAGGTAAACATTTATCTTGGTGCCTCATGAAAAACACGAAGGCAAGGAAACGTGTTGGGCCTACAGAAGCGATCCAGCCTTTTCCGTGGGGATAATTTATTGATTCTGGGGCTGCAGTGAAAGGGGAGTTGGTTGAGGTGTAGGGCCTAATGAAAAAGCCTGGAACAATTCGGATCCTGGCATTTTTCTGCCGGCTGGAAATCTCCTGTTACGCGTTCGTGCGGAGCGAGCAGAGGTGGCATTCGGGCCTCGTACCGCCCACGTCGCCGCGTGCAGGAAACCATCTGCCATAATTCCAGGGGATTCCAGAGGTTTTAACCCATGGCTGGGACTGTGGGGCTGGGAACAGGCACTCATGGGTTTCTCTTCCCTTAATTATTTAAAATCAGCGTTAGTTGGCAAAGCTGGAGAGTGTCATGGTGATAACTCCGAGCCCTGAGCTCCAGGACGTGGAATCGTGGCTGGATTGTCCAAGGGCAGCTTGGATGGGCTTGGAGCAACCTGGGATAGTGGAAGGTGTCCCTGCCCATGGCAGGGGCTGGAACTGGATGATCTCTGAGGTTCCTTCCCAGCCAAACCACTCTGGGGTTCTGGGATCTTGGTAGCACAGGCGTTAATGAGACAAAGAAAGAGTGGATGGTGATTTTCTGCCTTGTGGGATGAGGGACACAATGTGCCAGTTGAGCTCCTCTGCCTTCAGGCTGGAAAATCTTTCTTGGGAGGAAATTTTTCTTGAAGCTTGGGCGTTCTTACACCACTTCTGTATCATATAGTAAGTGTTTCAAAGACACTTACTAATTTTTAATTTTTTTTTTGTTTTACTTTTAAACAAACCTATTTATGCACGTGTCTGTGTAGCACTTACTAGATTTTTATTCCAACGGGTATTTAAAAGGTTTTTAGTGGTGGTGTGTTTCAGTTCTTGCAATGCCAGTTGGTCTTGGTGATCCTAAAGGCCTTCTCCAACCCAGACAATCCTGTAATTGCATGACTGACTTTGGATGGGATAATATTTTCTCCTTTCAATCTCACTTTTGAAGTATTCAACTGCACAAAGAACATGCTGGAATTACAAGGACACTAGAATTAATTTTCAGTATTTACTAATACACTTTCAGGGCTGATTCATCAAAAATATTCCAAGTTTATTTGTTTTCACTTGAGCTGTGTGTTTTAGCCTGGAATATTTCAAATTGTGAGCTGGATCTGTGTTTATAGACCTGCGTATTTATAGATCTGTGTATAGATATATTCTGTATGTAAAGTATATCATTCTGGTTTGCTTCTTTGCTGAATTGTGGCATTTTCATTTCTGTTTTATTTTTAATTTTGATCCTGTACTTCTCTGTGAAGGGAAGTGTGGCTGCTTGGTTTGTCTAGATATTGGAGAGGTCATGTCAGCATTACAAGGATGAGAAATGGAATTACAGAATCATTTTGGTTGGGAAAGACCTCCCAGGCAATCGAGTCCAAGCTGTGACTGATCCCCACCTTGTCACCAGCCCAGAGCATTGAGTGCCACCTCCACGCCTTCCTTGGACACCTCCAGGGATGGGGACTCCACTCCAAGGCCTCACAACCCTTTCAGTGATTACATTTTCCCTAATAACCAATTTAAGCCTTCCCCAGCATAACCTGAGGCTGTTCCCTCTCCTCCTGTCCCTGTTCCCTGGCAGCAGAGCCCGACCCTCCCCAGCTGCCCCCTCCTGTCAGGGAGTTGTGCAGAGCCACAAGGTCCCCCCTGAGCCTCCTTTTCTCCAGGCTGAGCCCCTTTCCCAGCTCCCTCAGCCTCTCCTGGGGCTCCAGCCCCTTCCCAGCTCCGTTCTCTGCCCTGGCCCCGCTCCAGCCCCTCAGGGTCCCTGTGGCCGGGAGGGCCCAGCACCGGGCACAGCCCTGGAGGGGCCTCAGCAGGGCCGGGCAGGGGACGGGCCCTGCCCTGGGGCTGTGGCCACACCGTGGCTGGCACAGCCCAGGGGCCATCGGCCTCCTGCCCACCCGGGCTCATCGTGCTCAGCCCTGTCCCCAGCACTCGCAGGGCCTTTTCCAGCTGCTCTTCCCCAGCCTGGAGCGTTCCATGGGGTTGTTGTGACCCAAGGACGGGACCCGGCCCTCGGCCTTGCTGCCCCTCAGCCCATGGATCCAGGCTGTGCAGATCCCTGCAGCAGATCCACATCCCACCAGCTCGGTGTCTGCAGCTTCCTGAGGGTGCCCTCCATCCCCTCACCCAGATCACTGATAAAGATAAAAATATGAAACAGGACTGGGCCCAGTACTGAGCCCTGGGGAGCAGCACTGGTGACCAGTCCCAGCCGTATGTGGCCCCGTTCCCCACCCCTCTCTGGGCCAGGCCATCAGCCAGTTCTTACCCCATGAAAACTGCACTTAATCCAAGCCATGGGCTGCCAGCTTTTCCAGGAGAATGCCTTGGGAAACATTCTAAAACTTGGCATTTGGAAAATAGAAATGAAGCAGGTTTTCACACACCAACCCTCAGATAATGGCCTGGCTGAGTCTTCTCCCTTCTGAGAGAGCCGTATGTGAAATAAATTCCTTATTTCTTGGCTGAGGCTGTGGATAATGGATGGCGGGGAGGAGAGTGGTGAGGGTTTGGAGCACTTAGGAGAGGAAAAACAAGGCAATGGGATGTCTTCCTGGGAAGCTGTTGGATCTGATACAACTCTGCTGATGGACTGGAGGTGTCTTCACTTCCCAGTCCCACGTGGAAAGTGCAGTGCTGTGGGTTAAGCCTTCCCTCTGGCTTTGGTGGAGCACAGAGTAGGAAAGGGAGTAGGAAAACAGAGTCGGGGTAGAGAGAGAAGGGTTTGAAACACTGAGAACACAGCTCTTCCCTCCTAAAGGACAGCAAAGGCATGGATGGCTCCAGAAAAGCTCTGGATGTTGGTGTGGTGTGGGGTAATGAAACACCTGCTGCTGCGAGGGCTGAACGGAGGGAATTCGGGGCCGTGCTGTGTTTAACAGCTCAGCCAGCGCTCCTGAAGTGACTTGGGAAGCGAAGGGCACAGGTTCAGCAGCATTTGTCACCTCAGCCCAGTTCCTAATGAAACCACTGGAACATGAACTCCCAGTAAAGTCAGAAATCCCGGTGTTTTCCTGCTCCGGGTGTGTGGCCGAGCACGGGCAGCAGCCCCGAGCGAGGCTCAGCCTTGGGACCTTCAGCGAAGTGTTCTCCTCAAACACATCTCGGTGTCCCCGAGTCCTGCAGCCAGCCCAGGGCTGCCGAAATGTGCTTGGCAGGAGGCCCTGCAGCCTCCAAAGGCCAGCTGAGCAAACAGGCCCGGCTCGCACAGGAAGCCAGGCAGCTGGGAGAAGGGCAGGAGGGGACAGAGGGACGGATTCCCTGTCCCATCCTGTCCCAGCACGAGGGAGGAGCGCGCTGCCACCTCCGTGTGTACCAGGAATTGTGCCTAGGGATTGGCTCACCCTCTGCTTGGGATGGCAGGGAAAGGCCTTTCTAGTTTCCTGGCACATAATAAACCACCAAAATGACTTTTAAATATCAAGCTCTGTGTGTCTGGGTTTGGGAATTTGACCTGCAGGAGTGTTGGAAGGAAAGAAAAACGAGGTTGTTTTTTCTTCATGGGGGAGAAAATCCCCGTGGGCTTTTCCTTAATGGCTTTGCTGGAATAAGATTATTCCAGTGTATTAGCGTGGCATCACTCTGCTCTTTTTCCAGCATCCCTTCTGCTCCTCCTGGCTTTGCCACTGGAGCAAACTCCGTATTTGAGTTGCAGTGAGCTGAGAGGCCTCGGGAGCTGCACCACAGAGACTCTGCTGGCTGCACATGAGGGGAGTAGCACAAGCCCAAATTCCTTTGGAGTAGTGGAGTTTATGGAGGCCACACCTGCAGCCTGCACGGTTTTACAGCCGTGAACAGGAGTGCAAGGCAGGGAATAACCAGGGGCTGTTTTAGCTCTGAAGTGCTGTTATTAGGAAATCCAGATATGCACAGTGGAGGGGGAGAAGCATCTCGAAGGGGCTGATGCAGAGAACTCAGAGGAGGCTGTGCCCTGGAGCTCCCACACAGCAACAAAACCTGCTGCTGCTTTCAAAGCTTGCCCAGAAAGCTGTGGCTGCCCCTGGATCCCTGGAAGTGTCCAAGGTCAGCTTGGACGGGGCTTGGAGCAACCTGGGATAGTGGAAGGTGTCCCTGCCCATGGAATGGGATGAGCTCTAAGGTCCCTCCCAACCCAAACCATTCTGGGATTCCACAACTCTTCCATTTCAGACTGTCATAAACACTTCTCCATCTACTTCCCAGTTAGGAGCCTCCAAAATATTTTTCATTCAGCCTGCAGCAACAGTTTTCCCTAATTCTGATGCTTTCCCTGTTCGTCCCTTCTGTTAGGAGAAGCCACTTGTCTCGGAAGCCTCCAGGAAGAGGGAGAGAGACTTGGTAGCCAAAGAAATCGAGAGGTTCCAGGTGTCCATTCAGACCGTGTGCCAGAATGCCTTCAGGCTGGGCAGGATCGTGGATTACGTCCAGGAGGACATGGATGCCATGAGGAACGAGCTGCACGCGTGGCGGCAGGAGAACAGGGAGCACGCCGAGGCTCTGCAGAGGGAGCAGAGGTGAGCGTGGCCTGGGGGGCTGGGGGTGTCTCTCGAGACGGAGTTTAGGGGCTCTTAAAACTTACAAACAACGTAAATAGGGAACCCAGAGCAGCAGTGGATTTCTAAATCCCAGCCTGCTCTTTGTGCCGTGGATTCGGCGTGTTCTGGTGTGAATGACAGATTCTCACCTCTGGCTGTACACTCCTTGAAAACAGAACATCCCCTCCAGTCGTGTGTGCTGTGATCTTAAACATGAAGCAGAGATCAGTACTTTTGGAGCCATCTTTGGCCCAGACAGATTTGCTGCTCCCTGAATCCACGTGCTTCATCCCTGCAGAAGCAAACTGGGGGGATTCTTAGCTGAGGCCTCTCCTGGTACACAGCAATGTGTTAAACGTGAGCCCCAAATCAGAGCAGTGAGGCACTTCCAGTCCTTCAGGACAGGATTACAGAGCAGCAGCCATGGAGAAGACAACACTTCCCACGTGTCCTGGGAGTGGGAAGCTCGGCCTTGTTTGCTTTGCTTCCGTGACAGACAATTGCAGGATCCCAGTGGGGGAATATCCATGCAATTCCAGTGGGGAAATATCCCTGCAGTTCCTAACGATGCCTTTGGTGGTTTTTGTGGTGGAAACAAGGGGAAAACCAAAGGATCTGGAGATGTGGACTTTAGCTGGTGAGCCCTCGAGTGACTGGGTAGTTCAGAATGGCAGCAGGCTCCTGCAGGCCGGCATTTCCTGGCTGTCCAGCGTTCCTGAAGATTGGAAAAATTATTGAAAAATTATGGAGGGGGCACATTTGTTTGAAAACCATTTCCTCATTCATTTAAGGTGCAGCTTGTGGTTCATTAGGGTAGGATTTATGAAATTCCCTGTTAGTATGGCATTGCCTGTCCTTGTCAGCAGCTCCTGATGGCTCTGTTTTCACATCATGGAATCATGGCATAGTTTGGGTTGGAAGGGACCTTAAAGCTCATCCCAATTCCCCCCTGCCATGTGCAGGGACACCTTCCACTGTCCCAGGCTGCTCCAAGCCCTGTCCAGCCTGGCCTTGGACACTGCCAGGGATCCAGGGGCAGCCACAGCTTCAGAGTTTCAGCAGAAAAACCTGATGAGCCAAAATGTGATTTTTACTGTTGAATTATGGGTGATCTCCCCTGAACAATATTCCCCTCTATCCACGTTATTAGCTTTGTCTTTGTTCTTCTTATTCCAAACTTTCTTTCAGGAAGGGTGGGAACAACTTAAAGGCCAGGTTGGACAGGGCTTGGAGCAGCCTGGGATAGTGGGAGGTGTCCCTGCCCATGGCAGGGGGTGGGACAGGATGGGATTTAAGGTCCCCTCCAGCCCAAACCATCCTGGGATTCTGTGATTCCATGGAATGCTTTGCAGCCTTTCAGGTATTGAAATGTACTTCCTTGGAGGATTAAATAACCTGAAGCAGCAGAAAGTTCCCAACAACATCCCGCTCCTCGTGTCTCTTCCAGCATCACAGACAGCGCTGTGGAGCCACTGAAAGCTGACCTGGCTGAACTGGAGCAGCTGATCAAAGACCAGCAGGACAAGATCTGTGCTGTAAAAGCAAATATTTTAAGGAATGAAGAAAAAATCCAGAGGATGGTTCTGAGCATAAACTTGTCTTCAAGAAGGTGAAGAAGAGGGAAAAGAGAGAATTTAAAGAGCTTTGGGACTCACTGACATTGCTACCAAAAAACCAAAACCCAAATAGCAGATATGCCTTGTTCAGATGTAAAATGTTTAGGGACCAGAACCCTAAAAATTCTATAAAAAACCCCATTATTGCATTGATTTTTAGATGTTGATATTATGCAGGATAAAATGAATGCTCAAGTTGCAGAGCTATTAAAAGAACTTGTTTGTTTAACTGTGAGCTGCTGCTTCTCACTTCCAGAGCCCCCCTTCCCTCCCTGGCCACTTCTCCCTTCCTCTCCTTCTCCTTATCTCCCCTGAAATCCCCTCTGAACACACTGTCCTGATAAATGAGTATTCAAGAATTCTTTTTCTCCCTTAAATGCTCCAAACTCCTGCAGGTCAGAAGGTTCCTGAACCCTGTTCAGAGCTATCAGGAATCTGATTAGGACCAAGTGAAAACTCAGTTCGAGCATCACCACGCAAGGGAGCTGAAGTGTTTTATCTGCACAGGTGTTAATTCCATTTTTATTGCATATGTTCATTTGGAAAGGATTAATTTAAGTGCCTGCTTCCTCCCCAATGCACGTCCCCGTAGCTTTTGCTGCAGGAATAATCCCACTGATTTTTGTTTAGTGAGCTGCAGATGTCTGTGGCATTCTCCTAATGACCTCTGGAGTGTTCTGCCCGTGAGAGTCCAGCTTTAGTGATTCCTAAACCTGCAAAGAGTGTTTGTTAGTGCAGACACAACTGTGGGACTCTGTGCTGGGTGCAGTCCCCCGCAAGGCTGTTTCCAAGGATTTTATGATGTTGTTTGGATCATGGATGAAGTGTTAGTGGCCTTGTTTTTCCTTCTTTGATTGGTGTATCTGTGGTTTTTCGGGTTGGGTTTTCTTTTTTCTCTTCGTGGTTTCTTTATCTGGTGTCTGGACCTAAAAACCTACCAAAAGATCATCATCATAATGTGAGTATTTAGGGTGTCAAATACAGACATTTGGAAGGGTGGGAGGCTTTGCTGTGGGGGGTTTTGAGGCGGGGGTGGAGAAACATTTGGGGGCTTGGGAAGGAAGAGGAGAAATTTTTTGATGTCTTGTAACAACAGCCTGTGACTCTGATCTCTTTGTGTTTGCACGGCCCTTTTTCAATACCTGAACTGCATCCCGGCTCTCAGCACACGAAGGAAAAGGGGCTCAGGATGTGCAGCAGCACCCCCAGAGCCCAGAAGTGTTGGTGAAAGCCTGTGGGGTCACTTTTCCCTTTAAGTTACTGCATTGTACAGTATGGGCTTTGGTGGGATTGCTCACACTCCTGCTGAGGTGGTGTTTGTCCTCAAGAGCTTCCCACTGCTACAGGCCACCCCTAAAGGGCACAGAGAGATTTGTCACCTGTCCCCCAGCCTTTGTCACCCCTTTGTCACCCCTCCCACACCCCTCTGCATGCACAAAATCCAGTGTGGTGCTGCTGGAGCACAGAACTGGCAGGAAAGCGGGGTGGGAGCCACCAGCAGGTGTTCTCCAGAGACATGGAGGGAAGTGTGGGTTACACAGGATTTAACTCAGGACTTCCCCTCAGCTGCTCCATGAAGTTCCCTTCAGCCTCGCCTCATCCTGTCCCTGCTGGTGGGCTCTGAGTGACCTTTGCCTGGTGACATGGCCCACGTGTCCATCTGTCCTCATGTGTCCTTGTCCCTTCTCAGGGTGGGAAGCTTGGGCTTGGAGGCCCTGATTTGGTTCCTGGGATCACTCAGGGATGACTTTTTGCACCTTTATGTGCCCATTTTCTTGTGCTTGCTGACCAAATATCCCTTCAAACCAGATCTGGTCGATATTAAGGTTTAATAACTTTTTAACATCTCGCAGCCTTAACTCTCTCTGGATTTGTTGTGTTTTCCAGGGATGGAACAAAGCCTCGGAGCTGAGGCAGGTTGGGGATGCAGCACCGAGAAAGCAAACGGAGCAGCTGTGCCTGGAGAAGGGGAAAGGGAATGTGTGTGTGCACAGCCCGGGCCTGGGGGTTGTGTTTCAGCCTGTGGGTGGTTCATTAGCAAAGGAAACTCCGCTGGAGCGGTGGTTTGGGATTGAAAGCCCTTCTCATTGTCAGCCCCGGCGGCGCTAATGGGGCCTGGCAGTTCTGGGAAGCAGGATTTGTGTTTCACCACGTGCCTGACATTCCTCCCCGTGCTGCTCGGGAGGGGAGTGCCAGCCCCGCTGCCTTGGGGCCGGGAATGGTTCTCAGCTCCAAAGGTGGGGCTGGTGGCAGCATCCCAAAGTGGGATGTGGGGAAGTGAGGGACACTGGGGGTGACAGGGCTCCCCAGGCCAGGAGGACTCAGGGACAGAGGAGGCTGGAAGGAACGGGACACTGGGGTGAGCTCGGAGGTCTCCACTGCAGCTCGGACACCTGTGAGTGCTCTGGGAATTGGAGAATGTTCCCGAGGGTGGGAATGGCCGAGGTTTGGTTTTGTGTTTAGCAGGACAAAGAGAGAGAAGCCTGGAGGGCTGAGGTGTGTGACATGGGATTTGGATGGAATTTAGGTACCAGAGGGTCCAGCTGGGGTTGTGAGGGACCCTCTGCTCACCTGGGAGCTCACCAGAGTCACCAGTGCTCGGTGTCCCGAGTCCAGCTACACCGGTCATCCAAGCTGCTTCCGTATCCAGCTGAGGTCTTGAGCACCAGGACCCCAGGGAGCGGCTGGAGCTGTGTCAGGGCAGGGTTGGGTTGGAGATCAGGGAAAGGTTCTTCCTCCAGAGGGTGCTGGGCACTGCCCAGGCTCCCCAGGGAATGGGCACGGCCCCGAGGCTGCCAGAGCTCCAGGAGCGTTTGGACAGCACTGCCAGGGATGCCCAGGGTGGGGTTGGTGGGGTGTCTGTGCAGGGACAGGGGTTGGACTGGATCCCTGTGGGTCCTTTCAACCCTGGACACCCTTACCCCAAATTCCCACTGCCCTGCAGTGTCCCCAGCTCACCCAGGGCAGAGCTCACTCTCGTTGTGGCCCTGCTGGGACACGGTCCTGCTGGGAAATGTGTGGATGTGGAATGAACACGTGGAATGGTGTGGAATGTTTGTGCTTTGGCCTCCGAGGTGAACGCTGAGGGCTTTGTGTCCGCCCAGGCCGTGGCTCCAGGCTGTCTGCTGACCTGGAAAAAGGGTTGTACCTCTGCTCACGTCTCATTATCCTCACCAGCACTGCTGGTTCTGCCTTGAAACCAGGAATTTCTGATGTGTGTATCCCGGAACATCCCACCTCCAACTCAGCCTTGAGCCTCAGTGATGTCCTCGAGTCCAGTCTGGGTTTCTCACTCCCTTGAGCTGGTGCCTGCTCTCGCTGGCCTTGCTCCAGCAGTTTTGCTTGAAATACGAAATATTCCAGCCAATTTTTTTTCTTTAATCTTTTTTCCCCCAAAGCACCTTGGATCCATCCTCTGGGGAAGGAACCACCCCAGCCTGGTGTTGCAGAAGAAGAGGGCAGGACCATGGCTGTGTGAAGTTGTGAGAAGGATTTTTGGGAATGTGTCCTTCTCCAGCAGGAGAATCCCAAGGGATGGGTTGGCACTAAGATTTTACTTATCTCAAATGGCTGGACACTGCCTCAGGTGAATTTGTGCTCTTCCCTCCTCCCAGATTTACCCTCATGGAGGTGAGCCAGTCTAGCACAAGGGATGGATTTGGGATCTGCCAGCCACGGAGTCCCCTTCAGTTCTTGGAGAGCCCCAGGCACCCCCCACAACTCCCTGGAAAACTCCGTGCACCACCAAGGCCCATCTCCTCCCTGCCCTGTTTTGTGAAAAAACACGGCAAAGTAACATTTCCGTTTGCCAGGGAGAAATTTAATTAAAAGGAATTAAGAGGTATGGTTTATAGTTTAATTTAACGTGATGAAAAAAGGATTAGCTCCCACCCCCTCCCACCCAAATCCACGAGACGACGGCAGCCGCGAGCCACGGGAGGGAAACGCTTCCCAGGAGAACAGGGAGAGGCATTCCCCCCAGATTTACGACTTGTGAGGCAGAGGTTGCTGGGGTCGGCCTTGTTTTATGCCCTGCTGGCTCCCACAGGCTTGGCTTTGTTGTGTGCCCAGGAATGGGCTGGGAATGGCTGGGTTTGGCTGCTTTTTGCAGGGCACTTGTGTGCTCAGGTGCCGGCTGGGTCACTGGGGCTCCTGCCTGGGTGTGTTCAGGTTCGTGGGGAAAGTGCAGGGTGGGGTTTTCCCTCCCAGTTTTCCCCTTTTGGGCATTTTTTGGCTGGCAGGGAGCATCAGGCAGTGGGAATGGGAAGGGTGTGGCTGCAGGGACAGGGATGTCACGGGGTTCCCACCCAGCACCATCCAGCCAAGCTCTGCTTGGAGCTCCCTGCTCCAGCCCTTCTCTGCCACAGATGGGACACGTGGGACATTCAGGTGGCACCTCTGGGAATGCTCCCAGTCCCTGGAGGACTGTGCCTGCTGCATTATTTTGTAGAATCCCAGAATGGTTTGAGTGGGAAAGGACCTCAAAGCTCATCCAGTCCTCCTCTGTCATGAGCAGGGACACCTTCCACTATCCCAGGCTGCTCCAAGCCCCAATGTCCAGCCTGGCCTTGGACACTTCCAGGGATCCAGGGACAGCCACAGCTTCTCTGGGCACCCTATGCCAGCAGCTTTGTCTCATCACATCCTGCTAAAGGCAGAAAAACAGCCCTTAACCATTTGCACAATGCTATTTTATTTTATATTTTATGTTATTTTATATTTTATGTTATTTTATTTTATTTTTTATATTTTATTTTATTTTATTTTATTATTCAATTTTGTATTTTATTTTATGTTATTTTATTTTGTTTTATTTTATTTTATTTTATTTTATTTTATTTTATTTTATTTTATTTAACTGGAGAGGTGGCAGTGGGAAGGTAAAGAGCCCGAGATGCTCCTCTCCATGATACCCAAGTTACTCCCCTGACCATCTGTGGTGGGTTCCTTCAGGAACTGCTCCAGTGTGGGTCCTTTCCATGGGGTCAGTCCTTCAGGAACTGCTCCAGTGTCAGTCCCTTTCCATGGGGTCAGTCCTTCAGGAACTGCTCCAGTGTGGGTCCTTTCCATGGGGTCAGTCCTTCAGGAACTGCTCCAGTGTCAGTCCCTTTCCATGGGGTCAGTCCTGCAGGAACTGCTCCAGTGTCAGTCCCTTTCCATGGGGTCAGTCTTTCAGGAACTGCTCCAGTGTGGGTCCTTTCCATGGGGTCAGTCCTTCAGGAACTGCTCCAGTGTGGGTCCTTTCCATGGGATCAGTCCTTCAGGAACTGCTCCAGTGTGGGTCCTTTCCATGGGGTCAGTCCTTCAGGAACTGCTCCAGTGTGGGTCCTTTCCATGGGATCAGTCCTTCAGGAACTGCTCCAGTGTGGGTCCTTTCCATGGGGTCAGTCCTTCAGGAACTGCTCCAGTGTGGGTCCTTTCCATGGGATCAGTCCTTCAGGAACTGCTCCAGTGTGGGTCCTTTCCATGGGGTCAGTCCTGCAGGAACTGCTCCAGTGTGGGTCACTCCATGGGGTCAGTCCTTCAGGAACTGCTCCATGTGGATCCCCTTTCCATGGGGTCAGTCCTTCAGGAACTGCCCCAGTGTCAGTCCCTTTCCATGGGGTCAGTCCTGCAGGAACTGCTCCAGTGTGGGTCCTTTCCATGGGGTCAGTCCTTCAGGAACTGCTCCAGTGTCAGTCCCTTTCCATGGGGTCAGTCCTTCAGGAACTGCTCCAGTGTGGGTCCTTTCCATGGGATCAGTCCTTCAGGAACTGCTCCAGTGTGGGTCCTTTCCATGGGATCAGTCCTTCAGGAACTGCTCCAGCACAAGCATCCCACAGGGCCAGAGCTTCCTTTGGGCATCTCCCAGCTCTGGTGTGGGATCTTCTTCCCTGACAGTTGCCCTTGGAGGAGAGGCCTGCAAGGAGAGGCAGTTTTATTCAGGTTGGACAAGATGCAGAGCCCTTCCTGGGATGTGCAGCTCGATGTACAGGAAGGTTTATTTGTTCTGGTCCCACTAAGAGCTTTATTCCTGCTTCTTGTTGCTCCTGGCAGGGTGAGAGCTGAGTAAAAGTCCCACCAGTTTGGGTTCAAACACAAATGTCCTGACAGGAGAGCAAAGGGAGATCAGTTCTGGAGGGTGCTCCAAGAGACCTGGATTTAAAGTGAGCACAGAACCCCAGAATGGTTTGGGTTGGAGGACACCTTAAAGATAATCTTGTGCCGTGGGCAGGGACACCTTCCACTAGCCCAGGTTGCTCCAAACCCCATCCAACCACGATCCTGAGCGGCCAGGATGGGGGGAAGCTGCTGAGCACGAGAGTCAGTGGAGAATTCCCAACAGTGATGGGCTTTTGGTGTGAAAACTGTGCCTGTCCCCACATATGGGTGGAGTGGGATGAGGAGAGGAGAGCAAGACATGGCCTTGGCATTCCTGATGGGATCCTGGAGCCAGGAGGAATTCCAGGCCACCCACCATAGCTTTGTGCTGCTCAGGTAGCCTGGGAGGAAGGGAAGGTGTTCTCCTCCAGTTTCAGCGCTCCCGAGCTCCCGGCATTCCAGTGAAGTGTCAAGAAAGGGCTGGTTTTATGTTTAACCCCGTTGGGCCGTGAACTGGGAGCTCCCATTAATGGGATCCTTGTCTTTGGAGCGGGGTGGGAGCCCCGGGTCTCTCACACCCAAAGACTGTTCTGTTGTGCTGCCTCCAAAGCCGCTGCTGGAGCCGCGTGGGAACGCGCCGGGAACGCAGGATTTTGTTCCCGTGTCACTTTCTCAGGTGTCAGGGGCTGTGTTTGCTCTCCGTGTGTGACTGCCGAGAGCTCCGGGAGCACGGGACCACCCCAAGGCATCCAGCTGCTTCCAGAGGTGGGAAACGTGTGGGAACTTCCGCCCTCGGCAGCTGCTGCCACTGGGCTGGGCTTTGTGGGATGGCTCCCCATGGCAGAAAAGTGTGCTTGGAGCCCTTCCAGAGGGGATGAGCCCTTCCCAAATCCATGGAGTGATGGCCATGCAGGGCCTGCAGCAAAGGAGCTGGAGGGCAGGAGGTTCTGTTGCACTTTTGGGGAAGTGGTGGGCTACCAAGGGCAGATTTTGGTGCCCAGTTAAGCCTGAAATGTGCCAAGGAGGGAGCGGGGTTTGTGTGAAGTGTCTGATGCCCACTGGGGTTCACTCCCAGCTCCTTCCCAGCGCCTGGCCAGAAAATTTGTCCTTTTTTTGTGCTCTTTGTTAAATCAAATAGGAAAGTGTGGGCCTGGCACACCTTTACCTGCCCTAGGTGACCTCCACGCCTTCACGCACTCCCCGTGCTCCCAGCAGGGATTAATCAATGGGCACACGTTTGTATGTGGTCAGCTCCCACTCCTCTTGACTGGATATTGGGAAAAACATCCAGCCTGGGCTGAACCGTGTCTCGGCACTGCGAGAATCACAGAATCCCAGACTGGTTTGGGTTGGAAGGGACTTTAAACTCATCCAGTCCCACCCTTCCACTGTTCCTGGGACACCTTCCGCTATCCCAGGTTGCTCCAAGCCCTGACCAGCCTGGCCTTGGACACTTCCAGATTATGGATTTCCAAGCCAGAGCTCGGAGTGAGGACTTGTGCCACCAGGAATTAATCCATGGAGGCAATTAGTGGGACACCTCTCCAGGGCAGGAGGAGGGAAGCGCTGTTGGAGGCAGCCAGAGCCCTGTTTTGGGGTCAGGACTGTCCTGTTTGCCCTGTCTGGGGCTCTGGGGTGGCTTGGGACAGCGTGCTCCGGTGCCAGGAATGAGGACGGGCTCAAACAGGACACGGGATGTGTTTGTCAATGCCAGGGAGAGCAGAACCGGCTCAGGGAAGCTGAGACATTATTTCTGGGGCAATGGGAAGCTTTTAAAACAATTTCCTGGTTACTTTGACTGCTTGATCTTCTAGCCTGCTGTTATTTCTTTGCGTTGGTGCCCTGAGGATCAGGGAGCGAAAAATCCAAGGAAAGCCTGGGATATATTTTCCAACCTGTGCCAGCTTCTCCCCCAGACCCCAGCAGCCCTTTGAACATGCCCTGCTGGCTGAGAAAGGCTCCTCCTGACCCCAGGGCACTCTGAGCCCACCCATAATTAGTGATGGACTTGCCAGCATGAGAAAAAAATCCGTTTTTTATGGAAAAGCTCCAGGAGAGGCTGGGGCAGGGCCTGGCCATGGGCTCTGGTGCCAGAGGAACCACAGGCTCTGTGCCACCCACAGCCTGACAGCAGGGCAAGGAGAAGCACCTCATTTTCAAGTCTTTGGGGTGGATCAGGGTTCTCAGCCCATGGCTGGGCTCCAGTCCTCTTCCTGCAGTGTTTGTGGCAGCTCCCAAGCAGAATTTCTGTCCTTTGAGCTCCACAAGAAGAAGTGTGGTTAGAAGTGGGGGTTTTTTTGGGATAGGGAAAGTTTCTTGCCTGGGGCCAAGCGCAGAAATGTGGAATGGATTTGGATCAAACTTGCTTTTTCTTTTGGAATTTTATTTAAAGAAGGAAAAAACAACCCAAAAAACCAACAAACTAGCACCTCGGGCAAGAGCTGAAGCGTGGAAAATTTCATCCCAAAAGGTGGACGCTTTGTGAAATCATGAGCGTGTGAAAACAGGTGGTTAAACCGAAATGGTTTTACAGATTGGAGTACGGAGGTTGCTACCAAGAACCTGTTATAAATCCTGGAGTGAACTCTTCCTGAAAGGCAGAGGTAGGAGAAGAGACCATCAGCAAGTAACCTGAGCCACTCCCGAACCCACAGGCGGCTGCAGAACCGCGGGAGAAGCCAAGGAAAACAAGGAGAGGTTTTTGGAGAGGTCAGCGAGGGAGCCAAGCCCAGGCACGGGCTTCAAACTGAGGCTCCCAAACGACACCCCCGTGATGGGATCTGGCTGGGACAGAATTTCACTGGCAGCACCTGAGCCAAGACCTGCTCGAGTCAGTGGGAAGCTCCTCAGAGGGCTGGATCAGGGCCTGAAAAGTGCAGCCAGCAGGAAAAATGTGTAAGGACAAGGCTGCAGCAAGTTGCAGGGCGGAGGGAGGGAATGATTGGTGAGAGGACAAGGGGGAATGGCTTTAAACTGGAAGAGAGGAGATTTAGACTGGATATTGGGAAGGAATTGTTCCCTGGGAGGGTGGGGAGGCCCTGGCACAGGGTGCCCAGAGAAGCTGTGGCTGCCCCTGGATCCCTGGGAAGTGTCCCAGGCCAGGTTGGATGGGGCTTGGAGCACCCTGGGATAGTGGAAGGCAGGGGGATGGGACTGGATGATCTTTATGATCCCTTCCCGCCCAAACCATTCCAGGATTCCATGATCTGTGAGTGAAAGCCCAGTTTTTCAGTGAGATGAACTTGCCCACACGTGTGTGTTTGTGCTCTGAAGGGTGCTTGACTCCATTTTCTGCGCTGGCAAGCGTTTGTCGTCACACACAGCTTGTTCTCCTGTTTCCCTTCACACACAAATTGCATTCCTGGCCACTCGTGACTCAAAACCGATCTTGTTTTTCCCCTTTTGTCTCATCCCTCTGCACAGAAATGCAGCGCCCTCCACGAGGTGCCCCAGCTCATCCCAATGGTTGCCACAGAGCCCTGCCAAGAAAACCTGCAAAGGGAAGCATCCAGCGGCCCTGCTGGAGCTCAGCAGGGAATGAGATGCTGCTCCCAATCCCCCTGGATCACTGGGAACGAGCTGATTTCTGTTGGGTTTCTCCAGTGTAAGTGTGATTATGAAGTGTTAGGACACATGGTCTGCGGAGTTTTACGGCTGGGTCTTAAAGGGATCAGCAAAAGGGGAAAAAAATGAAATCAGGGCTTAAACTGGAAGCCAGGAGCGTGGTCAAATTAAGGAGTGCAATGGCAATGCTAATTAAAACCCCCAGAGAGAAGGAAGGAGGAAATGACCTAAATCCCAGCGCTCGCACGGGATGGGACAAGCCTGGGCCATGGGACACAAGGCCTGAACACCCCCTCTGTCCTCTGCCACAGAGCAGGTGGGTGTCCTTGCCTTGCCAGGAGAGCCAGCAGGGAGGTATCGGCCATGGAGAAAGTTGTTTGAACCCTTTGGTGCAGGGAAGCCTTCAAAGAAGGGCTCAGCCAAGGTGGAGAGCTGCAGCCTGCTGTGCATCCTAAGGCTTTCCATGAATTCCCCTCACTTTAGGCACTAAATCTTTTCACTGTCTACAGGGGGAGTTGGTTAAAAGCACAAACCTGAGGTGTCCCCTGGAGTCAGCGTGAATCTGCTGCAGAGGGATGGGATGTTCCAGCCTTGGGCTTCACATCCATCTGGAGACCTCCAGGCCTCAGCCCCAAGATTGGCTTTTTCCTTCAGACCAGCAGGGAAGTGTTTAGGAAGTGCCAGCCTTGCTGTTCCACATTTCCTCTCTTCAACACGGCACCTCCCACTCTCCCTGAGTTTTAGGAGTTACTCAGGTGAGTTGATCCCTCCTGACCGTAGCCATAAATTCTCCACCTGCACTGACAAGGGGGAATGGCTTTAAACTGAATGGGAGCGGGTTTATTTCAGATATTGGGAAGGAATTGTTCCCTGGGAGGGTGGGGAGGCCCTGGCACAGGGTACCCAGAGAAGCTGTGGCTGCCCCTGGATCCCTGGAAGTGTCCAAGTGGACGGGGCTTTGAGCATCCTGGGACAATGGAAGGTGTCAGGGTGGGACTGGATGGGCTTTAAGGTCCCTTCCAACCCAAATCCCTCTGTGATTCCGCGGTTCTCCTGCACTGTTGGCCTCCAGCACTTCCTGCACATTTCCCACGTGTGTCTGGCAGTGGAAACGTGGCAGCAGATTTTGTGGCACTGAAAGCCAGGCTTTCCCCAAATTCAAAGTGGTCCTTACAGACTCATTTGTGGTACCACTAATGCACTGTCTGGAGGGAAAAGTGGAAACATTCTGTCACCACAACGAGGAAGGAACCGGGATAGGGTTTTGTAGCTGGCAAAGCTTACCCTCCACGCTCTGCAGATGGAATTGCTGAATTCCTGGGATTTTCTTTTAAGTTTTTTGCCTTATGCCTAAAATGGGCTTTTATTCATGGACTTGAAAGCTGTGTGGATGTGGCACTTGGGGACGTGGTTAGCGGTGGGCTTGGCAGTGCTGGGGAACGGCTGAACTCGGTGGGCTTAGAGGGCTTTTCCAGCCTAAACAATTCCATGATTCCGTGCACAAACCCAGGCTGTTTTTGCAGTCCTGCAGTCTGGGAAGGCCAGCCTGGTCACACATGTTCCCTCGCCAGCCAGGGCGCACGCTGAACACTCTGGAGTGTCCAATTCCTGGCTGTTACCTAGAGGAAAAGCTGCTTCTGCCTCCCTTTGGCTGCCTTGGAAGCCAGGCCCTTTTCCTCAGGTGAGGGAAGCCGCTCCTGGTGCAGCTCCCAGGGGATCAAGATGAAGTTGGAAGGTGGAACAACAGCAGCAAGCCCGGAAAGGAGGAGTTTGAAGGTGACAAAGGGGCTGTGGGCTGCAGTTCCCAGCTTTGTCACTTCCTAAGGGAAAGAAATAAACACTGAAACCTGAGCAAAGCCCCTCCTGGAGGATACATTTCCTGGGAACTCTCACTTTGATGGCTGGGAAATCCATAAAGGTTTTCTCCTTGGAGCTGGGAGACTCCAACCAAGCCCTTGGTTAAAGAAATGACAGTAAAAACAAGTCACAAACACAACACCCACACCTGGAGCAGCCCCGAAGGTGCGGTGCCTCTTTTGGGGGGGTGTCTGTGACCCCCCCTGCGAGGGGAATCCAGTCAAGGGGGAGGAGGCCAGGTCCCATCAAGATATGGCTCACAAATCCATCAGGAATTTCATTTCAGAAGGAGATACCGGGATTTTACTGTGGCTGTCAGCAGCATTCTCCAGGTCACGCTGCTGCATAAAAGAGAGTGTTAGAACCTGGGACTTAAACTAAACAGATTTCCTAGAGGAAACACACACAAAATTACTTTGCTTCTAAAGTTACTTTTATAGACATTTTTCCCTGAGAAATATTTCTCCCTGGAAAAATAAATTCACAGGATGTAATTAAAACAGTTCTGTGCGTGCACGGGGCTGGCCCCCTTTAAGTGCTTCACCAAATGCACCAGCGAGGAAAGGAATGAAAGGCAGCTTTGTTGGAATCTATTAATGACAATCTGCATTAATTAGAAAATGAGACATTGTTCTCTTGGTTTATGGCTCTGAAAATGGCTGCTAATAAGGCTGAGGCTGCAGTGCTCAGCTTTTGGCTCCTCTGTGCTGTTGTAAGGCCTTGAAAAATCGAAATAATCTTTGATTTGTCAAATCCTGAGCTGATGAAGGCAACGGGAGTCAGGTTCCGTACCCTTGGAATAATAACCGGGTGCTGGTGGCTGGGTTTTTTTTTTTTTGCTTTTTTTACCATTTTCTTTAGGTTGAGCTTTTAATTAAACAAACGAAGGCAAGAGTGAACTGCGTTGTGTTAGAGCTTAACTTCTGCTCCTTGAGGGACAAAGCCTTAATAGGTTTGTATGGATCCCTAATTAGGGATAATAATTATCTCTGCTCCTCTGCCCCAGTCCAGCCACGCGCAGTAAAACCACTCACCCCCCTTTGCAAACCTTTGTGAGTGCAGAAGTAAGTGCAGAAATAAAGCATTCTGTGATTCTGAAAGCTAAAACCACACCTTTCTAGCAGTATTTAAAGGTTTTATTGCTATGTTGCTGTCCCGATCACAAGTAAAACATTTTTATGTCCTGGCTGCATTTCCTGTGTCTCTCAAGCACAGCAGGGTGACACTTCTAATGCATCTCCACTGCATGACCTCTTTTTGAGTGGAGAAATAGGGACTTGGGGTCATTTGATAAAAGAAATGTTGTATCACTGGCAGGAGAGACGCTGTAAAAAGGATCATCAGAGCACTCAGTGTTACTTTTTCACAGAATTTGGGTTGGAAGGACCTTAAAGCTCATCTCATTCCATGGGCAGGGACACCTTCCACTGTCCCAGGTTGCTGCAAGCCCTGTCCAAGCTGCCTTTGAACACTTCCAGGGATGGGGAGTCCACAGCCTCTCGGAGCAACAAGACTGGAAGCTGGTTTTTGGTAACTGAAACATTTTAAGCAGCGTCCCTGGAGCCACTTCCAATTAAAAAGAGAGACAACATAAGCACAGAAAAGTTACCTGGTAGTACCTCGAAAGAGAAAGCCCTTCCCTGGGAGGGAACCTGTGGAGCTGAGGGTTAATTTTAATTTCTCAATCAGCTCTGCCAGGCTGGGATGGGAGCGGGGCAAACAAGCGGGGAAATGTTTTCTGTTCACACCCCACCTCGGAGGTGGGCCAGCACACAGGGCCTGCTGTAAAACAGGCAGGAATGCCGCTGCCTGGAATCCCGCTCGGAATTCCTGCACCCCTCCTTCCCAAAGACACCTTTCCTTCCTTTTCTCTCTCTCTTTCTTTCTTTCTTTCTCTTTCTTTCTTTCTTCCTTTCTTCCTTTCTTTCCTTCCTTTCTTTCTTTCTTTCTTTCTTTCTTTCTTTCTTTCTTTCTTTCTTTCTTTCTTTCTTTCTTTCTTTCTTTCTTTCTTTCTTTCTTTCTTTCTTTCTTTCTTTCTTTCTTTCTTTTTCTTTCTTTCTTTCTTTCTTTCTTTCTTTTGTTCTTTCTCTCTTTCTCTCTTTCTCTCTTTCTCTCTCTCTTTCCCTCTTTCTCTCTTTCTCTCTTTCTTTCTCTTTCTTTTCTTTCTTTCTCTCTTTCTCTCTTTCTCTCTCTCTTTCCCTCTTTCTCTCTTTCTCTCTTTCTTTCTCTTTCTTTTCTTTCTTTCTCTCTCTCTTTCTCTCTTTCTTTCTTTCTTTCTTTCTTTCTCTCTCTCTTTCTCTCTTTCTCTCTTTCTCTCTTTCTTTCTCTTTCTTTTCTTTCTTTCTCTCTCTCTCTCTCTCTCTTTCTCCCCTTCCTTCCTTCTTTCCTCGGGGAACAGTTTGGAGCCACAGCACGCTCGCGTTGCCCCCGCGGAAATCACAGCTAAAAATGACTTTGGGGGTTCTTTTTTTAGCACCAGGCGTTGAGTAGGGCGGAGGTGGCTCTTGCCTTGTTTGGTTTCATGAAATCCCCCCTCAGCAGAGCAGCCCAGGGGCTTCTTTTCCCCCTTTTTGTTTCTCCTAGGGCTCCATTCAATAAATACACATCCGCTGCAGCCCGGCTTAATGAAATTGTGCGAGGCACTTGCAAGAGGAGGATGTTTATTTTTCTCTGCTGATTCACCGAGGCTGCTCCGGGTCCTGTGTGCCCACAGAGCTGCTCCATAAAGGGACCCTTGTGCCTGGGGCAGCCCGCGGTGCCTGCACTCACTCAACACTGGGATCCTCTAGCTGCAGAGCAGGCGGGTGGGCAGCTGTAATTTTCAGGGAATTTGGGGGAAAAAAAGTGTGCTGAGAGCACGGTGTTAAGGTGGGAAAGCCAAGCACTTGCAAGGCCAGAGCTGCCTGGAGAGCCGGCTTAATTCATCTGTTTATGTCTCTTATTTTTGCACAGTCCCCTGCTTGCTGTATTTTCTCCTTTCTGACAGAATTTGTCCCCTCTGTGCTTCCTCCATGGACGTCCAACACCGTGGAGCTCCTGATGCCTGTTCCTGGCTGGATGCACCTCCCAAGGCGCCTGCTCTGAGGGACTGTGCAGGGGTAGGTGCTGCCATGGAGTTCTCGATGAGCCTCTTGTCACTAATGCAGGTTTCTGCCGTGGTTACTCAGAGCTGAGCACACCACATCTTGCAGCACACCTCGTTTAAAACCTCACTCCCAAGGCACTGGGAGCTGCACCCCTGGGCATGGATCTGGACTGCCTGGAATGCCTTGATAAATTGGACTGGATGATCTTTAAAAGTCCCTTCCAGCCCAAATTGTTCTATGATTTCTATGGAATATTCACTGGTTGATGGGTTGGACTGGATGATCTTTAAAAGTCCCTTCCAGCCCAAATTGTTCTATGATTTCTATGGAATATTCACTGGTTGATGGGTTGGACTGGATGATCTTTAAAGGTCCCTTCCAACCCAAACCATTCAATGATTTCTCTGGAATATTCACTGGTTGACCTCTCAGTGTGTCAGAAACGCTGGTTTGGGACACTGTGGAGCCTGGCAAGGTGCAGCATGGATGGACTGATGTGGAAAATTTGGATGCATTCCAACGGGCAGGAGTTCAGGGGGATTCTTGTTCCCTTGGAGCCTGGCACTGAACATCCACAGAATGTTCCAGTTCTTTGTCTGAGACACCTTCAGCCAAAGCCACCAGGCAAAGGACGTGCCATGACAGCAGGAAGCGTTGGGAAATCAGGAATCTGGGCTCTCCTGATCCGTAATTCCTGATCTAATTGATCTAAATCAAATCTAGAACTGGTTTTGCAAAGCATCAGATTAAAAACAACCCTTTGTGTTTAGTCCTTTCATTTTAGCCTTCCCATTCACGATCCCAAAGTTTCCACCTCACAGTCCCCAAGTTCCTACCCTCAGGGTGTTTTGCAGTGAAAGCTGAGTGCCTTTTCCAGCACCTCTGGCTCTGCCTTCCATGACATGAGGGGTGGGAAATCTCCATCTTCCCACTGAGGAAGGAGCACTGGAATTGCCTTGGATTTGATGTTTTTTTGCCTAGGAATTGTTCAAGGTCTTTAGCTATGGTGCAGTCAAAGAATCCCAGAGTGGTTTGGGTGGGAAAGGACCTCAAATCCCATCCAGTGCCACCCCTGCCATGGGCAGGGACACCTTCCACCATCCCAGGCTGCTCCAAGCCCTGTTCCAACCTGGCCTTGAAGGTGGTTTTGCCGAGGGCAGCGGGATGAAGTGGACAATGGCCACGCTCAGGGGTAGAGGGAGGGACACGGAATCACAGAATCCCACAGGGATCATCGAAGTCCAACTCCTGTGCATGTTGGAAATGAGCTTTTCTCCTCCCCAGCTCTTTTTTTTCCCCCCTCTTGCTTTTCCTTGAGCTATTTCTTCTGACAATTCCACACAAGTGCCGAAAGAAGTTGTTCAAGTGGCAAAAACAAAGAGGGGGGTGAAAAAAACCCTTTCCATTTTTATTTTCCCATCAAAATCTGAATATTTTCTGAAGAGGGAAAAAAAAACCAAACCCAAACCAGTTGAAATTATAAATAAATCCCTTTTGTCTGCAAATCCCCTGGTGGGAGTGGGGGAGGTTGGGCTGAAACGTTCCTGAGTGACTCATTCCTGGGCAGCCCTTTGCCGTGGATGGAAACTCATCCTCAGCAGATTTTGTGTTCTTTTCTAACCTGCCTGCAAGGAGGCGTTTCCTTTGTGGACTGAGGTGAAGGAGGCGCCTGCTTCTCCTTTGATATTCCCACATCTGCCATCAAAGGATGGCTGTTTCCCCTGGAAAACGGGATAAAAACTCCGTCGGTGTTTTCCTTCCCCGCCTCAAACCGTTGATGATGATGGCCCTGGGAGAGAAAATGTCTGCAGCTCTGCTTGATCCATGAGCTGGGAACCCGTGGCTGGATCCTGGCTCCTGATGGAGACAGGGAGACACTGGGCTCACGGGTTTGGGTTCTTCACGCTCCTGAGGTGTTCCCTCGGGACAGCGCAAAAGGATTTCCAGAGCCTTTCACGCCCCTAATGGAAATAAGCGACAGGAAAAGAATGAGAGGAAAGCAGGGAATCCTGCTCTCCCTCAGGCAATCCCATAATTTAATTGGGAGCAGTGAAAGGGATCTGTAGGACAATCACTGCCCTGTTTCCTTATCAACAGGCACCCTGTGGGCAAGGCTGAACATCCTAACCAAAATTCCAAGGATCAGAGGTGGTGTGACCCACAGCCCTCTGGGCACAACCAGTAGGGAATACTCCTTTTTTTGGGCCATTTTTCCTTAATGGTGTTAATCCTGGTGGTTCTTTACTCAATTTTAGCCCTTTTCCCTCGCTGCCAGGACGGATTGTCCCAGTTTCCTTGGGAGCAGCAGGGAGACTGTTCAGCTCTGTCCCATGATGATGCTGGGTGGGATTTTCTGGTCCCTGCCTTTCTGTGGTGTTGCAGTTCAATCTTCACTCCACACTCTCTGCTTTCTCCCGGTCAGGATTGAAGGAGCAAAGTCCTGGACACCTGATGGAAGGTTAAAATTCAGCTGGCTGATGCATCAGTGCCGCCTCTTTTCCCTCAGGACAGACGTATTCAGGCCCATTTGCAGTGGAATTAACTTCCTGGACTCCAAGCAACCTTTCTGTTGTCATCTTTGTCCTAATGACATCCCGGATGCTGGAATTCAGTTCTCCTCCCATCTCTCATTCCTGTTTTCTGTTGTTAATGCATGGCTTCATGTCCGCTTCAGGAACTACACCAACTCTCCAGAACAACATCGGGCTGTGCTAAAAACGGGGGGATGAGGGGATTTCCCCCCCCCCACCTCTTTCCCCACAGATGCATTTATCACTAGGGCAACTTCACTTGAGAGTTCACTACAAATCCAAGCCGATGGCTTAGATCCAGGCAGGCAGAAGTTTTATGGACTGAGCTAAGCGTGAATTACACTTCTGGTCACGGCATTTTTTTTTCCCCCCTTCCTTCCTTTCTTTCTTTCTTTTCCTTCACTGTGACCCTGGCACCGAAGCAGTTACACTTGCAAAGTATTCCATAATGCAGCTTTTTCTCTGCTGCTTGGAAGGTCTGGGAGGGACCTGGGTGGATTTAAAAGGTGTGGTGCCCCTGGAAAAGGGCGTTGGAGGTGGTGGTGGTGGCGGGACTAACCACTGGTTTTAGCACCAGGTATAAATCATCGTCCTTTTCAGGCAAGACTCCCAAGATGTCCACGTTTATCCAGGAATGAGAGGGAGGGAGGTGCATTTTCTTCTCAGTCTGGCACTAAATGCAACCACTGGCTTCATTCCAGGGAGTAAAAGCCGTGGATTAACAGGAGTTCACCCCTGCCCTCTCTTTTCCCCTCGTCCACATTCAGGTGAGGCAGAGTTTCTCCAGTGGCGTGGGAGATGGGAAGGAAGGAAGGAAGGAGCAGGGTCCTGCAGGGAAGGGACTCTGGTGGGGCCCCAGTGGATGGGCTGATTCCTTTCTGGTCCCTTCTGGGGATCCTGTTTCCAGGAGCAGGATGGGTGAACTCCTTGTTTTGTTTGGAGCAGGAGGAGCACGGCTGGGAGAGGATGTGTCTGCCCAGGAGGGGCAGTGGGAAATGGTAGTGAACATGGAGGGGTAATTGAGGGATCCTCTGGAGCAGCAGGAGAAGTTTTATTTGCTTTATTTATTTATTTATTGAATTTTAGGGGCTTTTTTCTTTCATTGCTTCAGGGTTAGGAGCTGGAGAACAAGTCTTGCCCAGTGGGTGAGCCAGTGTGTGTTGGAAAAGTGGCTATTTGGAAAAAAACGTTTCCTAGGTGTTCACCAAATGGGGAACTGTTTGCAGATTTCCACTTTCCCATTGCAGCCACTCAATAAATTGGCAGAGTTCAGTGCATTTCCCCATGGGATTCCTCTCAAACACCTATGGATTCCCAGAGCTGGAGGCTGAGTCTGCACAGTCACTGCCTCTCAACACCACTGTGCAAGCATTCATCAACACAGCTTGGGATGGGCTGCTTTTCATGTGCATTTAAGGAACAGTAAAAACAAGGAGAGAATAAAAGCCTGGTTCAGGAGATAAACTGCTGGAAAATGTAGTGGGATACGGTATGTAAGAACTTTCTGCCTTCATTGCAGCAAGAACTGAAGGAACCTTGAACCATGAGCAACTCCAGCTTTGTCTGTCCTGTTAATCCATAGCTTTATTCCTCTCTAGGGCTCTGCTTTGCCCACAGGGATCTATTGCAAGTAAACACTGCTGCATCCTCTGCTCCCCTTTCTTGCCTGTCCACACTTCCCCTGCGAGAGAAGAGAAGAATCGGCTCCAAATGAAAAAAAAAAAGCCCATGGACCAACATGGTTTTTCCTCTGGATGCTCCACTGGAGCTGGAGGAGCTCACTGAATGTATTCCCATGTGTAAGGGATGCAGCGGGGAACTGGGATGTGTATGGCTGCTTCCCTGCCCGGGAGTGGACACGGAGCGGGGCACACAGAGCCTCTGGATGCAGCTGTAAATTGGGGTTAGAAACCAAGGAAGGAATTCCTGGCCCTGGGTTTGCCCCATCCCCTGGCATGAGGGCTGCAGGCAGGGGAATGTGGCAGCGCTAGTGGGTCTGAGATCCCCATCGATCCCATCCCCTTTTGATCTTCCAGCAGGCAAAGGGGACGGGTTCGATTTGCAGATTGTGCCTCTCTCCTCCGTGTTCCTCGAGCCCAAATTACAGCAGTCACAGGGTACCGTGTTTGCAGCCAGAGCCTGGCGCCTGTGGAGGGAGAGCCTGCCACAGAGCAGCAGGAGCAGGGATGGATGGATGGATGGATGGATGGATGGATGGATGGATGGATGACCACCATTCCCTGCTGCCACTGGCGACTCCAAAACGTGCACTCAGAAGCTGAGGCGGTGTTTTAAACGCTTGGAGAGCAGTAAAAGGGATATGAAGCTATTAGAGAGTGTCCAAAGAAAGGCCACGAAGTTGGTGAAGGGAATGGAGAGAATGAAGATGGTGAAGGGATGAGGAACAGCTGAGGTCAATGGGCTTGTTCAGCTTGGAGAGGAGGAGATCTCATCATGACCTGCACCTTCCTCCCGAGGGACAGCTCGGATCTCTGCTCTCTGTACCCAGGGACAGCACCCGAGGGAATGGCTGGAGCTGTGTCAGGGCAGGGTTGGGTTGGATATCAGGGAAAGGTTCTTCCCCCAGAGGGTGCTGGGCACTGCCCAGGCTCCCCAGGGAATGGGCACGGCCCCGAGGCTGCCAGAGCTCCAGGAGAGTTTGGACAGCGCTGCCAGGGATGCCCAGGGTGGGGTTGTTGGGGTGTCTGTGCAGGGTTGGACTCGATGGTGCCTGTGGATCGCTTCCAAGGGAAAACCGAGATCCGACAAGGAAATTGACCAGAAACGGGGAGAACATGACCCCATAAAAGCTGCGGGACACTGTCCGATCCCTACCCCAGGTGCCAGCCCCTCAGTGTCCCGCTGTCCCAGCCCAGCTGTGCCCGCAGCGGGAGGAAGGAGCCGCAGCTCCCTGAGGGGACAGGCGGCCGCGCTGGCTCTGCCCGGGGCGGGGCGGGCGGCTGAAGGAGGAGAGGCCGGGAGCCGGCCGGGCCGCGGGGCCGGCGGGGAGAATCCACCTTAACGGGAGCAGGAAGCGAACGGGCACCAATCAGGCCGGGAAGGGAGGCCGGGAAGGAGGGACCGAGGGAGGGACGGAGGGAGGGCGAGCGGGGCCGGCGGGGCGCTATGGCGGAGGGCGGGGACCCGCCCGCCCCGGGCAGGTACCGTGGGCAGGGGGGTCCCGCCGGGGGTGGCCGTGCCGGGAGGGGCCGGGGGACAGTGGGGTGACCCCGCTTTGTCCCCCCGAGGGCTCATCCCGCCGTGTGCCTCTCCAGCGCAGGTCGCAACCTGAAGGAATGGCTGCGGGAGCAGTTCTGCGACCACCCCCTGGAGCACTGCGAGGACACCCGGCTGCACGACGCGGCCTTCGTGGGGGACCTGCCCACCCTGCGCAGCCTGCTGCAGGACGAGAGCTTCCAGAGGTGGGCATGCAGCCCTGGGGACACCGCCCCGCCGCCTGCCAGCTGCCCCCGGGCTGCCCCGCATCCCACCCGCTTCCCGGACCGCGCTGGCAGGGACCTTAAAGAGCATCCAGTCCCACCCCTGCCATGGGCAGGGACACCTGCCACTATGCCAGGTTGCTCCAAGCCCCGTCCAAGCTGGCTTTGGACAATTCCAGGGATGGGGGGTTTTATGGGAGAGGTGTCAGGGTGGGAGGATGCTCCCCTTTCCCCCAGATCATTCCCCTGGTTTCCCAGGAGGCAAATCTCACACCAGCTCATGAGGCTGTGGCAGCTGTGCATGAACTCTTTTCAGATCGGGATGGGAATGTGATACCAGGAAAATGGGAACCTACGGATAATGGGGAAAACATACAAAAGGGATTACAATCAACTATAAACCTGAAACACCCCATGTTACAAAATCTGCCCAGTGCTAGCCCTGTGACTGTGGGGATAGTTAATTAATTTTCCTGCACCATGGAGAAATCTGCTTAGAGTGCTAAATGTCTCCCAGCCTCAAAAAAATGGTGTTATTTCAGCAAAAACTGAGAATGAGCCAGCCCTTCTTTCTGCTACCTGGGCAGCTGGGGCTCTTGGGACCCTTGGGCTGAGGATTTATTTGTAGGAAAAAGCAGAGTTTGACAGGAAGAGGAGGGTGGGGCCCACAGCCCAATTCCACAGGTGATGGAGTGAGCAGAGAAGTGATAGCTTTGAATTTGGAGGTAGATGTGGACCTCAAAGCTCATCCCATTCCATGGCAGGGGCACCTTCCACTATCCCAGGCTGCTCCAAGCCCCGTCCAGCCTGGCCTTGGACAATTCCAGGGATCCAGGGGCAGCCACAGCTTCTCTGGGTTACCGGTTTGGGACATCCCCCTGTAGAAAGGGACAAAAGGGAGACGTTGTTTTTTTTTTATAGGTGATTTTTGAGGCAGGGTTTGTTCAGGTGTGCGACCCCTGGCACAATTGAAGCCCATCATCCGAGCACTGCTCTGCTTCATGCCAGAATCTCTGACTATTACCAGAGGTTATTGACAGGAGCTTTTTGGGGTTGCTAAAAGTGCCAGAAATCAGAGAATCATATCCTGAGCTGGAAGGGACCCACAAGGATCATTCAGTCCAACCCCTGGCCCTGCACAAACACCCCAGCAACCCCACCCTGGGCATCCCTGGCAGCGCTGTCCAAACGCTCCTGGAGCTCTGGCAGCCTCGGGGCCGTGCCCGTTCCCTGGGGAGCCTGGGCAGTGCCCAAGCTTGCAGGGGGCACCCTCCTGGAGGGAGCGGGGGCTCCCCTGACTCCGCGTTCCCCCCGCTGCAGCCGGATCAACGAGAAGTCGGTGTGGTGCTGCGGGTGGCTGCCCTGCACCCCGCTGCGCATCGCGGCCACCGCCGGCCACGGCCCCTGCGTCGACTTCCTGCTGCGCAAAGGGGCCGAGATCGACCTGGTGGACGTCAAGGGGCAGACGGCCCTCTACGTAGCCGTGGTCAACGGGCACCTGGAGTGTGCCAAGATCCTGCTGGAGGCCGGCGCTGACCCCAACGGCAGCCGGCACCACCGCAGCACCCCGGTGTACCACGCGGCACGGGTGGGACGCGCCGACATCCTGCGCGAGCTCATCAGGTCACAGCTCGGGGCCGGGAGGGGCTGGGCACAGGGCTGGCTCTCCCTTTCCCTCTTCCCGTGGGATCCCTTCCCTCCTCACCTGGCCACAGCCTCTCTTGACCTGGAGAGGAGGGGGTGGAGAGGTGCCCAAAGGGACCATCCTTGCATTTCCCGTCACTTGGCCTTGGCAACACATCTGTTCCCGGCTGTGTGACTCCCATGCCTGTTCCAGTCCAAGCCCAAGAGAGGAGTCTCCAGTTCTGAGCCCACCATCCAGTCAGATCCAAACCTTGCAATCCCCCCTACTGCCACCATGCCCCTGAGTGGACTACTGAGGGAGGTGATTCCCCCAAAGAACCTCCCTGGGTGTTGGGTTTTCCCTCAGGAGACTCCCTTGGCAGCACCGGCACAGGGAGTGGGCTCAAGGTGTAGCAGGAGGCTGTGGGAGCTTGAACTGCTCCTTCTGTGGCGAGCCCTGATCATTCCTCCTTTTAAATTGGAAGATTTTTGTCCGAGGGAACGTGCTGGACAACTGGCCATTGATGCCAAATGATAAGGGATCATAATGGGAAAATACAGGTTTTAGGGAGAAATAGTGAAAGGGAAGAAAATGGAAGGAATCCCTTTGATGGCCTCAAGTGCTAGAAAATAACAAAAGGATTTGAATAGGAAAAGATTCAAAATCCTTGGGGATTTTCTTCCTTTTTTGAATTTTCATGCAAGTGCAGCTTTGAGGAAGGAGGGAAGACAATCCCCCCCCGCTTGCTCCTTTCCCAGCAAGCTGAGAGGAGGATGTTCCCATCAGCACAGGCTTGTTGATACAGGGTTCAGCTCGCTGCATTCCCAAAAAATCTCCCCTGCTCTCTCCACCCAGGCAGGGTGAAATGTAGCAAATGGTATTTCAGCAGCACAGGGAGAGCTGATGCCTTGATTTATGTGTCTGCTTCTTGGGATACCTCACCAGCAATATTAAAAGCAAGATTTTGGACAACTTTCAGGATTAAAAATTAGCTGGAGGTTGTCCAATCTCTTTTTATTAGGCAATGTCTCTCCCAAGGCTGCTAAGCTAATACCAAATTGTCAGATTGCCCAAAATTTCAAATGTCTTGGAGTAGGGATTTCACAGATCTGTGCAGAGTTACTTAGTGAAAAGTGCAGCCTTTGTGTTACAGAGATTTTTGAAATGTTGGATCAACAGGATCTGGCAGGGGAAGTGCAATGAGGAAGACACTTTTCCTGAGACAGGAGGGAAGATTTTGAGAGAGCCTGAAACCCAGTCGGGTTTGCTGCAGGTGTCTGAACATCACCTGCTTTGAAAATCCTGTGGTAGCACCACTGGGATTCCTGAGCATTCCTGCAAGTGCTGAACCATGCAAGAGGTGAAATGCCATCCATGGCTAGTAAATCCACATGTGGCTGTGGAATGGGGATCCATTTTATTAGGAGGCTGATGGACATATTTAGGGTTCTAATGCCAGAGTATAAATGGCATTCCTCATAATTTGGGATCACACTCTGGTGGGATCCACTGCTGCCTGCAGTGGAACTGAGGGTGGCAGGGATGAGAGGATCCTTCTGCCAGGCTAAAAACGGGAAAAGAGAGCTGCCAGATCAGCCCCCTGCTTCAGGTGCATGCCTGACCCTGCTAAAAGTAGAATTTGGGGAGTTTTCTTTGAATTGAGGGTTTCCACTGAGAATTTTGATGGTAACAGTGGGGATAAAAAGGACTGAAATGAAGGGAGATCTGCTGTCTGCTCAGGAGGCAGTGGCCTTACAACAGCTCTGTGGAAGTCCCACAGCAGCGTGGATAACTGTCCAAATGCTTGTTGGACAAAATAATCTGATTTTAAGGGAAAAAAATACACTTTGTGCCATTTGCAGCTCCGAGAGGAGTCTCTCAGCCCTTGTTTTGGGTGTGCTTAATTTAAATGAGATTCTTCCCATCCTCAGAACTGGAGGATTTGGTTAAATATTTGCTGGGTAGGGAGCAGTCCCCGCTGGTTTCAGCGAGCACTGTGCCTGCTTTGAGGCAGGATTTGTCCCCAGAGGTATTTTCCTTAGTTTTGTGAACTCCTGGGAGGAATATAATGCTATCTAGGAAGAATCTAGTTCTCTGAGCGCTCAGTTTGCAGTTTGGGGAGGGGGACTGGTGGGTGAAGGAACCTTTTCCCCCTCTGTGGGTAGAATGGGCAGGGCTTTGCAATGAAAACCAGCTACTCCTTAGGGATTGTGTTGTCTTCCTCCTTCTTCCCATCCAAGCTGCATGGGAGGTAGATGGAATTACTGTCCCCACTGCCTGGGGGAATCCCCAGTAGATTCCAGCCCCTCGGGGAGCAGGGGTTTGTCACGGATGTTTCGCCGTGGAGTGCAGATTCCCGTTTCCATTTCCCTGCTGTTCGGGATCAAGTGCCTGGATTGCTGTTTTGGCCCGTTCTATCCTGGTGGGGAAGTTATTTCAGCATCCCTCTTCAGTGGAGTCATCTGGAAACATCCCTGCTCCCCAGGCAGCTCGTTAGCATCCAGCATGACGTGGCACTGGCTCGGGGCTGAGCCACGCCTGGTGCCAAGACACGAGAGGAGAGAAAATACAACTAAAGGTTCCTGGGTTGAGATAAGGAATGGGAGAGATAAGGAAGGGGAGAGATCACTCACTAAATACCATCGTGGGCAAAACAGACTCGACTTGGGGCTATCAGTTTAATTTATTCCTAACAAAATCAGAGCAGGGTAATGAGAAGTGGAATAAATCTTAACAAACACCTTCCCCACCCCTCCCTCCTTCCCAAGCTCTACCTGTTCCCCCTCATCCAACATGGGGGAAGCTTTTCAAAGAAGCCCTTTAGGCCCCCATTACCAAAACCTGGCCGTACAAACCCAATCCATCAGGGGGGTAAAGGATGTTGCTGTTCCTCCTCTCTCCCAATCCTGGGCTGCTGTGGCCAGGGAAACATCTTCGCTTCTGGGAGATCAGACCGTGCTGGATGCGTTGTCCCCACTCAGAAGCGCTGCCAGGCCCACCTCAGGGTAGGGATGGGCGGGTTCCAGAGGTTCTCGCCCTCCGCATATCCTTCAGCCTCACGCCTTGCCGCCGTTCCCAACCCTCCTTCCCTCTTCCTCGAGCAGGTACGGCGCGGACGTGGACGTGAACCACCAGCTGGCGCCGCGCGGGCCCGGGCAGGCGCTGCGGCCGCTGACCACGCTGGTGGTGTGTCCCCTGTACATCAGCGCTGCCTACCACAACCTGCCCTGCTTCCGCCTGCTGCTCCAGGCGGGAGCCAACCCGGATTTCAACTGCTGCGGGCCCATCAACGTGCAGGGCTTCTCGCGGGGCTCGCCCGTGTGCGTGCTGGACGCCGTCCTGCGGCACGGCTGCGAGCCGGCCTTCGTCCGCCTCCTCATTGACTTTGGAGCGGATCTCAGCCTCGTCAAGGTGGAGGCCTTGGGAGGTGAGGCCACGGGGAGGGTCAAGGTGAACCCCGAGGCGCTGGAGGTGTTCAAGGAAGCGAGGGGTGAGTGGGTTTGAGGCCCCGGAGCGGCGCTGCGGATGCGGGAGAGCTCTTTGGAGGGGTTGTTTGGAAGTGAAGGTGCTGCCGGGGTGGTGGGGTGGGTGTTGCTGTCCTCACTTCAAGGACCTTCAGCAGTTTGATAAGTGGGGTCTAACAAGCTGACAAACGAAGCATTAATGACTTCACCACTCCCTGTTCTTCCCCTTTGTTCCTTCACACGGTGTTTTCCCCTCTTGAGTCCTTCAGCAGCCCAACCTTTGTCTGTAACTCCACCTTTTTCATCTTTCCCAGCTCTTTCCCATTGCCTACCCATGTAGGCAAGGCTTAGGGGTCCTATCCGAGCTGGGCTTTGGAGCTGTGGATCGCCAGTGGGATCCAGTTCTCCAAAGCCACGCAGGTGTGTCCCAGCCATTCCTGTGTGACCCTGGGCTCTGGGTCCAAGAGGGAGTTGAATCTGGAGAGACCGCTTGGGAAGGAAAGCCACAAATGGTGGTGAAAAGGGGCAGGAGGAAGCTCACATAGAGGTGAAAAGATGTGGGGGAAAAGTGCAGCACCTCGGGAACCCACCTGCTGAAGGCCACGGCTTTGCAGCAGGCCTGGAAGTGGGGTTTCCCTCTTGAGCTCCAGAGGAATTTCAAAGGGATTCAGGCTGTGGGATGCAACTCACATCCCCAGGTTACTCAGCTTTGCATGGGCCTAGTTTTCAAACCTGCCTGGGCTTCTGCTGAGAGAGGCTCACATAAGCTGGAGTTCCATTAGGCCTGGGTTTAGGAGGGAAATGGGACTTCCCAGGTGGAGCATGTGGGATAATGGGGTGGTGACATGGAGGTCCAGTTCCTGGATCAGCGTGGGCACCACCATGCTCTTGTCCCTGTGCTGGAAGAGCTCTCCAGGGACTCAAAGGAAGCCCTCGAAAGAAAGATGGGACAAGGCCTGAGCTGGCTGTCCGTGCTGTTGTTTCACAGGGGATGGGTGAGAGAAAAAATAAGATCTACGTCATTTTAAAAGGATCCAAATAGAACCATGGAATATCCTGAGTTGGGAGGGACCCACAAGGATCAAAGTCCAACCCCTGGCCTTGCACAGACACCCCACCAGTCCCACCCTGTGCATCCCTGGCAGCGCTGTCCAAACGCTCCTGGAGCTCTGGCAGCCTCGGGGCCGTGCCCATTCCCTGGGGAGCCTGGGCAGTGCCCAGCACCCTCTGGGGGAAGAATTTTTTCCTCATATCCAACCTAAACCTCCTCTAACACAGCTCCAGCTGTTCCCTCAGGTCCTGCTGTGGGCCGGGCAGTGATGGCCTCCATGGTCACCAGCCCATCCAGCCTCCAGCTGGCCCTTCCAGCCTGCCCACGTGGCGGCTGCTCCAAATCCAGAAGGTTTGGCCTCCTCACGAGGCAGGATCTGTGCACCCTCAGCTCTCCTGCACTGCCTCGGTGTTGCTGTTCTCCCTCTCTCTTTCCCCAGTAATTCTTTCTTCCCTGTGTTTTTCCTTGCAGGCCGCACCCGGAGCCTCTTGTCTCTGTGCCGCATAACTGTACGGAGAATACTTGGCAAATCCCGCCTGGATCTGATCCATAGCCTTCCAATCCCAGACCCCATTAAACAATTTTTACTCCACGAACACAGTTAAAGGGCGACTGGCTGCTTCTGGGGACAGTTTGACTTGGGAAATGAGTGCCCTGACAGAGCCAGGCGCCAGTCCTGCCCCTTTCCCCCTTACGGAGTGCACACAATTCCCTGCTCCTGTGGATTTTCTTCCCCCCCGCTCCAGATTTAGGGTGCAGTGATTCCGTGTGTCTTATCTCCCTGGGGAGAGGCTGCTAAACGTGTGTGGGTGTTGCTGGAGTAAATACAATATATCCTGTAGCTGTTGGCAAATGTGTAACCTCTGTTCCTGATCTGTGTCACACACACATACACCTGGGATCTCTGTGGCATTTCTGTGTGGGGAAAGTGTCCCTGCTTTCCTGCCTTTCCTTTCCCATCACAGCACATAAAACCGGAAGTTCCTACCTGCATTTTACTCCATATCCCATGGTGAGACCAGAGAAAACCCTCCCGGATCCACTTAACAGGTTTGTTTTGTTTCTGTTGTGGAAAAGGGAGAAGACAGGGGTTTTTTTGAGGAGTTGGGAGATTCTGTGCTTCTAATCACGTTGTTGCATCCAGCAGCCTGGGCTCCTTTGATTTCCAGTGCCACGAACTCCCAGAAGAGTGATTCTGCAGGGAAGTGCGCAGCCTTTTGTTGGGATCTCGGGGTCAGCCAGTGACATGGTCAGTGTAGAGGAATCGTCGTCGAAACAGCAACTTTAGAAGGATAGAGATGATGGTGCCTTAGGATCTTGGGGAAAATCTCAGGTGATAATTGGTACTTGCTTTTACTTTACTGGTTCAAGTAAAGTCCCTGTGCTATAAGTTTGTTTTTTTGGGTGATTTTTCTTTGCTAGCTCTTCTTCCCGTGCTCATCCAGCTGGCAAAGGTAATTTTCCTGATGTGACCTTAAAGATCAGAGAATCCCAGCCTGGTTTGGGTTGGAAGGGACCTGAAAGCTCACCTAGATCCAAGCCCCTGCCATGGGCAGGGCCACCTTCCACTATCCCAGGTTGCTCCAAGCCCCATCCCTGGATCCTATGGATTTACCCCATAGGCCTCGACACTGGTTCCAGAATGTTCTTTTCCCAGAGGCATAAATAAATGCAAAGCAAACCAAAGCAGAGGATGTTTCCAGAGGCTCTCCAGGTGAGATGCAATGCACGTGGAGCTGGGGGCAGGTGAGGTGGGGCAGCTCTGCGCCGTTCCCTCTCCAGGCCTGCAGCTGGTTTCGGTTTTCCCGGCACTGGCAGCGCGCTCCCTGCGAGTCGTGCGCTGGCTTTATAGAGGTGTGAACATGCCTGGGAGATGCAAACAGGTTGTAAAGCCTCTTGGCACCTGGCTGGGGGATCCATAATGGTTTGCAGGAGCTCTCCGTGCTCCCAGGCTCCAGTATGGGGAGGCAGAAATGAGATGGGTTGTCTTGAGAAAATGCCACGGGAACGGCTTTTGGGGTTGGCTTTTCCCTGTGGGTTTTTACTTGGTTTGTAAATGAGGCACCCAGTTGGGGTGTAGGTGGATGGTAGGATGGATGTGGGGAGAGCTGGAAGGACCCCCGAGGATCATCCAGCCCAGCTCCTGGTCCTGCACAGACAGGCCAGAAATCCCACCCTGAGAGCGTTGTCCAAACGCTCCTTGGGCTGTGTCAGCCCTGAGGCCGTGACCATTCCCTGTTCCAGTGCCCAGCCACCCTCTGGATGGTGGTTCCACCTGGAATGAGCTGCAGTGAAATGCCTCAGTGGGAATGACGGAGGGTGGCCTACAGAAATTGAGGGAATCGACTCAACTCAGTGCTTGATGGAACTCTGGTCTGTAATTAAAGCCGATCCCATTACAATGTTAATTAGAGACCCCATCCAAAGGATTCCCCTGACCATGGATCTCTCCAGGTCTGAGGATTGTTCTCCAGCCCGGCAGCAAACCAGCTTGAGGTTCACCAGTGACTTGGAGATGGTGAATCAGAATCAGAATCAAAGCTTTGGAGTGCCTGGGTCATCCATCCAACTTCCATCTTCTCTGAGGGACTTTGCCTCTGGAAAAGGCCAAACCTTTGGCTTGAGGGCCTGGAATGAGTCCAGCTTGGGGACAGCTCACAGAATACTAAGCTGTAAGTGCACAGGATTCTGTTGGAATTAAGTCCCTGTGGAGATCGGTTGCTGAGGCTATTTAAACCCAGCTTTGCTGAGCTGGTTTAATACACAGAGAATTTGGAATTTTCACTGTTCAGAGATAATAATGAATCTTAAAATAGATTCAGGATATTCACAGACTTCATTGTCCTGTCCTATAGGGCCAAACCCTCCATCCTCTGCTTGTCCCTGTCCTTTTAAACCCAGGAAACAACATCCAGTATGAAATCTCAATAATATGTGCATTTTCACACTGTATAAACAGCATTTCTTTTTGCCTTAGCTTGGACTTCACCATTCCCTCCTATGTTGCAAAGCATTCCCTTTTCCAAAGGTGATTTTTTTTTCATGTTGTCCATGGGGCATGCTCAGATAATCTGAGTTAAAATTGAGTCTTGTGAAGTTGTGGGTGGGAAATGAAACATTCCTGCTGTGTCCATCCCACCCACGGAAAAATGCCCCTTACATTTGTGTGGAATATGTAAAGCGTGCGTGGCGTGGCCTTGCTGGAAGCTTGGATGGGACGGGATAAAAAACAACTGGAAAATGCTTGAAGAACCAAACCAGATCTGGACTCAGCCAAGCTGCTCCAAAGTTGCCTTTTCACGTTGGCTTTCTTGTCTTTGTTGCTCGGGGAGGGTTTCCAGGGCATGGAACGCTGGTAGCTGGGATCCAGATACCATTTCCTGCTCATTTGGTAAAAGGTGGGGGAAAGGCATCTGTTGGGTTGAAGTGGTTTTTTGGTTGCTTTTGGAGGTTTTTTTGTTCCTTGTTTTTCAATCCCTGAAGTCAAGTGAAGCCCTTTCTACCCCAAACCAGCCCTTGAATTACAGCAGTTTTTAGCCCTTCCTCTTCCAGTGAAGAAAACCGTGGCAGGACACAACAGAAGGGACAAAATGCCGCTTCCAGAAGTGCCCATCAGTGGCTTGTTGGCTTTTCCCGGGGTCGAATGGTTTGGGACAGCGTCAGGATCAGAGCTGAGGGCAGGTGGGAGGAGGATGGCTCTGGGTTTGGGAATGCCTGGATCCTGCTGGCCTCTCCCTGTTCTGTAGCCACTGGAGGGGGCCGGAGAACCGCGGTCCCTGCGCGGGGGTTACGGGGACAGCGCTGGTGCCACCTCCTGCCTTGCCCCTCCTGGGCGATTTTCAGGGCATCCTGGAATTTTTCCACCCTCACACCAGGCTGAAGAGGGCTCTTCAAACCTCTCCTTCCTGCTCCTGCTCCCTTGGTAGCTCTGGAAATGCAGCTCCTCTGTTTGTCTTGGCATGCGAGTAGATGTAATTCCTCAAAATATTTTGATTCTTATAACCGGGCTTTTTTATTTTGTGGCATTTTCGCTGGAAAGCGCCCTGCAAGCTTGAGCTGCAGGAGTTTCTGCTGGTTGCTGTGCTCTTCCCGAGGATTAGCAGGTGTACCTGAGGATTTAGTCCCTGCAGCTGCCTCCAGGTGAGGGCACAGTCCCTTTTTTAGGATTCCTGCTTTTTTCACTTGGGAGATGTTTGTCTGATCTGGTGCCAGCGTTTCCTCTGAGGGCAAAACCAGAGTTTTTCCTAAATTGGAAGAAAATGGTCAAATGGTCTGGAATTACGGTGATGAAAACAAAGCCAAACAAGCCCTGATCTTAAATTTTAACACCTCCAGCCTCGATATTCTTTTAATTTGGAGTTTTTCTCTCCTGCCTCTCCATGCATCTCCCCTCAGGCCACCCCAAACTGGTGGCTTCCCACAAGTCAGCAACAACATCTCTGTGATGCAGCTTAAACAGGGGATTTATCCTCAAATGGGAGGTATCTGTGTGTCCGAGCTGCCAGTTTGGGGACAATAAATGTGGAATTGTTTAAAGGAGTTGCACGTTATTTACCTGCCCCCTCCAGGACGGACAAGCCAGGTTTTCTGGTCCCCTCTTGCTGAATTTCCTGTGTGAAAGACTCACCTGGGAGCCTGTCCCTGCTTTATATAACAGCATTGCAACATGTTCCTTATGACTCACACCCGTTAATCTCGTTCTAAGATCTGCAGCAGCAAGCAAAAGATATCTTCTTGCACTGTGCGATGCCCAAATATTCGCTCTGGGCTATGAGGACTGACCAAATCTCTGGCAGTCTCAAAGCATTTCCTCTAGGATCTGTTGTTCCCACTCCCCAGGCGTTGCTGGGGAAGCCCCAAGTTATTTAACTTGCTGTTGTTGTTGTTCCCCATCAGCTCCTCTGGCCTTGTCTTCCCTTCCCAAAGGAGCTCTTTGTGACCCCTGCAAGTTGCAACCGTGAAGAAAAAGAAAGAAAAGAGTTGTGGAAGAAAAAGAAGGAAAAGGTTCTGGCTGCCCCTGGATCCCTGGAAGTGTTCCCAGGCCAGGTTGGACATTGGGGCTTGGAGCAGCCTGGGATAGTGGAAGGTGTCCCTGCTCATGGCAGGGGGTGGAATGGGATGGGCTTTCAGGTCCCTTCCCACCCAAACTTTGTGGGATTCCATGGAGAGGGCAGTGGCTCCCCTGGTGCCCCAGCCCTGTGCCCCCCCAGCCCTGCCCAGTGACAGGAGGCCGCAGCCCCCACGGAGCTCATTCTCCCACCTGCCTCCAGCACTATTCCCATTCTTCCCTCTGCATCCAGCACTCTTCCCATTCTTCCCTCTGCATCCAGCACTTTTCCCCCCCAGCACACGTGTGCTGGTCTGTTTTCCACCTCTTTTCACTTGCTCTGTTGGTTCCCATTGTTCGTGCTTGGGAGAGGGCTGCAATGTGCTGTTGTTTACAGGAAAGCGCTCTTTGTTTCCCCAGCGTGGAGCATCTGGTGTTTGTGAGCTTTCCAACAGAAACTCAGCCAGCCCGAGCGTGCCTGGCCAGGAGTCCACGTGTGCCACCACGGCCTGCATCCTAAAAAGGGCCTAAAAACCCCAAACCGAGCAAGGCCAGGCTGGGCAGGCCTCGGAGCAGCCTCGTGGAAGGTGTCCCCGCTCACGGCAGGGCGTGGAGCAGGATGGGTTTTAAGATCCTTTCCAACCCAAAGCACTCAGTGATCCCATGATCCAGCGCAGGGAGATAAATGAAGGCAGCGTGGGTAGGATGGAGCAGGACAGTGCTGCTGATTTATGGCTGCGGCCATCCCTCCCCCAAGGCCGCAGGATGATGGACGATCTGCTCCCCTCCTGCGGCACAGGCTGTCCGAGAGCTTTCCAAACATACCAGGGTGAGGTGATGCTCGCAGACACGGCATTCCCGCTGATGGCGCCTTTCCACAATCAGCTGAAAGCTGCTCAGGGAATTTGGGAAGCTGGGCTCCAGCCACGGTGTGCTTGGCCAGCCCTGCACTTGCCTTTCATTTTAATAATTTGGCGACATCCATTTATTTTAGCGTTTCGCAAAAGCGGGGCCTGCGTTTCCTCAGAGAAAATGAGAGTTGAAGGATGGTAAAATGCCTCCATAAATTGGGAGTTCAATTAAGAAGCAGTTTTAAGAGCACTGAGCGCTGTTAGCCCCATGTTGTGGTGTCACTTACGGCACTGTGAGCCTGTGGTACCCGCTGGAGGCACGGGAGATTTAGGAGGCACAGGGAGTGGGCTGGGTTGTTTGGTGGGTGTTGCTGAGCCTGCTTTTGTTCGCATTTGGGATGTATTAATAGGTTCACCCCTTGTTTCGCTTCCCACAAAACGCAGTTTTTAGCAAAAAAGTCTCTTTTTGTGTGTAAAATTTCAGCTGTTGAGCATTTTGAGGGGCATTTGAGAATTTTGGGAGCAGCTTCTGGAAGTTTTATCCTTTTGATCTTATCTTTATGCAAGGGTTTTTTACAGGGACCTCGAGTGCCAGGACACAGGGAGTGGCTTCCCACTGCCAGAGGGCAGGGTGAGATGGGATATTGGGAAGGAATCCTTCCCTGTGAGGGTAGTGAGGCCCTGGCACAGGGTGCCCAGAGCAGCTGTGGCTGCCCCTGGATCCCTGGCAGTGTCCAAGGCCAGGCTGGATGGGGCTTGGAGCAGCCTGGGATAGTGGAAGGTGTCCCTGCCCATGGCACTTGGACATTCACCTGCAGGTCCATCTTACTGAGCTGGAAAGGAATTTGGCTTTATAACAAATTCATTGTCAGACTGTTGGTTGGAGGTGGTCAAGGCTTTACCTTGATGAAAGCAACCAATAAATCCTATAAATACCCTTAGGAAAGCAGAAATTCCCAGTTGCCCTACGTTCCATTTAATATCAGGTCCTTTAATTAGCAACCTCCATCAGTGCAAACTTTCTCTGAGCTAAAGCATTTATGGAATCCCAGAGGGATTTGGGCTGGAAGGGACCTTCGAGCCCATCTCACCCCACCCCTTGCCGTGGGCTGTCGCTCAAGCAGAGCTGGGGGCCAGCTGTGAAATCTGACAATTGAGGACTATTTTTAACCCAGCAGCCCGAGACAGTGTCTGGTCCCTCTTGCCGGGAGTTGTTCTTGCTGGGTGTTCAGTGAAATTTGGGCTGGATCCATAAAGTTTCAGCTCAGTGATAACCCGGAATATTTCATGCATCGTGGACCGTGAAGGATGCAGAGATGTCAGCAGAAGCTGTCGTGCCAATGCAAACAAGGCCAGGAAGTTTTACTGTTCCCATTGCTGGGAACCTTGTTCCTCTTCGCTCTGTGGATGTGTCTGTGCATCAACAGAGGCCAAAAGGTGCAGGTAAACATAAATCCCATATTTCTGTGCTATCCAAAGACGAAAAATAGGAGAGTTAGAGGTTTTTTGTGCATTCAGATTTCTGTAATTCTGAGCTCTGTGCTGCTGTGAGCTGCTGCAGGTTTGTGCTTGCTTCCCACCAGAGAGCATTCAAAATGCCACGGAGTCGTGGTGAAAATGCATCGTTCCACTCTGAACCAGCGCAGAATTCACTGGGAAGCCTCGGCTGGACTTTCTTTGGTTCCCAGCTATGGTGTCCACCCAGCTAAAGGAAAAACTCCTCCCCCAGAGGGTGCTGGGCACTGCCCAGGCTCCCCAGGGCATGGTCACGGCCTCAATCCTGCCAAAGCTCCAGGAGCATTTGGACAACGCTCTCAGGGATGCCCAGGGTGGGATTGTTGGGGTGTTTGTGCAGGGCCAAGAGTTGGACTGGATGATCCTTGAGGGTCCTTTCCAGCTCTGGAGATTCCATGACTCTTTTCTCTGGCATGAAAAACGCTTCACCCGGCTTTGAAGTGCCCGATCTGGTTAGCGGGGGTCAGATGTTCAAACATAACTGAGCATATTTTATGGGCTGATTAAATCAAGGCATCTGGCATGGACGTCCTCCTGCAGATAGGTTTCCATGGAAAACAGTTCCCGTGCCATGAATGTCACTCGGAGATTAGATTACAAATCAGATGGATCTCGTGTGCTTCCCGAGACCACCTCCCTCTAAAATGAGGCGTGGGCTCCCAGATGGAGCTGGTTCCACAGCCCAGGGTGCTGCTCAGGGGTCAGGCCCACAGCTCCCTCCTCCTGACGGGATTCCCGATGTCCCTGTGCAGGTGACTCCATCAGTGCATTTCGCCTTCCCAGTGTCTGAAGCTGCCTCTTGGCCTCCTCTGCATCCAGCAGCCACACAGGGGATGGAGCAATGAGCTCCCCAGCTCGACATGGCTCAGATCCCATGGGAACATCCAAGCCTGGGAGCAGCCAGACCCATTTTCTCCTTGAATTCAGGGTTTTTCCTTCACAGCTCCATGCCCAGACTCTCCAAGTCCGAGCTGGTCCCTGTGGACGAGTGCCACGTCTGGCGGCTGTGATTCACCGCCGGCAGGAATGCGCGGTGCCGGCGTGCGGGAAGTCCAGCCCGGCGATTCATTTCCCTGCAACTGCCGGGCAGTGACATTGGTTCAGCCCCACTGGGGACAGGGAGAGAGGATTTTTCACCAAAAGGCCCCAAATGCTGAAGTCCCCACGTGTTTCAGCTCTTACTCACCCTCTCCTACAGCAGAAGCAGCCGCTCAAAGGATGGGTCAGAGCCTCCCTTTGTGCAAGGTGATGTCGCCCACTGGAGAAGCAAAACCTGTTTGTACCAGAAGATTTTAATTGGTTCAGGACTTCCAAAGCCCAGTGAGAAACTGGACTTGGGCAAATTTTATTTTGCTGTCTGAGGCAGTGCTGCACCTTTCACTCTGGATTTTTGCCCCTCTATTCACCTGCACAGTTGGCAAGGAGCCGTGGCTTGTGGGCACTTAAATTTCCGAGCGGCCTGGACACAGCAGGTGCCCAAGGAGCGCTGAGAGCCCCACGCTGCAACACAGAACCAGGGGACGGAGGGGCCCTGGGGTTTTTGGGTCTCCAGGCAGATGAGGGACAGGCAGAACTTGATTTTTGGGTATGTTGTGGCTCGTGGGACTTGCATCAGGCTGCGATTCAGCGGGAGCCGCTCTCTTGCCGGTGCTGCCAAGATCCAGGAGTTAATTCTTATTCCATGAGAAGGCCAGAGCTTGCATCCAGCCAGTTCCCTGGGGTGCGGAGAAAGAAACGCTCTGAGAAATAAACACAGACACAAACAAACAGCAGACTTGGCGCGCGGCTTCGCAGGCGATGGGAATATCTTTCAGATTCCTGCCGAGGTAATTGGCCTGCAAGGAAGCTTCCCTGCTCTGCCCTTTGGCTCCCGGGGAGGCTCTGCTTGCCAAAATGCTTTGTGGTCCCTTGAGCTGTGCCTGGGCTGGACTCTGTTCTTCTGCCCAGTCCAGCCCAGCCCAGTCCAGCGCTCTCCCGCACGCTCGCCGTGTTCTCGGTCTAACCTATTCCCAGGGATGTGCGCTGAGCCTCCTTCCCAGGAGCCCCACCCTCTTCTCGTGCATTTTGTTCCAATTCTTGGTGCTCCTCACAAAAAAGCTTCCCCCAAATCTCCCTTGCTCCTGCTGAAGTTGTCCTTTCTGTGGGGTCTTTCCCGTGTTGCTGGGGTAGGATCTGATCCCACCTGCAAGCCTTGGTTTGCGCCGCTCCACACCTTCCTGGAAATCCAAGCCCAAATCCCTGATCTTACTTGCGCTGAAGAACGCACCAGAGCCTGGATGCTTTCCCTCCACTCTGCAAGGTAAACATGTCAGTGTTTTCCAGGCTCTCAGGTTTCATGGGAATGTGGAAAACCCCACACCTGACAAACCCCATCTTCTTGAGCTGCTGCGTTTCCGCCCACCCACCTTCCTTTGGGTTCCTGCAGCTTTGCAACTGTTTTTAGAGCTCTAAAATGCTGCCCAATTTTTCTCCTGGATCAGGAGGGAGAGGAGTTTTGCTCTGTAGCCCCCAAATTGCAGCATCGCAGCAGGTGGAGCTCAGCACGGCTCTGTCGTTCCATGTGTTGCCACAGGGAACATCCCCGGTGTGTGGTGGGCTGGGTGCTATTGACGAAGCTCATTTCAAAATCCAATTTCCAATTTAAACGGAAGCTCGACCAAGAAAAACGGATTTTTAAGTGGGAATAAAAAGCATCGAGCTGTGCAGAGTCTCATAAGTACTCACTTTGGGAAACCAATGGCTGGTTTGCAGCTTAGGCTGGAGATGCTTTTAAAAAATCCATCATTCAGCCACAGCGAAAGGCACTTTAAGTCTCAGGGATCCTCCTTCAGGCAGGGACAGTTTTCCTCAGGATCTTCTCTGCATCCCCAAAGCTTCACCTTGCTTCGTGCCAAGCAGGGAAAGCGACACCCTATGGTTTTTGAATTAGAAATGGAAAATCCATACTGTTTTGGAATAAACAGTGCTGGCCATTAGAGAGTCTATTTGGTTACCATTTGGTTACAACTGCATCAGGAACAGCTCCAGTGGAAAAAAAAAAAAGAGGCAGCAGTAACAGTCAATCGTCACTTTTTTTTTCCCCCCTTGCCTGGAAAACTTGGAATTTTATGGCCTATGAGCCACAAATTAGAATTGCAGGCAACAGATAAAGCTTGGCTATAAATCCAGCTAATGCCAGTGCCTGTTGGCAGCTGCAAGGTGGGGTTTGTTAAAGTGCCCCTGTCAAAACGTGCCTGACCAGGATCTTTCCCACCAGCCAGGATCGCCCGGTGGGGCCGGATCCCTTCGGAAAAACGGAGCACCCCTGGTGCACCAGGCAAGCCCTGTCCCCTGGGCAGGGACAAAAGAGGAGGCTGCTGCTCCTGTGGTCAGCACCTGCCATCCCAGGAGGCTCCGTCAGCCTTTCCCCCAACTCTGTCCTGTTCCGTCCTTCCCCAGGAAAGCGGACTTCTTGGCCACGTCTCCAGAGAATTAATCCCTGTACCTGTTTGTCCGTCCTCACAGGAAATTGTCCCTTCTTTCTGGCCTGTGGCTGCACTTCCAGCTCTCCCTCGTGCCTCGCTGCAGGAGCAGGACACAGCCCTCTCCAGGTGCTTCATCCACAGGGGCTGGGATGAGGTCTCTGGACGGAAAAAACGCTTCAGACATCCCAGGCTGGAGTGAATTGCTCAAAGATGTTGCCACTTTAGGACTGGTGAGCTGGGCTGCCAAGTCTCCCAGCGCTGCTCCAGAAGGATCCGACACCTCTGGGACATCTGTCTGGAGTGACCCAGGGCAGCTCCACACAGGGCCCTCCCATCTTTAGGAAGGAACCCAAAAAATCTCAGCTTGGATGTTCCAGTGCCCACCCATGATGTTTGTTCATGGCCAGGGCTGCTTCCAACAGGAAACAGGAACAGCCTCAGGCAGTGGCTGCTCTTCCAGGAGCCAAGAGAGGGCAGGAAGGGCTGTGCCACCATTCGGGATGTCTGGGACATCACATCTGGGACCTTGTGAGGTCTCGGTCTGAGTCAGTGCAAGGCCACGATTTGAGGAGCAGACAGAGTTTGGGCTTTTCCGTTCCTGCTTAGGCACTTTCAGAGGTCCTTAAATGTCTGAGGTGTCAGGGGAATGTGTGTTCCTAAATCACTGATGGACACTGGGAAGACCTGTCACCTCCTAAGCCATCAGGACAATTGTCTGAGCTGGTATTTTGTTGTTGACCACAGAGGGGGGTTTTGGACAAGGGTCTGGAGTGTCAGGACAAGGGGAATGGCTTCCCACTGCCAGAGGGAAAGGTAAGATGGGATATTGGGAAGGAATTGTTCCCTGGGAGGGTGGGGAGGCCCTGGCACAGGGTGCCCAGAGAAGCTGTGGCTGCCCCTGGATCCCTGGCAGTGTCCAAGGCCAGGCTGGACATTGGGGCTTGGAGCAGCCTGGGATAGTGGAAGGTGTCCCTGCCCATGGCAGGGGGTGGAATGGGATGAGCTTTAAGGTCTCTTCCAACCCAAACCATTCCATGATTCCATGAGACAAGGATGCCAGGGAGCATGAGGGGAGCCTTGAGTCCTCACATCCTGCCTTGGGCTTGCCGAGCCACCAGTTCTGTTGCTCACCAGCACTCCCGGGCTCCTGAGATCGCCTTCAGAATGAAGGCAGAACTTCCAAGGGGCACAGAGCCATTTCAGAGCATTGCAGAATCATTCTGAAATGTGTTTACTTAGAAAAAATGAGAACGAAATGGGCTTTTCCCCCCTTGTTTTCCATGCCAGCATCATTGATGGAGTATGGTGTAGTGGGAAATGTATTTCCTAAACCTCCGGGATATCTTTTAAATTTTTTTATTAGAGTAATTCCTGGACAGCACCCAGGATTTGAGAGCCAGGTTTAGGAATAAGATCCACACAGGGCCCACAGTGATAAGACCGGTTCTGCTGGTTGACTTGGGAACTAATGCACTGCGTGTCAATTATAGACATTTCTTCCCTTTCTTTCTTTTATTCCCATTAGCCATCACCATTAGCATTTGGACTCAAACAAACAAACAAATAAGCCCATTTAAATCCTGGACTTTTTTTTCCTGTCCCTCCAACCATGAATAATTAGAAAATAATCACCAAAATCTGGTTTCGTTCGGCAAACGTTTCCAGGTTTTGTTTTCTTTTTCAATAATCCCGGGTTCCAGCAGTCCCACCAGCCCCTTGCTTTTATTTTTTGGGAAGCATTTTCATCTGGTCACATTCCCTGATGCCTGGCACAGCACGATCAGGGAGCATGTGAGCTTCTTTTAATGCATTTCATCTTGACAGGGAACCTTTTCCCTGCCTTTCCTCACGGCCTGTGCACGCAACTTTTCCGAGACCGCTGCCCCAAACTCCAGCCCCGCCGCAAAAGTGGCAACATCTGCTGGCAAAGCAAGTTTGCTCCCACTTAAAATGCTGGCAGGACCTAACAGGGCCTTAAAAAAATTCCTTTAATTGGGCTAATTGCATGCGGTTGAAGCCATGTTGAAGCTCAGCTCCTAATTCAGTGTTTGGTTTATGTGGTTTGGGGTCACATGAGTTCAGGAAAAAACCCACCCTGGTTACCTGGTTTCCTTTTCCTTGCCCCCCAGGTTTTGCTTTGTGCTTCAGTTTCACCCCAAATAGAAGCTAAAATTGGCTTTGTTTCGAGCTGAAATGGGGAAAACCCCCTGAATTTCATCTCATTTTCACTGGGTGGGATAAATCCCCGTGGATTTTTTAATTAATGTCCTGTGTAACAGCACTTGCTGTGCAGTGCAAGCCTGTGGAGGGCAGGGAAAGCTTCTGGCAGAGCAGGCAGGAATATCAAATTCAAACAAATACAGGAATTTTCACCCGGTTGCACTGTGCTGCCTTTATATGGAGGCCTTGTGTCAGAGCCCAGGTGCCCAAAATGAAGCTTTTCCTTGTTTTATTGTTGGAAAACTGAGTGGTACCTGAAGATATCATCGTGCTGCTCGATCCAGGAAAGGTGGGAGGGGGTCCCAGCCTAGGCAGGGTTATTTCATTGCTGAAAGCCCTCCCCTACCCCTGGGAAGCTTGTTGGGAATAACATCACTTGGCTTGTGCTCCTTTGGCAAGGACCTTATTTCCCCATCAATCCCTTTAAAATGGTTTTGGGGTTTTCCCCAAGGTGAAGCTTGCTGATTTTGTGTAAGGACACACACACAGGCAGGAGAAAAGGTGGAGCTTTGGGAGAAGGGGAGGTGGGGAGTTCTGGGGAGCTGAGAGGGGGATGTGGGTTGGGAATGTTGCACAGTCTCAGGGTTGAAGGGGAGGAGGCAGAGTGCCAGTACCACAGAGGAAAAGGAATATTTCTCAGGCTCAGGAATAACTATTGCTTCTTCCAGACTCTTTTTTGCTGTTTCTTCCCTTGCACCTTCCTTTTGTTTCCTTGCTGGGACCTCAGGTCTTCCCTTGGTTTCTTGAAACTCCAACAGGGAACACTTGGCTGGTCCCAAATGGGGGAGGCTTGCTCAGGAGATCCTTTCTGCTCTAACATGGATGTCCCACTGCAGGAGGCTGCCAGATCCCAACTTTTGAGGGAGAAAAAAAATGTATTTTAGGCCTTCTGAGGTTTTGGGGATCTCTCTGTGTTGTATCAGGTCCCTGCTCTCGTTTCCTTGCTGGAACATCGGGACCTCTCTTGGTTCCTGGATCTCCAAAGGTGAATCCTTGGCTGGTCCCAAATGTGGGAGGCTTGAGCCAGTCAGGAGATCCCTTCTGCTCTAACGTGGATATCCCACTGCAGAAGGCTGCCAGATCCCAATTTCTGAGGGAGAAAAATTGCATTTTAAGCCTTCTGAGGTGCTGGGGCTCTCCCTGTGTCCTATCTGGCACATGGAAGTCCTACCAGGCCTCATGGAAGAGGGAGAGGAAGCATTTATGGGGCAAAACATACACAGGGATGTATTTCAAGGTGCTTTCCATGAGTCCCAAGCCCTGGTTACCCAAGTTTTTATTTTCCATGGATTTACCTCATTAAGAGTGTTATGAGAAGGTGCTCCTGGAAAGAGAGGAAGGCTGAATCAAACGACGCTTGAAGCCTTGCAGCCAACGTGGGAATGAGGCCAGCGTCTGGAAGGAAAAATATTATTAATAATTGTAGGAAGAAGATGGCCAAAGTCAGAAACATGCTCTGAGCTCCTCCAAAAATAGTACAAAAGAGACGCCAAACCCAACAAGTGAGGTAAAGATTTGAGGGCAGGGCAAGGTGCTGAGGGAAATTAAAAGGGTGAGAGGAGTCTCAGATGGGACCTCGCTGAGGGTGACACTGTGGCCCCACGAGCTGAGCAGCTTTCTGGGGTCAGGAGGATCAGAAGGTGACTCTGGCCTTCAGGAGGATGAGCAGCCAGTGTGAGATGTTGGTCCTGAGATGGCAGCCCCAGCCCTGACTGCAAGAGGTGACAGATGTGGGGACAAACTCTTCACTCCTGTGGGACAATGGCTCTTCTCTGCTGCTTTTGCTGCTCTGGAGTGGGCTGGGGACATCCGGGGTGCTCTGGTTGGCTTTTTCAGCTTTAGAAAGGATGCAGACTTTTAGGACAGGCATTAAATACAGATGCATCCCTAATACCTGCTTTAAAAGTTAAAATAAACCGTATTGATTGGTGCTGGTGGCCCAGGCAGCCACAGGGCTGAATTCCCAGCTCCCATTTCCCTTCCTTCCGGGGCATTTCGAGTTCCTCATCTGTGCTCTGTGTGATCCCTGGCTCCGGGAGGGAAGGCAGCACCCTGACCACACACAGGCTCCGGGCTGCCCTGGAGAGCCCCGGGAGCATCCCAGGCATCCGCGGGCCACCGGCACCGAGCCCTCGGAGCAGCCGGGGGCAGGGACAGCTGTCCAAACAGAGGGACACCTGTGCAGGGACGGCCAGGGCAACCAGAGACATCCTTGGCTCCAGAGGTGGCTCCCTGAACCTGCCCTTCTCCTTTGATCTTCACCCGAGCAGCCTCCGCTCCTCCGCTCCACCCCGCGTTTGTTTTCCCCCTCTTCTTTCCCGAGGTGGTTCTGATCTCTGTTCCACCTTGGAATTACTGCTGGGAGCTTTCAAAGGCATCTGAGCGCGCGTCTTTCCTCCAGACACTCAGCATTCCCAAGAGGGTGTCCTTTTCCCCACCCCCCAGGGGACCAAACAAGGAGGCAGAGCCAGCACTTTTCCTGTATTTTGCCTGTTTCCAGCTGTATTTTCTCACCTGTGGTTTACTCTTCCCTACAGGAGCTGTTGTACTCCAAGAATCCCTCCTTTGTGTGGGTACTCCCACTTTCCATCTAAAAAGCAGCTCCCTCAAATCATAAGATGGGAGCCAGGGGCTCTGTCTTGCCTCAATCAGACATCCTGGGTCAGGGTATGCTCCCCGCATTCGTTCATCCCATTTAACACATTTGTTTCTGGTTTAGATCTCTCCAAAGTAAGACACACTGTGGACATCTGTCTTATTATCCAACAGCAGGTTAAACAAAATAAACCCCCCTGGTTCCCTGGGAGGGACATTGGAATCATGGGATCCTTCAGGCTGGAAAAGACCTCCAAGATCACAGAGTCCAACCTGTTGACGTTGACATAATTTCTTTTTTTTTTTTTTTTCCTTTTCTCCCTCATTCATTCAGCATAAAACTGACGTATTCCTGGAATCTCCCTTGGGTTTGACACCTGGAATCTCCCTCCCTTGGATTTTGGGACGACCAAACCCAACAGCTTCTCCAGAGCTTCTCTAGGCATTGGCTGGGAAGAGCGCTCCAGCATGGAATATGGAATGAATTGGTTCCTCTTCGTTCTGCTCAGGTTTTTAAGGGGAATCCTCCACCCTTTGGTCGAGGTTTGTGTGTGCTCTGCTCCCCTGCAGTGCTGAGAGAGGGAGGCTGTGGGAGCCTGGGATGGGGGATGGAGGGAGGAGAGGACAGTGGGGATACAATCCGGCTTTCGATGTGCCGACGGAGCTGAGGGATTTCTTACCCTCCTCTCTTTTTCTCTCCTTTCATCCAGCATTTCTGTCTGCTACACATGTTCCCCTTTACACCATGCCAGAACTCTGACAGAAGGAAAGGGCAGGGAAGGGGTGGGGGAGGGAATAAAAAAAAATTTCTCTGTAAAGTTTCTGTTCTGGAGAGAAAACAGGACTTTATCAAAATATTAGCAGAGCACCAGCTGGTGCCGATTAGCAAAGCCCTGGGTGAGAGTTTTCCATTTACCTTGCGCTGTTTTTCTTTCTCTGAGCTGCACATGCTCTCTCCCAAAGTGCGAAGGTTTTGGCCACCAAGGTTCGTCCAGCTCGGGCGCCGTTTCGTTTTTCAGAAATGCAGCGTCCGCTCAAGCTGCACTCAAAAGTTGCAGTGTCCATTCAAAAGCCTGGTTGGCCTGGGGGACCAAGTCCCATCCTTACAGGCTGCGTAACGAGGGGTGAAGGGTCACAAGGACTAAAAATGTCCTCCCACAATTCATAAAAATGTTGCACAGATGCTCATTAACCAAACGTCATGGCTGGGTGATTTTCCCTGTGTCCAGTTTGCAAAGGTGCCAGTGACAGGCTGGATCTGATTCCCAAAACACGTCTGGACACCAACACTCAGCACCTTTTCGCAGGAGATGCTGCTGCTGCTGCGCCCTGGACCCCAGCCCGGTGCCGGGCTTTTGCGGAGGTGAGGAAAGTATTGCTCATTCATAAATGCGTGTTTTAAGGGATATTATTCCCCAATATTAAAGTAGAACCAGCTTTTAGAAGCGGAGGATAAAGATTTGGCTGGGAACCCCTGAGCTGGAGGACCAATAACTTGGGAATTGCTCTGAAGTGTTTGATCTGTCTCAGGCCAGCAAACGCTGAACCAGCGCCTGCCGTTAAGTGGAAGTTATTTTCTGCATCCACCAGAGTCCCATAAAACCATTTCCTCTGGGATCCACAGGGACAGCCAGGGCTGCTTTTTTTGTTGGGTTTTTTTTCCCCCCCCAACAATATCAATATGTAAGTGCTGAGGGAAGGAGCACGTGCTGTGTGACAGATTTAGGAGTAGCCTCAGGGCTCTATCACCTCTCTCCAAGCGGTTTTGCCAGAGTGCTGGAATTGCCTCCTATTCATCTGGAGGGAAGGCTGGTTTGGGGATTAACAGGCAGAGCTGGTCCTGCTGGAGTCTGGGTCCTACACCCACCTCTGCTGCAGGCTCCTGTGTCAGCTCGAGGGAATGATGTAGTCCTGAAAGGTGGGGAAAAGGGCATTTTCCTGGGCTGGGGGGGAGTCTCCATCCATGCAGGAATGAGTGGGAGATGCCCCAATAATCCTGCATGGATGGGAGATGCCAAATCCCACAGGGCAGGACCACGTTTGTGTTTACACACCTGCCATGGAGGAGTCCCAGGTCTCCAGATGGAGCCTCCCCATGAAAAAGCCTGCACCAGGCCAGGCTGGGAAGCGCCTTCCTGCCAGAGACATGCTCCATGCAAACCTCCTCCAGAGGCCTCCAGTGGCTCTGTGTTCCAAGTGTCCCAGTAAAACGCTGCAGTCTCTGTAGCTGCACTGCCCTTTGTGTTGATCCCTCAGGGCACTGGCATTGCACAGACCAAGCTTCCTTCAAGGATCTCCACAGATGCCTTGGATTTTCTGAGCTGAGCTCCCTGTGTCCCTCCCCGGCCTCGTGTCATCCCTCCCACCTCCTCACACGTGGTTTTGGGGAACCTTCAGCCGCATTTTGAAGCATAACTGCACCTACTCAGCGTCCTTTGGTTCCTCTGGGCTTCCCAGGCCTGTTTGGAGCACATTCAACCCCAGGGCATGCAGGATGGGTTGTGCCACCGTCTTTCAGATAATAATCTAGGAGGGCAGGAGCACACAGAGTCATTAAATCATGGAATGGTTTGGGGTCAGAAGGGACCTTAAAGCTCATCCCATTCCACCTCTGTCATGGGCAGGGACATCTTCCTCTATCCCAGGTTGGTCCAAGACCTGTCCAGCCTGGTCCTGGGCACTGCCAGGGATCCAGGGGCAGCCACAGCTGCTCTGGGCACCCCGTGCCAGGGCCTCCCCACCCTCCCAGGGAACAATTCCTTCCCAATATCCCATCCATCCCTGCCCTCTGGCAGTGGGAAACCATTCCCTGTGTCCTGTCCCTCCATCCCTTGTCCCAAGTCCCTCTCCAGCTTTCATTCAGCATTTCAACATTCCCTTCAGCAGGGGGTTTCTTTGGCAACAAAAAAAACGAAGGAGTGATGGGAGAAGCGACACCTCCACCTGCCAAGTGATGCCTTTCAGCTCTTGCGTTCGCCTGAGCCAATTATTTTTTTTTTTGGGTCTGGAAGTCCATTTGCAAAGGCTGAAGGGAAGAAAAACAACCTTCTCCCCCCACTGCCCCACCACCTAAGTGCTAAAGCAGATCCCAGAGGTGGAGCATGGGGAGGTGTAAGCAGGAGAAGACCTGGCAGGAGATCTTGTTCTCCGGTTGTGCCTGGGGGCTTTTCCCGTCGGAGCCCCTGGAAGGCCAGCGGGGAAATGATTCCAATCCCAGGCTTTCCAGCTTCCACGCTAATTTAACCCAAGCCGTTTCCTAGTCTCCGAGAGGGGAGCAGGGATGAGGTTTGCAGATTGGAAGTGGTGAGGGGGGGAGGAACTGCAAATGATCTCAGCAGTTTTACAGCCATCTCTTTTCCTGGCAGGACATGAGGGAGAGCGTCTCTCTCCCCGCCTCTGGGATGGAAGGTGGAGGAATGCAAATGCTGGAACACTCCTCAGTTTGCCCTGATTGTCTTTCCTCCTCCAACAGTTTTATTGGTGTCCATAAATTCACAGCAAACATTCCCACGTGCATTTTCACCCTCAATGGCCTCGGAGGTCGCTCATCCCGAGGGATTGCTGGGTGTCCCAGAGAAGCCTTTCCCATCCGTGCCAAGGCTGTGGCAAGCAACCACTGGCTGTCACCTCCACCTAGAGAGAAGAGAAATCTCTGGGAAAAAGCGTGTTTGAGGTGAGTGTTTACATGCAGCCTCTTTTTTTGGTCATCTGTGCCTCATCTGCCGTGCTCCTGTGCAAACACCTTGAGCAGAGGCAGCTGGGAGGGAGCCCGGGGGCTGCAGGGGGTGGTCAGCAATCCCTTCCCGCTGGAGACTTCCATCCCATCCACCAGTAGCAGGGATCCTGCCTTTCAGGCTCAGATCTTCCCTCACAACAAAAATGCGTGCCTCCATTTCGCACTTCTCCCAAACCTGTTGTCCACAGCTCATCCTTTACTTTAAAACCTCTGTGTGACACATCAGATCCTCAGGTCACAAGTGCCACCAGCTGGAGTCAGTTTTCCACAAAAAGAAAGGGAAAAAAACCAGGAGAAACTGATGCCCTGCTGCTGCCCTTGCTGGGATGTCTCTGTTTACATCCTCAGCACTTGGAGAGAGCCCCTGAGGGAATAACAACCTTTTGGGCAAGAGCTTTTTCTTTGTGGCAAATAAAAATATATCCCATAATACAGGAGGGTGCCATAAAAGGCAGCGTGGTGGGAACCTGTTAATTAATTAAATTTATGCACATTAGTGAAGTGTTTTGTAGCTGGTCTGGTCCCACCATCTCCATTTGCATTTCCATGGCAAAAGTTTAGGGTTTTTTTGGGCTGACGTGATGTTTTTGATGAAATTCCCGCTCCAGAGCTGTGTCTCCCCGTGGAGGGGACCATCAGCTTCTCCCTGAAGATGAGGACTCAGAGCATCTCTCCGTCTCCTCACCTGCTGAGCAGTTTGCTGTGCGGGGTCACCGACCTGGCTGTCCCTCCACGTGTCCTCGGTGGTCCTCAAGAGGATGGCCCAGATGGACACCAGTCCTGAACTGGCTGATGCTGGAAGAGGAACCATCCCATCCCTCATGGTCAGAGTATCAGCCTGGAAATGGGGGGATTTGAGGCCAATTCTTGCATCTAGAACCCTTTCCATGGCAATCAGCTTGGGCAGAGGTTCTTCTTCCCCAAGGCAATATGAATTGGTGATTCGGTTGAGAAATCAGTTGATGACTGAGACTGAAAGAGGGGAAATTCAGACTGAAAGAGGAGAAATTTAGTTGAGATATCAGGAAAAAATTGTTCCCTGTGAAGGTGGGGAGGCCCTGGCACAGGGTGCCCAGAGAAGCTGTGGCTGCTCCTGGATCCCTGGCAGTGTCCAAGGCCAGGTTGGATGGGGCTTGGAGCAACCTGGAATAGTGGAAGATGTCCCTGCCCATGGCAGGGGTGGCACTGGATGGGCTTTAAGGTCCCTAAACCGTTCTGTGATTCTGTGATTTGTAAAGCATAAAAAATCTGTGTGGAAGGAACCTGCTCCCAGTTAGGCTTCTCCAAAGGGACAGAATGAGCTGGGACATGGAGGCAACAGGAGCACTGGGTGTTTTTCCCTCGCTGTTTGCTGCAGGGGAGTCAGAAAAGCGCGGTGGCAAACCGCATTGCTTCGGAACCAAACACTGACGTTTTCCCCCACGTTTCCCAGAAGGCGTTAGCGCTTTTCCAAATGGGGCACAGGAGAAGCAAATGCTCAGTGATCTGTGGATCTCACGCTTGCTTAAGTGCCGTGACATATGTGCCTGTGTGTCTCCACGCACACACACACACACACACACACGAGATATTTTAGTTCTCCCATTTAAGCGAGGGGTGGGATACCCTTCAGCACTGCCTTTCTCAGCATATGCGTTCTTAGACTCACTCAACTCTTTGTTTCTGCCAATGCCTAAATTGGGAATACTAAACAGCCACAGCTATGCAGCTCGTGGGGATGCAGGAATTCGTTTGGAGGCAGCGAGTTTTGATCCGTTTACAAGGGACAGAGGCGCTGCAGCTGCAGGAGAGGAGGTTTCTGGAGTGGGGGGGGATCTGCCTGTAATGTGCATCATGGCCTTGTTTTTGCGAGTGCCTCGGGGCAAAAGTGAAGCTTTTCAACAGAAAGCAGCCAGCCGGTTCAGTGCCACGCCGGGGATACACGTTCGTGTGCATGCACACAGAGAGGAAACACCTGTTTGTGGGTTGTTGACACCGGGTTGAGGTTTTTAGGCCCCAAAATGCCCAGGAGAGGGTAGGTGGTGGCTGGCAGCGTTCCCAAGGTGTGGCACTTGGCTCTCCAGGTGAAGGCGAGCTCCTCCGGGGCTGAGGAGGTGGCTGAGGGGGGTCTGTCCAAACTCTGCTGTCGTCGCCCTGGGCGGTGCCACAATGAGCCATGAGGTGACGGTGGCGGGAGGAGCAGGGAAGGGCTGGGGGATAACAAGGAACCAGGTGGGTGCTGGGGAGCAGAGGGAAGGGAAATTTGACAGAGACTCAAGTGTTTTACCTTGTAAATCACCCCAGAGCTCCGTGGACAAAACACTGCTCTGGCCTGGGTTTCTGGAAAGCTGTGCCATCCCTCCTCAGCATCCTGATCGTCCCACTCTTGGAGCCTGGTTGTTGGTCGCCCCCGGAGATGCTGGGGTGCCTCCAGCCATAGGTTCCCTGGAGAGTTTTGGGGTCAGGCTCACCCACCCGCATGCCCCCATCTCAGGTGAGGGATGGGTTGGTGTGGGAGGATCACTTTCCTGCTCCAGCACATCTCCCAAGCTCTGGCATGCCAGGATCTCTGCTGGCTTGGATTGAGGGGCTGAGACAGAGTTGATGGAGAGAGGCTTTGGGAGGGTGCCTGGTGAGCTGGTGCTGCTGAGATCCCTTGAAGCCAGGGGACGCTGCACTGGGGTGTCCATCCCAAGCTTGGCAGAGAGGCAGCGTTATCCCAAGACGCCCATTTTATAAAATCCCAGAATCCCTGAGGTTGGAAAAGCTCTCCAAGGCCATTGATCCCAACCTGTGCCCAATCCCCACCTTGTCACCAGCCCAGAGCACTGACTGCCACATCCAGGCTTTCCTTGGAATATGGGCAGTTCCTCACCCCAAGCTCTCACCCAGGAGCACATGGGGTGCAGAATTTGTGCAAATACCTGATGGGATTTGGTTTGTTTCAGTCACAAACATTAATTTCCACCTCCTGTCCCCATAGTTTTTTAAACCCATCTATTTTTCCTTCAGGTTTTTTGTGTGCATTTAGGGGTTTTGGTTTTGGTTATTTTTTTGGCAATAAAAGCATCAAGCCACATGATCCTCTGGGCAATATTTTGCCAGCCTGCAGCTGCTGAGTGAGTCTCTCAAGGCAAGCTGAGCTGTGCTGTGAGAGCTCCCTGATACTACCCCGTACAACAATAAAACATTGGCAGGAAAGCAAAAAGAAGATATTCACAACTCTCCAACTGGACATTGACTCTCCAGCTGTAGGATTGCTTCCTTTGCTCCAGGGATGAGTCCCACTGACAGCATAATTTCATTTTTCTGGTGGGTTATGGCATGGAAAAGATTTATTTGTTCGTTTTGATGGGAGAGAGGGTGGATTGCAAGGTGTTGGTGGGGCTAAGACAGCATGGGGTGATGCAGCCCATTGATCAGGCAGTGAATTACAACAGAGACAGTGCTCTGGGCATGACTCAGCTGCCTTTGGAAGGGAATTCCATATTTTTTAGGGATGCCTGGAGGTCCCTGAAGCAGGTGAGATTGATTTGGGGCGGGCAGTGGCTAAGGGCTGTTGCCTTCTGCACCTCCAGCTCCACCATGGCTCAAGGCAAGATTGCCATCAAGTCCTGCATCCCATTTTGGCCTAAAATAATGGATCAAACTCCTTCCCACCCCACACAGGACCCATCCCCACCCAGGCCTCAGTGCTGAGCCCTCAGGCAGGTGCCCTCCAGCCCCACTCCTGCCCAGCCATGCCCACCCGCATCCTTCCCTGCCCATCACTCTTCCCCCTTCCCATCCTCCCAGCCCTGCCATTCCCTCGCTTTCCACCCTGCTTTTTTTTGGGATGGATTTCCCTCTGGAAGGCAAAGGGAAGCGAGGGGGTGAAGCCTCGGAGGGGGCACGGCAGCACCCCCAGCCCCCAAACCCCGTGTGCCTCCCCCCTCTTCCCGGGGCAGCCGCTGCTAAAGATCAAAGCGCGCGGCAAAAATAGCAAAAGGGCAAGAGCTCGTGGGTTTGACATCTGGAGGCCAGAAGCAGCTCCTGCTTCGGAGTAGGCAAGAGGTGAAGGAGGAAGGGGAAAAGTGGGTTTACAGGCTCTTTTTTTTTTTTTTTTTTACAGGGATGAAAAACTTTTTATAAATTTGTATGGGTTGCTGTTGCTTGAGAGAGTGGTGTCCGTCTTAGTCGGCTGCAAGGCCCTGATTTCAGAGTTAGGGGTGTTAAGAATACCATAAAAAGAAATAAAACTTAAAAATAAAGGGGTGGGTATTTTCTGACAGGCAAAACACTGATTTTCCTGTGATGCATCACCTGACAGCCTTGTTTTTATTCCAAAGAGTGCAAGGAGCCACCTGGGAAATGTCTGTGCTGCCTGGCTGGATGAAACAGGTGCTGTTTCCTTTGGGGCTGGAGCTTTTCAACGATAAGGGTTCAAAAGCCATCCCAAATCCAAGGGGACATCCAAATCAGAGCCCTGTTTTTCAAAGGTTTTCACTTCTATACAGTCTGTCTCCAATCCTTTTAGAAATCCAACCTCTGGACAGCACTGCTAATGGTTTTGGGATCAAAAATCATGGCAGAGAATTAAAAAATGAAGTGTCAAAGTGCACTGTACGATTGGACTTGCCCTATAAGGAGAGTTGAGAGGGTGGATTAGATGGGATATTGGGAAGAAATCCTTCCCTGTGAGGGTGGGGAGGCCCTGGCACAGAGAAGCTGTGGCTGCCCCTGGATCCCTGGCAGTGCCCAAGGCCAGGCTGGACATTGGGGCTTGGAGCAGCCTGGGACAGTGGAAGGTGTCCCTGCCCATGGCAGGGGGTGGGAATGAGATGAGCTTTAAGGATTCCATGATTCTGTAGGAATGTGTGTATCTGAGTGGGATGAGAACCACCGGAGGCAGCACAGGGTGTCATTTCCCACAGCAAAATGCAATTTACAGTGGAGGAATAGCATCCAATGCGATGAGTGATTCTGGCCATGGGACACGAAAAAAGGGTGGTGGAAAAGAAGGTGAGAATGGAAAATGACAGTTGTGATTGTCTTCCTTTTAGCAGGAAAAGCTCGTGAAAGAAATAGAAAACATCATTTTTGATGAGACGAACTGTGCTGTCTGATCCCAAGCAGGCTAAGTGTCCTTTTATTTTACTTTTTAATTTTATTTTTTCTTAGCTGTTTGCTCTGTTGAAGAGCTGGAACTGTCGGGAAGTGTTTGGTGGAGTGGCATGTGGAGTGTTGGACCCTCTGTGGTCCTTTCTGAGCTGCACCACCACAGGACAGGAAAATCCCAGAATGTTTTGGGTGGGAAGGCACCTTAAAGCTCATTTCATTCCAACCCCCCTGCTGTGGGCAGGGACACCTTCCACCAGTCCAGGTGCTGAAATGATCCCTTGCCTGGACTGGTTGCCTTCATGTGGGGTCAGTGACCATCTCCTACTCCTTGATCTGGTGCTAAAAGAGCTTTTTCCGTCTTCCCTTCACACCTCCCAGTCAGGATCTCCCGTTTGCAGTGGCCTGAGGTGGTTTCCTGTGGTTTTCCCCACCTGGGAGGTTGATGCTCCCAGCCCCAGTGCCAGTGCCATGGCTGGTGGTGATGCCAAACCCTCCCAGGCACAGGGATCAACCCTCTCCTTGTGGACTTGTGAATTCCACTTGCTCATTTAGCAGGAAATCAAAGAATTGGGCAGAAAGCTTGAGAAAAGGAAGGAAAATAAATGAGTGTGCAAATGCTGGGTGGTTGGATTGGGCAGGAATGAGAAGGAAGAAATGCAAAATGGGGTTCATTACTTTTTTTCCTCTGGCTGAGGCTGCCTTCGTGTGAAACTGGAGCCACATCCAGCAAGGGCATTTACATGCACGGATGTAGCCTTCAATCAGGGTGATGTAAACACTGCTGCAGCATTTTTTGAGCGGGCTGTTTGGGAAATGTGATGGATTAAATATGACAAACAAGATTCCTGGGCGTTTATTTATCCGCCTTTCGGCTGGTGCCAGCTTCATGTTAGGCAAGGCTCTGGCTACCAGACCAATCCGAGGCCTCGGGGGCAGGCGAGGCAAGGGGGGAGGCAGCCACGGGGAGAGCGTTTTCCAAGCCCCATCTAATTTAAAGCATCTTTTGCTGAGTGGTGCAGCGAAGAGGATGTGGCTAACACAAATAAAAAAATCATAAAGGGATCAAAGTGTGTGTGCAAATTCATTCCTTGTGGCAGGAGCTCTGCCAGCTCGCTTGCTCGCCTGCTTTCCGAAGGAGCAAAAAAAAATGAAATCTCCCCGCCCCCAGCCCCCCGTGACGGAGCGGGAAAATCGCATGTCAGGATCTCTTCTGGATTTCATAAGGGCCTGAGCAGTGATGGATGGCTGGGATGACACCAGGGCCTGTCCGTTGTGCCGGGATCTGAGGCGCTTCCCGTCGGTGCCAGGGTTGCACATGGAGCACGAGCTATTTATAAGCAGTTCAAAGGCACCACAAGTGTGGGTGGGGGGCTGGCTGGGAGCTCCAGGCCACCAGGAAGCTCTCAGGAACCTGACGTTACCCTAGAGCGCTTCCTGGCAGGGGGAAAGATGAGGAGAACTTGCCTTAAAAACGGCAAAACTCCGAAACAATAAAGAAAAAATCCACGTTAGTTGGTACCAGCTGGAATATTTGGGTTGACCTCGCTCCACACACAGAGGAGAAGACAGTTGCCTTCAAGGCAGCCACTGTAGCCCCTGAGTTGTTGTCTGCTGCCTCATCCCAAGCCAGTTATCCCAGCTCCACCACCTCGTCCCGCTGTGGAAACCACATGACACGGCAAGGCCGCGGCTGTGTTTCCGACGGGAGCGCTGGAATAACATCCGCGGAGAACAAAAGCTGAGAGCCTCGGCAAACCCAACGCCAGAAAAAGAGCCGGCCCCAAAAGCGAAGGGAACATGCCTTCAAAAATGCTGCAGCAATGCTAATGAAAAATAAACATCCATTTCTGCATCTGCAGAGAAAGGAAAAAAGAAAATTCAATCAAAGCGCGAGGCCTTGTTCTTATATTCCAGGAATTTGCTCCATTGAAGGTTGTCAAATACTGCATGCCAACACTTGGGAGAATGACAACAGCGTCTTTAAGTGCAATGAATCAAAGCACAAGAGCAAATTTGTACAGAACCCAAAGTGCTATTCTTAGAAACCATCCAGAATCAGAAAATAAACAATTCATCAGGAGGAGAAATGTTGGAAGTCACAGGGGAGATTAACTCTGGTCTGAGTGGAAACAAAACCTCAAATGAGCCACATCGTCATTCCCACACTCGGGTAATTGCAGCATTGTTCAAGGGCAGCACCCAGAGGTTGGGAGGCTGGTGTCTGAAGAGGGAAAAAAAGGCAGAAAATCAGAGTTTTTCCCCTCACGGCTGCTCCCAGGGAGGTTGCTTTGCCAGGGTCTGGGATGGGAGTGTAGAGGAGGCATGAAGGGCTCTGGGAAAGGCAGACACTAGGAAAAGTGCCGAGAAGGGATGGGCATGACCTGACACCGGGATCTGAAGGTGAGTAAGATTTGTCCACAGTGTCCAAGGTCAGGGCCGCTTCTGACCTCGCTCAGCTTTGACTGAGGCATGAAGGGTTTGATGCAAACTAAGCCAGGCTGCAGGTGGAATTCCCGGGCACGGGGAAGCTCTCTGCCATCCTGGATACAGCTCCGGTGTGTTCCTGAGCACGGGACACCCACAAACGGAGAGCTGACAATTTCTCCCCTGAAATTCTCATTTCACGAGATAAGATTTGAACGCCAGAGCTACTGAGTGAAAACACACTACCTGTCCCAGGCCAAAACAGTGCTTTTAATGAAGAGCAGCTGCCTGTGCGCTTCCCCAGCCTGGGAAAACACAAAGCAGATTGTCCCGGGCCTCGGAGCGCTCCGGATCCCAGTTTCCAGGCCTGCTGTGGGGCCGAGCGTGTTGGAGAGGGGCAGGCGGCTCCTGAGAGCGGCGGGATTCACATGGCACGCACACCTTCCTTGGCTTGCTCTTTTCTTTGGGAATTAAGGCATCCTGGGATGATCCCACCACCAAAGCGTGGCCTGGAGGGCCCCGCAATGATCTTTTCCATGTAAGTTTTGGTGTGAGAAAAAGGGATATTCCTGGGCTGAAAGATGGAAACGCTCATTAGCATCATGGTGCGTTACCTGGAGCTGCTTCAAAACCTGAGTGTTCATGGAACAGATTTTCCTCCAGAGATTTGCTGTGAAAAATCTCCATTTCACACAGGATATCCCTAGAGAAAAGAAAGCAGGAGTCAAATAAATTTGTATTCCTTGAGAATAAAACCAAGCAAAGCTCATCGGATGACTCCATAAAAATTCTAAGAAGAAAAGTGGGGAGAAGAAAGTGTGGAAGAAGAATTCACACAAAATAAGCACTAAGGGGACTCTGGTACTTGCAGGTATATTCCCAGTGATTCCTTTTTGGGCCACACAAACACCAACAAAGTCATTATAAGTCAGTTCTTTCCTTTTATTAGCAATAGCCAGGGCTTGGTGATTCAAACCACATTCAGTGCTCAGAAGGGAGATTTTGATCAAAGCATTTTTAAAAATCAGATGAAAGAAGCATTATAAAAAATGTTCATTCAATATGAGCCAGGAAGGGGAAATGGCTGCCTGGGAGAAGAGCTGGGAATATACCAGGAAAAGAAAATTACCCCAAAACCTGACGCTGATGCTATAAATAACTATAAAATGTTACAAGTCAAAGAATGATTTACAGAGCCTGTGGTCCTTAATTCCTAGAACGAAATAAAACCTTTAAAATACGGCTGATTCAGTCAACTCACATCCTCCAAAGTGAGGATCTTCTTCTTCTTCTTCTCCTTCTTCATCTTCTTCTTCTTCTTCTTCTTCTTCTTCTTCTTCTTCTTCTTCTTCCTCTTCTTCTTCTTCTTCTTCTCCTTCTTCCTCTTCTTCTTCTTCTTCTCCTTCTTCTTTTTCCTCTTCTTCTTCTTCTTCTCCTTCTTCCTCTTCTTCTTCTTCTTCTCCTTCTTCTTCTTCTTCTTCTTCTTCTTCTTCCTCTTCTTCTCCTCCTCCTCCTTCTTCTCTTTCTCATTCTTCTCCTTCTTCGAAGGAGGAGGAGGAGGAAGAAGAGGAGAAAGAGGAGGAAATAAAGTGACAAGCAGAGAGAAAATCATAGAATTATTAAGGTTGGAAAAGGTCTCCAAGATCATCAAGTCCAACCCTTAACCCAGCACTGCCAAGGCCACCACTAACCCATGTCCCTGAGTGTGACACCCACACATTTTTTGGACACTTCCAGGGGTGGTGACCCCACCACTGCCCTGGGCAGCCTGTTGCAAAGCCTGACCAACTTTTCTGTGGAGAAACCTTTCCTAACATCCAACATAAATCTCAGGGGAGCAGGGATGTGCAGAAATGACTCCAAGGAAGTCCATGTTTTCTGGAGAAAATCCCAGTGCTGCTGGGGCTCTGTGCCGTGGTCGTGGCTGTGAAATCCTAACTTGGATTTAAATCTGTAAATCACATCCTGGGTGTTACTTCTTTAAATGTTAATTTATTGCAGCCTAATTAAAATTTTAAAAATCTATTCAGGATACCTGAGGATAAAGGAATTTGGTTTATAAGTCAGTGCTTTTCCTGTACTGGAAATATAAGAGGGATCTGAATGGGAGGTTTTGACTTGTCCAGGAGAAGTTTAATTTAAAATCAAGGGGTTTTCTGTTGTTTTTTTTTTTCCTCTTCATTTTAGGTGATTTTCATCAACAGTAGAATAATACCCAAAAAATAAAGCTACAGCCTGAGCAGCCATGAGCTGGTTTAGGGATGAAAACTACTCTGAGAACATTCAGGATTTCTTCCTGAAATGAAAAGAGTGTGGTATTTCATTATTATTATTGTTATTATTTATTGTTTATTAGTTATTAATTATTAATTATTAATTATTATTAATAATTTTTTTTTCAGAGCCCTCAAACCCTGTTTTAATGCACTTCCAATGAGATTTTTTTTTCCAGTGAGGTGCAGATTTCAGTGAGTTTAAGACAAACCAGCTCCTCCTCAGTTCTCTGAGCATTATCCAGGCCAGGAACTTTTCCAGGGAAGCTGCTCCCTTTTTTTTTTTTGAAGCAATAGAAGTGCTCAGCAGATGTTCTCATCTGCTCCCCCATGCCCTGTCCCCTGCCCTGCACCTCAGCAGATTCCTGTTCTCCAAATTAATGATTCCTGATCCATTAATGATCCCAAAAGCGATGGATTCAAGTCTTATCAAATTGATTTTAATTGTTTTTCCATCAAACCAACCAAAATGATAGCAATTCCAGGGAGAGGGAACTGTTTTGGATAAGCTCAGGAGAGTGGCAGTGCCTTGAAGTTCTGAGCAAGTGGAAATTGTGCTCCAAACCCAAAGCAAAGCAAAGGATTAAAACAGCAAAGGTGGTTTTGTGTGGTGAACCCTTTACTCCGACAGGATCCTAAAAAAAGGGGGGTAGGAGCAAATATGTGTACAAAATACTCCGTTTTCCCTGGAAAAATGGGTGCTCAGGAGGGTTTGAGCTGGAGATCCAGGCTTAAATGAACAAGTAGGTAGATATTTATGGACAAACTCCACACATCCTCTACAAGGACAGTGGGCACATCCCCCCCTCAGTGTGTCCCCCCTTTATGGGCCACATCTCTGGGGCAGCTGGTGCCAGGACAATCCCTCTCCTTCCCTCTCCTCTCCTCTCCCACCGCTGCTCCTGCTGCAGGAACAGCCCTGCCAGAGCAGTTACAACCCCCAAAAAATGCATTTCGGGGAGGGCAGAACCACGTGCTGAATTAAGGGCTTGGCAAGACAGTGCATTTCGAGGAGAAAAATACCTGTTTAAATTTTCTTAGGTGTCAAAATGCTGCGCTCTGACATATTAAAAACAAAAAGGTTTCGCTTGGAGAACTTTCAAACGTTTTATTTCGTCGTTAATATCCATTCATCGGTGTTATTTTTCTTTTTAAAAGCGGCCTGGCTCAGGAAGGCCTCCAAAGCGGGCCAGAATTAATTAAGCCAGAAGTTTTGTTTCACCTGAATTCGTTGTGTTTGCTTGCTTTGGTTTTGTTCTGGAGGGAAAAACGCCGGGATTAAAGTGCAGCCCAAACTTATGGAAGAACCAGCCCTCTTCCCATCATCACCAGCACCTCAGGTCTACTGCTAGGCTTGGAGAAACCCTTTCATCCCGCCGTGGGGATGGCAGGCAGCTATCCTGCATGGATAAAAGCCTGGAAAAGACCCTAAACATAATTTACAAGGGTGTTACATCCACGCAAGGGCTCCGAGTTCCCCTCAGCATCACATCTGCGGTCGTGAGATCCGTTCCTCCCTTTTCTGTTAACACCAGCTCGGAGCTCCCAATACCAGCTCCGAACATTTTGAACTTGTAGGCAGCTTTCAAGCAGCTGCCATGTTTTAAAGAGAACCAGACCCAAACCTCTGCTGCTCCTTTTTTTTTTTTTTAAATTTTTTTTATTTTTTCCCCTTCAAAATGTGGAATTTCTCCCCCCCCCCGCCCCCGTAAAAATTTTACTGATGTGTGCTCAGATGGGCAACATCCAGATCTCAGCCAGGGACTTGCTGGAGGCTTCACAAACCGCCTGAGCTTGAAACGCAGCTGAAAATTTGGGATATTCAGTGCATGCCCTTATCCAGGATGGTCGGGAAGCCTCAAAGGCAGGGACATGTTTTGAAGTGCTCTCTGCAGCTCCGTTTCCCTTCCAGACCCTTGCAAAGCTGCATCCCTGATTCGACAAGTGCCTGGGATTTCTGAGGAGAGGAATACGCGTGTGTTTGTGTCGGTATTTATGTGTGAGTGAACCTATATATGCACAAGCAGACCCATCACTTCTTTAAAAATGTTTACAATCCATTTTCTCTACGCGTTGGCTTCATAAAAAAACCTTGTAAAAGTGGTCATTGCCCTTTGAGTGGGTAGAAAAACTGGGAAGTTTGAGATATTGACCAGCTTTGGCTTTTTGAATAAGTTTGGACACTTGGAGCTCACGCAGAGAGCTGCTGATGTTTCCAAAAAAGTGAAATATCGGCAAAAGGAGAGAAAGAGAAGGTGAAAAACAATGAGGGAGCTTTTTTTGTTTTTTCATTGTTTTACCAGCTCTGGCTGGCATCTGTCCACTTTGCTCACTTCAGGCTCCACAGGTTAAGTCTTCATACCACGTTACACCTGAAACTTCAGCAAATCCCACAAGTTAACAGCTTTCCTGGATCCTGGCATCTCCCCTGGAGGAGCTGAGCCCTCGGAGGTGCTGAGGGCCCTGGCTCCTGTCCAGCAGAGCACTCAAACACCAGCTTACGTTTCAGCAGCGCTCAAGAACCAATTTCAAATTAAGCGTGTGCTTAAGTGCTTTGCCAAAGAGGAGCGGGGATTACTCACATTCCAGGAGTTAAGCTGTGCTTAAGGTGCTTTCCTGGGATGGAACAATGGGGAAATAATGATGCTGTCTTTGGGTAGCTTTTTTGGGGTGGGGGAGGGAGACAATAATATTAAAAAAAATTGGGAAAAAGGGAAGTCATCTGCTTGTTCAGATGGTGGCAGAGCTGTCCACCTGAAAGCAGCTTTATCCAACTCTGTCTGGATCCCAGAAAGGGAAGGAAGGGTGATGCAGGAGGGAGGAAGGATTTGTTTGCTCCTTCCTAATTGTTGTCTGACTCCCCTCTCATTGGAGCATCTCTGCTCTGGAGCCAGGCTGGGAGAGCTGGGGGTGCTCACCTGGAGAGGAGAAGGCTCCAGGGAGAGCTCAGAGCCCCTTGCAGGGCCTAAAGGGGCTCCAGGAGAGCTGGAGAGGGACTGGGGACAAGGGCTGGAGGGACAGGACACAGGGAATGGCTTCCCACTGCCAGAGGGCAGGGATGGATGGGATATTGGGAAGGAATTGTTCCCTGGGAGGGTGGGCAGGCCCTGGCACAGGGTGCCCAGAGCAGCTGTGGCTGCCCCTGGATCCCTGGCAGTGTCCAAGGCCAGGCTGGATGGGGCTTGGAGCAACCTGGGACAGTGGAACGTGTCCCTGCCCATGGCAGGGGGTGGAACTGGATCATCTTTAATGTCCCTTCCAACCCAAACCATTCTGGGATCCTTTGACTCCATGTCCCCATGGTTGGACTCTTTTGCACACCTCCAGACCGGCTCCATCCGTGGCTTCCCCCGGGGGAGAACCAACCCCGCATCCCAACCTGTCCTCCTGCACACCATTAGGGCTTTCCTGGGGAAATCAAACCAGATGCCTTTGCCTGTTAGCAGAGAAGCCTGGCCTGTGTGCTTGTGACACGAAAACGCAATGATCTCAGGAAATAAAACGTTCTCTCTTCGGGAGGAAAAAGGTCAGTGGATGTCAAATCCAGCCCAAGCTCCCTGGTGGCCAGAGACAGGTGGAGACAAGGCTCAGCTGTAGAGTCCTAGGCCTGCTAACCCTCCTGGTTTTTTGGGGTGGCTGTGGTGGGTATCACCCCCTCTCCCTCATTCCTGCCATCCCTGAGCAGTCACAGCTCTCAACCACGTTTCCCCAAAATGTTTGTCAGTGCCACTTACCAACGAAGCCTTAAATTGTCCTTTTCTCTCTGGGTGTAGCAACTCTTCCATCCACAGAGGAATCTTGATGGAAGGAGTTGCTGATATGTGGAAAAAACTCTTGGCCCCGAAGAGTTAAAACGTCCAGGGGGGGATCCTCCAACCCCATGTCTTCGTCGTGCCATCGTTTGGGAATCTGGCTCAGTATCTGCTCCTTCACTCAAGCACTCACGGAGCTTTGGAGCAGGTAAAACGAAGCCAAATTCCCCCAATCCTCTGTAAGTGTTACTAAAAAAATACCCCTAAATTAGGTCCCACATTCCTGTGATCCTCGTAGTGCTGAGCAGGGAGGAACAGCTTTTGATAACAGCCCTGGATTTGGTGGTGTGGCGAGATTTATTTCCTGATCTTTCGCCCATCAAATCTTTTTCTGATCTTAATTGTCAATCACATCATATGATTTCTCCGGAGGAATGAAAATAGCAGCTATTTGTCTTGAAAATCCCCCCTTTGATGTCAGAATTCCAGGAAATAAAACACCTTTATAGTTATGGGATCCAGACCTGTCCGACCGGGATGCATTTCCATCAAGATTTGTGTGTGTTTGTTGACTCGGGTTTTAAGGCGCCTTTTACGGGGATTCGCAATGGGATTTTCTCGGTGCATTCCCTTTTTCCAAGAGCTAAACCAGCCCTTCTGCTTCAGGGACCTCGTGTCTGAAAGGTGTCAGCTGTCCCCGACCTGGACTGAGATTCCAGGGCGTTGGCATCCAGCCTGAACGGATCCAGCCCTCGCTGTGATCCTGAAATTACGGCTTGGACACCCGGACCTGCTCACACGTTGGTTGTAGGAGGGAATTGTCCCTGACCCACCACCCCAGGTCACCCTTGGACCAAGGCTTGGCCACAAACAGCCCCTTCTGCAGTCCCCTGCGTGGCAGCATCAATGAATCTCTTCCAGCTGAGCACTGGAGAAGGAAAAACCTCCTTTTTCCCAGCTCCATTCTTCGGATTGACTCTTTGTGCCACCAGGTCAGCCAAACATCCTTGCACAGCACGTGCACGTCCATCTGGAGAAGTTGTTTCTGAAAAGAGACAATTATCCAATTTATTTTTGGTAAAGATCAGGAAAATGAGGGAAAAGGAAGAAAAATTTGGTCACTCCTGCCTCATTATTTTCCCATTGGTTTTAAGGAGTTTTGTGGATTTTGGCTGCAGATTGGGGATTAAATGGGTGCCATGACCTGGGGGAAGAATCCTTGTTGGTGTTTCTCCTAAAAACTGCTTCCCAAGCACGTTGGCTGGGCGGGAGTGTGGGTGTGCCACAGTCAGGGCACATCTGTGTGTGTGTATATATATATATATATATATATATTTATATTTATATTTATATATATTTATAATCCATAACACCCACTGCTACCTGCTGACCTTTTTCCTTTCTGCAGCCAAGCCTGCAAGCTTCCATCATCCTTTCCAAGGTGTCACTCACCATTTCTAAACTGCTGTTTTCTCTCATTTCCAGTCTTTCTGCCCATCTTTTCCTTAGACATCTCTCCTTCCGCCTGGAACTTTGGGGTTTGTCTTTGGTTCTCCCCCACAGCTCACTCCAGTGCTGTGTTGTGGCTGACTTGGCCGTGAATCTAATTTTCCCTGTTTTTCCCTCAAGCTCTCACAGCTCCAGCACCTACCATTAAAAAAACCCCATTATTATTTGCAGGGCAAATTCCCCTCCTTGGCTTTGCAGCATGGATCACCTTTCCTCCCTTCCCTCCCCAAATCCTCCTGTGCCTTCTCAAATTTGCAGGAATCCTTCTTTTTTTTTTTTTTTTCCTTTTTTTCCATCCCACCAGCAATTAATCAATCCACCTGGCAATCTGGGACCAATCTAAAAACAATTATAATTAAAAAAAGAAGCAGCCGAAGGAAGGAGTTGCTGGTGGGCTCTCTTGCTCCCATTATGTGTCTGCTTGAGATTCAGACCTCTCCAAAATCAAAGGACTCTGGGACAAACTTCCTTTAATGCCTCTCCTGGTGTCCAGAGCCCGGCGGGTAGCTGGAGGAGGCAACAGCATCATTTTCCAAGTCAGCATTCCCAGGGTGGCTGCTTTAGCGAGGAGGAAGCTGATTTATTGCTGGGATAACGCTGCTCCCTCAATTAAAGCCAACGAGGGTCGTTAGCGCTTCGTTTGTGAGGTGAGTGTTGTGAGCACCGGGGATGAGCAGATGCCAAGGGGTCAGCAGTGCATCCCATATCCCCCCTGGGATATCCCTCACCGATGGAAAACCCAGTGCATCCCATATCCCCCCTGGGATATCCCTCACCGATGGAAAACCCAGTGCATCCCATATCCCCCCTGGGATGTCCCTCACCGATGGAAAACCATCTCCATGCTCAAACCAGTTCAGCAAAAACCACAGGATGGTTTGGGCTGGAAGGGACCTTACAAATCATCTCAATTCCAACCCCCCTGCCGTGGGACACCTTCCAGGAAAGCGACGGGTGGGAGAATTGGCTCCTCTTTCCCAAGTTTTAGGCTTCCAAGCCTAAAGGGGCTGCTCACCTGCTCCAGCAGAGGCAGGCAAGAGAGGACCACCCATCCCATACTCTGCATCAGGCATCTCATGGGGTTGCAAAGCCTCCAGCCACACAGGGCAGCTTCCCCAGCCAGAACCAGGAGCAGCTTCCAAATCCCAACCCAAAATCCCACACCGGGTGCCTCTGCTGCTTCCAGGATGTGCTGGTTCCTCTCCACCAGCCTCTGGCAGGAGCTACCAAGACATCTGGAAGTGTTCCAGGCCAGGCTGGACAGGGCTTGGAGCAACCCGGGATAGTGGAAGGTGTCCCTGCCCATGGCTGGGGGTGGGACGAGATGGGCTTTAAGGTCCCTCTCGACCTAAACCATTCCAACCTAAACCATTCCATGATTCCCTGATCCTGGCTAGCCCAAGGCTGGCTCTGTGGCACAGCACAGCATCCCATGGCACTGCAGGAGCTCAGGAAAGCAGGGCCTTCCTTCCCTAAAGCATCAGCACTTTATTTTCACGCAGGGATCTGCTGATTTACGCCTCCTGCCAAAAAGATCTTGTTCTCTCCCTCCAGCCAAGCTGGAGATTTGAAAGCCTGGGAAGGTGATTAATTATTAGCTGAAAAGAACAAGAAAACCCACAACCTGTGTTTTCCCGTGGTGTCTCAGCCTGGGAAAACATTTTTGAGCATGGAAGGAGTATTTGGGTGTCTCCTTCCTTGAGCCAACACTGGAAAATCCCTCAGCACCTCACTTTGATACAATTCACACAAATTCAAAGGCGCCTTTCCCAGGCAAGCCCTTGGCCATTTGAGGACCTACCAGATCAGGTAAATCCTGGGTGAGATCCCTTCCTGGACAGGGATGGTGGTTCAGGACTCAGCTCTCCCATGGGTGTCCGGATAGCTCAGCTTTTTGGACTCTAATTTTTCACAAAAATGTGAAACTTTGATCCTCAAGCTGGGCAACCACATTTTTTTTCACTCTCAGGAACTAGTTTTTACTCTGAAGGGATTTTCCCTCTCAACTCTACTCGCTTGAAACCAGAGGGGGAAAATAACCTCACAGATTTGGAAGGTTTGGGTACAGTATTGAACTTATGAGTGTGTTGTTCCCCAAAGCTTTGGGCCAGCCCCTTGCAGAGGGATCAGCCAAGCACAGGGATGGAGCGGGATGCTCTTGGAAATGAGGGCACTGCAGGTTCAGAGCTTGAGGCCAGGCGTGAAGCTGAAACACAGAACACAACAACCACTTCAGCCTAAAAGAGTGAAGAGATTAAATGCTGTGCTCACAGCTGCACGAGGAGTGGTGCCAGCATTTGAAATCTGGGAATAATTGATCCAGGTTTCCAGAATCATTTTCATTGAATGAGTGGGGTGGGGAGGAGAAGGAGAGAGATTGAGATTGAGACATTGCTGTTAAAAATGCAAATCAGCAGGCTTTGAACATCTGGGTATCCTGGAGGATGCTCCCGGCCTGCCCTGCTCTGCCACCAGCGCTTCCAGACGTGGCATGAACTGGACACCTGTGGCCAGCCAGGGGGATGCCAGAGAAACCAAGGATGCATCTGATAAAGCTTTAAAAAATGTAATACTTCTCAACAGTCAATCCACCTTCCAATGGCTCCTCAGGCGCTTTGGTGGGAAGAACACCTAAATTAGGCAAAGTGCAAAAACATGGGAAACAGGAGACCAGAGTTTCCAGCGGAGAACTGGTCCCCAAAAAGGGGTTAAGCTGTCCCAGCGTGCTGCTTCCTGCCACAAGTCAGGAGTGGAAATGGGTGGCAGAAGAACCGCGCTGCTCTGGGCGAGATCAAAGGAGCGAGGCAGGTCTGGGAGTGGATGCCAAAATTCCTGGACATGTTTGGATCAGGCATGGAGTGCTTCAAGTTATCTGTGAGGGTGGAGCTGTCAGGGGCTGACAAACAGCTGATGGGGCAGGGGCTTCACACCAGAGTAGCAGGGTCAATGAGAAATATTGAAGGAACACTTTTTTTTTCTCCTCCAGGAAGCACTGCTTTCTCGTTCTTAGCAGATTTGCTGAAAATGAAACTGTTTCCCATGAAAGATTTTTAAAGAGGGGTTCTGGATACCTGGCATTTAATGCTTCCAAATTGCTGAGCTGTTCCATTTTTAATTTCAAAAATAATTATTCCCAGTTTCTTTAGAATGTGAGATAACTGTATTTTTACTGGGAGTGATGTTAAAAAAAATTAGGTAAAGCAAGAGAATTGATCTGAAAGAGGCTTTTTTTCCCCTGCAGATTTCAGCTGGTGCTTTGGGTCAAACTTTAATTCAACTTGACATTGACGCCACATCAGAACAGGATTTTTTTTGCTGTTGTTTACTTCTTTGTTCTCAAAAACAGCATCAGAGGCTGGAAGGCTGTTTCCTGCTCAGTCTTCTCTGAGGCCCAGCCATCATTTCTATCACAGCCTCCCATAAATCCACGAATCTGACATTAATCTTTAAACTTTTTCACGGATTAGCATTTATAAGCCCTCAGCAAAGAGCCCCTGTGCTTGGGCAGGAAGAATCAGCCTGGAAGCTGCACACCCTGTTGAGTTGCATCTTGTGGTACCTTTTCCATCACTTTGGTTGGGCTTTTGGAGAACATCTCAATTTAATTTGGCTTGGGAACCCCTCACACGCATGAGTTCTGCAGGGACATCTGGTTTGCTGCATGTCAAGTTCCTCAGTAGTTTTGCAAGAAATCTCTGGCAAATGAATCCCAGAGCTTTCCTCTCCTTGGTCTGGAACATGAGAGTAGATTTTCAAAACTGAAATCTTGGGCGGAGAAACCTGACTCAAACTCGTCCACCTGACTTTGGCTGCAAGCTGTTCAAGAATCCATTTTGTTTCACTGGGATGTCCTTGAACTGGTATTTCTCCCCAGAAGCGATCCCTCTGCTAGGCAGAGTCCTGAGGGGAAGTTTGATTCGATATCATCATGGATTTCGTCAGCACATCTGGCAAGGAACACTCCATTTTACAGTTTTCCACTTGGGAGTCCATACTTGGCCACCAGGAGAGCTTTCTGATTCTGCTGATTCCTTGATGAAGCTCGTGAGCCGGGGACACAGCCTTGGCCTGAAGCTCTGGAAGGTGGTGGGAGACACATCTCATCTCCAGGGTGGGACAGGATCTCCCTGGGAAGCGTGAGGGCTGTGTCAGATACGTGGTGCTCCTCCTCGGCTGCAATAAATGCTGCTGCCCTGGGTGGAAAAGCTGCTGCCGTGGGATTTGGGAAGAGGGGAGCACTGGGCACAGCTGTGGGGTGTAATGGAGATGATGCAGTGCGGGATGGACTGTCATTTAATAGAAACCTGTGTCCCTGAGAAGAGCCAGGATAACGCTTCCCAAAATGAAGTCAGTTTCCACTCCCAAATCAAGGTGTTGCTCCCTAGCCAAGAGCTGCCTCCATCCCTCTGCTGAGTGCCGACAACCAGATCTCAGGAACGGACAAGGAGACCCAAATGAAACAACAAACTCCCTCAGCAGGGCCCAGGCGAGTTCCCTGTCAGCCAACACATCCCAAATTTATCTCTGATAACCACTGCAGTGAGCAGCAGGTGGAAATGAGCCCGGCCAAGGCACAGCGTGGAGCAGCATGCTTGGAATGGTGACACGTGCCCTGCTTTAAAGCTCCCTGTGTTCAGGCAGGCTGGGACTGAAAATATGCTGATATATCCCACTTACGAGCAAGGAAAATGAGGCATTAAAAAATCTGATTGAAGGTGTCCCTGCTCGTGGCTCCATGAACTTTAAAGGTCGCTTCCAACCCAAGGCGTCCCGCGATGGAAGAGGAGTTGGTTCATCTCCCTCCACGTCGCCTTTGAGGCTTGGAAATTCAGTGCAAAGCTTTAAATGTGATGTGTTAAAAAGCTGCTGCTCGGGGAAGGAATGGATTCAGCACGTGCTGCCCAGGCAGGGGTGTCAGCACAGCTCACTCCCGACATCCATGAGCTCATCCAGCTCCGGACAAACGGCACCAGGAGACACGAGCCAAGCCAGGCCGAGGAGATGGAGTGGAAAAGCAGGAGAGGGGAGTGGGGAGGGGGATATGAGGTCATCTGCACTGACAGTGTGTCATGTCCTCACACCAGAACAGAGAACAGAGCCGTCAGCTTTGTGGAACGAGCTTCCAGCAGGGAACCGGGCTTGTTCTCCTAGTTATGGCATTGGAACAGCAACATCTGGCCTGGAGCCTTCCAGGGGCCAAATCCTTCTTTGCTGCAGCCCCGGGGTTGCACCAGGAGTGAATTTGCTTGTGAGAAACTCAGGCAATGACAGAGGCTAAAAAATTTGGTGTCCTGCTTGGAAAATAGCTCCAAATCCCAAGTTTTTCTGCAGAGCAGGCAATGTAACTGAGCAGTAGAGGCTGTCACACATTTAACTGCTTCCCCATACCCCAGAGCTGTGCATCATAAACAAGGGGTTTGTTTGGCTTTGTTGTGGGGTTTTTTTTCCCATAATTAGGAAAACCCGAAGCTGAGGTTTCCTTTCCCCTTTCCGATTTTATTTCCTCAGCAGCCGAGCCACAAGGTCAGAGCGGAGACACTGATTAGGCAGGTGAAGTTGGGAGAACATCCACACGGTTTAACAACTCCCCACTTAAAGTCCAATAAAACTCAAGGGGAAGGAAAAATATTCCGTTTTTTAAAGGCACATGGCGAGTTTCAGCAGCTGCCTCTTACTGAGCTTTCCACAGCTTGTTTCCAATGACTGTGAGGTGTCCAGAAGCTATGGAAAAGCAGGAATGATCTCCTGTGAGAGCTGCCATTATCCGTGGAGCAGCAGGAGATCATTGCTGGCTACAGAGGAATTACAGCAGAGGAAAAGCACCCCTGGAGCAAACCAGCACCCAGTGCCACCCATCCGTTCTCCAGTTCACCTGGAAGCACAGCACAGGTGGATGGAGCACCGACGGAGCATCCAGCTCCCGGGAAGGGGCTGGGTTTGCCCAGGGCAATAGGGATTACTCCCAGGGCTGCCTGCCTGACCCCTCAGCACCAGCTACTGTGCCGAGATGCTGCCTGAATGCTGACATTTTAACAGCACGGCCCCTTCCCGGCACACGATCCGGCGTGAGGGAATAACAGGACGCATTAATGTCATTTCAGATAACAATATTCCTCTCAGAGCGGGCTTTCTGGCACCACGTGTCCCCCCGCGAGAGAACTCTATCCCTATCGCTCCAGCCCTGGCTCCGAGCTTGAAAGGAATCCATTTGGGCCATTAAAGCGACTTGTGAAATGCGGGATAGTTAGCGAGTAATTAGGACCACATTTCATTCCTCTGCCTGCCTGGAGCTCTGCACCGTGCTCTCGGTTCACCTTCAGCTTTGCCTTTTGCACACCAACACCAGCACCATTCTGGTTTTGGGATCGTGCTTCCCCTCCCTTCCCCTCCCCTCCTTGCTCAGCTGGTGTTTGTCACCTGCAGCACGTATTTTGTGCGGAAAAAAAAATGAAAAGAGCCGGGTTTGAAGAGGCGCCAGGGAAGGTTTCCCCATTTTCCATCCACTGTGCAGTGGCGGTGCCTCTCTGCCCCCACCACCTGTGGGATTATCCAGGACTCATTTCTTGGAAGAGCTGTATGGCTGTCCATGAGCTGGGAACTACCACAGGGTTTGGAAAACACTTCTGGTTTTGTGATGCTGCCGGAGCCCAGCACCCCTGGGCTGCATTTCCAAGCCCTCTGCTCCAGGCTGTGTGGGAAAACACAGCTTGGTGGACACCATTGGGACTGGGATCCCAGTGCCATCATGCTTGGAAAGGAAAGAACTTCCCTCCTCACCCCTTTGGTCCCCCACAGGGAGGGTCCTGGGCTGGAGCTCCCACCCAGAGTTGCTCTCACCCCTCACGTGTTAAAGGAAGTTTTCCCTCCCTTTTTATACTCATGGATCTGCTCTTCCAGGTCCAGATGACCACAGGCAGCAGGAGCCAGCCTGTCTGCACTGGAGACGAGCCCATGGATGTCAATGATGCCTCTGGAAGGTGGACATGGTGAACATGGACATGCAGTGGCCTCACAGACCCTGGTGCAGGTCCTTGCTCCTGGACATTCCTCAGGGATCACCCTCAGGGCTGAAAAAGGCCCTGCTGGTCGGTCCTGTGCTTCCTGAGGAAGGGAACAGCTCTGAGCCCTGTCCATGCCTTCCCATGGTGAATCCTGCACCTCTAGAGCCAACCTCATCATCCAGACCCTGCCATGGATGTCCTTCCTCCATCTCATCTTTCCTCTGGCTCTTGGGTCCACAAGAAACCCCTCAAGAGATCCCTCGAGAAATCTTGTGGATCCTTGAGATGGGTCCACAAGAAATCCCTCGAGATCCCTCAAGAAATCTTGTGGATCCTTAAGATAGGTCCACAAGAAATCCCTCAAGGAATCTTGTGGATCCTTGAGATGGGTCCCTGAGGTTTTTGTGACTCCATCTTTCCCTCAGCCCAACAGAAACCCACACCGAGGACTTTGATCCCTGTCTTTCCTGTCCTTACCTCTGGAATACCCTCTGAGCCCTCACACAGGCTAATTTCTGGGCAGAGAACTCTGAGGGATGTGCTCCTCCCCACCCTTCCCTTTCTCCCTCCTGCCCCTGAAGCATCGATTCCTTATGGAAACCAGATGAGGACACCAAGTCCCAGGAGCACCTGGCTGAAGGCACGGAGCAATCAGCTGGGAATGAGTCATGCTAGCAGCCCAATCCCAGGAATCCCGGCCAGATCCCTCTGCACAGGACAGAAATAGATTGTAATTGACAGATGACAGGCTCTGGCCAAGTCCTGGTGCTTCCGAGGGGGGATGCAGGGATAAGGGCTATTATTATCCCTGCTATTTTTTAGTTGGGAAGCACTCCTGTTGCCTCAAGTGCTCTTGGGATTGCCAGCAAGAGCCTTCCTGTCCTCAGCACACGGGATTTCTGGGATCCAAGGGCGTGACTGGAGATGAGCTATGAGCTGCGGGATGGGTGTGCTAACAACCTTTGGCAGGAAGGAGGGGACTGGGCCAGCACTTCATCCCGGCCGGAGACAGCCCGAGGCCAAGGAATTGCCACACCAAGGAGAGGCTGCGAGGTGAGAGCCGGACAGAGCGGCGGAAACTGGGGTGAAACATCCCACAGAGGGTAAATATTGGGAATATCTGGAGCGTTGGGCCAGGTACGTGCACCTGGAGCCTCCCTGGAAAGCTGTCCCAGGCTGCAGGAACGTGCGAGGCTGGGGAGGGATGGGACAGCTCACCCTGTGACCTTCTGCTTTGAGGTCACCAGGCACGGGGAGCTGGGTGCTGCCCTCCAAATCCCTGCTCCTGCAGAAACCTCAGCTTCCCACTGCCGAAAACATGGAAAATATGACCCCGGCGCCACCTAAAAATGAACAACGCCGAAGATATTTTTAGGAATCTCATAATCTGGGTTTTCACCCAAGTCTTGGGTTTGGAGAGCCTCTCCACGGGGAGGAGGACAGATAAGGGGCCTTCCCAGCTCCTGGGATGAGCCCTGGTATCTCCTGGCTCCTCAGCAGTGGTGGTGACATGTCTAGACACTCTGGGAAGCGTTCAATCAGGACAAGGAGGAACGGGTCCCGCTGTTAGGAACAATGCAAGAGGAACAAAACAGCCCCGTTTTATTCCCTGCAGCTGTCTTTTAAAAGGACTATTAGGTCACCGAAAGTTTTAGTTACAGCGAAAAATAACTCCAAAAAAAGAAAAAAAGAAAGAAAACCCAAAAAACCCTAGCAAAAAAAAAATTGGAAATGAAGCTGTATATATTTTTGGGAAATTGCTTTTTTTATTTTAATAGGTTTCCCTTTCAACTCTCTTCCAGCTGATTTTTTTTTTCCTTCTTTGAGCACTATGATTATTAATGGCTGCAGCACTAATGTGCTTGGAAAAAGCTCATTGGAGACCACGTTTTTTGGATTATAAAATATCTGAAAGATATTTTTCTTTTCTTCAGCCAACAATCGCCCAGCTTTCCCAAGCAGACATTATTCCATGCCCCAGCATCAGATACATCGGACCCCAACTTGGCTTTGAAGATAAGTGGGAAAAGCCTGTGAGGCAATGGGGTCATCGCCTCTACCATGGAGCATTCCCAACATCCATGTCTGGTCCTGGAGGGACTCATTCCCACTCACTGGCACATCGAGGCTTTTCTGGTGTCACTGAACAACCCCAACTGGATTTTTTTTTTTTTTAATTTGAAAGTGGAATCCAGGAGTTCTGGAAAGAGCCGTGGACAGACATGGATGTGGTTTGTCTGTGTTGTGGTGGCAGAGATTTCCGCTGACCAGCTGGTTGTGCAAGAGCCCTGTGGGGCTCCCAGCAAGGGCAGAGGTGGCAGCCAGGCTCTCCCAGCCGCTTTGGCACCGCTCCCGGCGGGATGCGGAGGTGGTTCCACACAATGGAGCTCCAACGAGAGAAGCCACAACCAACACAGACTCAAACCGCCGGGGCAGCGATGGAGCGGTTTATGAACACCCAAATTAGACGTGTCTCTGCTTCCCTGGGTTATATTCCAGCCCAGCAGTGCCTGCCTGGAATTTCCAGCTCCAGGGCATGCGGACCACGCTCCATTGCTCAGTGGAGGTGTTCCCTGTGCCTCCAAACTGGGAGATTCCACTCGAGCATGGTCAATGTTACCCAACTTCATTTTCATCAGAGGAAACTCAAACCATCCCAGTTCCCATCTATGCTGGGATACACTCGGTGCTAACAGCAGTCCAAGGGCAGATTCCCGTTGTCACAGCTGTCGAGAGGAGATGCCTGGGAAAAGAGCTTAATAAACAGAGAGAGAATCAAGGCAGCTGCTTCCTGGCAGAGCTCGTGGCTTTTAGCAAACTCTGACCTCGGAGCCGAATCCCGGAATGTTGTGGATGGGCTGTAACCTCTGCCAGGGCCTGCAGGCCTACCTGAGTGGCTCAGCCTTGCGCCAGTGGAAAGGGGGATGTGGTCCTGCCAGCCTCAGCAGCTGTGGCCAGACTGTGCCCCTCAGGTGGCCTCCTGGCCCTTCAGGGTGTGACAATGACCACTCACAGGTGCCCAAGAGTCTGCTGTGCCAGGAACAGCTTTCAAGGTCTTGCTCAAGCGAAGGGAACCAGGAGATCCCCTGTTTGATCTCCAACCCCGTCATTTGAAACTTATCACCTCCTCTTAACTCGACAGAGCGAGATTTCCATAGGGATTTTAATTTTAGTGAAATCAAAGCTTTCTTCCCGAGGAAAAAGCAGAATTTTCAGCTGTAACAGCACTGCTCCTGTTTAAAATGCTGAAAACATGGTGGATGAGCAGAAACAGCAATATCAGAGTGTTTGGAGTGCTCTTCTCTTCCATAAATCTATTTAGCACCCATCAGCTTCCTCTTGGAAGCAGATTGGAGAAGTCTGGGAGTCCTTTCCAAGGACAGGAAGGGGACAGAGCAGCAGCAGTTGGTGATTCCTTGACCTTTGTGATGATCCTTTCTCACAGTGGGCAAGTCCAAGGACGAGGTAACCCCGCCCAGCTCCCCACAGGCACCAAATCCATGGCACTGCAAGCTATGGAGACCCGGGATAGGCAGAGCTGGGGAATGAGTGCAGGTTCATCTCCCAGTGGTTTCCCGTGACAACCCTTTAACCAAGATTTCCCGTCTATCTCCCATTTTCTTGTGACCCTGCTAAGTTCAGCCCTCCACTAAAAATAACCTCTGTCTTTTATTGCTGGGAAAGGATCCCAGCCTTCACAGAAACAGGGTTTCTAATCTTCACGGAGGCAGATGCTGGAATACCCCAAAAGCTCAGAAACTGGCAGGCAAAATTAATGAGACTTTCCCACTTATTGTTAAAAAAAATGTCTCCTGTGAGTTTATAGCAGTTGCAGATCCAGAGGCCCTTTTTACTCTCCAAATAAATTGTACTTTCCATGCTTTTGGGTTGGCTGTGCTGTGGTATGAACTTCAGGAACAGGAATTGATGAGATCTTTAGCAGATATATCCAAAAGAAGTGGGCAGAGACCCCAGCCCTGCTCTGTGTGCTCTGGTTTGGGTTGTTTAAAACACACAGATCTCCTGAGCTTCACGTTAAAACAAAGGGATGGAGCTGTGGCTTCTTCCAGAGCAGCTCCTCATGGGCTCCACAGCCTGCAGACATCATTAGGAGAGGGCAATTAGCATCCTGCTGCCCAGGGGAGGAGTGGAAGCTGTCCAGGCCTTGGCAGCCAGTTCCTGGGATTTCTTATAGGATCTCTGGCATGGCAAACCCTCAGCCAGAACATCCCTGGAGAGGCTCAGGAGTAGGCAGCCCTTTTCCAAAATCAGGGATTTGGGGAGGCCTTTCATCTGTTGAGGTCTCCCCTTCCTTCGCAACTTGGTGTGTTTGGTCAGAAAAAGGGAAAACCACCAAATTCCAGCAGGAGGACGGGGACACAGCGCGACAGCTTGGGGTCTGTCCTCGGTTTTACTGGGAAATTCCAGGAGGGAAATCCCAGCTGTTTCCCAGCTGCTGAGAAAGGCTGGTGGTGGCTGTTGCACAGGGCATGAGGCCAGACAGGCTGTGGGGTCAGGGGTCTTAAAAAGCGTTTCCTTGGACTTTTTGCTTCCCAGAGCAGCAAGACTGGAGTAACGCCACCCTTTGGAAGAGTATTTTGGGAATGGTCTCTTTCCTTAAACATTTAAGGGAGGAAGAGCCCAGAAGGAAGCAGGAACAGAAAGGATCAGTCCAGAGCCACGTGAGGAGCATGGGGCAATGCCAAGGGCAGATCCAGACCTCATCCCAGATATTTAACTCCAAACCCATCCTTCCACACCTCCTCATTCCAGCTCCTGGACCTGCCAGGTGTGCTCCCTGCTCCAGCTGGCATTCGGAGCAAAACTCCGCTCCCCTTAGCATGAATTAATTCTTCCTCTCTTCCTTCCTTCCTTCCTTCCTCCTGATGATGCTTCAAAAACAAATAGCAGCAATCCTGGAGCAGGCACCACGAAGAGGTCAACAGGGAGGAGCTATTTTTAGGTCCGAAGATATTGGATCATCCTCTGTTATGGCAATGGATCTTGTTGTTCCTGGTTTCCCCTGGTCCTTTTAATGCATCAGAGCCATCGAGGCTCCCATCCAGCTTACAGTAAACACGCAAAAACCTCCGGATTTTAGGACTTCTTTGTTGCATGACTGGTAAGAACATTAAAGAAAGAGAGGAAAGGCCCCTCAAAGAGTCTCAGAAGGAAGGAGGGGGACTCTAGCCTGAGGAGAAACCTCTGGAGAAACCATACCTGAGACGTGGGGTGGGGAAGGTAGAGCAGATGACACCTGGAGGTCCCTTCCAGCCTGTGGGTTGAACACCAGAACCTCACAGCTCACCCAGCCAGGAGTATGGGGCTCCAAAATGATGAAATTATGCCTGGTTCGGGTCCAGAGCAATAAATCTTCCCTCACAGAGGTTCCTCTGCACTTGGAGCAGGTTTGCAGGAGCATTTGCCAAGGTTCAGACACGAGCAAATGCCGAAACCAGGTGTGCTGTGCCTTTGGGGGAGTTTGCTGCAAAGTCCGTGAGCGTGGACAGGACATCTCTTACCTGCTGCAGGACAGCAATTCCTGCATTTCTCCCTGGAAAATTCATGGAGTAAAACATCCAGGGGAGATTCACGTCTCCAATTTCCCTCTGTGACACCCAGGCCAGCAGCACAGAAGCTCTGTGAACACACACAGAGAGAATATCAGGGATCTTCCTGCAGGAGAATCATCTTTTCTGCTCTGTGATTGCTCTGAACCTTGCAGGAGCTGCAGAAGTGGCCAGAGATCCTGGGCAAAGCAGGGCCACATTCCCCAGTCTGTCCCTGTAAAATCTCCCGACTCCCTGTTTTGTTATTTTGTTTTGCTTTAGCCAGCACCATTTGTAGCATTTGGACCGCAAAAAAGCCCCAAAACAACCCAAAACCCCAGGAGAATGGTGCTTTTGAAAACAGATTGGGTTTCAGCATGTTTAGGACAAGGTAATTCCATTTCAAAACACACCAGTTCGGGGTTTTTCCCAAAGAAATGTGAACAGGAGAAAAAGACAACCTGCTCCATTTGATTTGTCCTTTAATTTTGTGAGGAAAACAGAACCGTTTTGGAGAAAACAACTGGAGAAGTTTGGAGGGAGCTGGCCAACAAACAGGAAAAGAAAACCCCAGCAGTGATCACCGAGCTCTTCAGCACCACGCCATCAGCAACGGATGGCTCATTCCAGCTTTTCTTTGTCTTCCCTGCCTCAGCCACAGACCTCAGCTGGAGGGAAGGAATGCTGGGACAAGTTGAAATTCCAAATAAGGCTCCATGACTACTTTTAAGTAAAAAAAATAAGATTTTCTATAGATGCATTTGAACCCATGTGACACAGAGATGGTTTGAAATGCTGGAAATCAGAACAGGAGCTGAAACTATTGGAAAATGCTTATTTTCAGGTCATTATGTTACATTAAATTAATTACCCTGCGTGCTTTGCTGAAGGCTGGCAGCAGGGAGGGGCTTGGGAGAAGGATCTGCAGAGAGTGTTTCTCTTTCTCACTGTCCTTCACGTAGCTCTGGAGAGGAATTGTGGATTATCAGGGCTGCTTTCAACCTCCCTTGCTCTTTGGACTGTGCAGCCATGCCCTTGGATCAACACCATCCCCATGGACTCAGCCAAAAGTTGCTATTTGCCTCCTGGGTGTCGAGGTCCTCCAGAGAGCAGAGCCACAGTGAAGGGAAAGAGGTGGAGCTGCACTTTCCCTGAGGAAAGCTGAAGTGTATTCTGAGTTGATTTGAAACCAATCCAATCAAAAGAGTGAAATATTCCCCCCAATCAGGTCAAACTGACCAAAATGAAGTGTTTCATTTCAGGTTTGTCTCCCCCAACCCTTCAAAATAAAACAGGGAGAAGAAAAAAAGAGATAAAAAGAAGAACGCTGCAAGTTTTCAGCACGTTTCTTCCCCACGGGAAACAGCAACTCTGCGAAGGTGCAGGTTTCCTTGGAAAAATCTGTCTCATCAGCACTCCTCCACTGTGCACAGCCTCCAAAAAGCCCATTGCTCTGATCTGGGGGCTTCCTGGGATTTATGGCTCCTGTATCTGTCCCTAAATCAAGCTTCCTGCTCATGGGGGTGTTTTCCAAAAATCCAGTGTGGGGAGCAGCATGATGGATGGACATCCTCGGACATCATGAGGCTGAGACCATGCCATATCTAAACCAGGATTAGAGCAGATACTGAGCCCTCCATCCCATCCCATCCCATCCCATCCCATCCCATCCCATCCCATCCCATCCCATCCCATCCCATCCCACCCCATCCCTTTATCTCGTATTTCTGCAAAGCCCCGTGTATGTGCAGACATCCATTGCGGGTGTGTTTCTGGGAGCGAGGGTGTCAAATCCCGTTTTTTACAGCCAGGAATCACCCCCATTTCTGGGGAATGTCGCTGCCTAGCAGGAGAAGCAGGGCTCCCACAGCACTGGGACATTTTCCCTGCTCCACAGGTCCATGGCTGAGTGCTGAAGCGAAGCCGTCTGCACCGAGCCAGGTGTGACAGCGGCACAAGGGGGATCCTGGAAAAGAGAAGGGAAACCTGAGGTGTTTTCCTCTTTCCTGACTGCCCAGCTCAGCTTGCAGCACCTCTCCCATCCTCTCTGTGGCTGCGAAGCAGCGGGCAGTCATCAGCCCCGTGTCCTCTGCAGCGAGCTGAGAGGTTCAATCAGATTTTCAGGGTTTCTGAGAGAATTGCGAAACTCCTCTGCCAGCAGCGCCAGGGAATGCTCCAGAGAGAGGCCAGCAGGGAGGAGGAGGTGAGAGAGGAGTCAGTCAGCACTCACCCACCGAGGCATCCTTCCTCCCCCGGCAAACTGGCTCCCGGTAAAGCCGCGCCGAGGCCTTTCCGTGGGGCTTTGGCTTGCCAGGGGCTGGGCAATGGGATGTCAGCCACGCTCGGGGAGCATGGCGTGCGGACGGGATGGAACGCAAGCCCACGTGTTTGTCTCTGAGCAGGAACCCAAGCAAATCCAGCCGTGGCCACTTCGGGAGATGGATCAAACCCACCAGCTGAAAACGTCTTGCCGTTGTTTCTTCTCCTAAAGAACCTGAATGAAATGTTTTTAATAAAACTCCTTCCTTCCTTCCTTCCTTCCTTCCTTCCTTTCTTTCTTTTCTTTTTTTTTTTTTAATTTTTTATACACATATACGTATCAAAGTTCAAATAAATCTTTACCATAATCAGAAGAATGCAGAGAACTGTAAAAGTTTAGAAGGGGTCACTCCTGAGTGGCCCCGACTCCATAAAGCGCAGTTTGATGTCCTGCAGTTTATGGCTGCACAAAGCCCAGCTCCTCTGCTCTGAGATTGGCTGTTAATGTTCTAATGATGTTTAACTGCTGACAAATGAATCGCAGGTGGGGAGGCAAGGGCTCCTTAAGTAAAAAAACCTGGCATTTTTATTTGGTTGCTTTTTTTTGTTTTGTTTTGTTTTGTTGTTTCGATGTTTCTCTTTCATTCCCCCGAGCAAACAGATTAAGGAACATCCCAGCCTGTCAAGTAATATCTGTTTGTAAAAACACCACATCCCTTTGATGCATCCATCACGCGCTGCAGAGGGGAGAGAGGGGTTTTCTTTTGCTTGCAGCGTGGCTTCCTTTTCTTTTTTGCCACTAATTATGGAATTTCTCATTAAAATAACAAGGAGCGCGGCTGGCTGAGGTTCCAGCACGTGTTTCCACTTGGGGAAACCAATGGGAACCATATGGCTCCTTCCTTCCTTCCTTCCTTCCTTCCTTCCTTCCTTCCTTCCTTCCTTCCTTCCTTCCTTCCTTCCTCCTTCCTTCCTCCCTTCCTCCCTTCCTTCCTTCCTTCCCAGGGCCAGGTGTGAGGAGAAAACCCTCTCCCAAAACCAAACCCGCCTCACACCTGACTTTTAAAACTCACCCCATTCCCCAGATTTCTGAGCTGTTTTTAAATTCCTTTCCCCTCTTAGGCCTTCCTCCTCCTCCTCCTCCTCCTCCTCCTCCTCCTCCTCCTCTCCCTCCGCGTGTTTTTTCCCACGGCAAAACGAACTCGCGCAGACCTGGCTATTTCTAAACTCCCCTCCAACGCCAAAGCATCAGGAGCAATCACTTCCCTCCAGCTTACAGGGACATTCAAAGCGCCCCGAAACATATTTTCGACATAACTCATCACTTTGAAGACGCTTCCAAGCTTTTGTTCCTGTTTATTGACAGGAAGTTGTTTCCCATGGCTCCAGATCAGGGGGCGGGCGATGGAGGAGTTGCCAAGCGGGTTTGTTGTGCCCTGCAAATCCCGACCCTGCATTCCTGGCTCCCCCCAGGCACCCACCACCCAACCCCTCTGCTCTCTGCCAAGTGGGATAAAACAGCACCGAGGCTAAAAAAAGGGGGTAATTGGAGGCAGGATGGATGTGGGCAGGTGAGAGGGGAGGAGAAAGCTCTGTTATCCATCATGGCTGTGGGAGAAGAGGGGGTTTTTGGGGCACTCCCTGGCCCTGGAGAGCAGGGGTGAGGCACAAGCCCCCCATTTCTCCTGCTGGAGAACAGGCCAGCACAGCAGGATCATCCCCTCTGGAAATCGTGACTCGCGGGGAAGGGGGGAGTGGGAAAAGGAGCGGGAAAAAGGGAGCAGGGAAGGGGGAACGGCCTGATTCCCCCTGTTGTGGCAGGACAGGGCTCTCCATCCCAGCACTGGGGGCTCACGGAGGGGCCTGGGGGGCTGCTGTCTGTGGAGATGGGCCAGAGCTCTGCAGGGTGACCACTTGGGGCTGGGCCAAAGGGTGGGGGAGGAACTGGAGGGGACTGGGAAGGTGGTGATGGGAGAGGGGCAGCACCTGCTCCTTGCTGCGTGTCAGGAGAGGGACACAGGGTGGAATTCTTGGGGGTGTCCTCTGCAGAGGGAAGAGCTGGTCTCTATGGTCCTTGTGGGTCCCTTCCACCTCCGGGTGTTCTTTGCTTTTATGAGAGAAGGCCAAACACTCCTGGTTCCCACCTCAAGTCCCAGCAAACACCTTCAGGGAATACCCTCTGCTGGCTTCATCCGTCCTGAACCTCACCCAGGAGCAGCATCCTTTCCTGAAGGGCATCTCCTGCTCCACAGGCTGGTCCTGAACAGGACAAGGCCCTGGGGTGCCCAGGGAGGTGGCAGCAGAGCCCAGGGTGAGGATCTCAGCCAGCCACAGGGATCTGCCATCGGAAGAGAGCGCCAGCCCTGCTGGGCTTGACCTCATGGACACCTCCAAACCCACTCGGCAGCCCCGGCACAAATCCCCGGGGAAAAGGGAGGCTTTAAATCAGGCCACATCGACCTTTTTTATATGGACAGTGGGACTGGCTGTTATGGACTGAGTGCCTGAGGTTCTTGCGCTGGAAGGAGCGCAGTGCAGCTCTGGGGGCACCCCTGGATTCCACTCACTCCCAATAATTATGACTTCTTGGCTTGTTGCTACACCGTGTAGTGTAATGTTATTGCTCGGAATGCTCTGTTAACTCCGTTTTTACTGATACCATGTGTTCCCCTCCTTTCATCCCAGTAGTGTGTCAAGAGCTGTTTTCCTAAGGATGGTCAGGGGAATATGATTCTAATATTACTGGAGATGATATAAAAACTTTTATAGACACTGCTCCACGTTTGAACTGGGAGCCCAGAGCTCAGCCACGAGGCCCTTAGTCAGACGTTTGAATTGCATGTTTTGGAAGGCCAGGGAGGTAAAAAGGCACTTGCTGGTTTACAGGGGGCAGCCAGTTTGGAAGGGAAGATGTAAGACCTGCACTTAGAGAGGAACAAACCAAAAATCCCCAAAAAGCTGGGATTATAATATGCAATTTCAGGCATCTCCAGAAGCATGAATTAAAGCATCTTGGGAAATATACAAGGACACGCTGCTTGCTGTGTTACTCCCAGGAGTGGAGCCACAAAGCTGTGGCTGTTAATGTGACTGTCACTGTCTTGGCTGGCAGAGCTGGGGTAGCACTGAGGTCCCCCAAAACTCAGAGCAGAAGCTCCAGAGCCAAGGCATGCTGATGATCACAAACGATCTTCGCAATCTCTCTGGCTTGCCAACAAAAGCTGCTGGCAGAAGTGGGATTTTTGGGGTTTTTAGGCAGAGATGTGCAAGGTGAGGACTGGGAGATGAGTCCTTGCTTGTTCAGTCGGACAGGAGAGCTGGGAATAGCTCTGCTGTGGTGTTCCCAGACAATGTGCAGAGCACAATGTGAGGAGCACTCAGGAGGAGGAGACCCAGGCGCTGCGCACTTGCTCACAGCACTGGGAGAGCAGAGTGGAGCTCTGGGGCTGCTGAAACCTCCTCCAGGGAGCAGAGCACGAGGATTTGTTCATCCCACTGGTTCCTCTGCCTCACACCAGCACTTGCAGGGCCATTTCTGCCTCAGCTCTGCACCCGGAGTTCATGGTTTATCCACCGCTTCAGCTCCTGCGAGCCGCACAGCAAACGGGGGCTCTGCACACCCCGCTCTGCTGCGTTAAGATTTCGGTGTTTACCGAAAACCTGTTTTACCATTAACTCATCGAGGCATTTCTTTGTGTGTTTTATAGTGGAGCAGGTCCAGCTTGCAGAAAGGAGGCAGATAGCAACAGCAGGCAGAGTTTTCCAGCCGCGCCGAGCTTTTACGAGCGCTTCCCTAATGGCATTTCCAACACTTGGGCCGAGGCTGCGGCGACAGCTGACGCCTCATCCATCATAACCTGCTCTCTGCTTGAAGCAGCAACGGCCCTGCTTTATTTATTGCAGGTGATTGCCTCTGCACGGGATGGGCACGCCTGGAAATTCCAACACTTTTGTCTCGGCAGCGGGCGGGCCCCGAGTGTTCGTGGCTGTGGCTGTGCTCTCCTCGTTTGCCTCCTCGTATTGCCTTGAAATGGAATAGAATGAGGTGGTCTGGGTTGGAAGCAACTTAAAAATCATCCCGTTCCAGCCCCACCATAGCAGGGACACCTTCCACTGTCCCAGGTTGCTCCAAGCCTCATCCAACCTGGCCTTGGACAACTCCAGGGATCCAGAGGCAGCCACAGCTTCTCTGGGCACCCTGTGCCCACCCTCCTAGGGAACAATTCCTGCCCAATATCCCATCTAACCCTGCCCTCTATCAGTTTAAAACCATTTCTCCTTGTCCCCAGTCCCTCTCCAGCTGTCCTGGAGCCCCTTTAGGCCCTGGAAGTGGCTCTGAACTCTCCCTGGAGCCTTCCCTTCTGCAGGTGAGCACCCCCAGCTCTCCCAGCTTGGCTCCAGAGCAGAGGGGCTCCAGCCCTTGGATCAGCACCTTCTACTGGCAGAGTTTCTGGAGTTCCAGAGCTTTCCTTGCACTTTCAGCATCCCTGTGTGTGTCTTTTTTTGTGGTTATGAGCAAAGATTTCCTCCCAACCAAAGAGAGCCGGAATTTTCCTCCAAGCTGGCAGCGCAATTTTCTTGCTTGGTGACTGCAGAGGGTGAGCCAAGGTGGCAGCTGGAAGGAGAAAACCAGGGGGGTGAACAGCAGAGCACCAGGAGGGAGATGAGGTAGAAGGTCAGCTCAGGCACCCTTGGGACAAAGCGAAATGCGTGACACCAAATCTACCAATCCCCACCTCGAAAACAAGGGAAAGATCTCTACTCACCAGCTCATCCGGCTCTCCTCAGCTTGAAAAGCATGGAGGGAAAGCTTTGTGGCTGTAGTGATGCCTTATCAGGCCTCCTAGACACAGAGACTAGACAGAGTAAAGGAACAAAAGTAGGGATTTATTTGAAGGGCCTTCAAGGTACACCCTGGGGAGCCAGAGGCCACTGCCCAGATGGACCCCAAGATGGACGACAGGCCACGAGTTCTTCACACTTTTATAGGTTTGGTTCATTTGCACATCAGGGTCAATTCTCCAATTAAAGCCCCAGTTAAATGATGTAATTCCCCTTAGCTACCCCCCTTTCAGAGACTCCTTGGTTTACACCCCTCGGGCTCAGGATGGTCCAGGTGTCCTTGAAGAGCAGTCCGGAGAGGCTTTGTTGTGTCTAACAGGCACGAGAGAGCAGAAAGTAACAGGCTACAAGAAGCTTCAAAGTTGCACACTAAGCAGTACAGAGTTTAAAAAATATAAAAGTTAAAACCTAAGGCATCAGTAGGACAAGCTGGGATGGGCAGACCTTGGGTGAAATGTCGGCTTAGGTGAAGTCACTTGTTCTAAGCTTCAGCCAAGTCACCGATTTCACCAGGCACAGCCGGGCTCTGAGCAGGACCAGCCTGTCCTGGAGATCTCCCAGAGCCACAGCTGTCCAGTACTGAGCAGAACTGCCCAGATCAGACCTCAGTGTCCCAAATTCCTGCTTTCCATGCTCACATCCCAGTAATGGGCTCTTGGTTCAAAAGCACAGGGCACTGCACACCGGGACTGTCTGATCCTAATGGGAAAGGTCACTCCTATGCACCCAAATCTGGAATATCTCCTCATCTCCTCCGAGGCTTTGTTACCAAGCTGAGGGCACTCAAAGCTTTGAAAAACCTTTGAAAACCTGGCAAAAATCTCTGCCCACGTCTTGCAGCCTGGCCAGACCCATCCATTTCCGCGTTGGTGCAGCCTTGGAAAGAAATCACTGTGGGAAGAGGTTCCCTTTGCTTTCTGTACCAACAGAAAACAAGCTTTGCTTCACCCCAGCTCCATCAGATCGTGGAGAGCCCATTGGAAATGAAATCTTGGATTTGGAATCCACCTCTGGAGATGACCTGAAGGATCCCTTGCCACGGGCAAGCTCTGCTGCAGGCCTGGCCAGCACAGCTCCCTCCCACTTGACATCCTGGGATTTAATGGCAAAGGATCTTCCCTCGGGCCTCACTCAGCTCCTCCAAGGTGTGATTTCCTTCCCAGTGCTCCCCTGAATCATCCCTGGGCAGACCCTGGTTCTGGTTTCAGGCTCTTTTCCTTTGCACTCCCCGCTTCCCCGTGGCTGGAACTCTTTTCCCATCTGCAAAATCCAGGTATTGCTCCAAAACTCCTTCCCAGCTGCCTGGCTTCCCTGAAGGAGCAGCCCCAGGCGTTCCTGTTCCGCGGGAGGGGTTCAGAACCTGCTGGCCCACACCCTATGAACATCGTAAGAGATTTAAGCCAGCCCAGGGTTAAGCACAGTCTATCTGCGAGGTTCCAGCTCCCGCTCCTGCTTTCCCTCCCATCCAACAGAAAACCGGGATTCAGCGGGAATGGTTTGCGAATGAGTCACTGCTCCTTAATGGGGGGAAAAGGAAAGATAATCTGTGTGCCCACAGCCAGCTCTGCAGGGAGAGCTTGGGAGTGCTGCAGGGATCTGGGATGCACACAGGGATCTGGGATGCACGCAGGGATCTGGGATGTACACAGGGATCTGGGATGTTCACAGGGACCTGGGATGTACACAGGGATCTGGGATGCACACAGGGACCTGGGATGTACACAGGGATCTGGGATGCACACAGGGATCTGCGATGCACACAGGGATCTGGGATGTACATAGGGATCTGGGATGCACTCTGGGATGCACTCTGGGATGCACACAGGGACCTGGGATGCAGGAGCAAGGGAATGCTGGGGAAGATTGCTCTGCTGTGTTTTTTAGGCAAAAAAACCTGACCTGAAGATCATCAACATTGTTCCAGCATGAGGAGGCTTTTCCTATTTTTCCCTTTGGGATGGACATGCAAAGTCTGAGGCTGAAATTGGGATTTTATGCTTCTGAAGGCTTGGGATTCTTTTAGGGATCAAACCACCTCCAGCCCCTCCAGAGGTGAGTAAGGAGGCCAAATGCTTTTATTTTTCTGGAATTAGTGCGAGGACAAAACGACACCGTGCTCCAGAGCTGTGCATTTAAAGAATGAGTTGGGGGTTTTTGTTCCTGTTAGGTGCAGTCCTGGGGTAGGGGAGCTGCTGGGGGAGCATCCTCACGTTGATCTGGTAAAAACATCATCTGAATCCAACGTGCTGCGGCAACCAGGCCAGGGAGATGAAGGAAACCACATGAAAAACATGATGAAAGTTGCCTCGAGGCTCCTTATGTCACACTCGGGCTTTGGGCACTGGGGGGTTTTTTCATTCCTTCCCTTTTTCTTCTTTTAATAAACCCAAACTTGGCATTCTTGACACACACACACACACAGGGGTGCAAGGGGACGTTAAAAGCTCACAGGCAAGAGGGGTTTGGGTTCCTTGGAGCCCACGGGAATTTCTGAGGCCTTTCAGCAGATGACCTGCCTCCTTGGGTGGAGAAAAAGCAATTTTCATTCTAAATAACCAGATAAAAATTGCTCTAGGCCAAATGAGATAATTCCTCTTGACCCCAGAGGCCCTTGGCATCACCCAGTGGCTCCTCCAACGGGTTCAAAGAGAGGAAAGGGGTGATCCTGTGAATCCTGTGGGTATGACCCTCTCATGGTGCTGGAGAGGGGAGAGAAAGAGGCAAACCCCCCAAGATTCATCACTTGCACCCCGTTGTGAGCTCCCTGCAGCCAGCAGAGAGCGAACCAAAACTCACACATGGTTTATTTTTGGATTATCCCCCCCAACTCCACTCCGGGCCCCTCCCAAACTGATTTCTGGGGCAATTGTTCCTTTCCCTGACCTAAGACACCAAACTCTCCCGGCCCTGCAGCTCCCTCCCTGCTCTTTCCGTGTGCAGGTGGAACTGCTGTGGAAGCGAGGGAGAGGAAGGAGAGGGAGGGAGGAAGGAAGGAGGCAGGAGAGAAAAGCAGGGGGGAAAAGTGGAGGCTGCACATCTGCTCTGTGACTAACTCGGGCTGTGGCACAGCCGTACGGGTCCCTTTTTATTGCTAACATTCCTCCGAAGTTAGAAACACTTTTTCACCACCCCCTTCCCTCTCCCTCCCCGCTTCAGATGTCCCAGAGGAATGTTTAAGTGATTATGGAATCCCAGAGGAGTTTGTTGCTTCCCTTTTTAATTTGTTCCATGCTAGTTGCTGGCTCTTTTAAAGCAGTGCCCAGCTTACTCCTTCCTCAGAGTCAAGCCCAGGGCTCCGTGTTCCGGCTCTGGCACGGAATTCCTCATGACTTTGTTCCCCAAATCCCCGTGGGTTTATAGCAGGGCTGCAATAATTTACTCGATGCTGAAATTCGTGATTACCTGCTCTGATTTCTGAGCTTATGTTTAAATAGAAATGCTAAAAATACTGACTTAAGCCAATCAAAAAAAGAAACAAAAAACCCCAAAAAGGCATTATTGGCCCTTTTTCACTTGGCCGGTGTTCACAGGCGAGCTGTGATCCTGCAAGGCCAGTGAAATGCCTGCTGTTATCCAGCCCTAGGCACAGGCTGAGGCCTGGAAAAAATTCCCTTTGGGTCCCCCAAAATGGGCCAAACCCTGTTGTGTCCCCCAAAATCAACTGGGGTTGCAGAAGCTCTGCATGGCACTTGGGTTTTAACTCTTCAGCCCTCTTCACCCTCTGACCACCGCTCCAAGGTGAGGGAGTGGTGGCAGATGCCCAGGAAATGGCTTGAGGTTGTCTAGGAAGTGCATGGCAGGACGAGAAATCAAATATATTCTTCTCAAAATCAGCCCTGCAGCTCCTGGCCTTTCATTTTTTATTTACTTTTGATATATTTTATTTTATTTTATTTTATTTTATTTTATTTTATTTTATTTTATTTTATTTTATATTTTATTTTATTTTATTTTATTTTATTTTTCCCACCATGAGCACAACACAGGCTGACTCTGCCTGTAATCCCCTTCTGCCTGAAACCATCCCATTGGCCTTCTGGATGTCCTTTAGCAACAGCTGCTTCCAAACCAAAGGCAGGAAAGCCTCAGACCCAGAGCAGCCACGAGAACAATTGGGAAATGAAATTTATGAAACCCAAAAGTGCTTAAGGTGACTTTTCTGAGAAGAAAAGAAGGAGATGTCCCGAGTCTTCTCAGAAAAGTCATCTTAAGCACTTTTGGGTTTCATAAATTTCATTTCCCAGTTGTTCTCGTGGCTGCTCTGAGTCTGCTGCTGGGATGGAGCTTTCCGGGGACTTCTTAGAATCACAGAATCATTTTGGTTGGGAAAGCCCTCCCAGGCCATCGAGTCCAACCTGTGCCCGATCTCCACCCTGTCACCAGCCCAGAGCACTGAGTGCCACCTCCAGACCTTCCTTGGACACCTCCAGGGATGGGCACTCCACCACATCCCTGGGCAGTCCATTTCTTGGGAGACCTCAAAGAAGATTCATAGTTTTGGCACAAGTCATCCCCAAAAAGTCAGCTCTCCCCTGAGGTCTATCAGCTTTGTTAATACATGGAGAAAAACAGGAATTTCCCTGGCGAAACAGATGCTCATCCCAGAAGTTCTGGTTCATTGGGACTTCAGACAGGTCCAGCACGCTGGAATGCACCCCTTGGACATTTGTGCACGGAGCAGACACTGATTGTGTCCTTAACATGCACTTATTTAAGGAAATAACTACTTCAAAATAGGGAAGTTCAGTGCCCAGATGAGGACATTTATTCTTAATTCATGGACTCCAGGAAGACTTGAGAAGCTGAGGTGAGTCCCTGACCCTGATAATCCCCTTTCAATCAAATCAGCTCCTTTAGTTCAGCTTCCAAGGGCAGGGGGTGTTGATGTTTTGGGGTTTTGCTGACTTTTTTTCCTGATTTCATTGCAATTTCACTGCTCCCCAGAATCAAAGGTAAAATGTAGGAGTGGGCAGTCCCCAGGAAATGAGCATCCCCCGGCTCTCCTGTGAACTGAGACAGCTGAAACCGCCTTCCTTCACGGGCAAAATGGATTCTACGTCCAATTCTCCTTCCCATTTCTGTGTGTGGCGTCCATGCTGTTTCAATTTCTGCGTGACAAAATGTACTCTTGATAGGAACCAGACCTGGGGCTGCTTTAGCACTCAGATATCGAAATCCTGCTGGCCTGCAAGTGCCATCTATCACTGAAGTGAAAAACCGTGGCGCTCGCGGTGTCCTCGGGGAAGGGGAAAACCACAATTCTTTCAAGGTTTGCCAGTTACTTTACAAGTTAAGCCTGTCAGTTTAGCACTAAATCTTCCACTTGAAATGCTGAAATGAAAAAAGAAAAGGAAAACCAAGAAAAGAGCTTCCAAACTGGAGAATCGAGGTGTTCGGGGCTGTATGGGGCTTGTGAGGGTTGACTTGTGGGGTTGGGGGCTGGGTGTGCCTTTGCTTCACGAGCGTGGGGCAGCTCTGCCACAAAAAGGTTGAATGGAAGGATGGGTGAGGAAACAACGGTGCTTCTCAGCTTCCCATCCCACCCCATCCCATCTTCCACCATCCCATCCCTTCCCATCCCATCTTCCACCATCCCATCCCTTCCCATCCCATCCCACCCCATCCCATCCCATCCCATCCCGTCCCGTCCCGTCCCGTCCCGTCCCGTCCCGTCCCGTCCCATCCCATCCCATCCCATCCCACCTGTGATCCAAGGCCTTTCCAAGCATTCAGCTCTGCCACGTGAGGCTCTCCCTGCCCTCTCTGCAGCCAGATCCATCCTCTCCTTGGCCTTTGCTGGACCAAAGCATGGCAAGCATTGGAGCAGGCTGCCCAGGGAATTGCTGGAATCGCCAAGCCTGGAAGCGTTCGATGGATGAGGCACTCGGGGATGTGGTTTGGTGGTGGGGGAACGGCTGGACTCGATGATTTTGGAGGGCTTTTCCATCCTAAGTGATTGCACAGCCTACAATTTCGGGGTGCAACGTGGCTCGAGGAGGCTGCTGGAGAGATCTGGAGGAATCCTGGCACAGAGAAAAAGAGGATCAGGCTGTGGAAAGGTTAAGGATATGTTTACACTGCTTATCAGGAGGGAGACCACAGGATCAACGCTTGAAGGGACAGGGTAAAAAGCTCTCATTCACAACATTTAATAAAAAACATTTTTCCCTCCTGCCCTGCCCCGCCCCGGGACAGTTTTCACAGAAATGTCAGCCTCCAATTCAATTTTTTGTTGTTGTTGTTGTTGGGTTTTCTGGGTTTATTGAAGAGCAGAGAAGTCCATTTTTCATGGAGAAAACAGCAAACCCCTGCTAAGCTCGGGGAAACAACAGTCAAAATAAGAAGGGTGAAGGAAAAGAAAAGAAAGAGCTGTTTCCTGGGGAAGGTCTAAAACCATCGAGCTGTGGTTTCTAACAGAGAATAAATCCCACTTATTTTATTGCTCTTAGGGGCCTAATTACCATTAGACCTTAATTGTCTGCTGGCTTGCTTTGCAAAGCACAGAAAGCACAGCCTGTGCTGGCCACTGGATGCAATCATCTGCTCTTTTGATATTCATGGGCGCATTTTCCCCTTTCATCTTTATGTAAACGAGGAAGCAGAAGCTGCTGTGATCCTCCTGCACCTGACAGCTTTATGGTCCAGGCAGGGCTGCTGTGGCCCAGCCCACGGGGCTGTGGCTGGAGCTGTCTGCACCGGACACAGCCCCCTGAGCTCTCCTTGTGTTTCTTCTGCCACCCCTTTTGTCCTGCTGCCACGTTCAGCAGGTGTTGCTCTTCCTTTCCGAGCGGATCCTTTGGAAAAGACATCAAAAAGCTTCGTTAGGCACAAGAAAAGGGATATTTGCTTAGGCCGAGTTCGTTCCCTAATTGCCATATATAATCTCCCATCAACAACAAACAGAACTGGCCACAAGGGCTGTGTTTTTAAAAGCTTAATTGATCCGAGCGGAGCCTCAGAATCGCAGCCAGATGAAATTATTCTGCTTGTGTTTGAGCACGAGGCGGTTTCAGGGCAGCAGAACAAGTGGCAGAACAGAGCACATGCAGCCAGCACCCTCCCTCAGGGTCATTTCAACTCAACAAGTGACTGCTCAAACTCCTGCCAGAATGGTTTGGGTTGGAAGAGACCCTAAAGCTCAACTTATCCCACCCCCTGCCACGGGCAGGGACACCTTCCATTATCCCAGGTCGCTCCAAGCCCTGTCCAGCCTGGCCTTGGACACTGCCAGGGATCCAGGGGCAGCCACAGCTTCTCTGGGCCTCCCCACCCTCACAGGGAAGAATTTCTTCCCAATATTTAAACTTAATTTACGCTGCTTCAGCGATCCCTCCAAACAAGGTGGGACCCAGCACAGCACCCAGCAGCTCCCCAGGAAGATGCAGGTGGAAGCTTGCCCTCCCCTCACCATCCTCCTCTCCCTTTCCCCCAGACAATTTGGGCAAACAGCAGTGGCAAAAACGGAGGGATTTTCCCCAAAGTTCTATTTTTTTTTCTGAGTTACCTTTCCCGGTCTCCGTGGGATTGGGGTTTTCATGCAGTGCCCGTGTGTCAGCGCAGCCCTCCCCGTGTTTGGGCTGAAGGGGATCACTCTGGGGCTGTGGTTTAGCTTTCTAAGGATGTGTGAGTGCCAGGGGCAATCTCTGTCTTTGTCTTTATAAATAGATGTCCTGTCTCCTCGGATTTCTGCTGCTGTGAGGTTTAGCACATTCGTTACTCTTCAGAGTTCCAAGGCCCGAAAATAAAAATTATAAAATAACAATAATCGTCAGACAGTTCGTGATTTTCCTTAATAGCATCCAGGGCACGGAGAAACAACTTCCTCTCCCCCAGAGCAACAGTGATTCAAAACATGAGGGCTGAGGGAGCAAAGTCACGGCATTTCAAGAGCGACACCAGTAGCAAAGCCTACAGCCCCGGGGGCTGAAGAAGCAATGAAAAAAGCAAAAAAAGGACCAGCTACAGTCCAAAACGTGGACAAAATATAGATTGATATAGACAAGAGAGGTCTTGCAAGAAGCCTGCAAGAGCAGTGACAATTCCATGCATCAGCACAGCAGGAATTAGCTCAACTTCTCAGCATTCCTGCCCGGGATGGATACAGGAGCCAGGACAAAACGTTCACCATTAGGAGGAGAATTAATCTTTGATCCTGGTCACAGAATATCTCAAGTTGGATGAGACCCACAAGGGTCATCCAGCCCAGCTCCCTGCTCCTCACAGGACTACCTGAAACTAAACCATGTGGCTGGGAGCATTGTCCAGATACTCCTCGAGCTCTTCCAGGCTGGGTGCTGTGACCACTGCCCTGGGGAGCCTCTTCCAGTGCCCAGCCACCCTCTGGGGGAAGAACATCCTAAAATCTTAGCTGGGAAGGACATTGAATCCCAGAGTGGTTTGAGCTGGAAGGGACCTTAAAGATGATTTAGTCCCACCCCTGTCATGGGCAGGGACACCTTCCACTATCCCAGGTTGCTCCAAGCCCCGTCCAACTGGCCTTGGACACTTCCAGGGATGGTGACTCCATCAATTCCCTGGGAAGCCCCTTCCAATGCTTCCTTTCAGTGAAGAGATTTTTCCTCATATCCAACCTAACCCCTCCCCTCTCTCTCCTGCCTGACTTTACCCCCAGCCCTGTGTGCCATGGGCAGCCAAGATGTGGGATGAGGGCTCATCCTGATGGATTTTAGCCTGGCTGTCATGGTGCTGGGACAGGGGTTGGACAACCTCTTTGTGTCATTCCTCAAGGAACCTCAACCTTCCCGACTGCGTGACTTTATCCTGGCACTGAAATCTCCACAATTTATGGGGATTTTCACGCAGCTGGCTCTGCTTTCTTCCCTTTTGCATTTATTTCACATTTTAAAGGCGTCCTTTTAGTTTTTTCAACGAGCATCTCCCTCTCTCATCATGCAACGCTTTGGTTTTTTGGCAGCGTGGCTGAGTCATCGTGGGCGAAATGCTCCTCTCTGGAACAAAAGGGGGGAAATGTGCACATCCCACGATGTGCACATCCCACAAGTCTCTGCAGCACATCTGGGAACATCCCTCTGCCAGGACTTTGCCAGGTTTTCCACATGGGATGTACACTGTGATGGCAGCACACAGCCCCGGCCTTGACAGCAACATGATGGTGGCCTGTGGGAAGAGTTGAGCTGTGCAAAAATTGCCAGGAGAGTGATTTTGGGTTCAGACATGGGAATTCTGCTCCATTCCAGCCTAAAGCTCCAAGCCTGCATCCCTCAAATTGGAAGGAAAAGAGGAAAGTGCCAGATTTGAAGAAATAATAAAGATGAACACATACAGGTCCTGGGACACATTAATTCTTTATTCTTAGAGCTGCTCCCAGCAAGGTTTCTGCTTCCATGGTCACTTCCAGGCCATCTTGAAGTCCCAAAGTGTTTAAGAGCAAAAGATCCACAGAAGACAGGAACTGTGGCCTCCTGTGCGATATAAATCATTTCTTTTTCTGGTATCCTGGAGAATATCTCACTGATATCTATATCCGATTCTGGATCTTGCTTTCAATCCTGAGTGTACCAGCCCATCCTGAGGATTGAGTGGAGCATCCCAAAGGAACTGTTTGCAAGGGATGGAGGGACAGGACACAGGGGGAATGGTTTCCCACTGCCAGAGGGCAGGGATGGATGGGATATTGGGAAGGAATTGTTCCCTGGGAGGGTGGGCAGGCCCTGGCACAGGGTGCCCAGAGCAGCTGTGGCTGCCCCTGGATCCCTGGCAGTGTCCAAGGCCAGGCTGGACATTGGGGCTTGGAGCAGCCTGGGACAGGGGAAGGTGTCCCTGCCCATGGCAGGGGGTGGCACTCGATGTTCTTTGAGGTCCTTTCCAGCCCCAACCATTCCACGATCCTGTGATCCCATGATTGTGCAACTGCAGGAAGCAGGAGACGCCAGAAGTCTGTGCAGACACTCCTAGATGGAAGACATTTGCCACACACGGATACTTGGATCTTTTCAGCTCCTGAAAAAAAACCAGGAATATTGCTGTGCATTCCTGAATGGCATCACTGGGATGCTCCTCCCTTAACTGCTGTGCCTGTCTCTCCTCCCAGGTCTATCCAGCAGTTCCCATTTGCACGTGCTGGACCTGCTGTCCACAAACAAGGTATTAATTTTTAATTTTTTTTTAAGTTACCAAGTTTAAATTTATTTTTTTTTTAATTTTCTGAGCTATAAAGCCACCCTAATTGAAAAGCTCTCCACATGGGTGAGATTATCTTGTCAAGCAGGAGCCACCCCCGTTAGCCAAGTGGGAGATTTGCATGGAAAGTTCCCATTAGGGCTAATGCAAGTCATATGTGGCAAGAGGGAAGAGAAGAGTTGGGTGAAGGAGTGTGTGCTGTGAAAAAGTGGGATACCTGTGTGGAAAGATTGGATTTTTGGAAAAGTTTCTCCACAGAAAGTCGTGGAGTCACCTTTTAGCCCTGCTGGGTTAAGAGCTGTGTGGATGTGGCACCTGGGGACGTGGCTGGTGGTGGCCTTGGCAGTGCTGGGAGAACATTTGGACTCGATGATCTTCAAGGGCTTTTCCCACCTAAATATTTCTGTGATTCTATAAAGGGAAGGGAAGGGTGGCAAAGAGACAGTGATGGCCATGGGAACCCAGCAGGTAAAAACCCCCAGGTAGCAGCAGCAGTCGTGCTCATCCCACTTCCCTGATGTCCTGCCAAGGACCTGTTTCAAGGAGAAAATTTGGAGAAGGCCAGCAAGGTTATCACTGCAGGGCTCCCCAGTCAGTGCAAGGAAATTCTGAACTGTCCTCTTTCTCCTCCACAAGGTTTAGACTGGGTACAATTAATGGCTTTTAGCCTTTCATTCCAGATTTCCAAGCTTCCACTGGTCCCATCACAGGGAGAGCTGCTACCCAACATCTGTCAGGCTCCTAAACGTATCCAGACTCGGATGCAACATCTGCACACAGCCACAGGACGTCCAGGGCACTCTGGCACGACATCCTAAAATGGGAAGTATCCCCAAAGACCCCCTCATCCCCGGCTTCAGATGCAAGCAGGGCCGTGAGTCACAGGCACGCCGAGCTGCGCCCTCCCCTCAGCACAGCTGAGGAAAAGCAGGACACTCCTGGCTGCACACGGCAGTGCAGGGAAAGCCCAGCTCTGATGAGGATCCTCGTTGCTGGGAGCTGTCCAGACACCAAGAAAAACCGCTTTGAAGTCACAAAGAGCTCCAAGATAAGAGACAAAGTATTTCCCTTTGTAGCTAGAGAGCGAGAGCAGGCACGTGAGCAGCGGGGTTTTGGGAAGGACTCAGCCGCAGGGATCTGGCAAGGAGGGGGCTGGAAAATCCCTCTCTGGGCTGCAGCCACACAAGAAGGCAGGGGCAGAGCAGAGGCTCCTGTCCTACCTCCTCACAGCCCTTTGAGTGCCATGGATTGTCCTCCTCGGCACAGGGGCAGCAGGGATGGTGCACATGGCCCTTCCTTCGGGACGCTGGGAAGCTTGAGGCCAACGCACAAATCCTGGAGAATGTTTGGAGCCGGAGCCCTCCCATGCTCAAGTTTAGGAAAGGGAAAGAGGGAAGCAGCCTGGAGATGCTGCTCCAGGTGTCAGAGGCCCTACCCTGGGCACTGTGCCAGGCCTTTGGACACAGGTAGGGTCTCTCACCTCTGCTCCTGCCCATCCATCCCTCCTGAAATCTCTTTTCTTGCTCTAATTCACAAGTTTGTCTTGGAGAAGGTGAAGGCAAACTCACAGGCTTCCTCTGTCTTGCCTTTGGCTTCATCTCTGACTCCAAGGTCAGTCCCACCACAGCCCTGCCAGCTGACCCAATGCTCTCCTCTCCCCCAGACGCTGACTGCTGCTTTTTCCTGTCCTTTGGTTTATCCTCAGCCACATCACATGAAAGGATCACAGAATATCCTGTGTCAAAAGGGACCCACAAGCATCATCGAGTCGTGGCCCTGCTCAGGACAACCACAATAAAAGCTGAACAGCCTCTACTTTTTTTCTGAAATATTTTTTCCAGGCACTTCCCTGGATCCTCTCTCAGGTCAGGACAACAGGTAACCAAAATAATATTTGCTGCTGGCGTACACAAGTGCCCCAAACTGCAACCACTTCCAAAAGTTTTTAGGTTAAAGCCCTTGTAAATACCTTTTCATCCCTAAAATGAGTGCAGCTTCTGAGGGAAAGGAGACTGCAGCCTGCCCATCACCATAAGGATTTTCCCCTGGGCAGATGCCTTTTTCCCAAGGGAGGCCATGAAAGAGAACTGTGGTGGGAAACCAACATGCTGACAGCCCCGTTAATTAGTCCTGTCCTAGGACAAATTCTTGGTAAGTGCTGTAATGAGCCAGCTAAGCACGTTGTCTTCAGAGGAAACAATAAAAAAGAGTTACAAAACAGATTCTCTTGCGAAATCCTTGCCCGAGAACCCCAAACCTGCAATAATCTTCAGCTCACACCGCAAGAAAAGGCACCTCTGGCTTTATCTTTCTCCTGACACTTCCCTCACTGCCAAGTCCTTTAAAACCCCACAGGAATGTGCTTCCCACATCTCCCAGGCTGGGGAGGAGGTGGAGGGAAGGCCAGGAAGTGAAGCAATGGGGCCAGCAGACACCTAAATGCCATTTGCTCCCTCAGCCACATCCCTGGAGCCAGGCTCCCTCCGACGGCTTCTCCAGCTGTTTGCACCCATGAATTCCCGAGTGGAGGAGCCAGGTGTCCTCCCCCAGTGCTCACACACGCACTGACAGCCACCACACTCTTAAAAACAGGGTATAAAACGCAGCCAAGGGACCAAAGTGCAGCCCACGAAGTGCTCTCCCCCTCAGGGCCTTGGGAATATGCGCCACATCCATGGAGCTCCCTGTTCCCGAGCCCTCACAGCTTGGAGCCTTCCTAAAGTGCCCCCACCCCTCATTTCAACCGCAAAAAAAAAGGAGATGTGCCTGGTTTTAGTCACTTTAACATGCCTGAGCCTCTGCTGACAGATCCCTTGCTGTTGGAAGGCACTGGCAGAGTCGAGGCTGCAAGGTGAGGGCTGCCAAGGAGTCAAACTGGAACCGCGTGGATGCAGCCTGAGAGAAAAGTGGGAGAATGGCTGACCCTTCACCCCTGCCTCCATCTCTCACAGCCCTGCTGATCACCCTTCCAGCATCATTTCCCTGCTTTTTGCACAAGGTCCCTGGTCACTGTAACTCTCCCCTGGAGTTCCTCTCCTGAGAGTGACCATCCTTGCAGAGGGTGGCGGCCGCTGGGCAGCTGGAAGAACTGCAAGAAAACCAGAGGACAAGTGGCTGGGATATTTTTCCTTTTTTTTTTTTTTTTAATGGTTAAAAAGCCCTCAAAAGCAGCAGGGGAGCTGGTGGAGGAGGCAATTCCTGGAAGGCACAGACGGTGCATCACTGCATCCCTGAGGATGGATGACATGGACATGGACAGTGCAAGCCAAACCCAACAGAAATACTGGCCCTGATATTGATGAGTGGCAAATAAACCCCTAATTGACACAGATCTGAGGTGATGCCCACATAAAACCAACTGAGATTTACCTCCCTCCTGCTCTCTGCTTCCTTTGGTTTAGATCCACCAAGAAACAAAACTCACATTCTGTATCTAATCAGTAGGAAAAGGAGCGTCCAAAACCTGCCCAAGCATCAGCTGGCACAACCCAAAAGCACCTGCTGGATTTAAGGGTTAGTCTGATCTTAAAACCAGAGGAAGAGCACTGATTTCAGTAAAACAGCTGGACAGATGCAGCTGATGGCAGATCAGTGAACCTACACCACTCGTGGCAAAAAGCTGCAGGAAAACCAGCTCGGCCCCCCGGTCCTGGTTTCCTGCAGGGAGCTGGACGCAGGCAGATGCACCTCTTAAAATGTCCAACACCTTTTCACATCCAAACTGGGAAAGTCCAGCAGTGGATCACGCCCAGGCTCTCTCGCTGGACCCTTTCAGCCACCACTTTCCAGGGCTGCCTGAAACATTTTAAGGGGAAGCACAGCAGTTAGAACAATTTAAAAAGTCACGAGAGACTGCAGGCCTGGAGATTTACCATCCCTGCTGTGTTTTTATTTTCTCTTTCTTTTTTTTTTCTTTCTTTTAAAGGAGTTGAGGTGACCCAGCAGAACAGACTCCTCTGGTGAGCTGTGGGTGACCCCCTGCATCAGCTCCAATTTAATTGTGTGAACAGTGTCTTTGGCTGAACTGTCACGTTTTGGATAAGAGCCCAAATTCACACTGGCAAGGGTCTGGAAGAGCCAAAAAGTGAGTGGTGACCTCCCAAACCTCAAACCAGCATCACTGAACCATTGCCCCTGCTTGGAGCTGATATTCCTTTACTCACATGCCAGAAATGGGTCGACCTGGCCGCTCCCTCCCCAACCCAGCAGAAAACCTGATCAGGGTCTCCCCAACTTCAAACCCTCTCCCACTGTTTACATCAGTCTCTTTCCAACTATAAACTAGACATTTATTCCACAATTTCCTGCTCTGTCATGGGCAGTCACAGCGACAGGGAGGCTGGTTACAAACATGGGGTTTCAGCTTCATTCAAGAGAATATTTTAGGATTATTTTGGGGGGTGGAGAAGGAAAAATAACTTCAGGATTCTTTTGACCTTCTGGCCTCAGAAATGTGTTATTACAGACTGATAGAATCACAGAATGGTTTGGGTTGGAAGGGACCTTAAAGCCCATCTCATTCCAACCACCTTCCACCAGACCAGGTTGTTCCTACCATAAATTTGCTTTCTCTTCTTCACTGGGTTCCTGATGGGTGTCACAGAGCTGAAACCCCCCAGACAAGGCTTGGAAGTGCAGGACACATCCTTGCCTCCTCTGTGGCCTAAACACACACTGATTTTCCATGAATCTGGTGGTTTTTGCAAGGGGAATTAGAAGAGAGAGTTAGAGCAAAGAGGTCAGGTTGAGGATCAGTATTAAGGCCTTGGGGTAGCTTCTTATTCTGAAAAGCAAATTTAAGTTAAACAGGATTTGTTCTTTACTCTTTCTGCAATGTGCTGTCACCTTTAGCTCCAAAGGGTTTCTGAAGCAGGGAAAAGGAAATACAAGGATAAAAGTTCTGAAGGATCAAAACTGGAAGTATTGGAGCTCTTGTTTCTCAGTGGGTCCAAGCTGCAGGTGGAAGGCATTTCCCTGACCCTATGTGTGGCCCAGCCACGTGAGAACGGCCAAAATTGGCTTTTCCCTTTGCAGTGGATCCCCAGGTCACCCACAGGACTGAGACTGAAGTCTGACACAAATCTGAGGACAGTGACGGGCTGTAGCTCAAGCAACCAGGACTGTAAGAGCTGTAAACCCCCCTGGTTCACTCCCAGCTCCAAGGCTGCAGCAAAGATGAAAGACAGCTCCTGGCATGGAATATTCAGTGCTTTGGACAAAGTCTGGGAGGCTTTTTTCCCTCTAAGCCTCCAGCAGCTGTCTGAGAAGGCAACAACATGGACTGGGAGGGAAATGCTGGAAGCATCAAGAACGGTTGTCCACCCAACCACAGCCTGATGGGGCAGGAGGGGCGTTTCAGCAAGACCCCAGAGACTGCACTTACCACAAAGGCAGAAGATCCCTTCTCCAGGGAGCACAGGCTCCTACCCAAATCAGAACCCAGGAAGACGTGGGAGCAGCCAGGGGATCAGTTGGAGTCAGAGCACCTCACCAGGTACCTCATTTCATCCATTTCTGTGATGGTCCTTTGAAATGAGGTGCATCAGAGCATTTGTTTTCGTATTTTTAATTGGGGCAGGATTCCCACCACACCTCTCTCATCTGTTCTTTTTTTCCACCTGCCTTTTATTTTATTTTATTTCTGGCTCTTTATGGCCTCCTTTTCCAGCTGCTTACTATTATCACCTACAATTCTAATCCCTCCTTAAGTGCTCACATAATCACCCCTTTATTTGGGAACCTGCATTCCTACCCTTTGATCCACAGGTTGTCCTTGTATTTCCTGATCCCAGTTTTTTCCAGTGGTTCCCAACGTCCCGGAACCCTGATTTGCTTTAGCTTGTCCTTCTTTCCATGAGAATGAAGGGAATAATTAGCAGCAGAACATGTGGGATTTTGGTGTTGGGAAGGGGTGCCCTGGCTCTGTGACCAAGGTTTTCATTCCCACGTTTACCCACTCCTGCCCATGGATTTGGGAAAAGAGCCGGAGAGTTTTGATGGAGCGCTTACTCTGCATTTCCCTGCTTTTACCCACTGCCCACCACATTCTTCTCCATCTCCAAGATCTCAAAGATTCCAGTGTGCAAGGACTTCTGCTATCTCCCTTTTTTTGGCCAAAAATTTCTGCTGTCAGCCAGTTATTTAGGAGGCAAATGGATCTGCAGCTCAGGGAAAAAAAACCACCCAAGGACACGTGAAATGGAAATATTGCAGTGGATGTTTGCGGCCGTGGTTTAACCCTCACGGTTCCTGTGGCTCCTGCCCCTCTGGCTGGCAAGGAGCCACATCAGGTGCACTCCAAAGTTTGCACTTCTTCCTCCTGGAATTGCATTTCTGTTTGCATTTCTCCTCCTGGCTTCTCCCTGTAATTGCTTCCAAATCTGTAGTTGAGAGGTTCCTTTTTCCTTGGAGTAACACCCTCCCTCCTCTTTTCTCTCCCCATGGAGAGCTCATCCAGTCCTAGAGTGCAGTAAGATGAGTCTGAAAAACCAGGTTTATTTCTCCCCACGTCCAAAGTGGTTTCAGGGCAATGCAGGAGCAGCATGGGAATGGTGAGAATGGGAATCACCTTCCCTGCTGTGGAATCGTGGCCTTCTGACAACCTTCTCCTGAGCTGATACATCCCTGTGTCTTCACCTTCTGCATAAAACGCTCTCACATCCAAAAGTGTCTCCCCAAAGAGGTATTTATGGACTGGGAGTGAGTCAACACTCGATTTTCCAAGGAAAGTCTGGTTTTCATCTCTTTTCTGCACCCTCTCCCTTTTACTGCATCTTTAGCTGAGAGTTGTCACTGCTGGTATCACATGAAAGAATTAGTCCAGGGGACCAATTTTAGATCCCGGGTTGGGATAGACAAGAATCCTCTGCTGTGTCCTGAACTGGATCCCAGCAGATAACTTAAAAAGCAGCACAGCAAACTGAACACGGGCTACAGCGTAAATCACTGAGAATGACCATGAAAATTGTTTTTCAGGGATGGTCTTAACTGGGAACCTCCAAACCTTCGAGTTTTGCAACATGCAGATGTTTTCTTTAAGCGGGGAATTTCTGTTAGTCATTCGTGTGAGGAGTTTTGCACGATTAGGTCAAGCACACAATCATTCAGCCTTCAGATCTTCCACCACACGGGGTCAAATCAGTCCCCGCTGGTCTGCTGACAAATTTGCTTCCAGTGACCCATTTCCGAAGGCAATGGAGCCGTGTTTTGACAGCTCCCTGAGTAATTTCCGATGAATCCATCTGAGTCACGTCCATGCCCAGCCCCTTGAGCTGCTGAGACGCATCCCACCTCTCAGTGGATGTGTCATTTCTCCTTCCAAAGGGTATGAATCCGCTGAGCTCCTTGGAATCATAGCTTCTACCCTAAGGTACCGTAAGTAACCCTAAATTCCTGCAGCTGTGAAGGTATTTCAGATCAGGCCTGGAAGCCTGGAGTGATCCCACGAGGTATTATCCAATGTATTTTTACTAAGCAGCTCCATTAGTTGGTTTTTTTTAATTAATACCTTCACCTTTATTTGCATCAGCCCTGAACGGGGAGACATGGACAGGGTTCACCCCTATCCTGAAACCAGAATTTTCTGGAATTTCTGAAAGGAATTTCCCAGTCAGTACCTTGATTTCTCAGGCTTCCACGCCTTCCCATCCAGGCTGCACTCTCTTAGCTCCACCTAAACCTGCTCACAGCGTGCTGGTGCTGGGCTCTGTAGTTAGGGAATATAATATCTCTGATATGAATTCCTACACAGAGTCATGGATGAACAAGATATGAAGCCCATCCTCTCAGAAAGAATATTTTGCTTTCTCTCATGCTGCATCAAGCACGGGTGGGCTCAGTGGGGATGCACCTCTGGGGCTTCCCAGAGAGGGTGCTCAGAGCTCAGCCTTGGTTTCAGATGCCACCGTGCTCCAAAACTGCCTGAAAAAATAAAACCCCTGCAGCAGAAAACCTGGAAAACTGCAGTTTCCTGGGAGCAGAGACAATCCCAGCCAGCTCTTGGGTGCAGCACCCTCAAAGTCACCCCTGTGCACTCTGACCTTGCACCGCCCTGAGCACACACAGCACAGAGCACCTTGAGCACACACTCCCATCACCTGTGCCAAGGAGCTGCCTAGGTGGGAGAATTAGGCATTCCAAGGCTGGGAATGCCTGATCCAAACTTCTGTGGGCAGCCAAAACTCAGCTCCCAGCGCAGGCTTTTAGGAAAAGCGCTGGGAGTCAGGTTACTGAAGGCTGCATCAAAGCACATGTGTGAGATTACAGTGGCAACTATAAATCTGGCATTTCCTCGTGTTCCAACGCTTGACTTCCCCCACAAAAAGTTAAACAGTTTCCCAAGCTTCCTTTGGGGTCGGGAAAGCAGAATTTAATCAGGAAAAGCCCCGGTGTGCTCAAAGCTCCCATCACCAGCACTGCACAGACTCCACCTGGCCTCCAGTGGCATCCCTCAGGCCCCAAGCTCTGCAGGACACAGCTGCTATTCCCCAGAGGAAGCAGGATGCTGTGTCCAGGTTTTTAGTTGTGGTCCATTCCCAGCCAACAGCCCCCAGAGGAGACACAGGTCCCCCCAGGGTCGTCCGCACCTGCAAATCCACTGTTCCTAAAACGTGAAGTGTTTTTAAGGGCAGAATGATGCCCTCAGTATGGAGCTATTTCCACAGGCTTTCCAAACCCTTCTGAGCACTGCAAAGTGGAAAATGGCAGCGTTTGAAGATGACTGACGGACGCTGCACTCACTGATGGCATGAGGAGGAATTTCTCAGAGCCCAGGGTCTCTGAATGGACAAAACCTGCCTCGAGGGAAGGACTGAGAGGTGTTGGCAGCTCTGCCCCTCCCTCCCACCAAGGTGGGAAGACACAGGTCTGAGGGGTTTTGTAATGAGGCAGCCTGAGAGCCAGCCCTAAGCTTCTGCCACGACCTTGAGCTGCTTCCCAACCACTTAGTCCCCACAACATCCTTTAAGTGCCTCCCACCTGCCCCAAGGCAGGCCCACGCCTCGTCCCTGTCACACACAACGCTCAGCTCAACAGCTCCAACAGCCTGGAGCTGATGAAAAATCCCCACATCCCTCCATTATTTAAAAAAAAACCCCAAAACATGCAGGCCCTCGGTGGCTGCCCTCTCCAGATGCCCATTTTTATGTGCTTTGCAAGAGCTGCTTCCTACTCTGCCCCTGGCTCCCAGAGCTGAGGCCTGGGGCAGGGCCTGGCCCATCCCACAGGGGCAAAATTCTCATCTCCTACGCAGAATCCACCGTAAATTGTTCTGTTTCTCTTAGAAATACAGTGTTTCAGGTCCCCGTGGTTGGTTTTGAGAGAGCTTTGGTAGCATTCGCTGAGCACCAGGCACATTTCAGCTGGTTTGGGGTGTGTTTTGCACAAGGCAGCGAGGCAGGTTTAGGGAGTGGTTTATTCCCTGCCATGGGGTGGGTCGGGGCTGGCATCTCCCCAATAAATGGGGGTGAAAATGGAGAGCTGAGTGGATCAGTATTTTCAATCCTTTGGGAGTGATTTTTTCCAGCCCTTTGACCTCTGTTCTGAGGGGCTCCGTGTCTCACACGAACTGCTCCCCTCATGCCTGATCCTTGTCGACTGAACCACTTGGGATCTTACACACGGAACAAAAACCCCGTGGGAGGGAGTTTAGAGGGCTCTAAAGGAAGGAGCTGGGCACACCAAACTGCACCAGAGAGATGGACAAAATTCCACCTCACCTCTTCATGCCTGAGTGTTGCACCCTCCTTTTCTCCCCCTGCTACAAAACATGGAAGCCTGAGGCAAAGAATCGCCCGGTTTGCCACGATTTTACGTGAGATTTGGGCACGTCCCTCCTCAGCCTCCTCAGAACGTTCACCTTTGCACCCGGGGAGGGCTGGAGCAGTTCCCGAATCCTGGGAGACCTCCAGCTGCCTCCGTGCTCCTGCTCTCCCGGCTCCGTCCAGGTGAGAGGCTGTGGGAACAACGGGGAGCACGCTCGGGGACAAGGAATTTTACACCCATTAAGGGGCTCACCCAGAGTTTTATGGGCCTCTGGTTTTAAGGCTGGGGAGAGCCTGGATTTGATGTGGAACACAGAGCCTGCAGGCATCGTTTCACCTTTTCCCTCATGCTCCCGTGCCAGTTATCCCACTTGCCTTTGATGTCTCCCACGCCCTCCAATGGAAAAAATTCCCAAGAGATGCTCCATTAGGGAAACAAGGCCCAGAGATAAAACTGATGTCTTCTGATTGCAAACATCCCAAGGCAAAGAGGGAAATTTTCCAACTTCCAGGCCTCTTTGGCTTCTCCACTTTTCAACTCACCGATTTCATCCAGGAGCAATTTGCAGCAACGCTAATTGTGTGTTTTCCCTGAGCTGGGCAAAGTTATAGGCCAATTATTTCTCCTCCACCCCTGTGATGCCTGCAAATTGCTGAAAGGAAAACTGTGAAGGAAGAAGCCAAATCTTTTTGACCAAGCAGCAAAGCACCATCATTCCTTAATGTCCATTAAAAAAAAAAATTCAAAATATAAGCAAGGAAATTGAGCGTAGAAAGTTTTGTGCTGCCATGGTTTCAGCATAAAAAGAGATAAACTGATGCCTTTATCATCCCCAAATGCTGATAATTTAGCTTTCAATTTACGGAACAGATTTCTTCTGAGTGGCAAGGATACAGTTCTATTCCCATCAAAACTTGGAAACTCTACCTTTTCCCGTCCTAGGATCTTTTGGGACTTGAAAGAAGGTCCCAGCTTCAGAGAAGGTCTGATTTATAAAATGCAGGTGTACTTGAGAATTAGCTTAGATATCCACCCCATTTCAAAGCTCAAAGTTTTAGAAAGAAAATTGGGGTTTTGCACAAAACCAGGAAGCCAACTCCTTACTCCGAGCGAGAAATCCAGGTCTGCTGAGGGAATTGGAATTTTAATCCTCACAGCTGAGTGACGGAGAAGGGAATGGTGGGTGAACACCTCATGTCCACCACAAGGTTTGTGAACTGGTGTCTCCCAAATCCACTTCCTTTTACACTAAGGAATTACTCTGATTTACAGCTAGACCCGGTCAAATGGGCTTTGATGACTGGCATGGGAATATCAATGCATAAACAGGCTTGGAATTCACTACAGACACTTCCTTGGAATGCTGACCCACAGGAAGCGAGCAGCGTGTGGTTACAGTGAGAGGCAAACAAACTCCCCCAGCAGTTCTGAGGAACAATGACAGCAGAATGCGATGTAAATATTGTCATTAATATGGCCTGTGTTAATTAATATGGCACATGGCTGACACAAACCCAGCAACCTCTCCCTTCCCCAAGCCCACACTCCTTGCCCACGGCCTCTGGAGAATTTACAGCCTCCCATCCAGATGCCCAATTAATAAACCTTCCCCCAAACCCACACAAATGCAGAGACTGAGGCTCACCACCACATTTTTCCAGGTTTTCCTTAGGGAGGAGAAGGATCCGACCACAAGGCCTTGATAACTCACCTGTGCCAGGGCTGCAGCCACTGTGCCCACAGCCACCAAGCTCTGGGCCCCAGAGACCAAAACAGGACATCTCTTGGAGGCCAATGGATGTGTCCCATGATCCCGCCAGTATTTCCACTGGGAGCAGCTCCCCGGGGAAGAGATCGGATTTTCTGGCTCCAGGGGTGCAGCCCTGTTGTGTCCAGGGATGCTCCACCAACGTGCCTCTGGTCATTCCTCAGCGCTCCCCCAAATCAGTTGCTCCTCCACTGTGAGGGCTCACTACAAAAAGCAACAGCCAGCCAAGGTCTGAGAAATGATTTGGAGGTGGAAATCTCCTTAACCTCCTCCGAAAACTCCCCAGCCCTCGCCCTCACCATCGGAGATACGATGGTTATGTGCAGCCCATAGATCACAGTAAAAGCAAGGAGGCCAAAGACCTATCAGGGTTTTTTATTTTTAATGTCTATTTGGCAAGGTTACAAGACAACAATTCGCTTCCATGGGACCTTTTACTTTCCTATGAATTCCAAGAGCCACATTTAAAAGTGAATTGGCAGATGCAGGGGGTTTTTTATTGTAAGGAAATTTGTTTTGCTCCAGCAACAGGCAAACATCTTCAGTCAAAAACGATGAAAGGGAGGGCATGTTCCCACCAAAGCCAGCCTCAGGCTAGCGGGATCTTCATGCAGAAAGAAAACTGGGATTGTGTGATGAACTACAAAGAAGATCTGCAGAAAGCTGAATAACACTTTCTGCCCGGAAACCTGGAATTGCAGGCGCTTTTGGAAGGCTTTGGAATGTGTTACAAGTTGTAATCCTCCCAGCAGAACCTCAAAAGCCTTGGCTTGTTCTGCCCTTTTAAATCCAGGACTTGACAGCTCTTTAACCAGAACCACAAGTGCTAGAGGTGGAAAAGGCCTAGGGATTATCTAATCTATTCCATGACTTAAACAGGCAACAGCAACGCTCAAACCGTGCTGCAAAAGCGCCGTGAAAGTGCCTGCACGGGGAGGAATCAGCCAAACTGGTGAAGGGAGCACGAGGAAGCACATTCCCCTTGTTTTCCAACTCGTTAATTAATCTCTGAGCTTGAGGAGCAGCTGTGGGGTTGCTGCTGACCAGAAGGATGATGACACATTAATCTCCTCCAAGGCTGCCAGTGGATGCCCACACATGAAGAATTCATCTTTCCAAGTGGTGTTAACCCACCCAGCAGCTTCCCCACGAGGGAAAAAAAAAGCCAGTGGCATTCATCCTCCACCAAAACATGCATCTTTTATACTTTTATAGCAATGTTGCTTTGAGTCTTAAGAAACAAACTCTCTATAAATCACATCATAAAATATATCCAGGCTGATGGTTTACAGGAAAGCTCAGCAATGGCAGGGAGTGTTTTGGGTGGGTTTTTCTGGTGATAATCCACCTTACAAAAGGCAGTTTGCTCCTGCGGCTGGAGGTGGGACAGTTTATTGTGTGTGGATTAAAAGCCTTGCTCCCAGATCGAGGATTTGAAGGTCTATCAGCCACTGGCAACTGAGTTCCACCGCCACCCCCTCCTTGTTTTATTGGTATTAATATTTGTGCTTTGCAGGTCTGCTGTGAAATGGATCGTGGTTGCCTGAACTTTTCACCCTACTTTTTCCATCGCAGGGGGACAGCTCAGTTATTTGTGTACTGGTGTAGAAAAAAAGGGGATCTGGGCCTTGACCCAGGATTTTCTGAGACTTCTGAGTGGTGGCTTGAAGGTAAGAGTCTCTGGAGCTGCAGGTAGCAGGAGGGTCGGAGAGCAGAGGGAAAAGGTCAGGCAGGAATCCAAGCCTGGCAGATCCGAATGCTGTGAGGGAATAAGGGAGAAAATGCCCCCAAACACCCACCTTTAGGGACGGTGCTCCTCTCCCAGCCCACACAAAGACCTCTTCGGAAGGATCCTGCTGGGATTGCAGCCAAGGAAAGCCATGGAATGAGATAACAGCAACAGATGAAGGAAACAAGATCAAGAAACAGATCCCACACGGTTGGGGATTCATTCAACTCCTGGCTGCCCTCGCCAAGAGACCACAACTGGTGGACACAGAAAAACTCTGCTCTCCTGTGCTGTCACCAGCTTATGGAGTGTCCCCAGTTCTCCTTCTTGGATGCACAAGGCACATACTGAAAAATCCCATCTCCTGTTGGATGCTTTTAAGTTCTCAGTGGCCTGAAGCAGGCTTTTACCCATGCAGGATCCCCTGTGCTCACACATAACCTCAGTCCCAGAGTCTGAAGCTCCTTCATCTGCAGGATACACCTCCCACCCCTCAGAGTAACACCCGCACCAAGCAAGAGCAGATTCTTGCTTTTTGGCATGTCAGACATTAAATTCCAGCTGGTCCCACCCAGGAGCCCCAGAAACCCAAGGCCTTCTGCCACCATCTACATTGGACAGAGGAAATTTTGGTTCTTCCCTGTATTACACCTCTGTGATGGGAACTTTGGTACCTCAGCACAACAACATCAGCTCGGCCAGGGCTCAGCGCCTTTCCTTGGACATCTTGCTGGCTCCTACCGACATCTATTTGGGAACGAGGAGGATTGGCTCCACTCTGGAAGTCATGAAGGCAGAATCAAGCTTTCCCACTCCTCAGGTCGAAGCAGGAGCGAGGCTTTGCTTTCCAAGCAGCTTTTGGGTCAGGTGGGTGGCAGAGGGGGCTTGGGTAAGACCAGCCCTGAAGCCCACGGTGGCACTGAAGCAGCCCCAAATGTGGGTCTGGAGGTTTTGCTTTATCATCTGCACTGAATACACAGTGAACCAAGGCTTTTGGGCACAGAAAAGCTGCAGGCAGATGGCCACCACCTCCCTCTGGCCTCGGCTCTGCGTGCCACTGTCCTTATCGAAGGGAGCAACGACACATTCCCAGCTGGAGCGCAGGCTCTGCTGGCATCCAGCAGCCCAGATGCTTTGCTGAGCTCTTCTCCATCCCTCCACTCTGCAAGGCTGTGCTGGGAAGATCAGGAGCAGATTTCTCCTGAGATTCCTGGCACTGCTCCTTCCAGCCATGGCCGGCAACTCCAAGAGAAATGACTCTCTTTTATGTTCTGGCACTTCCAGCGCTGGCAGGAGGGAGGATGGAGGAAAACAAACCTGAGGCTCCCAGAAACTCCATAAACAAACAAAGATTTCTTTTCAATGCGGTTCTGAAGAGAGCCAGAGATCTGGGGAGCAGGATGAGGAGGAGGGAGGATTGGCCAGTGTTTCTCCCAAACATGGAATAAAACCTCTCCTGCAGATGACACCACCCAGCTCAGGCAGCAAAGGGATCTAATCGTGAGGGAGAGACCCCTCACAAAGTGCCTTGGTGGTTTGCCTTGCCCTAGGGCATTGGGGAGTGCTGGCAAGCAGAGGAAGTGCTGCTTCAGCCACAGGAATCATGGAATATTCTGAGTTGGAAGGGACCCACAAGGATCATCCCGGTCCTGCCCCTGGCCCTGCACAGGACACCCCAACAATCCCACCCTGTGCATGAGAGCATTGTCCAAACCCTCCTGGAGCTCTGGCAGCCATGGGACTCTGACCATTCCCTGGGGAGCCTGTTCAGTGCCCCAGCACCCTCTGGGGAAAGAACCTTTTCTTAAAATCCAGCCTAAACCACCCTCGACACAGCTCCATGTCATCAAGAAGAATGGACAGGCTTGGGTTCATCACAGCAGATCAGCCATGTGGTTTTCCAGGTGAGGAGGCACATCCAAAACCCCTGGACAGAAAGGAACAGCTTGGACTCGCATGGACGAGTTGCTCCAGAAGGAACCTCTCCTGTTGTCCCTCTACATGTTGAGGTGGTCCAGACAAGAGCTGCTCTTCCCTGAGCACGTTAAGGCTGTCCCTGAGCCCAGGGGGTGGCGTGAGGAGCATCCCTGCTGCTCCACGTGCCTGTCACACTGCAGCTGTGGGATGGAGAGGAACCACCTCAGCTGTGGGTGAACACTGAGTTTGGGAGGCCATTCAAGTGCTGGTGAGACAGGAAAAGTAGCTGAGAGAAGCATCCTCACTGCTCTTATCCAGCCTCCTGCCACTCTGGAACCACACTCACAGCATTTTTTTCTGGAGACTACAGCTTGATTTTGCCCAGGATTGTCCTCCTCCGGCAGTGCAGTCCAGTTTTACTCGTGGATTAATCCATGTCATGCTCACAAGCATTGAGCTGGACAAGTTTGTTGAGTACTGATGAGCAGCTGCTGGCCCTAACTCAGCTGATCCTAACCCAGCTGATTTTCTTGGAAATCCGAAATCCTGATTCACTGTCACACACAGCCCAAGGAAGCATTTCTGTATAACTTAAATACACCTGATTTCTTTTTTTCCCCTGAAAATGGTGATGCCTGATAAAACCAGTTGTTAAAACATGATTTTTTTGTGATGGTGACTTAAATTAAAGGTCAGGCAATCCCAATCTCGAGCACACCAGTTTAGTAAAGCTCTGCCTCCTGGCCAAACTTGCTGTTTGGCTGTGGAGTCACTACTGGACAGATGTGATCTGAAAAAAAGCCAGCTGGTCAGATAACAAGAGCTCAGCTCCTAATCCCATCATTAATGGACAGGCAAGTCACAAATGAGTCACTTCTACCTCTCTGGCTCAGTTTCCTTGCTAATAAAAATTAATAACCTTTTCTTTTTTCTTCTTTGTATTTTTTTTTTAATTTATCTGCTTTGCCTGCAGACTGATTAATGAGGTGTTTTTTCTGCGGAACAAGGGAAAAAGATGCTGGTCCTGAGAACAGCCTTCAGGAGATGCTGCTGAAGAAGTGCACATTGTCAGGGGTGATAGAGCAGAGAGGCCAGAGAGTCAATTCACAGCTCTGCAACCTCGGGGCATTGTGCTGCCGGTTCCCACTCATTAATTTTCCCTTTTTGGACTGATTCGATCAAAAAACTCAGGGATTCTTCAGGAAGGCAGCTCTTGCAATGCAATGCAAGCTATTATATAATAAAGCTGACTCTGTAAGGGCTGTTTTCTCCCATGAAACCACATAACCTACAACTTGCCGCTCCGCTACTCAGGCACTTCCCTGAGGAAATGGATGCATGCATTTGCATACATCCACTTCAGCACTGGCTGCTTTCTGCTCTGGCTGCAGCGCTCAGCTGCCCTTGGAAGCACTTCACACACACCAGCACAGAGCGAATACCGCGAGCTTCCAGGAGAGCTTCGCATGCCCGGCGGGGCCTGCGCTAGGAAGGGAAAGCACCACATGTGCCCAGGCCTTCTGGAGGCCGGGCCATGCTTTCTGAGCCACAGGCCCGGATCCTGGGACAAATTAACATTTTCCATCCCCAGCTGTCCGTTCCTCCTTGTTGCGACACCTCTTACCTACTTTCGGGCTGACCTTGCGCTGGGCTTGAGACTGTTCACGAGTTTTTTAGTCATTGTTGAGAACAAGGAGAAAGAAACAAACATCTGGTTAGCAGAGCTGCCAAGTGCACATTCCTTCCTTGTTTTTCAACCTTTCAATCCCTTTGTTTTCTGCCTGAAATTCCATTTGATAAATGCACAGAGAGCCACAGGGCACTGATTAGACACAACTCCTGTCCTGACCCACGCTCACCAGCGTTGCCTCGCTGGAACAGCCACAGACCCCAAAACAAGAGCAAGGCCCTGGTGGAACCACCCCAACTATGAATGGGGGTCTGATCCTGCTCCCACTGAGGTCAATGGGAGCTTTGCCACCAATTTCAGCGGGAACAGGATGGGGCTTTGCTGTCGTTCCTGCAGTGAATTGGTGCTCAAGCCCATCCCCTGCCAAGCTGTGGCTTTGCCGTTCCTACAGCTCTCATGTGGGGTTTTTGTTTAATTGGAAACAACAACTTTATTGAATCTTGGCCCACGGTGCTGGCACAGCCTGACCAGACCAGGTGGGGCTGCTCCACCAGAGGCTCGTGAAATATCAAACACAAGAGGGGCCACATGACAGCAGCTTTGCCTTCTTTGCCTGGTTTTCTGCCTGGAATTCCATTTGAAAAATGCCCTGGAGAGCCGCTGGGCACTGCTGAGATGCAGCTCCCGTCCTGTGCTGACCCACCACCACCACCACAAGCTTCAGCCTCCTGCAGCACTGCACAGCTGTGTCCTCCTGGACCACAGCTCTTGAGACCTGGGGGAAGTTGGGTCCATCCTCCCCAGCCGTAGGGACCTCTCCATACCAGGCAAGTTAAGGAAGAGCAGCTGCCTTAGATTCCACCTCCCTACAGAGAGACCACCCCAGGGGCCGGATCAGACCTTCAGGAGGCTGCACCACCTTCCAGCAGCACCTGTCTTTTGAAGAACCCTGCTAAGGCAAGACTAAATTTTGATTTGAAACCAGGACCAACATCCCAGTGGGAAAAAGAGGTTGGAATCCCTTCAGAGAGAAATCCTAGGGAAAAGGTGAGGCGCAAAGGGACCGCTATGTTCTCACTCAACGGGGCGTCTTCGCAAGGCATTGCTCTCGCTGTTGCTTGGAATACCAAGCATCTGAGTCTCTTAAAAGCTTCCCTCTGTTTTTTATTTACGTGTGACTGAGTCTGTGTGCCTGAAAACCAGATTGGAAGATCATTAATCTGGGACAAGAAAGCGCCAGACTCATAGAATGCTGTCCCTCCCTGTTGTCAATCCTCGCCGACCCCAACCTACGCAACGACTGACGCTCTGGAGCGGGATTGTACCGGCCTGGAAAGCCTCTCTTTTCCATCAGGGATGCCAAATCTGCGGTGCGGCTCGATGATCCAAGACGACACCGGCCATGAGAACAATTCCATTTCCTCCCCGCTGGTCACTTCCATGAATGCCAAGTTCTGGGCAACACAATGTTCGGCATTTCCAGCAAACCACTCCGTGATCTCATTTGCGTTGCCAGATTTATTTATTTTAAAATGCCTTTTTTTTTTTTTTTCCTTGCGGCCATACATTTTAGATTAAAAAATAATAATCATGCAATCTCGCAGGAAATTGGGCTTTCAAAATCGGGACTCAAGGAAGTATGGTCCAGTGGAGATTTGATCAGGCAGATTTTACAGCCCTGCGGCTTGTTGGATACCCTTTTTCATTAAGATTAGTTTCAGTTTCTGGCCCCTGTTCTCCCATCACGAGTCAGTTTTTTTTACCCAATGCCTTTTCAAGGGAGCTACAAACTCAACAGCCAGTTATTAATTTCACTGGTGAATGCACAGTCCTCATGGAGCTTCGATTCTGATTTAAAGTGGTTTCTGAGTGAGGATATTACAGCCCCAAGGAGAGCTATCGGCTGCTCCATGCCTACACGCAGGAGGTCTGAACATTGTCAGTGAAGTTGCTCAGAGAGCTTTCAATCCCCTCTTTCACAACAAAAAGGATTTGGGGTGAGCCTGAGAATCCGAATGCAGAAGGACCTTGGCGTACTGGATCTGTGCTGGCACTTCCAAGCCTTCCAAGGCAATGCCCTTCTATCAGCTGGAAGGAGGGACAACTCCACTCACTCCTGGAAATGACACAATATTTGTATCCAGAAACTTGGACAAGTATGGTGGAAACTACTGGGAAGTTCTCTTTTGCGGGTGGAAAATGGTTAAAACTTCCCTCAGCTTCCTGTCAGTTCCATCCATTGAGTCCTACCAGTTCAGAGGGGCTTAACAGCCTCTGCAAACCTGCAAAAAGCACCAATAAAATCTTTAATAAAGAAAATGTTTTGGAAAGCCAATTTGACCAGGCCTTCTCCAAATGAAGGGACTACACTCAAGCCTTGGAAATTCTTCCTCTGTGCTGTACAGATGCCCTCTCACTGACCCATAACTTCATTTAACTCTCCTCAAGAGGAAGAAAGGAATCCTTGCTAAAATTATTAGCTTGCACAAAGAGTATTTGCTTTGAGGGGAAGGCCAGCACACGTGCTTGGCTTTCTCAAAGGACTTCCATGACCACAGCACAAACTCTGGGCTCTCGCAGCCAGGAGATTCCTTTTTTTCCCCCAAAGGAAACACGTATTAGTGCCCTGCAACACTCCATGGAGGTGCCCCAGCACACAGACATCCCTTCGTGTTCGTGCTTTGGATTTTGGTGTCCCTTGGCCCCAAATCGCCTTTACTTCTGTAGGCACAAAGCACAGGGTGTTTGGTGGGTAGCAAGGACATCCAACAGCTCCAACCCCCTTTTCCAGCTGCCTGCCCACCCCCAAAAGGAGCATCACAAAGTGGGAGATTCAGTCCTGAAACGCAGCCCAGGGGCTGGAACCCCATGGCAGCCTCAAAACACAACATCTGCCCTCGCCTTCTGAGGGGAAAACCAAACCAGAGCGAGTTTGCGCAACGCGTAATCGAACCCAGTTGTTCTCCAAGGCAGGAGGAAGATGTTCGTGCCGTCCTCCGAGCATCCATCCAGGGCTCTGCGTCCCCAGACTCCACCCAGCGTGATTTGTTCAGATCTGGGTCGTGTTTTTTGTGTGTTTCCCCCTCATGGGGGTTCTCTAACCATAAGGGTTGCAAAGAGCACAGGAATATTAAGAGCAGTTGACAGAAGAGCTCTCGGGGGGATGCAGTGCACAGGCCTTCAGGATAATGCACATCTCCTATTGTTATAATTATTAGGACTTTCATTAAAGTGGAGGAGATGAGTTATCCAGGAGGGGAGGAGAGCCTGAAATCATGCATACCTTTTTTATGAGGCCCAATACAGGCTGTGGCCCGAGTCAAAGCTCTCAGACAGCCCTACTTATCAAATCCAGCGGCCGTAGTGGAAGGAGACCCACGAGTTATTTGACAAAATGCCACACTGCGAGATGTCACAGCCTCGGACACGGCACTTCAAATCTACCCCCAGTTATGGCTCTCACACAGAGCTGATGCATACTCAGAGTGTGGTGAGGCCCTGGCACAGGGTGCCCAGCGAAGCTGTGGCCACCCCTGGATCCCTGGCAGTGCCCAAGGCCAGGCTGGCATTGGGGCTTGGAGCAGCCTGGGATAGTGGAAGGTGTCCCTGCCCATGGCAGGATGTTGGAACAAGGAGGTCTTTAAGACCTCTTCCAACACAAACCATTCTAGGATCCTATGGTCTCAGGCCATGTTCAGCTTGTTATTCCAGCTCAGAATGTGCTAGAAAGCAGGTAAGTTTTCTTTTTGGCCAAGAGTAGATCCAAAGCCCCCTCAGCTCCTCATTTCTCCACGGCCAGGAGGAAATTCAAGGCAATTTTCCCTTGCAAGACAACACTCTGCACCATGACCTCAGTCAGTTCAGATACTCCCCCCCCAAACCTGAACACTTTTTAGCTGGTGTATCTGTTGCACTAAATAAACCCCACGGCTGCTGAAATGAGAGCACGAAGCACCCCAGAGCCGCTCCGCTTTGCTCCTGCTGCTGGAATTTGCAGGCACGCAGGAGTGGGAGCAGTGACTCATGCCTGCTGCTGGCACAGCCAGAGGGAGGGGATCTTTGGCAGCAAGAGGAGTCGGGGTAGGCAGCGGGAACATCTGCTGGTGGCTGAAGCAGGCACAGCAAACCCCTAACCTGTCACACTGTGAGGAACACACGGATTCCTCAGACTGCCTCCATGTCCATTCCAAGGAGTGCTGTTTCAGTCTGTCACATCACCCAGCCAACACGGGGACAAAATGTTCCTTTTTCCTGCTACAGCGACTTGGAAGCTGGAATGACCACATAGATTTCCACTGCACCTTCCCATCATAATTCAGACCAAAAATCGGTGTAACCCACAGGTTCCCCAAATGCAAGGTATTCATTCACACTGTTGTTGTCTCAGGTATCACAAAACCACAGAATCCCAGAATGGTTTGGGTTGGAAGGACCTTAAAGGTCATCTCATTCCACCCCCTGCCATGGGCAGGGACACCTTCCACTGTCCCAGGTTGCTCCAAGCCCCAATGTCCAGCCTGGCCTTGGACACTTCCAGGGATCCAGGGGCAGCCACAGCTGCTCTGGGCACCCTGTGCCAGGGCCTCCCCACCCTCATAGGGAACAATTCCTGCCCAGTATCCCATCTAACCCTGCCCTCTGACAGCGGGAAGCCACTCTCTCTTGTCCTGTCACTAAAAAGTGCCTCTCCAGGCTTCTCACGGCCCCTTTAGGCACTGAGCCTTCTCCCTTCTCCCCAGTGCTCTGTGAGCACCATTGCCCCCAAAGCAGCTTCCTCCAGCTTCAAAATGTTCCTCACTCCAGCGTGTTCCTGGCAGCTCCACACACAGAACTCACACACAGGCCACTGGCCTCGAGCAAGACACGGTGTCACCTCCAGGGCTGCGTCCATCCCACGTTCTTCAGCTCTGGGGTGAAACCTCTTGGAATTGGCAACAATGGAGAGAAGAAACGTATTAATCTTCCTGATCCATCTTCCTTTAATCCGCCAAGGAGTGTCCCACAACTTGTGGCTGATGGCTTCTTACCCAGTCCTCCCAGAACACATTAATCACTTTAAGACACATTAAAGCTTTCTAGTGAAGAACAAACCACAGCTGTTAAGAAGAAGCAAATGCTGGGCTCGCTTTCGTGGGCACGTCACGCTGCCCAGTGGGGGAACTGCCCGTTCTGATGCAAATAATGGACATTAATTAGCACAAACAGAAGGTCTGTCATGACATTTATTTATGACTAATTTAAGATTTTCATTGTTTGATGCATTTGAGACAGGATGCACTCGGTGAAAGCTCTGCTGAAGTGAGTTGGTAACTTGAATTTCCCCGAAATATTAACCCCACATTCCTTATCTTCACCTGCCTCAGCTGTCTACAGCAGATTTGGCCATGGACTGTAGAGACACCTGTGCTTGCCTTAGCAACGGTGAGGTCGTGACTACATGACCCGAGGAAAGGGAATGCCAGGAGGTCTTGGGCACAGGATCTGTGTGAAAAAGTTACAGGATGAAAAATGACAGGGAGCCATACTAAGCCCTTCAGCCAAGTAAAAGGCAAAGAGGAAGCCAGCACACGGGGACAGACTGTGGAGTCACAGGCACCAGCAGAAACAAGGGAAAAAACACTTTGAATATTAGGAAATGTCTTCTGTTAGTAAGGATAGGAAAGAACTCTTTGAGGCTTCCTATATTTGTCAGCTAAAATAAGCATAATAATTTCTTCCCATTCTGCCCCCCAAACCTTCTCTACCACCGGTGGGCTCTGCACAAACACATCCTTCTGCAGAAAAAGAGCCCCAAAAAACTGCCCTGAGTGGTTAGAGAAGTATAAATCCTTGCACGTGTGGAGGAAGTAGTTCTGCCGTGCTCCTCTTAGAACCCATTCATCACCCATTTCTTGGCCCATGAAAACCACGGTGCAAAGGGGGCAAATGTACCTGGCCACAGAGTGTCTGCAGCTTCCCTTTGGGATTCCCAAGGAAGGCTCGTGCTTGGTCACGCAGAGGTCACATGGAGAGCCAGGTTTTCCATTTCTGCCTGCTCATGTGTGTGAGGACGTGGGGAAGTTTATTCTCTTCATTTGTGGGTTTCGCTGGTATTTCCACCAGAAAGGACAATGCTTTGGAGGCCGGGTATGTTCCTTAAGAACTGGGGGTGATTCCAGAGTGCAATTACATTATTAGTCCAAATAAAGCATGACATGTCCTGCTACAGCACATCTAGAAGGAATTTTTACATCGTTCTTAAGACTCCAGAGTCACTTCAGCCCAGTGCAGGCAGCCAGTCGCTCTGGAATACCAGCTGCTCAGAAGAACAAAGACTAGTCAAAAGAATGAAGTGTTTAAATCCTCATTTTTTTCCCCCCAAGAAGTGACTTTCCTTTGTCTTGCTTCGCTGCTTTTCGGTGAGCTGAACAGATTAAGTTACTGCACCATGAGCACCAGCTGAGCTATGATCACGAACATGCATTTCTTTGGTGAACTTGTCGAGAAAATGAATTCCATTTCTCCACATACCTGAGGAGCAAAAGCACTTGTGGAGAGGAATCTCTCCCACAGGGAACCCTTGTGTACTTTGCAGTAGTATTTTATTAAGAGCTGGAGAGTTCAAGGGTCTCACAAATGTAAGTTTTCAATTAGCTTTCCATTGTGTCCCAAACAGTCTCTAAATACTCAACTAAACTTTAATCCAATCACTTGATTTGACTCCAAGCATGATTTATCTTTTAATCATCATCTGCTCAATGAGGGGGGAAAAGAAAGCAAACTTGTTCTTGGCCCATCATGACTCATACATGATTTTACTGCCATCACAGTTGTGTTTTCCTTTTGGCTGATGTCTTGGCAAGTGCAAGCACTGCCTTTGGCTTTCTATTTAGGTATGATCTTTCCTGCTCATTTCCCCACCTCCCAAAATGCTGAACAGCACTGGATGTTTGTCCTTTATACTTTTTCCCACCGAGGCATGTGATTTTTTTTTTGATTTTTTGATTTTTTTTTGCCATCTCTCGACGTTGCATTAATCAGAAGTGTCTGCTATTTGACCTACACTCAAAAACACAAATCAAGCCTTGAAAAGGGGCTCACTCTTTTAAGCAAACAGCATTTTCCTGGAAGGACATATCACACACAGAGCGCTACACCAAGACACAAAGCAGCCAGGACCTTCTGGGCACTTACCAAGAGCTCAGCTCTGGAGCTGGGGCAAGCCTGGTAGGATTTAGTCCTTCCTCCACATGCTGGTGGTGCCTCAGTTTCTCCGTCTGGGAATGAGATTTTCAATGCAGCGCTTTTAAAATATTATTCTCCATTTCAGGGGTTCTCCCTAAGATCAGGATGTGCCATGGCCCCTCTGGGCCAGTGGCACCAGTCCATGACCCTCTCACCAGCAATACCCCAGCCATGCTCAGTGCATCTCTCCAGCAAAAATGAGGAATGAAATGGAGCCAGGCTTTGCCCAGGAATGCCAGGAGCTGCTGAGCCTTTGAGGTCTGGAAGTGTTGCACAACATCTCCCCATGCTCTGTTATTCCTGTCAGTGGCTCATGGAGCTCGCCGCTCCAGTTTCCAAAAGCTGCTCTCATCACAGTTCAGCCAGAACTCCCCAGAGCACACGGGTTCCTCCAGAGATTTCCCATATAAGCCTTCCTCGCTACCTCTAGAAATCTCAAATTCCTTGAAGACTGACTCAAATGTCAGTGCCAGACTAATAGTTTTTGATGGCTCTCTCCGAGTGCCAAGTTTTGAAGCAGAAGATTGCATGAAAAGCTCAGGTTTCGTTGGTTTGGTGGTTTTTTTTGCCTCCTTTTTTTGGTGGGAAAGCCAGAGCACATAACCCTAAAGACAAGCAGCCTTCCCCAAATGCACTCAGGTGGAAAAGAGAGGAAGTTTTTCAAGCTAACATCATCACCTAATCGACCAGTTCTGCTCGGCATTAAAAGATACTTCTCCACGAATTTCACAGGAGCAGCCATACTGTGCCTGGCCAGGAATTCCACACTCTCCCAGCACTGGATGCTCATGGAAAGAGCACAGGAATCTGCTGATAATTTCCCTGGCATGTTCCTTCAGCCTCCACCAACCAATTTAGGGATTTCTGGAGCTGTAGCCGCTTCAGGCTGTGGTTGCAGCTATTGATCATGGAGAGGTGAGGTTGGCCTCTTTTCCCAGTGAAATATCAATAGGACAAGGGAAAACACCCTCAAGTTATGGCAGGGGAGGTTTAGGTTGCATAGGAGGAAAAATTTCTTCACTGAAGGAGTGGCTAAGCATTGGAACAGGCTGCCCAGGGAAGTGGTGGAGTCACCATCCATGGAAGTGTTCAGAAAACAGGGAAACCTGCCACTTTGTGATGTGGTTTAGTGGACATGGGGTGTTCAGTCAAAGGCTGGACTTGATAATCTTGGAGGGCTTTTCCAACCTTTAGGATTCCCTGACTCTCTTTGAAATGTCAGGGCTTCTTTCCCCGTGGATAACCCCAGGCAGCAAAGGAGACATGCACAGGGGTGGAGAAAGAATCAGGCATTTGCAGACACTCCCATGCCCAAACCCTTAGTAAATAAACTTACTTAGGTTCTTCTTGAATAAAGACAGGAGAAAAGTGCCTGCCACACCTCCAGATCCTTCGGTGGTTGTCCCCAAGGCTCTGGTTCCCCCCTCATGGCTGTGACACGTGTCTGTCAGAGAGCACTGGCTCCTCTTTGATCCAGCAGTGACCTGCCAGCTGGAAAAAGGAGAAAACACTGAAAAATACAGTGGGATCATCATCCCTGAGCATCCCATCATGTGGGTCACCCCAAACTCTCCAGGCAGGGCATGCTGGCGTGGGGTCCAACTCCAGAGTGATGTCCTCACCAACTATACTCAATAAATAGCCCATCCAAGTGGTTCCAAAGTTGCTTTAAGACAGAATCTTTGCATTTTCCATAGGGTACAGCAGGAGCCTCACAGTCCTCCAGTTGCCCCCACCTGCTCCTTTCTTTGTCCAGATTTGGGATGAGATTTTCCCTTCCAGACTAGTTTGTCATCATGGCTGGCACCCGAGCTCGTTCTCGGATTTCTAATTTTTGTCTCTTCATTTTGAAAAGACTTTTCTGCAACACAAAAAAAAAAAAATCCCAAAGCAACGCAGCCCTCCCCTCTGTGCCCAGCGCAGCATCACCATAACCCGGTGTGACAGCTCTCCGTGAGAAACAGGCTTGGGGTGTGCTCCGTCCTGCCACCGCGCCCACGGAGCCAACCGAGGCATGGAATCACATCCAAAGCACTTCCAAGGTGGCTGGGAAAAGCCAGGAAGAGCCACCTTCCAGATGGAGAGCGGGGCTGAGGCCTCTCACGCAGGCAGGGAGCTTTTCCCAAGCCGTCGCTCCAGGTTTTTAGTGGGAACATGTGCTGGCTTCCCATAAAGCGGCAGCAGCTGCCAGTCAAGCAGCCATCACTCTGTAAAGCTGCCCGGGGGACTCTGCCTGCAAAGCCGGGGTCTCCAGGCAGGTTTATGAGGTGCCACCTGCGGGATTTACAATTCCCAGGGACGGCTGTGCAGGTGCAGCCAAGCAGGGATGGGGGAGCTGGGGAATGGGTCCACAGCCTGGGCTGCAGGCTCTGCCCTCTGGGTGCACAGCGGGAGCCTCAGGCTCCAAAATCCCACAGAAGTGGCACATTAGTGGGAAAGATCAGGAGATTCGTGGCCGGGGTGCAAGCTGGAGCTTGCACAGGTCTCTGCCTCATCCTTTTGGCTGTTCCCAGCTGTGTCTCTTCCTCATTGGCTCTCTCCTTAGGGAAAGCAGGGAGACTAAGGAAAAAAGCCCTGGAACAGGTATGGGAGACAGTGGGTTGGGGTTTTTTTCCCTGTAATTGTATTTTTCATTAAGTAATGATGACAAAACCCACAGATATTCAGGATTTCTTGTACCCAAAGAAAGGGCTCCAGGGACGGGTAACCTACTTCCATAAAAACTGTACAAGCACCTTGCAGAAAACATATTTTCAACAGTGGTTTTGCAGAGGCAACCCAAACCTTCTGGGAGAGAAGTCACCCTCAGAGATACCCAAATAAAACCACTAAGAACAGCATCAAATGTTGCATGAATGACAAATTTTCTTCTCCCTAGAGATATTTCTCATCAGATATGGAGACAGGGTTACTCATGGGAATTGTCTGCAATCCCAGCATTATGTTAACCTTGCTGGGGGGATGTTTCAGATGGTTCAAGAATTACAGGATCATGGAATGGTTTGGTTTGGAAGGGATCTGAAAGCTCATCTCGTTCCACCCCCCTGCCATGGGCAGGGACACCTTCCACTATCCCAGGTGGCTCCAAGGCTCATCTAGCCTGGCCTGGGACACTTCCAGGGATCCAGGGGCAGCCACAGTTTCTGTGGGCAAGCAGCTTTGCCAAGGCCATTCCACAAGGAACACCACTTCCCTCCAGGAGCTCCATGGGCACTTCCACGCCCCTTGAGATCAAAGTGTAGGCTGATGTCTCCCAAAAATGGCCACTCCCTCATAGAAGCAGTCACAGAGGAGTGGCTTGGATAAGGAATCACTTGGCAGCAGGAGCCCAGAGGTCATCCCCCGACTCGTAAAAGGCTCTGGGAGAAAGGGGAAACCACCAGAGAGTGTTTTTATGAGAGAAAATACCTTCCTTCTCCTGGAGACTGGGATTAATTTTCTGCAGCTCTGCGAACGCCCTGCAGAAAGGTTAAAGGGACTGTGTTCACTTTTAAACACCAAAGGCATTTAAAGCAGAGACTACCTTGACTAGTTTATACTAAATTTGAAATAAATCAAAGTTATATTAACAACCACTCAACCACTCACCAGTGTCTTCCTCCTCATTCTCTGACATCTGAGGTTTCTACCCCGTGAATAATAAAGGTCCTGTTACCTTCTTCACTTAAATCAACATCCTGCAGAGCTTCACTTCACAATTCTTGGAGCATCCCAGAAATAGCCATTAGCCCTTTGAAATCCTCTTGCCCTGGAAATCCTTGCTCTGCTTCTCATTATGCCCTTACATTCACAATTGTTTTAGGTTCAAGAGCAGCACATTCCATTGCTAAATGATAATACCTGCACTTTTCTTGCCCCCTGCTCTTCTCAAACCACGTGCCCAGCGATTCAGGTGTCCCAGGCCTGGCACGTGGCTCCAGAGGAGCTGCAGGAGCTTCGTGTCCACCCTCTGGCTGGGATCTCCAGCAGCCAGTTCCTGGAGATCCCTCTGCAGCTGCGTTTTGGCAGTGCCTTCACTCACACGTGCTGAGGGAGCCACACCACCACAAGCTGCACTGTTCCACCTGGATAAAGCATTCCCCAGGATTTTTTGGCATCTTTCATCTGCTCTTCCCTGCTCATCTGGGCCCCAATTCCCAGCTCTGAGGATGAGCTGCACAGTGTAAGGTTGGATTAGCATCTATGACATGATGGACTTGTGCTTTGGAGTCATCTCACTTGAAAGTGAAGCATCTGGTCCTTCCTCCATCTGTTCTTTGTCGAGGCCAAGGGCTGACTCCCTTTATTAAGCAATTAAAGATGATGGAAACGTATTCAAGCTAAATTCCCAGCAAAAAAAAAAAAAAAGGCGGAAAATATTAATAATAATTATCAATTTTGTCATTGGGAAGGTTCCCCAAGCTGAGTCTGAAATCAGGCAAATGGGACAAGAAGGGGAGAGAAAAATCTACTTCCAAAATAACCTCAGGTGACCCATTTATCTTCGAGATCCAGGTACAGGGTAACAGCTTCCAGCTCCTAAGGCACGGGAAAGGAAAAAAACCTGCAGTGGAAATATTCCCTGGAAGCAGGTTTGTACCCAAAATTCCGTGAAATCACAGAGTTTGCTGTGTGTGGACTTGTGTAGATGGCAGAGGAAGAGGGACAAGGCTGAAGAAGTCATGAATATTGAAATTTTTAAAGGCAGATGTGGATACCCAGACCTGGAAAATCCAACCCCAAACAATGATGGCTCCGTTGCCTACCACAGACGTAAACCCAGGGCAGAGTTTCTGACTCGGGAATTTGCTTTCATCAGACCCTACTGATTGAAAATGACCCGCAGTCAAATGTTATGTCTGGATCCCGCTGGAGCTGAAGGGGCTTGGGAGAAAACAGCATCTGAGCAGCTCCTGGAATTGTAACAACACACCTTAAGCAACAGCACCCCTGCTCAGGGTGGCACCCCTGCTCCCTCAATCCCTTTGGGACATTCCTTCACCGACAACTTCCAGACAGGTGAAAAATTAGCCCAATTATCTGCACATTCCCTCCGTCTCTGATGAGCAGAGCTGCAGAAACCCTGGCAGTGCAGCAGGTCTGGAGCTGTGGTGAAGGTTGCTCCTGTGAGGGATGGGAACCTCGTCGTCTCTCCGGAGACCCGACCTCTTTCACAGCCGGCTTTCCAAGGGGAAACCTTTTCTTATTTTCTCTTTCTTCCCCTCCCCTTCCCCCTCCTGCTTTGTCCAGAGTCTCTCCAAGAGAGCCAAATTCCCCTTGAACACGCTAAAAGTAGGCTTGCTGGAACATCTGCTCGGCATCTGTGGAGCCAGACATATCCCCAGGCAACACTATTAGCGGTGATGGATCTGGGAGGGAACGTGGAGCATCTGCTCGGAGAGAGGAACCCAGCACATAAAACTCACCGAGTTATCTGCTGAGCCTCCTGGTCTCTGCCCCTCGTTCCCAGTGGACGATTGTCTCCTCCGGAGCACTTTCCGGGAGCAGAGGTGCTGTTCTCTTCCCAGTTTGGTGTTTTCAAATGTCTCCTGCTTGTGCCAAACGAGCACCACCAAGTGCTCAGCTCCACAGCGATTGGGCAGCTGGAAAAGCATCTGGAAGGGAACCTGGAGTGAGTGGTTTCTGTTGGGAGCATTGCTTGGACAGGACACTGGGAAATACAGCTGGGATGAGGGCTGGGCTTGGTGAACTCAAAGGTCTTTTCCAGCCTTAGTGACTTCAAAGAAACCATTGCAGAGCGAACTCCACATTGATCACTCCGAGTTCAAGCCTCAGCTCTGCCACCTCTGACTGTGGCCATTCCTGCATCCATCCCCTCCTTCCCTGTTCCTTGTTGGGATTCAGCTGGAGCAGAAGCTGTCAATCACTGCGAACTTTCACTACACCAAAATCCTGTTCTTTGGCACACTGGCATCAGAATAAATTATTCACTTCGTACAAAACCAGAACAAAATTCACGCATGAGCTGACCAGCGGAAGCGAGACAAACTAATTATTTAACAGCTATTTGTCCTCCATTGTCCAACATTAACGATTCTGCCATTGTCACACTCTGGCATTTTCCTTTCTCACGCAGATTTACAGTCAATGGATTTCCTGTTTAATTTGCACAACAAGGAGAACAAAGGCAGTCCTAATGTTTCCTAAACTGTCACCTTCTCACAGCTACTCTGCAAACATCTCTCCCGCAGCCTGTTTTCTGCTGCCTTAAGCTTCCTGGGACAGGTAGAACTGCCACAAGGGAAAACACCAGGTTGCTAGGAAGAGACCTTAATAGCCTGTGCCTTATCGTAAAGTCAACCCCTCTGCACCCTAAGACACTGTTAGATGGAGAACCAGAGAATCCTTTGGGATCCATGGAAAATGCAGGTCGTTTTCTGCTCTCTGGCTCTTTACCTGAAGCTGCTGAGCTTTGTCCCATCGGGAATCTGCCTGTGGCTCACAAACTTCACAGATGTCTCTTGAAACTTCACCACACAGCAGCAGGACGGGAGTCTGTGCAGAGAGTCAAGCACGTGATTAAGTACCTTTATAAAAGTTCTTTATGACATGTTTCAGGAAAAGCATTTAGGCTTGCTCTAACTTTAAACAAGATTCCTTTCCATTCACTCAAGTCCTTAAGAATACGACTTAAACTATTTCTGCATTAATTTAGACATTGGCTGCATCATTGTGGAAATAGAAGAGAATGAAGCACACACTTACATTATGTACCTGCCCTAAAGCTCTGGTGGTGCTCGACACCTTCCACTCCATCCCTGTGATGCTGGATACCTGCTGCTCTCCCAGTTTCCAGCTCTTCCACCTGCTCCACCACTCCAGGGCTGCACCCAGCGTGGTTTTACAGCTGCTGTTGTTTCCCGGTGTGAGGCAGAGCACGGGATGTCCACGGAGCAAACGTGTGACTCAGGTGCAAATGGGAAACGCAGCAACCAAAGGAGGTGGTGTTGGCTCACTTAATGAGGTACCAGTGTGTCCCAGTTTTCCACAGCAGTGCATCCCACACCTTCCCTCTCCAGAGGAGCAGAAGATGCCTCTGGCTCGTGCTGTCAAACACAGAACCATGTGTTTGTGACAGCAATATAATAGGATTTTGTTTGCCCTGCCACGGGAGACTGTGGGGCTATTAACACTTCACCAAAAAGATAAAGGACTGTTTTGTTCCTTCCTCCAACCACTCCTCACCAAACAAAATCCCTCTGTGAACCTCCTCTAAACAGCAAGTGGAGAGACTGGACTTGTGGAACTGCTTCAATGGATTTTCCAGGAGAAAGTCAATAGGAATCTCATTCTGCCTTGGATTCATTCATAATGTTTTGTAGTGGACAGCTAATAAAAAGGGAGGCACGTGTACTAATTAGTTTTGAGAGGAGAAGAGGAGCCATGAAGTATTTCCTGCTGAGAAGACACGAAGTATTTAAATCCCGAGTCCCACTTGGATTTGCAGCCGTGGAAAATTTTCCCATAATCTTCCTCAAGGACACAACCAGAACTCCCTGCCCGCGTTTGAAATTGGAATCCCATATTCTTGATAAACCAGTTTAACCTGAAGCTGTGAGAATTCCTTGAGCTTGGTGGGCCAGGGCATGGAGGAACTTTGCTACAACTTCGAGCGGGGAGACCCCACTCCGGAATTTCTCCTCTGGGAGCCGGCAGATCCCGATATCCAGCTGGAGAACTTCCTCCTGGAGTGCCTGGCAGAGCCCTCCTGGCCGGGGCCAGGGGGTGCTGAGCCGGACAAGTCCCCTGTCCCAACAGGGTGTCCCGGGAGGCCCCGGCAGCGCCGCGCCGCCAACCTCCGCGAGCGCAGGAGGATGCTCAGCATCAACTCGGCCTTCGACGAGCTCCGCTGCCGCGTGCCCACCTTCCCCTACGAGAAGCGCCTGTCCAAGATCGACACGCTCCGCCTGGCCATCGCCTACATCGCCCTCCTCGGGGACATCCTCCTGTCCGGCTGTGACCCCAGAGCCTACGTGGAGCAGTGCCTGAGGAGCGGCCTCCAGAGCCCCCAGCGGGCGGCCTGGAACACAAGCGGTGAGCGAGGGATGGGCGGTGTTTTGGGGGAGCAGAGCAACGCAAGTTTCCTTTGGGCAGCCACGTGTCGCGTCCAAATAGCTCTGAAGCAGCACAGAAATGACCTTCAAAAAGAGGAAATCCAAATTAAAGTCGCAGCAGAAAATCATAATTCACCCTCTTCTCCAACTTTCTTTTTGGGAGGATCTTTTTCTTTAAAAAATTGAATAAATAACGCCCCCACCCCCACCAAAGCAACTTGCTAAAGGAATGGTTCCTTTTAGAAAGGTGAAAGATTTTTATTCTCAGAATATGTTTTTAGACTTTTTTGTTTAATTCTGTGCAAAATTGCTCTTTTCTGATGGAGCCTGTAGAGATTTTCTATGTTTTCTTCAGAAGTTTTCTTTAGCTTGTGCCTGGCTGAGAAAAACACCTGGTTTTTGGACACAAACAGCATGTAATTTCTTAAAATACAGATGTTCCAGTAACCCAGAGTTTCTCAGAGGTTATGGTTCAACACATGAACCAGGGTACACGAGACAGAGCATTCAAATTTCAAGCTATTTTCAAAATATGGGGAAGTAAACGCCTCTTTGCAATTTATAATCTTATATAATTATATCTATTTTAAAGCAAAGGGCTGTTATTCTGTTTTCTGTTTGGTTTGTATTTAATCCCTGACTTAGGTGGGATGAATTTAGGCCTTTCTTCCTCCAGAATAGATTTTTCATCAGGCCACTGTGTGGTGAAGATGGGAAATTGCCCAAAATGCCCAACACAGGGCCTCAACCTCAGAAAGCAACAGGTTTTGTGCAACTTAGAGCAGGGAGGAGCAGGGGGCAGTTCAGCAGTTTGTGGTACTTTGCGTTTTAAGTTAATTAATCCCCTTTCCAACTCTGTTCCTTTGCTGTATAAGTTCTTTTGGATCTTGGAAAGGTGCCTTCAAAATGAGCCTTCAAAAAGTGCAGCACAAGTAAGGAAAGAGAAAAGTCAGTCAGTAAAAATATTCCTGTTTCATATTACGGGCAAGTGCCAAAGGGACAGAGTCTGTAGGGGAAAAGCAATCAGTTTACTTGAAAGTTAATTGAGTTTTTTATTGAGTTTTTTTCTCCTTTCCTATTAATTTCCATTATCTGGATGACTGGGAAAACATCTCCTGATATACCACTGCTCATAACTCCCTTGCCTACAGAAAAAAAAGTTGTATTTTAGTGGCCAGATTCCCCCATTTTTAACTTATTTTAAACAACACAAGTGGTTCTCATTGGGATCACCCCCTTTTGCCAGGCTTCCAGCCCTGAAGAGCTCCACTTGGAAAGATCCAAGCGAACGAGGCTCCCCTTCTGGAGAGGCTGGGAAGCTGACTTGGTGAAGGTTAATTCAAACGTTTAAATGACCGTGTTTTCCTCTCTCCCTTGTGCAGATCTGACAGCCCGCCTGTCCTGGGTGAAGTGGGATTGAGGAAAGGCCTTTTAAGGCGGCGAAACCTGAGGCCTGGAGTGCTGGGTACCAGCTGCTCAATTCCCAGCACTGCAAGGGGGAACACCGGCCTCACTCATTGTCCCAGAGCACTTTCTCTCCACATCTCCAGCACCCAGCCCCTTTCTCTGTCGATTCATCACTCTTTAGGGCCTTCTGCTTCTCTTTCTCCCAGTTTCTCACCGCTGATAGAGCTGCTCTCACTCGGAAATAACAAAATGTTAAAAAACAGTCACAGCCCCGGCGTTTTCTCTTCCACTGGATGAGGATTATGTCCAAATCCCACGTCCAGCATGTGAGAAACGAGATCATAAGAAAATAACTAAGCAACACCTGTGGAAATCCACTGCTTGGCTTAAGATGTCCAGGGTGGTGATTGCAAAAGTCACCAGTGATTCAGAGCACAGAGACCATGAAATTCCAGGAGCTGAGACACGGCTCTGTAGATACCCAAAATTTCTCAAGTCTTCACAGAATCCCAGAAAGTTTTGGGTGGGAAGGGACCTTTAATCTAATCCAGTCCCACTCCCTGCCACGGGCAGGGACACCTTCCACTGTCCCAGGCTGCTTCAAGCCCCAATGTCCAACCTGGCCTTGGACACTGCCAGGGATCCAGGGGCAGCCACAGCTGCTCTGGGCACCCTGTGCCGGGGCCTCACCTCCCTCGATCTGAAACCATTCTGCCTTAATGTTCTGCATTTTGTAGCAGGAAGGATGTTTGGGCTAAAGAAAAGAAAATGTGTTTATTGTTTATCATTCTCATCAGTTCATCTCACAGCTCCCATCTCTACGAAGCAAAACCACAGAGCTTTTGCTCTGGTTGATTGTTTTGGGGAAAGTGAAAGTGAAGAGGGGCCTTAGAGGGGGAAACTGTCAAGAACCTTTTTACCTTTTCAATTTTTCTGTCGAAACAAAAAGGGGAATTTCATCTTGAATTTAACAATGTATTTCAGTCAACTTAGAATAAAACATTCAATCTCAAATTTTGACTCTTTGCTGTCTCACCCACTTAAGACACTTGGATGAATTTTTACAGGAAACAGCACCTGAAAAGGTGAAAATCTTTTAAAAAAAACCACCTGAAAATGCATTCTTCTACTTTTACCTGCTTTTCTACTCTGGAAATGCTGATCCTCCATGTCATCAAAGTGTCACAGATTAACACACATGGGTGGACAGGGATGCCTTGGGGTTTGGTCCAGGATGCCCAAGTGCATCCTAAAGGACATGGAGCCACCCAGCCCCTCAGCCCCAAGCTCTGCAGCACCCCTGGAGCAGCTGTCACATCACCACCTTCCTGGTGAGCTGAGGGCTCAGTGGGACCAGAGCCAGGGCTGAGAGCTCCACACCCATCTCAGGGGTCCAAATAGTGCCCAAATAATCCCAGTAGGGCTTTCCATGGGTTTCCATCAGGATCTTTATTTCTCCAAGGTCCCGCTGATGGCAACAGGGATTTGGGATTCATGCCTCCAAGCTGCTCCCAGCCAGAGCCCTCAGGTCACCCCCCATAATCATCAGGGTACAGAAAATGCCTCTCCAGGATTGTCGTGGCTGGTGGAGGAGTCACCTCCAGTCAGGGCTATAAATTCCTTCATCTCAAGCTAATTTTGGGCATCCAGAATCCCTCTCTCCATGAATCCCTCATTTCAAAGATTTCAATGTCTGCCTTGCTTTTCTCTACCCTGCAGCAGAGCTTTGTGCTGGACAGGGGACAATAATGCCATGTCCCGAAACAAATATTTGCTGCAGGCACCTGGTCACAAGCAGAAATCTCTTTTTTTGCCTTTTGCTCCAGCCTAGAAATCCTGGATAATGGCTTTGGCAGCAAGCTGGGTGTGTGCAGTAGCAGCAGGAAAGCGCATCCATAGGAAGGTGATTTTGGGGCATCTCCCGGGTTCAGGAGTTTTGCTTTTTTGGATGGACAACAAACCTGGAGATGCCGCTGGTATCAAAAGCATTGCAATGACACAGCAGGAAGAGTTGTCCTGGGACAGAGCTTTTCCTCCAGCTGAGGGAGGGAGACAAAGCTGAAGGGAGGAGGATAAAGCTGAAGGGAGGAAGATAAAGCTGAAGTCCTCCTGAGATGCAAACACCCGTCACTGGTGCTCCACGCTCAAACAGCGATGCCAGGACAGGCAGAAATATCCGCTGAGCCTCCCGCAGCCCGGTTCCACCAGCACCACCGTGGAATTCCTACGGGATTTGCCAGCTGGGCTGGGGTCTGCAGGCTGGCAAGCTCTGCCTGCTGTGGGGTCACTGCCAGCTGTCCCTGCTGCTGTCAAGGAATTGTCACACAAGGCAGGACATTGAGGGACTCAAAGCTGGAATTTGATGGTGACTCCGAGCTTGGAAAAACTGCAGCAGGATATATAAGGACTGGGGCTTGGGTTGGAGTCAAAACCAGGAATAAAATGTTCCTTTTGGGAGCTGAAACCCCAATCTTGGGCTCTTGAATCAATGAGTAGGAGTCAATACATTTATTGCCACCACTAGAATTGATGAAGCTGCTTCTCCTGATCGACACCGGTGTCATTCCACCACCTTCAGCTGGATTTCTGCTGATTGATGCTGCCTGGAGGGGACAGTCCACCTCTGCCTGCCCTCCCCAGGCTACCTGGAGTCTGCCAGGCCCCTCCAGCTGATGCTCCAGCCAAAGCTGCTAAAGCAAAGGCTGCTTTGTGGGTGGCGTGTTGTTAAATCATTTGGAGGCAACTGGCTGCTGAAATGGTGAACGTGTCACAGAGTCAGGTCAGCCTCTGATGGTTCCATTAACTTCATGTAAATAAAAGCAAATCAAGAGGGCAATCACTCTCTCTGGCTGAGGGAAGCCAAGCTGGTGCTGTGGCTCCCTTCCTGCTAAACCGAGCAAAAGCAAATTGGCTCTTGAGGGATTTTTTCCAGAAAAGCCATTCCCGAATAGCTCCAGGGCTGGGCACACATTTGTTCTTAAACAACCCTGCCTTTTTCTGACTGAACTTCAGCTCCTGGATGTGGACTACGAGGCAGAAAGATGAGGGGGAAATGATCTCTGTGCAGGACATTTGCACTCCGTGCCAGCCCAGGGGAACTGCTGAGTGTGGATTTTGTGGACATGCTCCCTGCCCACCCCTCCTCTCCCCTGCCCGCTCAGGCTCATTCCCTGGGTCACAGCTGACAGCAGATTTGTGCTCTCCTGTCGACAGGCTTGGCTGGCAGCACAGTGAGATGCTCTGGCGGGGAACTGATAGCTCCCCTCATTTTTCTGTTTCTCCATCTCACGTCCTGAACCCTGACGTTTTATTCCAGGATTAAGTGACACAAACCCTATGATGTACACACACAGCCTGGTTGTACAGCAGCCCATACACCCTTGCACAGATCAAGACCCCACGATGACTTTGTGAAGACCTATCCAAGGCTCCTCAGTCCATCAGCACATTCCCAACGAGAGAATCCCAATGACCTGCCTGGTTCGAGGGTCAGGCTCCACCTTCCTGGTCTCCCTCAGCAGCACAGCACAGACCAGCTCTGCTTTTCCCCTTCACCTCACAAAGCAGCAGGATCCTCTCCCCAGGAATCCCACAGCCCAGCCTCCCGTGGAAGAGAGCCAGGAGGTGCTGAGCACTGGTACTCTCGTGCTCCAGGCCCTGAGGAGCAGCTCAGGGGCCCGAGAGCGGCAGGAGAATTGCTCATTCCAAACACAGCCCCTGCTTCCAGCCCGCCGCTCCCCTTGCCAAGAGAAGTGAGAATTATTTGTTACACCTTCCTTCTTCCAAAAGTAAACTGCTGACCCTTTCTGGAACAATGCTCTCTGCCTCTCCATCAACATGGAAACCCTGGAACAAAAGGAATCACATCCCCACTGTGAGCAGTTCTTTTGAGAAGGTGTTGGTAGTTTCAAGGACAATTTGGGGGGGAAAGGACAATTTGGTTTTCTAATTTTTTTTTGGCCACAGGCCCACAACAGCAAGTTTTCATTCCTGAGCCACCTGGGGTAGTGGAAGGTGTGCCTGCCCATGGCAGGGGGTTTGGGTTGCAAGGGACCTTAAAGCCCATCCCATTCCACCCCCTGCCATGGGCAGGGACACCTCCCACTGTCCCAGGCTGCTCCAAGCCCCGTCCAACCTGGCCTTGGGCACTGCCAGGGACCCAGGGGCAGCCACAGCTGCTCTGGGCACCCTGTGCCAGGGCCTCCCCACCCTCACAGGGAAGGGATGGAATGGGAATATTTGGGAACACTGCAGCTCCCAGGTATTCTTTCCTCCATTTCCTTCCTGTTGCAGAGAAGAATGAAGTCTCTCTGTACCTCTCATGCCCAAAATCCCTCGCCTGGAGAGTGCTGCCACCATGGTGTGCCCTCAGGTGGGATGGCTGGGACTTCATCACAACCTTCATTCACCTTCAAACCCAGTGATGGATTTTGGGCAGGATTTCCTGGGCTGTGGGCAATGCTCTCCATGGGCACAGGATATATCCCAGGAAGCTTGCCCAGGGAATCAATCAGCAGGCGGAGCTTACAGCAGCCTGAGGGTTGATGTCCAGTGGCAGAAGAGGTTTGCTCCTGAGTCAGACCCAGGAGGGAAGCAATGAACCCTTTCCCTGCGTGGATCCGGCCATCCCTGTGCTCAAAGCTGCACCCCGGAGCAGGACAGCCCCTCTGCACCGGCGGGAAAAGAGGCAAACAGGCGCTGGGTGGCTTTCCAGAGCTGGTTCAGCACCCTAAATGCCTTGTGGGAGTCCCCTTGCAACAACCCAGCTCTGCTTTCCAGCTGTAGCCCCTCAGTAAATCCATGTGGGGGCACCCAGGATATTGCCGTGGGGGTGACCAGCAAGCCCCGACCCTGGGACGAGCCTTCCAAGCCACATCAGCTCCTTTTGTGGGAAAAAAGTGCAATTTCCACCACTACGGGTAATTTTAGATGACTCCCACCCAGTCTGCTTGCTGAAGTCCGAGTGCATCTGAACAGGGAAACTCCAGCGCCAAAGCGATTCCAATCTCAAAAAAGAACCCCTTGCCAGGAGAGGGGGACGGGAATAAAAGCAGATAAATGTTGTTTTGGATTCGCAGTCCAAGCCCGTTAGCGGGAGGGTGTTTGAGCTGAGGGGAATCCAGCTGCAGGCACTGCCCTCTCGTGGCGCGGGGTTAAAATCTCGCTTTTCCAAAAGCAGAGGATGACTCCTGGCAGCATCCCCGCTCCAGCTCGGCCCCGGGAAAGCGGATCATCACCTCGGGGAGCAGAGTGAGCAGAAACATCTGCTGCGAAAACTGCGTGTAAAGGGTACGCACAGCTCTCTATCCCTGCACTCAGATCGTGTTTTATGCCTCTTCACCCCAAATCCTTGGGTTTTATCCTTCTGAAGCTGTTTTTATGCAGCTTTCCATGTCCTGTTTACACACCTTGCAGAGAGAAAGAGGCTGAAATATAATTTACCCTTCCAATGCCCCCCTCTGCAGCGCCTGAATGCTCTGAAATATCAGGGAAATACTTCCCTGAGGGAGCCAAGATGACATGAGCTGGCACAAAAAGCCTCCAGGCAGAGCATCCACTGATCCCGAACACCCTCAGGAAGCAGCACACCATTCCCTCTGCATCCTGCGGCGGCGAGATGCCTCTTTCTCTGATCCCAGTCCCGGGCATGGCTACGCCATCTCCTCCAAAAGCCCTTTCCAAAAATAATCAGGCTGAGGCAGACACGGAGCACGGAAAGTTTTAGCCCAGGCTGTTCCCATCCGACGCTGCTGAGCACAGATGGAAACGGAGCAACGGGGAGGGCGACCCCAGGTTTTGGCTATCTGGGGCGCACTCACCTCCGCGTCCCTGTCTCCTGGAAATGTGGGACAGGAAAAGAGGGGATAATAAAACCTCCCACACGGAGATCAGGAGTTATTATCAGTCATGAAGTGACATCAGCCTGGTGGGCCTTTCCCTGCAGCCTCTCCACAGAGCTCCGCTGCCCGCCGGGTTTCCCTCTCTCCTGCTTTTCCAGCGACAAGTCCCAGCCACAGACGAGGCTTATCAAAACCCCATTTCCCAGCTCAGGGATGCAGCTGGCAGTCCCAGAGAGGGCATTTTGCTAAACAGGAGCCCACAGAACTGCTCAGAACGGACCGTGTTCCCAATCTCCCCCGCGCTGGGCCGCACGCATCCCGCGGAGCACGCGGGAGAGGCTTCCCCAGCCCGCGGTCCCGCAGCTCCCCGGGGGACAATAAACTTATATGAACTGGAACAGCCACTATTGGAGGTTACAGCACCGGGGCCAGCCAGGGAGTTAATCCCAGACCTGCTTTCCAACAAGCATCAGACTCTCCCGTCGTTCAGGTACCTGGCATTTGGGCCCGCACTTCCCAAGGTTTTTGGCTCGCGAGCGCCTCTCTCCTGGTGCTGTTTGAAACACCACAGACCCCTCTAGTACCATGTTTATCCCCCCCATTCCAGGATTTCCTCCTCCTGAGGAGGTGCACGCCAACCCACCCCGAGCCATCACCGAATTCGAGCATTTTGGGTGATGCAGCAAGGCAAGGCGGAATTTCCCAGCTGGAAGAAGCCCTTGCACTGATCTTTGCATGTCCAGCAGGCAGATTTGCAGCGTTTAATCCCACTTTATCAGGCCAGGGAAGCACCAAAGCACATGTTTAAATGTAAGCCTGGCTTATATTTAAATTAGGCAGAGCTGACATGAGGGTGCAATCAGCACAGAGGATAAACTCCTGTGTTGGGATGGATCAACACCTCACACGGAACAGCTTATCAGTTTTCCTTTCTGGAATACACGCTGCTCCCTGAAATCAACCTTTCCCAGGAAGGTAATTCCATATTATCAGTATGTTTCCAACAGACACTATCCAACTCTCCTTCTCACACCACGGGGTAGGATTGCTGCCACGTCGTGACAGGAATTTCAGGCTCAGAAGCATTACACGGCCCCAGCAGAATGATGGATCTGCTTCCAGGGGGTGAAAAAGCCCCAAGCCAAACAAAAACCAGGAAAAAGAAAAAGCCCTTTCGATAACTCGATTTTCCTTTTTCCACGTTATATTTTTCTCCCAGCTCTCACATCTTTGTGAAGCATTCCCGGTGCCGCTCTCCCGCAGCCCAGCCGTTCTCCTTGGGGTAAAACATCGGGAAAACGCGCGACTCCGAGCCAGGGCTGGAACTCAACCGCTCTGCAAAGTGAAAGTACTGCGGGGTTGGTACCTTCCCAGTGAATTCACAGTGTTAAAAATCAATAATAACTCAGCAATCCCACAAAACTGCAGAATTAATTCAGTGGAAGAAGCCAGCAAAGCCTTGGAAGTTTTGCTGATATATAAAAAAAAAAAATCAGAAATTATCAACTTTCAAGGCACCTTAAGTAATGTGGAGGAAGAATTGCACACTACAAAAATAACCTGGAACATCCAAGGGGAATCTGAAGAGCTCTGGTCTTATTTTGAGGTTGAAATGTGCTGCCCTTAACTTTTGAGATATTTCATAAAATTAAACATGGAAGAGCCGAGCAGCCTCTCTTCTAAAGGTGTTTAGCACAAACAGCGAGATCAAATTCGTAACAATATAAATACTGATCTTTTCCAAGCAGTAAAAAGCAGTTAAAAAACCACATTAAAAAAGCATTCAGGGAATTTGTTTTAATTCCTCACTACCATATGAACGCAAAATAAGTACTTTTGGAAATACTCTCACTGCTTAAATAAATTTAAGTCCCCGAATAAATAGCAAGGCAAGTGGTTTTTTGCCTTGCTTGAATTTTTTTTTCCACTTCTTTTGCTTTGTGATATCTGTTACCTTGCTACTTATTCCTAGCTCAAGTTCACAGCTGCAGGGAGGGCTTTTTTTTTGATTCCTCCTTGCTTTATGAGCAGATCAGCTCGAATCCGGAGGGGAATTTCATGGTTGTGGCTGTCTCCCAGCCTTCAGAGCTGAGGAAAATCTGCCTAACCTCCCTTCAACAAAAAATGTGCTGGAGCAGAGTGGTGCATTTCAATCTCAAACTAGAAAGTAAAACAACAAAAAAACCCCAAACCCCACATTTCATAAAATCAACCAGATGCCTTAGGAGGGCAAATATCTTATTCCTCTTTAATTAAAAGGTATAGCAAATAAAAATCTGGCTTTAATTAAACAGCAGGACTAGAAGATGTTATCTCCCCAAACCGCTCTGCCGCGGCGAATTAACTTCTGCGAGCCTGATTTTTGCTTGAAACCCCCACGTATCAACCCAAACCCGGCACTCTAGAGGGGAAATTCACTCTCTGTGAGAACATTTCTGTGCTCCACGATGAAGGCAGCCAGCTCCTGCATAAACCAGGAGGGGCAATGGTTTGTACTGGTTCGGGCTAAGACCAGAGCGGGTCGTGCAGAGCCACTTGATGCTGACCAACACAGCCATGGACGTTCACACAGGAGCACATTTCGCCTTTGCTTTACCTGCTGAGGGATGCAGTGAATTTAATTAGTGTTTAATCCATTTCTATTTTCAATCAAGACCTGCCCAGCTGTTTGCTCCAGTCCCTCCACGTTGCAACACCCAGATTCCTTGGAAAAAACCCCCACTTTGTATCAAGGCACCCCCAAGCAGGGTTAAATCCTGGCCTTTCCTGGCACCCCAAGCCAGGGCTGAGCCTGCTCATAAAATAGTGCAGGTGTGTTTATTGTAATCATCTCTGACTAAAAAGAAACATGTTCAGGGGCTTTAAATATAATTAGCATGAGCTACACTCCTGCCTTTAATCACTACCTTGCTGGTTAATATAATCAAGAAGGTAAACAAACAAGGATTAAGTCCATTAAATTAAAAAAATACATATTCTACTGGGAAGCTCGCAGAGGAATTTTGTTTTGTTCCGCTGCTGCGGAGCATCATTTTACTTCTGCGTGGCAAATTATTTTTAACATAAAAATACTTGTCTTGGGAGGAGACCTCTCCTTTCCCTGCTTCCCTAAGACAGAGGCAAAATAAAACCCCCTTTATTCAGGTTTCATGTCCCATGCAAGCACTTTGCTCTTTCGTGGCATCTTTCCCTGCAAGACATCCGAGTGCTTTAAAACGTTTAACTGTGCATCGAATTAAAGATAGGCTTGGACTAACACACCTGCTGCTCTGCCATGTATCCCAAACGAGATGTTGGGTATAAAACCAGGTTTCAGGCACGGGAATCGGTGTTCATTGTTGTAATGAGCGTGTCTGGACCCGTTTTGATCCCAGAAAGCGCCCGAATCTGGAACTGACTTTAGCCCGCTTGGACATGGGACGGGATATTCTGAAAATGAGCTTCATCGTAACACCCAGGGCTCGTTCCCCCGTGGGATAACCCTTTATTCCACCTGGGAAGCTCCGTTCAAACGGCGCCTAAACACAGGAAACGCTCGTATCAGCAGAGATAGAGGCAGGAGGCTTTAACACGCGGCTCGCTGCGATCCCCAAGTTCCACGCTCGCAGGGGAAAGCCTGGATAAACAGGGGCACGTGGCTCCAGAGCTGCTGGGATGCGGGCACATCGTGCAGCTCCTCGCACACACAGCGGACAGCCAAGGCTCCCTCCCTGCTTCCCTACCTCCGGCGCAAAGCAGCCCCCGGCATCTTCCGTAGCCCTCTAACACCAGACCCCGCAGCGGTGCCGGGGCAGGGGCAGCCAGCCTTGCCGGCATCTTTATTGATGCAGGATGTGAGGTAGCTGACCCACCGGCCTCCCCTCGGAATAAAGGCACCTTTTGTGCCAGGCTCCTGGGATGCGGAGCGCCCGAGTTCGGAGGGAAATGGGAGAGCGTCACGGTAACGGAGCGGAGCGGGGGTGCAGCCGGGAGGGGTCCCTCCGACAGTCACACCGCCGGGGTTTCCAACAGTTGTGGCTGTTTTTGGGGTTTTTAAAAATTTATTTATCTTAAATCACATCATAGCTGTGCCAAAAAGACACCTGAGGGGAAAAAGAAAAGAGAGAACCCCACGGCATTCTTCACCCGCTCGCAAATGAACACTGACATTTCCACTTAGGGAGGAGAAAACCATCGGAAAGGGAATATTCCTCCCCAAATCCTGCATTTTCGAAGCGGTGCAGGAGCCAAGGCAGGTTCAGAAGATGCTCTGTGGATAAGTGGCAGTTGAGACACGAGCCTGGGAAGCGTGACTGATGCGACTGAGCCCAATTCCCAGGAATTATTTGATAAATGCACCATTTTATTCCCTCTGAGCAGCTCCCCGAGCTCAGGGAATCTCAGTGCAGAGAGACCCCAGCAAGGTCCCTGCCACCTCAGAAACGGAGCTCATGGGGTCTTTACTTTGTCCATGCTCAGAGAGGGATTAAGCGGGACCCTAAATAAAGCCAGGCTCAAACACTTCCCTCCACTAGGTCAGAGATGAAGTTACAACTTCAGAAATGCTTGAAAACTGCAGCTTTTGCAAGGAAAATGTCCATCAGCTTTCCTATTCTAGTGGCTGGTTAGAATGCTAATTCAAAGTCCAGGTCTAATCAGAATTCTAAGTCCAAGTCTAATCAGAATTGTAAGTCCAATCATAATTATAATTCTATGTCCAAGTCTAATCAGAATTCTAAATGTAATTACAATCCTAAATCCAAGTCTAATTTTAATTCTACGTCCAAGTCTAATCAAAATTCTTAATCTAATTACAATCCTAAGTCCAAGTCTAATTTTCGTTCTATGTCCAAGTCTAATCAGAATTGTAAGTCCAAGTATAAATATAATTCTATGTCCAAGCCTAATCAGAATTGCAAGTCTAATTAGAATTCCAAATCTAGGTCCAAGTACAATTGTAATTCTAAGTCCAAGTCTTATCACAATTCTAAAAGTCTAATTAGAATTCTAAGTCCAAGTATACTTAAAACTTTATGCCCAAGTCTAATCATAATTCTAAGTCTAATTAGAGTTCTAAGCCTAATTAGAATTCTACTTTTAAGTCTAATTAGATTTATAATCCTGACTCTAAAAAATAAAATTAGATATACCCGTCCCAATACAATTGCAAAGTTTTCCTCCGCAATATCTGTGTTTTCAGAAGCCAAACACTGATTTTACAGCGCGCTAAAAATGTTTCCTAAAAACTGAGAAGACTTTTGCTTATAACCAACAGTGTTTTTATGATTTTCCCGTCCTAATTTTGGAATCAAAAGGCAGGGAAAAAACCTGAACAAACGCCCTTTTACACAGAAAATTTAGTTTCGTTGGGAAAAATAGAAATCTTTAAAAATGTCCATTTCTAAGAGCAACGGGGTGAAAATCTGAACAAAGCAGGTCCCGTTTCTGCCTCTCATCATTCCTTGCCTGTGGAAGTCTGACTCCCGGAGCTCATCTGCTCTGTCAGACAGAAAGGTGACCTGAACCACATCTGTCCAGAGGCAAATTCTTCCAGAGGGAATTCTGTTTCACAGCCACACGTGCTGGGCGTGTGTTTTTTGTTGTAAATACATCGTGTCAGGGATGAGTTAAAGGGATGGCAAGAACCAGACGCAGCTCAGCTCCACTTTGAGGACAAGAAATATCCGTGCACTGAGTGGGTTTGCTTTTTTTTTTGAAGGAAAAGCTATTCCAAAGTTAAATAATATTCAAATCATAGGCTGAGCGCTTGGAATAAATTACAGCTCTCACGGAGCGATAAATTTCTCTCTGTGCCCTTTGAAGAGGATTTCAGGTGTTTATGAGCTCCTTCTGCTTTTCCCAGAGTCTGGCTCATTCCTGGGGTGCTTTGGAGCGGGGGAAAGGCCTGTGGGGCTGGGAAGGTCGGAGCCCCTTGGATCGTGTCCATCCCAGTCCCAGCACGGAGCCGGTGGCTCCATGCGGCTCCGGTGCCGAGCCAAATTCCCGGCTGCTGGAAATCAAGGTTGGAGACGAGCAATGTCCCATCATCGTCCCATCATCCTCCCATCGGCCAGGGCCACTCAACGGGGGCAAAATGAGCCCTTTCCGCTCATTTTCAGGGCAACCAGCTGAAACAAAAGTGGGATTTTTCCAAGGCAGTGATTTTGACAGGAGCAGAGACAGATTGCAAAACATTTTGAAACTCCTGCTGTCCCGACACCTGCCAAATCTCAGGGCTTGCCACAGAGTGGGACCGAACCCAGCAGGGACTTCCAAACACCATTAAAATTGGGATGAGATGATCTATAAGAACGAAACCAATTCCTTGCTGCCTTAGAGCCTTCTCTCCGTCCCTTCCCGCAGCTCCCTGGAACACCCCCTCATGTTTTCCCAAAACCTGCTGATGCCCTGGAAGCCACGAGCCATCCACGATATGTCCTGGCTGATGATAAAGGCACCAAGAACAGCAGCAGAGCCAGAGATGGTTGGGACATATTGCAGCAGGAGAGAAGTAGGATTGGTTTGGAAGTTGGGATCATCGGGCAGTTGTCACCACTCGGTGATGGTGGGGACCAAAATATCCCTTTAGAACACCAGGATCCCTCTCCACCTCCCATTTAGGAAGAGGCTGGAATAAGGTGGAGGAAGATGGCAGCTAACAATGATTCCTGGAGCTCCGGAAATTGGTGGAACTGAGATAAATTAAGAGGCAGAGGAGATGTCACAGTCTGTGCTTTACGTGCTCATGGAGCGTCGCTAGGAAGAGCACCACCATAAAACACCAAACCAAGCTTCTCTATCAAGAAAGAACATGGATCCACTCCTCTGGAGGCTGAAATAAACCATCAGTATTTTCCTCACTCATTTCCCTCCCAATTCCAGAAAATGTTCATTTTCCAAAACATTTTTTCAAATTTTTGGAAGTATCCTGTTACTGCTGCTAACCTGACTGGTCACCCTCATCTGTGCCCCGAAGCAGAAACCCCAAAAAAGTGAGTGAAAACAAAACCAAACCGAAACATAACAAAAAACAGAAAAAGGGATCAATTGAATTCATTAAAATTCTGATTTTTAAAGCACTATTGTGACAAAAAAAAAAAAAAAGTGTAGTTTAATTTGGCAGCGTAAAACAGGGAGCCAGCAGGAGCAAAGGCAAAATTCATCCATGCTCTCCTAGGTGCTTCAGCAAGCGCTTTGTAAAGCATTTACTTTGGGGTTGGGTGGTTGATCCCACCTCTTTCTTCCTCCCCAAGAAAAATCCAAGAAGGAATCAATGTTGTTTGAGTTAAACTTCTTTTTCTTTCATCCCTTAGGCCAGCAAACAGTAGGGAAAGAAATGTTCTGATCAAACATGACATTTCATTGTATCTGAGACAAAATGCTTCAGTTTTGGCTCGGGGTGAATTTTACACTATTTAAAAACACAACATTCAACCAAATTTAGCCTCATAATATCTTGTTGAAATCAAAATATTTCCCGTCTAAAGTTTCAGAAATAAACCAGTTTTAATTAGGGGAAACCCCACCCTTTTCATTTAGATGTAACTTATATTCAACACCAGCTCACAAAGAGTTTTTGTCAAATTAAAAAATGCGCAATTTGGGCACATCAGCTCAACATATCCTGGGCTTTGGTTGGAGGAGGAGCCACTCTGTGGCCCTGATGTGCATTTTGGGTACTTGATTATTGCCGGGTCTGTCTGTCCTAGGCTGCTTTTGTGCCAGGTGCCGTAGAAGACACTAAGAAAATTATTATTATTATTATTATTATTATTATTATTATTATTATTATCATCATTATCTGGGTGCTGCTGGTTGGAACATTTCACCAACAAAACAAATCCACAAAATTCCCCTCCTTTTCCTTTCTATCTTTGGATTGAGCCGTCTTTCCTTTGGCATCCCCATGGAGCCAGCAGCTCCGGCTACACTTGAGGCCTGATTTGAGGGATAGGATCAATAGCAAAGAGCAGCAGAAAGAGATGATCACCCACACAAGGCTGTAACAACATCATAATATCTGCTCTGGCTCTTCGGTGGCTCTGAAAACGTGCAAGTATGGTTGGGGAGATGGAAAATAATATGAAACACTCACTAACAGCATGTAGCGTAGAAACTCCGAAAACCACCGCAGCCATTGCCTCACAGATGGTCAAATGAACAACATGTTTCTATTCCTGTATTTAATTAAATCTTAATTATGCCACCAACAGGGTTCAAAACAGCATTATGAAACAGCTTGCATGAATAGCAGAACACGATTGGCTGAGGGGGCTTTGAACTCGGGTAATTATCTCCCCAAAAAAGCGCTCACGGTGGGGCTGTAAAGCCCCTCTGCCAGGCGGCCCAGCGCACCAAGGCTGGAAGTAGATTGGTGCAGAATAAACCCAGCCCAAGGTGTGGGGCTGACCTGTGGCGAGGCAGATGGAAAATTACCCGTGGGAGCAGTGGGGAGACGCTGGGAGCCCGAGGGAGGCTCCCCACACCCGGATCAGGCCCCACTCTGCCTCTCACCTTTGTTGGTCCAGAAGGAAATCGACCAACTCTAATTTAATTCTTCCACCAGCCAGCCACGTGAGCTAATTAAAAGCAGCTGCCTGAAATATTCCTTTGAATTATCTTTTTTTGCTGTTGACAGAAGGCCCTTTATGGAAAAGAAATCTTTTGGAGGATCTTTCTCTTTCATTGTTAATATGGCAGCTAAAAAACAACAACCACTTGTAAGAGCACTTTCCCAAGGAGTCCAGCTTATTGCGGTGCTTCCCTGAGCAGGGGGCTGGGAAGGCCCATCCTAAATTCATCTCCCAGGATTTTCTCCCACCTTTTAATGCCATTTCAAGATCCTTGTCAAGCTGATATGCAGAGCAGGGATCACCTGCCCCTTTCACACTTAAAAGCATCACAGGGAAGAGCTACTAAACATCTGAGAGCATCCAAGGTTCACCAGTCCCACAAGCCACAGGTTCAAGAAAAACACAAAAGACATTAAAAAATAAAACATTGCCAGATTCAATTTTTATGAAAGCTTTCCTACTTTGGCAATATTTTCTTCGGTGGGCACTCACAACACCTCCAGTGTTGGTCTGAAAATATCATTTCTATGTGCAGATCAGCAGAGGGCAAAAGAAGGAAGATGAAGAAATCATTGTATCATTGTGTTTTAATTTCTTTTTTCCCTTGAGGTACTAAAATTTAAGCCATTCCTTTGAAAAATCAATAGGAAAATGATGCAATTTATGGATGGTTACATAAACTCTTCTGGGTTTTTTATGGAGGTGGGCAGAGAGAAGGTGGAAAACAGGGCTCTGTGTGGATTTAAAATTTCAAATTAAAAAAAAATAAAGAGAGAAAGAGAAAGAAGAAAGAGAAAAGGAAAGAAAAAGAGAAAAGGAAAAGTAAAAGGAAAATGAAAAAAGAAAAAGAATGAAAGAAAAAGAAAAAGAGAGAAAAAGAGAGAAAAAGAGAAAGAAAAAGAAAAAGAGAGAAAAAGAGAAAGAAAAAGAGAGAAAAAGAGAAAGAGAAAGAGAAAGAGAAAGAGAAAGAGAAAGAGAAAGAGAAAGAGAAAGAGAAAGAAGAAAAAAGAAAAAGAAAAAGAAAAAGAAAAAGAAAAAGAAAAAGAAAAAGAAAAAGAAAAAGAACTGCCCCACAATTTGTGAGGGTTAGATTTCCAGTGAAAACTATAAATTGGCAAGGAAAAGTTTTAAATTTTTCAAATTTTAACCTCCTCTGCCCACCTTTGGAGGTATTATTCCAGATGAACTCAAATTTCTAAGGAAAAGAGGCCCCTTCCAGAAAAGCACTTGTGATAATACAAAAAAATCAATTGGATGAGGGGAATTCACTTCACCAAGAAACTTATCCCTCTTTGAATGTTCCATTGGGTGGGATCAGCTGCATTCAGAAAAAACCCCTCCATTGGAAATGCAAATGTTCTTCAGGAACATGAAGAATGGGAAACCCCTGGATGGAAGAAATCCTGGCTGGGGACACCTTTAAGTGTGTGGCAGAGAGGAGGAGACCGTGGAAGTCTCCAAAGTGTCCTCACACCCCAAGTTCTGGATGCTCCTCGGCATCCCCTGTTGGGCTGCACCCACTCAAGGATGGAGGAACCTCCGCCACCGCCTTGCTAAGGTGACAAAATCCCAGGGAAATGTGTGCATGGAAGCCTTTGCTCCCTCAAATTTCCATTTTGGAATGAAATCTGACCGACACACACCCAGTGCTCCCGCTTCCTGCAAAATCCCACCACGTCTGCCGAGATAAGAGCGTCTTTTCACAACCCTTACTCGCACTCTTTTTGTCTTCAACCTAATTTTTACCCATTCATCTTAAAAGGAGAGCACAGTTTTGCTCAGGCTTTCCTTTTTTTCCCCAGTGAGGCCTCCCTCCCTCTCCCTGAAATCCCCAAAATCGCTGACACAGTGCGCTCCTCCAGGAATCCAGAGCCTTTCCCACTGAGTTACAAGCTGCCAAGGAGGCTATATTATAACAAAAGGAGTTTTTATATCCTCCTGTAGGCAGAACACTGGGAACTGCCATGAAATGTGCATTATCCAAAGGGGATTTGTTGATGGATAGAATCAACTTATTTAGGAAATTTCCAGCTGATCTGTAAACACGGCCCGGAGAAGGACGGAGACAGCAACAGTGGTGCAGGCGGTGTCTGAACCCTCTTGGCCCCCATCCTGGGACTTAATATCTTAATAACTTGTCCTTATGAGTCACTGCAGGGAAGGAGCCAGGATTGCTCTTGTCACACTGGAGAAGTGGACTGGAAGGCTGTGACGGACTGAGCGGCTCGAGGTGGGGCTGGGTGAGACGTGTCCATCGTGGCAGGGATGGTGTCATTTGCCAGGGACCTTGTTTAAAGGATTGAAAGGAAAAATAACACAGAGGGGGAAAGAAGAAGGTAGGTGAAGATGAAAAGGAAGAGATAGGGAGTGAAAATTTTAGGCAAACACCTCAGTGAACTCTACGCAGGTGTCTCCAGCCCCGGTCCAAGAGATCAAGCAGTCCCTTTCGGCATTAAACTTCTTGATTAAATCAGTGAAGAGCTCTAATGGCTCCCAGCAGGCCAAGCCTGAATTTTCACCAGATCAGCACGATTTGGTCAATCCCAGATTCCCTCAGCTGTACAGAGAAGTGCCCACAGATTCTGCCCCTGCACCCAACAGGAACCTGTTGAAATGAAATGCAAGCTGTGACAGCAAAGAGAGCTGGCAGCAAATGACCACAACTGATCAATACAGAGGTTAAAAACCCGGGTGAGGGGTGATTTTTTTCTCCCTTTTGGTTCTGCATCACTGGCAACGCAATTTTTGCAGGCTGAGCTACAGTCACACAAATCCACCCCGTCCACTCCCTCGCACTGATTCCCCTGAGCAGAAGCTGATAAGAAAGGAAGGAAAGGCTCAGGGAAAGAGCAAATCTTCACATCTGTGTTAGACTTCACCCAGGAGTGAATTCTGCCTGTCCCAATGGCACCAAAGCAAAGCAAACCTGAGAGAAAACAGCGGGGAAAACAACGTGTTTAACACGCAGGATTTGCAGGGTGAACCCGAGCTCTCCAAGTGGCTCTGTAGCCAGCAAAGTGTAAAAGCAGCACCTTGCGAGTCCTTGGCCGTTCCTCGCACACAAACCTGCCAACTCCAGCAGCAAAGTCAGCCTGGATTTGTGTTGGAGCTGCAGATCCAGGCCGGCTCTGCGAGAGGGAGCTCCATCCCCCCCCGGTTCCCGTCTTCCCAGGACACGTTATCCGAAATCCTCCCGCCGAGTCCGATTCCTGGCACGGACGTGGGAACAGGAAGGAGCCCTGTGAGATGTTCGGGTCCCAGCCCACGTCTTGCAAAGAGACACCAGAGCTGCCCAGACAAGGGAGCCGAATTTTCCCACCCCAAAAATTCCCCTAGAACGGTGCTTTCCTTTGCAACTTGCCATGAACTCCATTTCCTTGCCAAGAGTGGGGGTAAGAGGGGAAAGGATCTGTCATGCACTACCCCTCTCATTCATCCTTCTTTTCCTCTAAAAGGAAAAAAGGGAGAGAACAGGGAATTGCTCGATAATATAATTAAAATATATTTATTTTTTGCACTCCCTGATTTTCTCTGCTTTATCCCCTTTCTGCTGACAGGGAGACCCTTCCAAAAGAAAAGTAAAAGAGAACAAAGTAAAGGAATGAAAGAATTTGTCCCCAGAAATATTTCTCTGCTTTTCTGCTAAACAGGGGAGTCTTTTATGCGAATATTTCAAAATGAAGGTTTGGATGGGGTTCCCCTCTTTTTAAGAAGACATAAAAATACAAGAAGTAAGATTTCTTCCATATTTAATTTTTCCCTGAAAAAAATGCGGGCGATCTGAAAGGATCGGTGAGTTTGACACTAATTTCCAAATTAAAAACGTAGGCATGTCTACATTTCATTACTTCCTCGTGGTGAGAAACACTGAAGGGAAAATATTAAAAACTGCAACTTGCAAGGAACGACAATCATGATTTTTGTGCGAGGTGTGTTTTCCAGCAAAAACATTTAAAGAAAAGAGGAAAAAAAAAGAGAGAGAGATAGCGAGAGAACAAATCTTATCAGTGACATGTTTTGGTCCCTGCCTATCCAGCAGCCTCTTGATTTTTAACCCCAGAGATTTGAATCTAGGTCAAGAGTCCGCCCGCCCTCCTCCCCCGGCGCAAGACCGAGCCTATCGCTCCTCAGGTTAGAAATGCCTTTTGCAAAACTCTCCTTGGGTCAGCGATTAGACCGAGCTCAAGGCCAATTCATATTCCATATGAATCAGTTGGTCCAGTCCTGGTGACAACAGCCAGAATATCAAATATACCCCAAAACCGGCCTACTTGATGATATTTAAAACATATGGCACGACCACGGGCCCGGCCTTTCCATAGCTTCACGTGTGCGTGTTACTGATACGCTGAGTTTTATAATGAAAATATTAGGACACGTTGGATTGCTGGCCCCCTCCCCCCTCCCCTCCGCCTGGAAGGATTTCATCACATGTCTGCTCCGCTCCGATTTGGGGATTTATCTGTGCTCAGTGCCCGGCAGATGTTTGCTTGCAAATCGCTCTGCACTGGCCTCGCCTCGCTCCTGCCGCGCTCACCGGGAGCTGGTGTTCCCCCAGTCCCCGTGGGGAGCAACACTCCTGGGGATGGAGCTGGGAACAATGCTGGGAACACACACTGGGATTGGAAAAGCCCCACCCGATCTCATTCCTCTGCATTCACACTGTCACACAGCAGGACAAAGGTGCCAGCACTGAGATGTGCCCAAGGTCTGGGTTCGTCGGGGCTCAGCACCCACACACTGAGCACATCTGGCTGACTGACCCAAAATTGCCACTTAAAAGCCCATTTTTCCACCAGCAGGCTCACGTCATCACAAGGCAGCACATGAAAGCCATCTCCTCCAGCGACCCACACATCCTCAGCTGCACGTTATGTTTCTGTGTTTGCTAAGGCACCGCCAGCCTCGCAAGGATTTCAGGTTAAAACTCCCTCAGTCTTCACCCCCAGTAGTGTTTTTGCACAAAGAAGAGCAGTCACACTTTGGGGCTTTCAAAATTCTCGTGTCAACAAGGTCGGGCTGAAGATTGATCTTTTGTAACACTTGCAGCAACCCTGCCGCATCAAACTTCTGCTTTCCACCAAAGAGAAATTTCCGCGCTTGTGAAAACTTCCTTTAGGAAGTTCTCAGCTTCCTTGAAAACAAGGTGTCTATTTGCAACCAATATATATATATATTTTTTTTTTACTATTTGCTTTCTGAATCAGTTTTTCAGTGTGTGCTCCCAGCAAAAAAATCAGACCCCGCTGCAAGAAAAGAAAAAAAACCAGGGAGCAACACTAATTACAAAATATCAGAGCCCCGGTTGCACAACATGCCATGAGACGCTGACGTTTCTGGCTGTTAATTTGGGCTTTGCCTCGTAAGCCAGAAGGTATTTGTCCCACCAGCCACGCCAAAGGTTTGGGAAGTGCTGTTTGTGCCTGCGTGGCGATGAACTGGAGACCCTGGATCTCCATCAGCCACCCAAATCTCGCAGCTCCCAAGGCGATGCCAGCCCGGGATACACCGGAGGCGATGGAAGCGTCACACCCTGTCCAAAGCTGCTCATCTCCCTTTTTATTTTTGGTGCAGCCGAGTTCTCTCTGTTCTCCTCAGGCTGCTTTCCCTGCTTAGGCAGGGAGAAGAGTTTTCCAGGGAAAATATGGTTTTATGGAGGTGAGCTCTGAGGAAGTGGCTGCTCACATGCCTGCGGGTCGCTTGCTCCCCACGAAGGACTTCGCATGGAAATCGGGTGGTTCTGCTGGAATTTAGCAGAAATTTGCCCCTGCCCCCTGGTGAGACCCCAAAAAATCAAGAGGGACAAGTGTTTCCCTGATTCACTGCAGACTTGTGTTGTTCCCAGGGTGTCACTCTTGAGCAGGATGGTAAAGGGACCTTGTAACTGTGGATCTTTGAGACATTCCTGGTTTTTTCCCCCAGTCCTTCCAGTAGTTAATGGATCATCTCTCCTCCTGTTTGGACCTGAGCTTCCACCCAAAATCTGTTGCATCTCCCGCTTCACCCTCTACCATCCTCAAGCAAATGGCTCATCCCACTGCTTCACCCTTCCCTCCCCAGTGAGACAGAATCATTTAGGTTGGAAAAGGCCTCAAGATCATCGAGTCCACCTTAATTCCAGAGCCCTCAATGGCACCTTTATCCCAACCCCAAAATATCTGCCACGAAGAACTCCAGAGGAGCTGCATTAAAGCCCACCAGACACATCTACTTCCAGAGCCCAGGGCATCCTGTGCAGCGAGGTGTCTCCAACGCTAATTCCCTCTAAATGAAAGGCTGCCCAGCAGCATCCTGAAAATCAGGCTTTGAAGCCGGCTCGCAGCTCCCCGACCCTATTATTGCTTTTTCAGATATTCCCCACTCGGTCAAAACTGTGCAGATGGCTCTGTCACGAGTGCAGGGGCAACGCTCTCGGTGTCTTCCCCACACAGGAGACGTAAGCCAGCTCATACAGAGGATCTTCCAGCTCTATTTCCTCCATGTGTTATTTTTATGTATCTTCCAGGGAAATGCGACTGGAGAATTTGAATTTAATAAGTGCGGGATATGGGGCGCTATTAAGGCTTCAAAGCACCATCGAGCAACAGTGATGGATCAAAGGCCTACGGAAATATTGCACGGAATTATTGGCCCTTGAGGAGAGCGAGACACGACAAATGCCTACTGGATCCCTGCTCCAGCCCCCTTGGGAGGAGGGAATTATTAAAGGTCGCTGCAAAGCCTGCTGAGAGCAACATAAAGTTTTGTGCTGACGGTGCAAGTTGTGGATCAGACTCCGAGTCACCTGACAGGGCCTCGAGTGGAACCGACAGCAAACTCGGGCTTTGCCAAAAGCGCCAAGGAGGAGGAAATGAAACCTCACAGCCGTATTGATGCCAGAAAAAAAAAACAAATCGCAAAGCTCAACTGATAATGAAAAAGCTGGGGGAGGTTGAGGCCGAGGACAGGTATATTTTACAGCTCTCCTCCTCCTCCAGCAGCGACTTAAAAGATGTTTTGAGCTAAAATACACAAAAATGCAGTGCTTTGCACTCCACCACAGGTTGTGATGCCTTAGGTTTTAACTTTCATATTTTTCAAATCCTGTACTGCCTAATGTGTAACTCTGAAGTTTCTTGTAGCCTGTTCACTTCTGCTCTCTCATACTAGGCAGACATAACAAAGCCTCTCCAGGCCTGCTCTCCAAGGACACTCAGACAGTCCTAGGCCCAAAAGTATAAACCAAAAGCTTCTAAAGGGGGAGCAAGCCTGGGGAAATGACATCATTAACTGAAACTTTAATTGGAGAATTAACCCTGATGTGCAAATAAACCAAACTTATAAAAGTGTGAAGAACTCATGACCTGTCGTCCATCTTGGGGTCCATCTGGGCAGTGGCCTCTGGCTCCCCAGGGGTACCTTTGAAGGCCTTACAAATAAATACCTGCTTTTATTCCCTTATTCTTGTCTAGTCTCTGTTTCTAGGAGGCTTCTCAAGGCATCATGGTGCTGCTCATCCTCCTGGCAGAGAGGGAGCGGTATTTAATTCCAGGGCTGGATAACATGGAAGCCAGGCCATACCCACAGGCCGCAGCTGCTGCCCAGGCCCTTCTCCCTCCTCGAGAAGGTTTGAGCACGTGCGTCGCCCCCTTAATTTCGTGCAGTAATTTATACACTTGAAGATGACCATACAGGGTGTTCTTCTCTCCCGCTGAGACCAAAACCTGTCCCGCCACGAGGATGCACCCAAGCACTGGAGCGCACCTTACGGCTTCAGCCAAAGGAAAGTTTCTCAAGGCCACCTCTCCTGGGAGATGCTGCAAGGCAGGCTGTGGGCAGGTGGGACAGGAATTAAGAGCCCAGGAGTTCTGCTGGAGCACTGCTCCCCACCAGCCAATCCCACTGAGGTTCAGGATACCTGAAAGAGGCCAGTAAGGAATCTGGAGAGGAAATCTGGACACGGGCCTGGAGTGACAGGACGGGGGAATGGCTTCCCACTGAGACAGGAAAGGCATAGATGGGATATTGGGAAGGAATTGTTCCCTGGGAGGGTGGGCAGGCCCTGGCACAGGGTGCCCAGAGAAGCTGTGGCTGCCCCTGGATCCCTGGCAGTGTCCAAGGCCAGGTTGGACAGGGTTTGGAGCAATCTGGGATAGTGGAAGATGTGGGATGGGACCTCCAAGTTCCTTCCAACCCAAACCATTCTGGGATTCAACGACAATAACGAGCAGGTCACCATCGCCCAGCCAAGCACACCAGGGATGCGATGGAAAGGGTAAAGGGTGCCCAGGACCCTGGGAGCAGCAGGCCCGGGAGGTTCCTACCTGCTGCCTCATCCAGACATCTTCCCTGACTCTACACATGCAGATCCACAGATGTTTTGCAGGAATGCTCTTCCTGTGCCTCTGAGGGGTGCAGCTGTTTCCCTGACCGTTTCATTTCCAGCACGTGGGCTACCGCGCACACGTTCCTTCACGGCAGGTTGGTGGCCGCAGGCCGCGTGTCTACAGCCACAACTTCATCCAGGAGACTTTGTGCTCGTGACATCCCACCAAACAGGGCTGCTGCTCCTGAGAAAACAGCCAGCCCACTCAATATTTCTGCAACAACAGCCCAAACCCAGTTACACTCATTTATGAATTTTTATGGCTGCTTCTTTTAAATTCAACCAAGCCCTAAGTTTTGAGGGCTTGTTTGTTTGGCTTGGGGTTTTTCCACCTAATTGTTTTTGAAAGAAATAATGGGCCTTTCCTGCTTTTCCCTCCCCAGATCTCGCTAGGAATGTCAAGCCTGGTTTCCCCTGGATTTGTTGAGGGTCCCAGAAGTGGAACTCGAGCTTCTGGGGGTCCAGTTGAGCCTTTAACAAAACTATCTTTTCTCTTCAAAGTTTATTCAGGTGCCTGAGTTAAACAGGTGTTGGTAAAGACAAAGAAAAAAGCAGAAGTTTTAATCAGTCTAAGAAAAATAATTTCCTCTCTCAGCTGAGCAAAGTTGGCTCTCCCTTCTGATGTTGTGAGTGTAGTTACTCAGTAATTATTTTTTCTTCCTTAAATGGAAGATTTCAACCTTTCAGCATCAAATTAAACACCAAAGTGAAACCAAATCAGCTGGTAGCCAAGAAATTTGATCAGAAGGTACCAGCCCATTGCTGCAGCAGAAACCTAAACTGCAACACATGGAGGTGAAGGACTCAGGGTGCCTGGTTTTCCAAAATAAATCATATTTCCCTAGGAATGCTGGCACGTTTCACAAAATGTTGTTCTGTTTAGAAAACAAACTTTTTTTCCCCTCAGTAACAGGTTTTTCTTTGTCTCCTTGGAGAGAAGCTCACCAGTCACGCAGGGGGTTCTCCAAGGCATTATCTCTTCCCTCTTCCAGGCCACTGAAATCCGGGAAAGCAACGCCCAAAGGACCCAAACCTTGAGGCAGAAGCTCCCTTTTAAGCAGATGTGTGTTTGGGGAGGATGAACCCAACTGCCAAACCAGCAGAACTCTTCCTTTCCAAGGTCCTGTCTCTGTGATCCCACAGCCAGGCTGCCGGGAATGGGAACGCTCCAAAGGCAGGGCTTTTCATCACTGGGAAAGATGAAATCACAGGGGAATTGCAGTGCTGTGGGATGACAAAGGAGGACAGAGGTTGCCTGTTGTTATCCACACAAAGGAGAGCTCCAGAGTTTGCAAACCCTGAGTAGCTCAGGTATCCAAAAGCCAAGGTGAGGTTCAGAGCTGGCCAAAGAACCTGCAAACAACTGATTTTAACTGACCCTCCCCTCTTCTCCTGGAAAACTCAGTTTTTCCCACTTGAGAAACCCTAACAAATCTTCCCTTGTTTTGCCCTGGCGTTCAGAATTGGGACCTTTCCAAATCGTGACAATTCCCAGCACCCCAGCAGGCGCGCCCAGCTCCTGGGAGCGTTTTTCCCTCTGCAGGCAGAGTTACCATGTCAGGTTCGTTGTTTTGGCTCCCCTCTCCCTGTCTGACCTGCCAAATGCTGCACCTCGGTGCTTAAATTCCAGAGGCAACAGTTCCATTCCATCCCCAACAATTAAAACTTTGCTTTGAGAGAGGTTCTTCCCTGGGCCCGTGAAGAAAACCACTTCTTGCAACAGCAGCATAATTACCCCAGGGCTTTGCTTTGCTTTTCCAGTACCTCGTTTCCATCTTTTCACCTCACAATGCTGTCAACTACGAGGCCGGTTCACCTCTAGGATTCTGGTTAATCCTCAAAAATACTGGAATGGAGGAATACAAACAGCAGGCTTGGAGCAACCTGGTCTAGTCAAAGGTGCAACAATCTCTTGTAAGCTGGTGCTGCAATGCCAAAGAATTTAAGAGAAGCCTGACCCTTCCAGCCGTGCCTGGATGCTGTTGGAACACCCAGGCTGGCTTTGGATTCACCTTTATATTAGTGGGAAGCCCTTCTTTCCCAATTTAACAAGGCCGGAAACGGGAGAGGAAAAGGTGAGGAGAACAAAATATTTCCCATGCTTTGATTTTCCAGTTCATGAAACAATATTTTCATTTCTCCTAGCCCAGGTTTTTAAGCTACAGTTGCTACTGCTGCAGCCACAATTAATATTCCACTTCCCAAAAAAGAGGGGAAAAGAAGAAACAATTTCTTGCCCGTGGATTCCCAGGGAGACATTCCACTCGGCTCTGCAATTAGTGGTGGCCTCAGGCAAGTGATCTAAAATAGAAATGTTATTTTTGGAATCACGATAGCCACCAGTTTTTACTCCCCAGAACACCCGTTCTTTCTGCTGTCATTAAAAATAGAACCCACAACTGCGACGCCGCTGCCTTTGGGCTTCTTTCCTCCTCTGCCATTCCAGCGCTGCCAACAGGAGAAATCACATGGAGTTCTCATCCTGCCACAAATCAATGATCAGATCTGAAATATTGCACCCCATGTTTGAGGCAGAACTGGGTCTGGCCTAAATAATCCTTGTCCTGCTGACAGTGCTGCAGATGTGAATGGGTCCTCAACAGCTTCATGCTTGAGATCCCAAAATCTGTTGAAGCCACTGAAGATCTCCCTTCTTATTCCAGAGGGGGAGAAATTCAGGCCTGATTTTAACATATCCATCACTTTAAACACCTGCCCATGTCCTACAGGAGTTAAAAGGGCTCAGAAGCACCTCTCCTCTCCAAGGCATGCTCCAGTGGGGCAGCCACGGCTTCTCTGGGCCTCATCACCCTCACAGGGAAGGATTCCTTCCCAATATCCCATCCAGCCCTGCCCTCTGGCAGTGGGAAGCCATTCCCTGTGTCCTGTCTCTCCATGCCTTGTCCCCAGTCCCTCTTCAGTTCTCCTGGAGCCCCTTTAGGCTCTGGAAGGGGCTCTGAGCTCTCCCTGGAGCCTTCTCTCCTCCAGGATGACCCTTGAAATTCCCACCTTGCTTGGTCAAAGCTTGGATGGAGCTGCCACGTTCATAAAGGAGATGGACAAAGGGCCTGTGGGCATTTCCTGGGAGAAAGGGACATCCACTGGGAAAATCTCAAAATCCTCCCCTTGTCCTTTCTTTCCTGTCAGCCTCCTGCAAAGTCTTGCCTAGAAGGATCCCTATTTCCAGCCTCCTCAAGCACCGAGCTGAGGGCTCCAGGTGGATCCACCAGAACAAGGAGAGAGCTGCCACCACCTCGCTCCTCACGGGGGAGACCCAAAGCACACCTTGCTGCATTTATGGCCAGGACCATCCCGCAGTGGGAATCAGCCACATCCCGGGTCAGCCTCTCCTTGCTGGTCCCGCTGCTCCGGGGCTTTGGAAGGGGAGGAAGCAGAAAGGAAGAGCGGGCACATCAGCTGGTAACAGTTCAGAAACAGATGTACATTCCTGCGCGGAACTCCGGCCTGAGCGTATCCAATTACTTCGGGACGGCGCTCCGCTCCGAGCGTCTCATCCCCAAAGCCCCGCTCCCCGCACCTCCCGCCCCTTATCTGCGCCGCGCCTTTGCTTTTGATTATGGACTTGTCCCCGCAGGGGGAGTGCTCCGGGGGACATCCGCCTGCCACACGAGGCGTGGGGGAACAAAGCCCGGGCAGCGGGAGGAGCAGGGACAAACCCGGCAGCACGGGGAAGGTGCCCACACCGCACCGCTCCCGCTGGGTGCTGCGCAAGCACTAAGGAATTATCCCTTAAAAAAGGAGGGAAAAAGTGAATCGGCTTAATTGCTGGCTGTAGTGGAGGTGGGTCGATGCTGGGTGCAGTTTGGGAGAGGGATGTTTCTGAAAGGAGAAGTGATGCTCTCCTCTATAGCAGGAGGTAGCAAGGAGGAGGAAGGCAAAAAGCACAACAGCGTCTGGTTTTCCTCCAGTTTGCTGCGAAAATTGGCGTCCCTGGCAGCTCCCCCAGCAGAAGAGAGCTGGAAGGGCAGCCTGGATGCACTGAAAGGATGTTACCCGCATTGTCAGGGCACCCAATCTTTTCCCGCTTCCCACGACAAGCAGAGGGAGGGGCGGCAGGACACAGAAATCCAAACCTTCTCCTCTTCAGCACAGAGGGGTCAGAGGGTGATTTTCTGGCCAAACCCTGCCAAGGGGACAACTGGACAACTGGAAAACAAGCACTGACCTCAAATCCCAATCCACATTCATCACTGCCCTCTAACAAAAAAATCTAGGAGCCTGGTAAGGGCAGAGGAACAGCATCATCGAGAGCGTCACGTTCAAACAGGGCATTCAACTCCCACCAAAACTATTTTTTTAATGTGGCATTTTTTATTTCCTAACCTGCCTGCCACCCTGCCGGGGTAGCAGGAAGGACGGATCCAGCCCAGCCCGCTTTGCCAGCGGCACCTTCGCGCTGCTTCCCCCACAAACCTCCCCAAACTCCCCTTTTCCTCCCGGAGAGCCGGATCACGTTTCAGCCGGGGCTGGTCCCGTGCCTTTGGCGTGCTCCAGGGCAGATATCTGCAGGATTGTCACCACCGGACTCAGCCCTGGCACCAAGCACTGAGGGAGTGGAGGGTCCACACACACACATGGCAGCTCCGGAGCGATGCTCGCTGGAGCCGCGCTCAGAGCCTCCGTAATTACCCCACGGCCAAATCCCACCATAAATTTCCCCTAATGAAGCCTGCCTGATACTAAAAGGCTTTGCACGTTTAGAGGTTATGCACAGCAGCCATTCCCTTAGGGAGAAATCCTGCCCCGATCCTGCAAACACTCCTTCGCTCTCGTTTGCTGAAGCGAGGCGGGTTTTTATTTAATTTATTTACTTAATATTAGCTCTTTAATCCAGAGGAGCGCGGGGCCGCTCTGCTGCTGCCGCCGTGCAGCCGGAGAGGCACATCCCGGAGTGCCAGGAGCAGCAGCCACTCGGCTGGACCGGGATCACGCCACGTGGCCGCAGCTTTTTCCCAGTGGGATGCCCAGGAGCTGTGGCCATGCTTGTGTGGGATGATCCCGAAGGCAAACTCCCTGTGCCAGCTGAGAACGGGGCATGTTGAGATCCATCCACACAGTCCACCCCCAGAGCCCCTCTGTCGCTTGCAGGATCAAGTCCCACTCCATGGAAACCCCTCACACTCTGAGAGATCAAGCCCTGCTTTCAGTGGTGATGGCAGGGCCATAAAAAGCTGGAAAATAAATATTGGCGGGACAGGGGGAGAGGAGAGGCACAACCAGCAGCTCCACTCACCCTCACAAGCTGGGATCTTGCTCCTGGTGCTCTCAAACACAGCCCACAACACCCCCGCTCCCTCCCCGAGCAGCTTTTTGCAGGCACCTGCAGCCCTTTTGGGCAGGGCACTCCGGGAGCTCAGCCCTGCATCTCACCTGTCCTCCCGTGCTCCATGAATCCCTGCATCTCACCTGTCCTCCCGTGCTCCATGAATCCCTGCACCCCACCTGTCCTCCCGTGCTCCATGAATCCCTGCAAACCCAAGGCGCCTCACCCCATAAACGCGGTGCCGTGAGCCGGGAACCTGTTTGCTGGGAAAACCAGGAATGGTGCCCCTCCAGCCTTCGGTGATGGCTTCCCTCAATATTTGGAAAAGATCCCAGGCACTCAGGAGACTCCTAAATAACCCCAGCATGAACCAAATACCCCTCACAAGGGGTGGCATCTGCTTTGAGGTCCATGGGGCTGGCGGGCACCATCCCAGCCCACTTGTACTTGTGGAACTCCAGGTTTCAGATGCTGGATCAACCCTTGGATCCAGCCCCGAACCCTTCTGGAAACCCGGACCTGGGGTGCGAGCGGGAGCGGCACCTGCCCTGCCCGGCTCACCAGGGTCTTAAATTGGATTAAAAATCTATTTGCAGAACGGCCTCGCTTTCCGACTTCTGTGCTGCACCTGAGAACCTTTCCTTTGGAAAGCAAACACAGGCTGTCCCCGGGGGCTGCCTGGGGAAGGCTTTCCACTATAAACATTACCTACCAGCAGTGCAGCCAGCCCCAGGCCAGCCAAAAATTCCTTCTCCTACCAAGGAACACTCTCCAATCAAACCAGACATTATTTTTTCCATTAATGAGTGTTGATGCCTACTGGAAAACTTCGCAAAGAAATCCACTCCAGACTAATTCTTCTGATACAACATCGACGTTTTACGAGTTGCTTTTGTCTTACTTCTTTTTGTTAGTATTATTGTTCTATTTTATTTCCCTGCTCCGTATTGAAAACATGATCTTTGCCGCTCAGGAACGCATCTGTTCCTGCAATTTGGGCTGTGACTGACTTCAGAGGTCCAAATCTGATTTTTCCCTGCCTCAGCTCCACAGAAGCAAGCAGAGTTTTCCCACATGTCCCCCCACGTTGTGATGGAGAAGGACAAAAGAGACCTGTTGTCTTCTGTTGGATAGATCAAAAACCCTGCTATCACAGTTTCTGTGTGCTGGGACACCACGAATTCAGCAGCAGGATATTCTGGAGGAGGAAAAAGTGTCCTCCTACCTACCTTGGCTGAAGATTCCCTAAAATGTACTGTTTAGCATTTAATGGAAGGGGGAAAAGCAGGGAGAAAATGGCAGTGCATGGCCAGTGTTGCCTCTCCGGGGTCATTTCCATGGGGTTTTCCACAAACTGCTTTCCAGCTGATCCGTATTTTGGGTGTGTCCAGGAGGGTTTTCTCCATGCCCCCCACACGTAGGGGTTTAGCCCGTCTGCCCCCAGATCTCCACCATTCCCATAGCTCAGCGTGCCCCAGGGAGCTTCTGCCGCTCCGAGGTCACCCTGTGGGATGGGGAGGCAGGACAGGGGGTTCACAAGACCCCCAGCACCAGGGGCTGAAAAATAGGGCCCCATTCCATAAAGATGGGGCTCGCTCCCTCTGCCCCCTGCTCTGGGCAGGGAACCTCTGCAGCCTGGCCACGGAGCCGGGAACGGGACCCTGGGCAGCACCCCAAAAAGCCCCGGGGTGGGTGCGGGGGGTTATCCTGGAGGGGTGCTGCAGATGCAGCGTCGCCGGGGGCGGGGGGTGGCGTTCGCCAGCTATCTTTGATTCGAGGTGCATTCCCAAGATTTTAGTTAAGTGTAACATAAAACTGTGAAAGTTTAGCAGGGGAAAAGCCTTCCTCCCACCGACCTGGCCGGCCAATCAGGAGGGAGCCCCGCACCTCCCTCACTTCTGACAACTATTTAGCAACTGAGCTCAGCTAAAGTTTCCAAAAAGTTAGAATAACTTCCTCTCTCCAAGACCTCAATTTTTTTACACAACCTCGGTCCTTGAAATAAGAGCCCTTCAAGCAACCTGGAAAACGTTTGGTCAGCAAAAAAAAAAAAAAAAAGGAAAAAAAAAGAAAAAAAGAGTCCTCCTGTTTTTCCAAAGGATCTGTCTCAGGAATTTAAAGCACATTTAAGACACACACACACTCACATAACATAAGGAGGGGGGGAAAGGCTCTTCCCCTCCCCTTCTTGCAGAAAGCATGGAAGAAAGCTCCAGTTCTCCTGTTTCCCCTGTGGATAGCTTGGGGACCAGTGAAGAGGAGCTGGAAAGGCAGCCAAAGAGATTTGGCAGGAAGAGAAGATACAGTAAGAAGTCCAGCGAAGATGGCAGCCCCAACCCAGGGAAGAGGGGGAAAAAGTCCAGTCCCAGCTCCCAATCTTACGAAGAACTGCAGAGCCAGAGGATCCTGGCCAATGTCAGAGAGAGGCAGAGGACTCAGTCGCTCAACGAAGCTTTTGCCGCCCTGAGGAAAATCATCCCCACGCTGCCCTCTGACAAACTGAGTAAAATCCAGACGCTCAAGCTGGCGGCGCGGTACATAGACTTCCTCTACCAGGTGCTACAGAGCGACGAGATGGACAGTAAGATGACGAGCTGCAGTTACGTGGCTCACGAGAGGCTCAGTTATGCCTTCTCCGTGTGGAGGATGGAGGGAGCGTGGTCCATGTCGGCCTCCCACTAGCCACCGCCCGGGCTGGGCCAGCCCAAGGGGTAGGTACCCGTTTCTCTTTTCCTGGACGATGCTCCGGGTCTGTTTCCTTCGCTTTGCCCGGGGAGAGGCGGTGTGGAATGCCGGGGACGCTGATGGGTTCGGGGTCGCCGATGCGGAGGGCAGCGTAGGCACGTCCAGTTCCTCCCGCTCCCCCTGCGCCGGCGGAAATTCAAATAAATGGAGCTTCCAGGAAGGCAAAAATGAGATGTGCCCCAAATTTTGGGGGGGGGAAAGTAATAATCAGCATGCTTCTGCTCTGTGGGAATGGGGGAGAGAGAGGGGGCCGGTGTTGAGAGCTGGATGATGAGGGACAGAGGGGAAACCGTCACCGCGTGAGATTTGCCAGAAAGCGCCGCTTCGGAGAAGGGCTCGGAGAGGAAAAGGTGATGGCCACAACAGGCTGACAAGGGGATCCAAACCAGCTGCTGCCCCACTCCGTGGGCGTCCACACCCCAAAAACCCCAGTGCTGAGCCCCGTGATGGCCACATCCCCTCCCAGCTGGCGGCCAGGGGGTCGGCAGGACCCACGCGGGGCTCGGCGACGGGTTCGCCCCAGGTTGTGTTTCTCTTAAAAGAAACGAGCAGCAGATGTCGGCTGCGGTCCCGGGCTGTGCCCCTTCCCCCTCACACAGCAAAAGGCAAACAGAGACAGGAGAAAATCTGCTAAAGTTTGGGGGGGTTTGTCCAGTTTCCCTTCCCCAAAGTGCCGGTGAAGCAGCGGCTGGCGTTGGTTTCTTATTTACTCTCCTCACTAAACCCTTCCTCGTCGCTTTCCATTAGCAGGAAACTACTTCCTCTTCAGCTGCCTTTGTAATATTCGGGGAGGGAGGAATAAACAGTCAGAAAGGAGGGAAAAAAAGGCTTTTAATAACACCCTCATCTCCAGCTAATTAAGCAGAGCAGCTCTGCGTTGTGTCAGCCAGAGTTTGGGTCTGGCCGGGCGCTGGCTGGGGCTCTGTACATAAAGCAGAGCCCACGAGCCCATTTCACCAGGCAAACACTCCAAAGGGACATTTCCCCCGCCACCCTTGTGATGTAAAAATGAAATAATTTCATCATGTGCAGGACTGAAGAGGAAGGTTTATCCCAGCCCATTGGCCGGGTTTGTTTAAAGAGGCAAATCCATCTTTGTTCGGGCAGCAGCGAACGGCCCGTTGCAACAAATAAAATACAGAACCAGGCAAAAACTTGATGCAACTGCAGTGCCTCAGTTCAAAAAGCTAAAAAAATGTGAAACCAGGACTTACTAGCGGTGCAAAACAGACTTTAAACCATTTTAGATGTAAACATTTCGCTTGCATCCTGAAATAGTTTGGAATTTGCTGCAATTAAGGTGTCCACGCGCTCTTCTAGTTAGTCCCCAAAATACGAAAAATGTCCCAAAATTGGTTATTGTACCCGTTGCATGAGCTGCCTGTTGTTTAGCTTTATTTAAATAGGTAACACTGTTGTTGTGGGGTTTACGGTCATCGCTGGCGTTCCTGTCTTTTGCACGCCTTGCCCTGATTTCAACTGCAAAAATCCAAAGCTGAGTGGGTTTTTCAAAAGATAAACCCTCCGTTTATAAAACAGAGAGCTTTTTCCCATGCTAATCTGGCTAAAAAACTGCAGCAAACAGATTTAAAAAAAGAAAAGCCCCACACACAAAAAACCCCAGGCTTCTTGTCAAAACCAGATGTAAAATGTCCCGAACACATATTTCTTCAGCAGTTTAGATTGGCTGAATAGGAAAGTGCTGGGTTGGAACAATGCATTGATTCTGTTGTTTCCCAAATGATGTGTTGCCATTAGCCAAGGATGGTTGGGAATCTGTTATCTAATACACAACCACTCCTAGCACACGGTACGGGGCAAAACCTGCCTTTTTTAAACCATATTTTAAACCCCACGTCGATTAAATTATTATTAACATCTCTCTGATGAGGCAGATTTTATAGGTAGGTGCTCAGATTGTCCCTACCCCCCCCAAAAAATTGTGAGGATATTACGGAAAAACCACGATACAGAACCAAACCCCGGCACGTTTTGGTTTGATTTGGAATAAATCGGAATCTGGCGCCTTCGCCGTAGCCCAACTTCCAACCTGGTGCTCCAAGGCGGCTCCTGCAGAGGAAGATCCCAAACTTTCCCCCCTTTCCCTGTGCCTGTGTGTGCAGGAACACGCGTGTGGTTGGACTGTTGAAAAGGTTGTTGACAAATGGCCTGGTGCGGTGCGGTGTCAAATTCGATCGTTTATGGCGACAGAAATCACGGCTGCCAGAAAATAAAAAAGAAACTACAACGAGGTCCTCAGGAAACCCTCGAAACGGGGCAAATTTAGTTGGGTGGTGGGACATTTTATGGGTAAGTGGGGAGCAGCCTGTGCTGCCTCGATGGACAAAAAAACCCCCAAGAAATAGCTGTGTGGATTTGGGATCAGCTCCTGCCTTTCCCAGGGAGTAGGAACTGCAAGCGGGGGGTGAGCGCCGCTCAGGCTGGGCTGCCATCCTCCCTTTTCCCGAGGTTTTGGGGAGAGAGAAGCAAGGAAAGGTTTTCTCCTTGGAGGGACGCTCGTTCCCCTCTGGCTGCACGCAAACTAGAAATCGGAGGAGCAGTTTGATTAGAAAATCAGAGCCTTGGGAACTGGGAAAATGCCACCTGGCCCCTGCGAACGCCAGCAGGTCACTGCTGCTCGCTCCCCTGGCCACGAGAGCTTTTCCTGTTCTGCTCCACGGAATTCCAGACAACTTACTCCGGGAGTTTCAGGAGAAACAGGCGCAGCTTCTGCACCTCTAGGACTGCAGTGGGATGTTTCAGCCGAGCCTTCCTGCCCCCTAAATCTCCCCATCCTCACGGCCGGCACCTGCGCCCCTTCCCTTGCAGCCACCTTTCCCTATTGCTTTCGAAATGTTCCACAGGCTCTGCACTGAAAAGAATAAATCAGGAAAAAAAGGCAGCATGTTTGCTGATATTCCTTTTAGCAGGGAAAAAGCCTGTCCAGACGGGATGGCAGGACCAGCACAAAGCGCAAAGGACAGCACAGCCTTGAGCCCCACACCAGTAAGACCAGTCTGCCCCTTCCTCCCGCTCACTGGGGACAAGCCTTCTGCCTCCCCTGGGCTAGCCCTGGCGCTGGTGACCCCTTCCCCACCTTTTTCATGCTAGAGAAGCCCTATTTAATGTGTGTGTTCGATCCACAGCCCTCCTTGCATCGCCCCTTCAGACTCGCAGGGCTGTTTCCAGTATAAAACACCAGCATCCTATTTCATTTTCTCCTTAAAGAAGCAAACAGATGTTATCTCTGCTGGCCCTGGGAACAAAACCTAATTCTATAGTGTATGAGAGCAGCGCAGTGAACTGGGGGTGTAGTGACACTGGAACGAAGCCCTTTTTGTCCCAAAAGCCCCATTTTTTTTATACGCATCCTTCAAAAAATGTAAATAAGTTTCCTTGACAGGAAGGATTGTAAAGTTTGGTATTTACATTAATAGCCTTGTAGCGGCGGGGAGGGGCGGGGGTTTCATCTCAGCGCGTTTAAAAAGCCCAGCAAAATGCATTTTGGATCCTCTGTTTACGTTCGTGTCTTTCCTTGGGAAAGGATAAATCTGTTACCCAGCAGACACCAAACACGCTGCAGTCAGCCAAAAAACGCTCAGGCTCAGGGAGCTTTGAAAAAGAGGGTGCGAGGGAAATGCTCCGGAGAAGGAGACATGCGAAGAGACAAATCTGCCAGGGGCTAGACGCAAATAAATGAATTACCCACCAGAAAGAGCTGGAGACACGCATGGCGGAGGGGAAACGCTGGATCGGGTCCGAAGGAGCGCTTAGGAAAGTGGTAAAAACATGTTATTACTTAATCTGCTGCAGGCAGAGCTGCGGTAAAAAGTCCTATCGGCAGAGATGTGCGTTGAAGGGTCATTAAGGGAACAATCGAGGCAGACATTTCGGCTAAGTAGACCTAATTTGTCTCCAAATTAGTCATCCTCACACCGCTCAGCCCGGCAGAGCAGCGCTAATTTTCAAAGCATCCTCATTAAAACAAAGGGAGAGACTGAAAGGCTTCTCCCCTCACATTCCTTCCTTCGGTGCTTTTTGGGGGCATATTTCCTGCAGTTGTAGGTAGCAGTGATAAATGAGCCTTGGAGATCACAGCGGGCTCTTAGAGAGCCGGGACAGATCCTGTAACCACCGCTGAGCTCTCTTCTGGGGACATTTCATGTCACTCCTTCCCCCGGCAATATAATTATTTTTATAGCCGCAGCCCTGAGAATCATTTCCATGTGCTTCAGCACGACTTTGAAATCTCCGAGCCCAAAACCTCCAGAATTTATGTCTTGCTGGAGAGCTGCAGGAATGGTTTGACGAGGCCACGAACATGGAAAGGGACGGCACCACAAGCCCGAAGCACAGAGCGAGCTCGAAATGCCGCCAGGCAATTGCAGCTGCCGGGGGAAAGCAGCTATTTCGGGGAGTTTTTCACCCCTCTTCCCAGGTTTTGCAGAAAATTGGGAAGGGGGGGGGGAAAGAAAAGCAGATTGCTCCTTGCGAGCTGCCGATCCCAGCAGACACCTCGGTGGGTTGCTCGGAGAGTCACCACAGCTCCCGGTTTCCTTCTTCAGGCAAATTTGGAAGTGAGGAAAGCCAAGAAACCCTCCAGCAGGGTATTAGCAGACTCATACTAATTAATGATCAGTTCTCAAGAATTAGAACAGTAGCAATATTTGCCAGGGATTAAAAAAAAGGCCCAAAAACAAAACACCAAACCAACACTTGGCACCCCGGCATTAATTAGATTTGTAGTTGTGGAAGATGACCACTCAGCAACAGCAACTAATCACACACAAAGAGCAAATTAACTCAGCCAGCCCATAAATCAAGGCGAGGCAGCCCTTGCCCTCAGACCCATCCCTTTAACCACTTCCACACCAGCCCCAGCCCGTCCCCCCAGCCCCAATGCCCTTGTCCTTCTCCTGGCAGCTGTGCAGCAAAACACGGGAATCAGGGCTCCCATCCCTTCGGGATGTGCTTCTCCTGCCTTAGAGCGGGGATTTTGAGGGGTAAAATAGAGGATCCCTCTTTGAATTTTATTCGTGGTCTGTCACCCTTAGAGCCCACGGTTTTCCCTGTTCAGCAGTAAGGAGGGTTTTCCCTCGGGAAGGAGGGGAAAAAATAAACCAATCTTCCTCTATCCCATCAAGGGAAGCAGCAGCAGGAATTTAGAGACAGGTTCCTTGCAGGAGGAGGGTGCAAACGGGACAGGGAGGTTTGGTTACCACTGCCATAAAAACGCTAAATAAGCGACAGCAACTCCTAAGCCCTGCTGGTAACAGCGGGGTCAGAGTGGCCATTAGATCCCTGAATTCTCCGGATTAGATCCCTGAATTCTCCAAATTAGATCCCCGATTTCTCCCGGTGGTTCTCCCGAGGTCTGAGCCTTTTGGGTGGAAAAGGTGTTTTGATCTACTGCTCCAAAACGAGTGCAGGAAAGGCAGCGTGGATTCTTCATTCCCAAACCAGCGCCCGGGGGCCGGGATCCACCTGGATCCAACCTCTCTTTGTTATAATTACGTGATTTGGGATTTTTAATGGGTTTTTTTTACACCTGTGTTTCGGCAAGGGATGGGACTGAGGCAGATCTGTTCTCCCCCAGATCACAAAAGTGGTCAGACACCAAAACAGAAAATAATCCTTGTGCCCGGCACTCTACAGTGAGCGACAGTCCCTCCTCTTCCTCCCATCTCCTCTCCACCTTTTAACCACAGCTTGGAAAACAGCAAAAGGAGGAGGTGGGGGCGAGAGAAGAGACAGATGTGTACGGGTTCAGCTTGATGTATATTTACTGGAAGAGGTCCAGTAAGCCTGGCCTAGCTTTAATTGAATTCCTAATAAGAGAGTTTTGCCTTGTTAGCCACCACCCCCAAGAAGCATTTCCTTAAGAGATATTAGACCTGCCAAAGTCGTGCTTTAAAATGTATGAAGTGGGTTTTGGGTGAGTTTAGCCACCAGAAATCCTCATGCAGTCATTTATCTGATTATGCCCTCGGTTTTAGCTGTTCAGGCCTCCTTTACAAATCATATGTTTGTGCTTAAATGTAAATAAACCCAATTGCTCTGCTGAAATGGGGGAATCACGGCTGTGCAGAGCTTCCTATTAAAAAAAATTAGTTAATCCAGCTTGGAAAATTCACTAGGGTGAGATGGAGCCAGGGAGAGGCTTTCACAGAAAAAACAGTATTTTGGGTGGCTGGGGGTGTTCCCCAAAGCATCCACACTCAGTGTCCCCAAAACCAAGCTCCTCAACAAAACTAACCTGCCAGAGACACAAAAATGCACACTTGAGGCTGACCCTTACGGCGAATTTTATGCACATCATGGTGGAACTTCTCTGTGTGATGTGGCTCCTTAGGGAGAATTCCTGTCTGGGAGGGGAAGCTCAGAAATGTGAGGAATAAAACAAACAGAATTGTGGACCCAGGAGGGAGATGCTTCCCAGCAAACAGCGTGGCATTGGAAACTGAAGATAAACCACCTTGTTGAGGACAAGAAAGGAGTTTATAGTTTAATCCAGCTGCACAAAACCCACCTGGGCCCACCAGAAACCCTGGTGCCATCACCCTATGGATTCTGTCAGGACCACACTTGCCCTGCAGCACAAAAATCCCACCCTGAATATGGCCAGGACAGAGATGCAAAGAAATTTATTAATGACCCATTAACCAAAGGGGTTTGGATGGGGAAAATAGGTTTCCAATTTGTTCCAGCTGAGCAACTGCCTCCCTGTCCTTTTCACGTGTCCCACCGGGATGCCCAGCACCACCTCCATGCCACAACCCCGCAAAATTCATCCTACAGGCACTTTTTTGCCGATTCTTGTGAGTTTGAGTCTTTCTTCTCCCAAACACACAGGTGAGCTCGCCCACCAGGCATCAGTGGGCTCCAGAACATGGCATGGGTGGCAGGAATTGAGCCTGTGCAGGCACATCTGGGAATTGCCCCCACGGAAATTTCCCAGTGAGAAACCAGGGCATAAAACCGCACAATAAAAACAGGCCGGATGAGAAAATACCGGTTTTTACACAAGCACTCTGCACGCAGTGTATTAACCTGTATTTTTACACATTAGATAGGATGAACATCATGCATGTTTTAATTTATTTTGCCTAATTATTTTGCCTGATGAGCCCAGGAAATTTCTGCTAGCACCGAGCCCTTTTTGCTGCACTGGTTGCGAGCGCGACGCTCCAGGCGCTGCCCCGCGATCTCCAGAGCTCCCTTCCAGCTCCGGGGGGGTTTGTGCACGGAACAACCCGACATTTTACAAGGGCTTTTTCATCCCTGGCCACGAAAGGGGCTGTTTAAGAGATTCCTGGGATTGCCAGCACTAAATAATCTGGTTTATACCAGATGGGGCTGAAATGTTTGCCGTTGGAAGGGAGCTGGAGCGCAGCGGAGCGGCCGCGCTCTCACCTCCATCACGATGTGATGAGTTTGCACTTGGGTTTTGGGACAGAGAAGGGGTTCAGGCTTCTGAAATGTTTAAATCAGCTTGTACCTCAAGAACAGCGGAGATCAGAGATCCCTTTCCAGTGATCCCCTTGGAAACTTTAAAACCAAACAGCCTAATGGTCAATATTTCTCGTTACAATGTGCGCAAAGGAGTAACTCACCGCTGCTTTCCCTGTTCATGCCAGGGAAATTGGTAGTGGAAAGCGCCTCAAAAAGACCCTGTCACACCAAAAATACAATTCCAGGCACCCCCAGGGCATTGCCATGTGCCCAGAGGGTTGAGGATACGGAACAGGGAGCTCAAAACACGCTGATTTTCAGCAGGACCGAGTTAATCCGAAAGTTTTCCTCCTAAGCGCCGTTATTTTGTAAACCAGGCAATACTTTCACTCTCGATGAGTGGAAAAAGGCAAATATTTTAAAGCTGTCGAGGGAAACAGACACGGCTCTGAAAATTGTAGCTATTCTTTAGCTATGCATATTCGTAGAATCGTAAGATTTTTTCAGGCTAAAAATGTCAGTATCAATTCATGGAATCATACGATTTTTTCAGGCTAATCATGTCAGAATCAATTCATGGAATCATGTGATTTTTCAGGCTAATAATGTCAGAATCAATACATGGAATCATGATTTTTCAGGCTAAAATGTCATTATCAATTCATGGAATCATATGATTTTTCAGGATTATCATGTCAGAATCAATACATGGAATCACATGATTTTTCAGGCTAATAATGTCAGAATCAATACATGGAATCATGTGATTTTTCAGGCTAAAATGTCGTTATCAATTCATGGAACCATACAATTTTTCAGGATTATCATGTCAGAACCAGAGAGAAAAACACCTGGCCTTAAATACAGCAGTATTTGCAAATCTATTCCCCCTTTTTCATACCAGTTTATTGTTCTCACATTTGCCATTACTGGCTCATTTTCTGCTGCAATTAGCGAGGTGCTCATGCCCACTGCAGTGCCCGAGGCACGCGTACAAGCCCCAAGGACAATTCTCAGATCTGCCCGCTCACCCCTGCTCCTCCAGAAAATAAACCTCCTGTTTAGGGCATGTTGGGAGCTATTTCCTAATGCCATCATTTCACCAGCTGTGAAATGTACTTTTGTTCCCCAGTGCTGCTTTTCCTTAATCTTTCCCTGAAATGCTACTGCACAGCCTCTCGCACGGCTCCAGCCACATTTGTGTTGTTTGAAGATCCAAAAGCTCTTTCTGGAGAGGAAATCCATAGGCTCCCCCCCTCCTTGAATTACTCACCCAGTGCTCAGGCTGCCTTGCAGATCTTCTGTAGCTCAGGCGCATCCTTAAAATTGCACACGGGGTTGAAATATTCCAAAACCGGGGGGGTTTAGGTCATTTCTGAAGGAGGGAGAGGAGGAGGTGAAGGTTTCCTGGAGCTCTCGCAGGGAGCCCAGGCCAGGAATCAATGCCTGAAGCTTTTCAGGGGGTCTGGCTGCTGGGACAATTCAGGACCTGGGTGTTTGAGCTGCTCCATCGAGGTGCAAACAGGGATAATGGGGCACTCCCAGGGAAGGGACTCGACAGAGTTGTTGGCCCCGTGGTGAGCTTGCTCTTACCCCCACCTCCAGCTGGTTCCCCTCTCCCAGGTGTCTACAGGAGCTGGGAATGCCCGTGCCAGGAATGCCAAACCACCCCCAAGCACAGCTCCAGCCCTGTGCAGGCACTGCTGGGACCCCAAACCCTTCACCCTGGTCCCCCCCAGCCGCTCAGAGCGGGGCAGGAGCCCTGGAACTGGGGCTCTCCCTGGCTGCCAACATCCCAGCACCACGGAGGGATGCAGGGACACCAGGCTTTACTCCAGCAGGTCCAGGAGGCATTGGATGGGGCTGGGAGGCAGATGAGGCTGCTCCATTTCCATTCTCTGAGGAAACTAAGAATTTTTATAAAAAAGCAAGCGAGGATTTGGCAGCAAGCAGAGGGTGGGGACGCCTGCCAAGGCCTGGACAGCTGTACCTTCTTCACTAGCAAGTTGTGTGATCAGCGAGGGCTGTGCTGAGAGCCAAGAGGAGTTACCAGAGCTGCCACATCGCATTTGGCTGATCCTCCCTCTGGGAGACACCTTAAAGAAACAAACCCACCCTGACAGCTCCGCCAGCATCAGCACAGCACAACCAGGGGTCACCTCACAGGCTTGGGGTGTTGTTGTGGTGTCCCCCCACCCCCGCCTTTCCCCAATTTCAGATCCAAGACCAGGGGACAGGGGAGGAGGAGACTTATCCAAGGCTGTTTTTCCATTTTCTGCAGCCTTGCTTGCGTACCACAGCCCTGCCTGCCCCTCCCATGCACGGCTGGACCTTCCCCACAGCTTGAAATAACCCAGGAAATTGTGCAAAAGCTGCGGCGGGTCCCGTCCCGCCCGGCTGCACGGACACCCAGCTCGGCAGCCCTGCACTCTAAATCCTAAAGCTTCTGTCTGCTGGGGTCTCCAAAACAGCAGGAGGGTCGCAGCAGAAGGAGGGAGGGAGGTGTGATGGGCTTGGAGGAGATTTGGGGAGCACTGATGTGCCTGCAGACCCCAGGCCGGGGCGGGGGGAGCCTCCCCTCCCCTCCACTCCCCTCCCAGCAGAGTGGGTGACAAAAAGCTCTCAGATGCCTCCTCAAACAGAAAATTGTTCCCCCTTTTCTTCAAGGGGAAAGCAAGAGTTCTGTTTCCAGGTGTTATCCCAGCCCTGCCTGTCCCCTACATCTCCAAGCACTTCCCAGGCTTGAAGATTTCATTTTAAGCTCGTCACTGAAACAACCTCCTGAACTCCAAAGGCTCCCTTCACGCAGCCTGCCACGTGTATTCCCATTTCCCTCGCAAGGCTCGTTTCCCTTGCAAACATCTCCAAAAGGTCCTTCCAAGCGACCGTGCTCGCTCCAAAGCTGCTCTGAGGTACCCATTCCCCACGCATCCCAGCGGTGCACAAACATTTCTGGCAGCTCTCCCCGCCCTGGCAGCCCCAGCAGATTCCCAGGCTGGGAGATGGAAAAGGTGGAAAACCGCAGGAGCTGCTGACTCAGCACCTGCTGGCACTAGAGGGCAGGATAAACTGCATTAAATGAGGAATAAGGCGGGGTTGGGGTGGCATCCAAGGGGAACATCCCCTGTGTGCCTAACAGGGAGCACACGGAATGTCTGGGAGCAGCCAGGAGCTGTCTCACTGCCCAAGGAAAGGAGGAACCATATTTTGCACTGGGCACATCCCACATCAGTGATCATCAGGAGAACAGACTCCCAGGTTATTTAATTTAGGGTCAGAACGTGGCATCAGAGGTGCTTCCACCTTGCAGCCACAGCTGCCTTTCTGATAGAAAAATTCTTTTTTTAAAAAAAATCCCATTTCTCTGCTGTGTTTTCCTGAGTATGTGATTAAACCTGCCCTGTCCTCCTCTTAACAGGAGATTTTAAATTAGCTCCAAACACAACAAGCACAGGTCTACTCCATTCCTTTACCAACAACCACTTCAATAAACAACCCCAAATTTAAAAGATGACTCCAAGAGGGTCGGGCAGCGCAGTCCTTTCATGAGGGAAAACCCCACAGAGCTGGCAGGCATTGAGAGCAAGGCAATTTGTGGTCTAAACACAAGAAATAAAAACCTCTCAGGCCTCCCAGGTCAGCCCTAATCCTGCAGGACAAGCATCCCTCAGAGCTGCTGATACCCACAGAAAGCATCTGCCCTTCCCTGGGGGACTGAATTCCTTAAAAATCTAAAGATTGGGGTGCATGAGGAACAGCTGGACCCCAGAGAGATGCTGTGCCCATGGGGCTCCTGCACGGGCCTAGACCCAGCTGAGACCCCCAAAAACTGCACACAGAGCTGGCAGGATCATCCTGAAAGCTCCTGGGGCAGGGAGAGGAGAGGGACAGACCCCAAAATCTGAGAGATTCCACAGATTCCTTAGAAGAGAGTCACCGACTGCTGCTGGGCAGGGGAAATGCAGGGGTTTGGCTGCGATTTGGGAGTGAAAACGTCTCAGGCCTGCTCTGCTGCTCAGGAAAAAGGGGAGGGGGTCTGTAAATATCCACTGAAAAAGGGGGCTTGAAGCACAGCAAACTGCAGAGGTGGTGGCTGAGGAAGGAGCCCCCAGCTTGCTCCCATCTGCTCTGTCCACCTCCAGCCCCTTTCCCACTGTTTCTGGCAGGGAGCGAAAGCACCACGGGATTTTTGGGGCCCTTTCCTCTGATGGACACTTTCCACCAGAGCCTCTGGGCTAAGTGAGAGGGTGACACCTCTTTTGTGACCATTTGATGGGGTGGCACCAGTGGGTTTTGCTCTCCTTGCACCCACAGCCCACCCTGGGCTCATCTCCACTGTGCCCTAAATGAAGCAGCCAGGCTGAACCTGCTCCCAGCCCATGCCCACCTGGCCCTGCCATTTTACCTCAGTTTCCCCCCCCAAAAAGCAGATGCCAGTGCTTGCAGTGCCCACCTTGGCACCTCCCCAGCAGGCAGGGCCTTGCCAGCACAGAAGGGATTCACGTGCCACCAGGCTGGATTTACTTTCAGCCGTTCATATTCGTTTCGCAGCTTCCCATCGCAGAGATCTAAACTGCAGATGTTGCTGCGCCTCAGATTTGGAGAGGGACAAAAACGGAAGGAAAAAGGTTAAGCAGCTCTGTGAGTCACTCCAATACACGACCTACTGTTGATTTAGAAACCTACCTCGGCTGTAAATACAGAATAAGCTTCTCCAAAGTGTTTAACCTCTTGTATTCTGGCCAGAAAAACTAATAAATGAGAGCAAAACATCCCTCCTGAGTCACAGAAGCAACAGAGCTGGAAAACCCTGCCGTGGGGTCAGTACTGAGAATAAAGTGACCCAAAACAAGTGACCTAAGGAGGGAGGGGAAAAATAAAAAATAAAAAAGAGGTATTAGTGGGGCAGATAACGAAGGGAGCAGGCTGTGCTGCTCTCTGGGATCTGCTCCAGGCAGCAAAGGCGGGGAGCAACTTCCCAAACAAGCAGAGAGAGGCTGTGCCATGAATAAAATAAAATACAGCTCACACCAATAGCGGGACTCTGGTTCCACAGGCACCCACTCAGTGCACCCAGACTCTCCTTGGAGCTGCACAGACTCGTCATATCCATCATGATCCCAAATCATTTATCCACAGGCTGCTTTTTTGGGGCTGGGAGGAAAAAGGACATCTCAGCTGGGTAACTGGGGAAGGGCTGGGAGAAGGACTGCGAGTAGGAGAGTTAGCTTTGCTGCAGGTCTTGCTGTGCATCAGTGCCAGGGAAGCTCTGGAGAGGGCAGGCTGCGCATGGAAACGTCCTAATTCCAGCTTTGGAAAGCCCTGTGAGTTTTGGAAGGCAGCTGAACCATCCAACACCCCCACACCCCCCTCCAATATCTTGTTGAATCATCTTTTGTCTTCAAAGCAGAGGGTGTAGCAGCGGAAGGAGAGCTTTCCCTGGGATTTGAGGCACTGAGTGGGAGTTGAGAGAAAGGCCAGCATCTGCTGATCTCAGGGTACCACCAGGAGAATTCTGCACCAGGACCCCGAGGAGGTCACTTGGGCCGGAGCCATCCCGAGGCCTCCGGTTCGAGCAGGATCCTGCAAAGTGACCAGGGCAGCCAAGGGGGGCTGGAGAGTCCCAACAACCCCACTGATTAAAGGGAAAGCTGATGAGCAAGCACTTGCAGCACAGATCAGGCTCGCCTTCAATATTTAGGCATGATTTAAATCGGCAGCGCTGCGGCTCACAAACCACCAGAGGTTTCTGTAGGGATGGGGATGCTTTAAATAAAAATAAAAGTCACCATTCTGGTCAGCACACAGAGGCAAAACTCAGGGCAGGGAAAGCTGCCTGAGTAGTGCTGATGGATAATTCAGACCCAAATACCTCTTGGAGCAATTTTCCTCCCCATTCCAAAGGCAATTTCCAGCCCTAATCAGACGTGAACTGAGACAGGATTCCAGAAAATGTATTTTATTTTAAGCTCTTTTTTGCTAGTTTTGAACTCTTCAAAGATTATGTGCTCAAGCTTTTCCACCTAAAACCCAAAGGCTGGAACTTTACCCTATTAAAAATACTACAATAATTGATAAATTAAGACATTACATAATCTCTTGGGGCCTTGTGTGAGGGAGGAGCCCTAATCAGTGAGATAAGTGATATTTTGGGAGCTGCCAGGAGTGCTCACACAGGTCTGCCTGTCCTTGCTGACCTTGAGCTGAGCCTGGCACACAGCGAGGAGCCCCAGACCAGGGGAAGGCACAGCACAAAGCCGAGGGATGTGGGAGGTTAAAATTCCTCCTGGTGGTTTCAGAGCTGCCCACCCAGCCAGGATGCTCTGTCCGAGCAGCACTGGCAGGGTCAAACCCCAGAGCTGAAGCATCACAAAATGATTTAACCCTCTCTGTGGCACCGCCCGCTCCCCAGCACAGCTTCAAACAGCCAGGACCACCTTCCTCTGACCCATTTTTGGGGAAGGGACAGGGGCTGACGAGCAGACTGAAGCCAAAGGGATTTAGGGTCCCTCCAGAGCTGGGAGTTTTTTGATAGACACCAAGTTTTCTTGAAAGTTTTCTTCATCCTTTTGAGAATTCCAGCCTAAACTCGCATCCAACAGCCTTTATCATTCAGTCACTCTTTGGATCTCTTGGAAAAACTGAAACCCCTAACATACAAGACCAACATAAGCAGGGATAAAGCAGCATTGTCAGGTTTGGAACACCCAGCTCAAGTCCAAGCGAAGGCACGAGCTGGGTCAGAGCTGCCCCTACAGGTCCTGGGCTGTCTCCACAGATGTGTCCGGTCCCCGGACTAGGGCACAGCTCCTTTTCCTGGGAAGGCAGCCCACAGCCATTCCCTTGCTCAGCCAACAGGATGACTTGGCTGGATCTCATCAGGGAGCCAGGCAGTGAGTCCCCAAAAAGTAGGCCCCTCACCCCCAGCCCGTGCACACAGGAGGATCTCTGCATCCGTGGAGAAGGGGAGCAGATCCCCTCGAGCAGATACAAACCACCAATTCCTGCTGCCAGGGCCTGGCTTGTGTAACCAAGCACTGGAAGGAATAAACCCAGGTCCTTTCACACTCAAAGATCCTTAAGGTCCCTTCCAACCCAAACCAATCCCTGGTTAATGGAGCAGAGATGGGAATCAGTTGGATGGTGCAACACTGGAGAAGCCCAAGAGCCTCATCCCCTGGCCTTAAGGCCTTCCCAAAAGCAGAGGTGGAACAGCCAAGCGAGGTGATGGAGCAGAATGAGGATATCTCTGGAAGGAAAAGCAATGCCAGCAGTTCTCCTTAAGTTGTCCTCTGGAGCTGGCACAGTCCTGCCAGCCTCCTTATTCCAGCCCTACCTAGTTTGGGAGCAGCATGCAAACACTTGGAAGGGAAGGAAGAAAGCGTTTAATAAGTCTGAAATAATTTGTTACAAATTCATTAGCTATTATTTCAGCTGCGTGACCTCCTGAAGGGACTTTCTAGAGGGCCAGATTATGCAGTCAACTGAAAATATAAATAAGTATGGAAAGGGCAGAGATCACTTTGCTCAGCCAAACCGTGTGGGATGTCAGGTTAAGTTTCCTGTCGGGTGCATCCGTGCACTTCCAGGAGGGGAGCATGGCCCAGCATTTGCATTTCTTCTGCCAGCCCCAGGGAAAACCGTGTGCCACGGGAACCAGCCAGTCTCCCTGAAAAAAGCTTCCTTTCATTCACCCTTTTGTTGGTGTTGATTTCAATCCCTGCTGCTTTTGGGGAGCCTTTAATTGGAATGTCTGTCTGTACATTCACACCGATATTTACTGACGGGGAAGTGCTGTATTAGGGGTGAAATGTGCAGTGCACATACAGATACAGACCTTCCCCATCCCTGGCAGTGTCCAAGGCCAGGCTGGAGGGGGCTTGGAGCAGCCTGGGATAGTGGAAAGTGTCCCAGCCCATGGCAGGGGGTGGAACAAGACGAGCTTTAAGGTCCCTTGCAGCCCAAACCATCCTGTGATTTTATGATACCACGGGGCCCATCTGTGCCTGCATAAGAACGGCAACGAGAAATTTCAAAAGGAAACCAAAGCATTTTTAACAGGCAAAAAGCACACAGAGGAGCGAAAAAGTTCTTAAATTAAGTCACCCCAGCCATCCTCCGCGCCCACAGCGCATTTAATTAAATCCGGGCTCACAGATGATCTGTGTGTTGTGTGCAGAAGCACGAGCGCATTTCTCCAGACAGAGACAGAGCCAAGCTTCCCTCTGCTCTCCCTGCATCCAATCTGATTCCCTAATAAGCCTCTGAGCCCTCATTTCAATCACTGAATATAGCACCCAGCCTCCCTCCCGCTTCACAAGCATCACCATCAGATTTCACCTGGAGAATACGAAACTTAAAGAAACATCTCGTACTGCAAATATAAATCATGCAAATATAAAACTCAGTTGTACAGAGCAGAAAAGCTGTTCAGCATGACCCAGAGCTTCCCATCACCCCTGGAAACATCCAAGGGCAGCTTGGGTGGGGGGCTTGGAACAACCTGGTCTGGTGGAAGGTGTCCCTGCCCATCGCAGACCGCTGGTGAAACCCAGAGGGGAGCAGCACTGCCAAAGGCGGAGCACGGAGCCTTTGTTCGGAGCAGATGCTGCGGGGGGCTCGTCCTGCTCCCCCCCAGAGCGGGGATTGCATCAGAGCCGCGGTGACACAGGTTATTATCGCAGCGGGAACCTCTCGGGGGTCACTCTCCGAGGTTCAAACAAGTCCAGCTTTTGCAGCTGGCAAACCTAAACAAGACCAGCCAGCTGCTGCCGAGCTGAGTCAGCCGCGCTCGTCCGCCTCAAAGCGTCCACTTAACCCGTTCACTTAATCACCCAAACCCCAAAAACCCTGACAACTGCGGACAGCGAAACGCACATCTGCCTTTTGCAGCACGACAGGCCAGAAAAGACCGTGGAAACCGATTTTCCAGGGCTTTTTTCCCTGGGCTGCTGAGTGCGTGCTGCACACAAATCACGCTGCTGGGAGCCGGGCTGCTGTGAGTCAGCAGAGCATGTGCCGCATCCCACCCCAGCCAGCGGGGCGAACAGCACGCATTTCAATACTAAACATGTGATTAAATCCTCCAGCAGACACAGGCAGGCCGACTTGTTTGCCCCTCGAGCAGAGAGATTCCATCTCTGCCCGCTCCTTCCCCCAAAAAATTTGAACTTGCCGGAGCGAGACTGTTTGTTCCCCTTTGAGAAACAGCAGCAAGGAAGTGATAACTTTGCTTTACCTCTCGCGAAGCCGTAAAACCCAGAAGAGCGATGAAAAGGTGACCCGAGAGCTCCGAAGGGGATAATTTATTGATAGGAAAGAAACACGAAGCAGCGGCGCAGACAGCGAGCAGAATAAAGCAAGATTTTAGGAACGATTAGCCAGTCGTTGCATGGGGAATTAAACCCCTCGGGGTGTTCTTGTGTGGGAGCGGAGGCTCTCGGAGCAGAGCAGGGGGTTGGGAGGCTCCCGGCGCTATCCGGGCTGGAAGCGCGTTGCTAAAGAGGTTGTGAGTAAGATCTGGCTCCCTGTCCCCTTGCCGTGGTTTGCCTGCCCGGCCCGACCCGCGGAGCAGTTTCAGGGAAGCCCATAAAGCAGCGGCCAGCCCCACGCCCAGGGCGAGGAGCGATGCTGCTCCTGGGAGCCTTGGAAAAGTGATTCATGGATGCTCAGAGCCCGGACAGGGCGTGGGGGGATGCGCTGACCACGCTGCTGAAGGAGGACGACAGCATCCAAACCCGCAGGAATACAGATAAAATATCCTCCCCCCGACCAGCCCCGAGGGAGATTCACAGCCACTCTGCTGTTACCTGCAGAAAGCCCAGTCCGCTCAGGAGCCACCACAGCGCCGGGTGCCCAGCCGGAGCTGGCAAACAACACCCCACCCACCCCTCGTTCAGCCAGAGCCAGCCAAGAGGCTGGAAGCAAAACAGGCAAAACCACGCAGAAGTGCAGCACATTCCGACAAAACGACGACAGAAGTCAGTCCTCTGCACACTCCCAAACCCCTTCAGGCCACAGCAGCAGCCTTACCTGGCCCTGATGCAGAGCTGCCTCCAGGACATCTCCAGAGCTGGAAGGGACCCACAGGGATCATCGAGTCCAACTCCTGGCCCTGCACGGGACACCCCAAGGAGCTGGGCACCCCCGGGAAGCAGAGGCAGCCTCGGGAAGAGGGGCATGGTGGCAAGGAGAGGAGGAGGAAGAGGAAAGAGAGGGGGAGAGCTGATTATAAACACCAGGGCGGGGAACGGGCTCAGTACCTTAAAGGGCTGGGGCTGAAATCTAGAGGGCTTGGTTTAAGAAGCCTGGTTTAAGGGTTTTAAACCTGGTTTAAACGGGATGTTCTGTGATTCCAAGCATGGGCAACGCCATCTGCATGGAAGGCAGCAGCTGTAAAATTTAGGAAAACGACTGTACTGTGTGGTGCTTGCATTAAAGGCTGGGAGAAACGTGGGACCCAGGAGAGATGCAGGACCCAGGGTGGTTTTGCCAGGCTTGTGCCGTGCTGATGCAGCTGCCAGGCCAAGGAAAAGGGAGAGAAAGAGCCCCGGGGCAGTAGGAGATAAGGAATGCTGAGCCTATCACACCCATTCACATTCCAAGTCACTGTCACCATTCCCAGGGTGCCCAAAATGCCAATCCCAATGACTCACCCCAGCCCCACAAAATCCAGAGTGCCTCATGCCGTGCCAAGGGCTCCTTCCCCCGGCAGGATTGTTTGTCATATAAAAATATAGCTCCCCCTTCACGAGGGCAGCACCCTGTAACCCCAGGTATTTTAAAGAGTTGAGCGATTCTTGCCGTAAAAAAAGGATCAGAGGGGCTTTATTGACTGCAGCAGGGTTAAGCCGGTTTATTCCAAGTGAGAATTTGGCCCCTTGACTTCAAGGAAGCCGTGCTGATTAATCCCAGATGCAGACCTGGCAGGGTACAATCCCTTCCCAAAGTTCCTGGGGCTGCATCACCTCTGTTGCTCAGAGCCTGGGTGGTTATCAAGGAACGAGGAACAGCACCTGCCAGGAGGGAAACATTGAGGGGCCAGGGAACTGGGATTGAGGAATTCAGGGACCTTCAGGGTGTGCCTTGTAGTGGGGGGGAAGATGCCAGAGTGGCATCCTTTCTCCTGCAAACATCTGGGAATGGCACCTGGGATGGGAGGCCAAAACCTGGGCATTGAGCACAGCGGGCAAGGAGGTGGGGAATCCTCCTTGTCTTCTTCCCACCAAGGGCTTTTTGTGGTGCTCTGTAAGGATCCAGAAGAGTAAAACCAGGATTAAATCCATCCACGCTTCAGGGAAGCTGCCCCAGCATCTCTTTGGCACTTTTGAGGAGCAAACACAGCTTCATTCCTGCGCCAAATGCCAAGGAAAGGGGTCTTTTTTCAGCTCTTTTTTCAGCAATCACCTCCAAGGCTAACTCAGGACAGGCAAGGTTTTGCTTCCCAGAGTTGTAGGCACGAGTGCCATGCTTTTTGCAGGGAAAACTAAAATCCTTTACACGTGTGCCCGTGGAGAGGTGGCAAAACTGTGCCACGTGGGGATAAGCACCAGAACAAACCAATTCCAAGGCGGGTGTTGATGGGTTTTTGGGTCTGAAGCCAGGTCACTCATGCAGGGGCATTAAAAATTCCTGGCTGTAGGATGCCAATGTCTCTCCCCGAATTTCCCCTGAGGGTCTCCACCCCACATGTGCATCGTGCAGGCCAGGGGGACTCCAGGGGGACTCTGAGGGCTGGGCTTTGCGTGCGGAGGAGACCCGGCAGCAGCGCTGGGAAGAGGGAAATGCCTGGGCTCGCAGCTCCCTCGCTCCAGCCCGGCTGTGTTTGTGAGGGCCGGCGTCTGGAGCGGGACGGAGCCCGAGGATCGACGGGCAGCAGCAGCACTCGTACAGCTGTGCACATCTGGCCCGCAGGTGTCTCAGCTGCTATTTGTCAGGGACATGAAAAAGCACCCCGAGTTCCCGGGGCAATCGTACCTGTCCCGTGGATTGTTCCCAGAAGCCCCCAGAATTCCGTGGGTTTTATGTCTCTGCCTTTTAGTGGGTGGCCCCAATTTTTTTTTTTTGCTTGTTTTCCCGTTACTATTTTATTTGAAAGAAGGAGTTTAAACCCTGGATGCTTTTAAAACAGGGGGGTTTGTTGTTATTAATTCCACTGGCATCAATCCACGCAGCTGAGTCAGTCATAGTGGATGGTTATCATCCTTTCCCTGATTTACTCCCAGGAGTAGATGTTACTACAGAGCCTTTGTGCTGCACTGATGCATAAACTGAGGCTGTTCCTCCTTGTGCTCAGCCACAGACAGAGCCAGACTCGCTCCCAAAATATTTAATCCACGCAAGGACAGGTAAAGTGGGGAAACAGGTAGGAAAAGTCTCGTCCATGGGGTAGGAAAATCCCCGGAGCATCCCACGGGGATGCTGCTGCTCCTGAGGTTTGGGAGCTGCAGCTGCACGCAGGAGAACTGTGAGAGCAGAGGAGCTGCTGGCTGAGCGGGCCAGACCCAAAGAGTTCCCTTGGAAAAAGAAGAAAGCCACAGATGTATATGTTTATTTTTAGAGAAGGTGTTTTTCCTAGGGTTTGTATCGTTTTGGCAGGGACGCCGAGGGGGAGGAGGAAAGGTTTCCCTTTGGCCAATAATATCTGCTCTCCCAAAATGGGGTGGAGGCAGAAGGGTGTTCTCACAGCCCCGTTCCTGTCTCGGTTGTGTTTATCCCTGCAGAGGCACACAGGGACCAGAGACCCAGGGGCTGCCAGCTCGGTCCTAAATTAAATTCCCCCTTTGTTGTGGCAAGTTGTGTCTGTGCAGGGTGGGATCTGTGGCTGTGAGCGCCTCGGCAGAAGCGGATGGGCCACCTCTGACAACCCCACCCTCCTTCCCTGATTTCCACCCGTTCCCCCTGCTTTGGCCCCGTTTGGGGTGTGCATTTCGGGCAGTGGAGCCCGTCTGGACCCGAGAAGGCCACAGGACGTGGGGCTCGGGGGGCAGAGGAAGGTGGGATGTGGCTGCTCTCAGCCTTGGCACGATGAGCCTCGGAGCCGCTCCGTAGGGACACGTCGGTGTCTGTGCAAGTTCTCCTGCCCAGCCCTGGGTGTTTCCCTGGAGCTGCGCTGGGAGAACACCTCCTTCCCTGCCTTTTCCCCCCTTTGTTCCACACCTTTCCCCTGTGGCTTGTGCGTGAGGGACTCGGGGCAGTGGATTCGAGCCGCAGCAAGCGATGGTGAGCGCTGCTAGCCAGGAGGGCTGGTGGGGGCCATCTCCTACTCCTCTTTGCCCCCCATCCCTGCCCACTCACCCTTCCCTGGCTCGGGAGATGCCGCTGGTGTCCCTCAGTGCTCGTTCCTCCAAGCCACCCAGGAGGCAGCTCCGATGGTTCTCCCAAACACCGGGGCAGCCCTGCTTTTCCCTGCTCCGGCTGCTCATTAGCAGCTTCAGCCCCTCGGCAGCTCCGGGCTGCCATTCCAGTGAGGTGCTGCCAAGGCTTTAACGAGGGGCTCCCACAAACCTGCCTCCTCCTCCTCCTCCTCCTCCTCCTCCTCCAGCAGCTGCCACCAGCCGCACTTGGCCTGTGGAGGAGTGCAGGCCTGGAGGAAATGTGCCTTTGGCAAGGGGGTTCTTCCCGTTTAAAGCTCTTTTTGGGTGTTGTTGTTGTTGGTTTAAAGCTGTTTTTATATTTGTTTTAATTTTCTGGCGAGGCAGGGACACGGCACCTTGGGGCAAACATTCCTGAGTGCCCGGAGGTTGCTGAAGGGAGGGAGGACACAACACAGCAACTCTGAGCATCCCAGCAGCAAAATGCATTCCCTTCTCCTCCCTGTGCTGAGCCCAGCCTCAGGAGACTGATTTCAGCTGGGCTCCAACCTGAAATGCTGAAGAATTGGCTTTTTCAAGGTGTTTCGGGCCCCAAAGGACAACTTTTTCCATGGGAAGTTGTTCAACCCACAGGTAGCAGGCACTGAATTCCTCTCCTTGGTGAGCATCCCCCTCTTCTTCTCGAGGGGTTCATTCCATTCAAGGCCAGGCTGGACGGGGCTTGGAACAGCCTGGGATAGTGCAAGGTGTCCCTGCCCATGGCAGGGGGTGGAATGGGATGGGCTTTAAGGTCCCTTCCATCCCAAACCATTCTGGGATTCTGTGGACACCAATAACCCTTTCTGCAGCAGTGTGAGGGGGAAAAATATTTAAAGTGAAATTACGGAGTCATTTCTGGCAATATATGAGAGGAGCACTCATAACTGCCCCAAACTTCTTTCAGCCATGGGTGAGGAGCTTTTTAGCCAATCCCCAGCCTCGTGGCCGTGTGCTCCATCCTGCTCCAATGGCTGGGACCAGACCCAGCAGGAGGGACCAGGGCTTCTTCTTGTAGCATCATCCCTTTAGGATCCTCATTTTTCCCCTGACAGCGAGGTGTTAGCAAACCATGGGCCTTCCTCAGTGATGCACCACAGGGTCTGGAGAGGGAGAAACAGCCTCAGGGGGAGGAGAAAAGGCTCCAAGCTCCATTTCCTCGTGCCACAGCCCCGTCAAACTGCTCCCGACAACAAACTGGGGGGGCTGCAGAGCACAGGGAGGATGTTTCACCTCCAGCCAGCCACGGGGCAGATAAATCCCCCAAGCTCTGAAAAGGCTGGGGTGGATCAGAGAGAGGCTTTTCCCTGGCTGAGGAAGGGTCCGAGGGGGGCCCCCGCGGCTCAGGAATGAACCTCTGCCGGGGATGTGTTTCTGAAACGCTCCCCCAGCTGTGAGATGCACATAACTGTGGCTTCCCCTTCATCTGGGAGGCTTCAAGAGCCGATGGGTGATAAGGGCTCGGAGCAGCAAAGGCAGAGCAGCCCGAGCCAGGGGATCTGGTTTCAGTCTGTCCATACCCGCAGCATTGGATGTGATTTTGGCCCTCTCACTGCCCCCTCGTACGGACACAATTATCTGAATTCCTTTCCCTGCTGCTTCCTCCCCTCTGAAGCCTCGCAGCCCGGCCCTGCTGCCTTTTCCAGGGGTCCGTGCCAGGGCCACGGGGACCAGCATTCCCCAGACAGCGGAAAACAACCACGAGGGTGGAAATTCCACCCCCAACCCCATCTTTTTAGCCTTCCCTGGTAGGAAACACCCCCAAAATCAAGGGGTTCCTGCTGGGTTTAGCCTTTCACAGTGAGAAACACCCCGAAAATCAAGGGATTCCTGCTGGGTTTAGCCTTTCACAGTGAGAAACACCCCGAAAATCAAGGGATTCCTGCTGGGTTTAGCCTTTCACAGTGAGAAACACCCCAAAAATCAAGGGGTTCCTGCTGGGTTTAGCCTTTCCTGGTGGGAAACACCCCGAAAATCAAGGGGTTCCTGCCAGGTTTAGCCTTTCACAGTGAGAAACACCCAAAAATCAAGGGATTCCTGCCGGGTTTAGCCTTTCACAGTGAGAAACACCTCGAAAATCAAGGGGTTCCTGCTGGGTTTAGCCTTTCACAGTGAGAAACACCCCAAAAATCAAGGGGTTCCTGCTGGGTTTAGCCTTTCCTGGTGGGAAACACCCCCAAAAAAATCGAGGGAATTCTGCTCTGTTTTAAGGTGCATTTTTTTTGCACCGTCCAAATCACGGCAAGGTTTTACATTTAAACACAAGGATGGGCTTAAATTGAAACAGGTTTCTATTTAAATTCAACCAGCTTAAATTGGAATGATTAGGAATGATTGTAAAATAATGATTTATAATTCTAAGATGATAAAATGGGATTTTTCCATGCAGAATTTGGGGCACGGAGATCCAGAGGGATGGGAATCCACCTTTCCAAGGGCTCCGCGTGGTCCTTGTTCACCTGTGGGGTGAAAAAATCCCTTAAATTAAACAAGCTTAAATTTAAATGAATAAACTTAAATCTAAATGAAAATAAATTTAAATTAATTTTGAACAATTTGAATTTAAACAAGGCCAGGTTGGACAGGGCTCTGAGCAACCTGGTCTGGCGGAAGGCATCTCTGCCCATGGAATGAGATGAGCTTTAAGCTCCCTTCCAGCCCAAACCTCTCTGTGAAGTGGCTACCATCAATTTTAGCTCCAGGGACAGCTGACAACTCCATGAAATAATCTGGGAACATCCCTCTAGCAGTGATCCTGCGGTGAGTGTAGCTTTGTGTAGGCAATCCATAGGCCAGCGCTGCCCCTCTTCCTTCAGCTTTGCTCCAAAAATGCTAGGGAATGTATTAAACCATGCAAAAACAGGGACGAAACACGTGGGGAGAGGCTTTTCCCCGTGCTCAGCCACAGCAGAGCCCCGTGTGACGTTTCCATCATCCCACCTGGCGCATCCAGCCGGAGCTCTCCACGTGTCGTGCCTTGGTTTTTGCCGGGGTGGGGCTGAAACTGGGTGACCCCCACAGTCCCAAACCATCCTGTGATTCCATGATTCCGTGATTCCGTGATTCCCAGTGCAGCTGCTGCCAGCCACCACCGTGCCTCCATCCCAGCACCATCTCCCGGTGGTGGAGATAAACCCAAGCCAAAATAACTCCCTGCCTTTGGTCTCGCAGGAGCGCTCAGTCTCGGGCATGGTTGGGAAGGGGATGTGGGGAGGCCCGGAGCTGGGGCCCAGCAAACTCCCTGTCCCCCAGCTCCAGGTGGGATGGAGCTCTGCAAGCCGGGCAGTTTGCACGCTGCCTTCCAGCTTTTCCAGCCTCCAACAGCTCCCAGTCACGGGGAAGCACTTTTGGAGCACGGCTGTTTTACACTCTCCCTGTACCCTGGAACAGCTGGGCCTCTTTTTTTTGCCCAGAAAACAAAAACAGCGGCAAGAAAGAGGAATCACCGCTGGGCATGGAAAATTTTCAGCTCAAGAGGCTGAAATTCTGGGAGGTTTTCGAGCAGATCACACCCCGTGGGATGCTGGGAGGCAAAGCCTCCAAACCTGACCGTGGATGCTCTGATGGATCCATGCCATAGGGCTTTTTAGAGGGGTTATTCCCGAAACAGCTGGGAATGATGGTCCCTGAGCTCAGGAATGGGATTGTAGTGATTTTCTAAAGCAGGAGCATCGCCTTTTGTGCTGTAACCCAGCGTTGCTTGAAGCCACTGGTGGGGCTATTCCAGAGTAATTTTTTACACTAAAAAGAGGAGATTTAATGAGGAAGAAATTCCTCACTCTGAGGGTGGGGAGCTCCTGGCACAGGTTACCCAAAGAAGCTGCGGCTGCCCCATCCCTGGAAACATTTAAGGACAGGGCTTGGAGCAACCTGATCTAGTGGGAGGTGTCCCTGCCCGTGGCAGGGCTGGAACAGGATGAGCTTTAAGATCCCTCCCAGCCCAAACCACGCTGGGATTCTGTGAATGCCACATTTTCCTCACCTTGACGTGTTTGCTCTGTCCCATCTCGCTCAGGCCTTACCTCCGAGCAGAAGCAACTCAGCAGGGGACTTCTCCTTCCCCATTCACCCTGAAACGTGCCTGGGACATCTTCCCAGCCATTGTGCAGCACCTGAGCAACAAACCCTTCTTAATTTAACAGCGTGGATGAGGAGCAGTGATCTCAAAGGTTGTTGCAATTCCAGCTCCTTCCAGCGAAGGGTGCTCGGTCAGAACCCAAAGGCAGCACTGAGCAAGGCTGGGCTCCCAGCTTGGACCCACGCTGCTTTTTGCTTCCCCAGGCTGAAGGGAAAGTGGGGAGAAAACAACCTACAAAGTTCTGGTGATGGGCAAAATGGGGAGCAGCTGGTGTGAGCCGCACCCCTCACCCCTGTCACGCCCTGCCCAGCCCCAAACACAGGGCAGGAAGGTGGGGCAGCCCTTTCCTGGCAGGGATTCAGGCTGGCAGAAGCCCACATGGAGGGAGAGAGGGGCTGGGCCCTGGGGGCAGAGCCTTTTTTTCTACATCCTCAACTTTAAAAGAAGTTGGAAAAGCTGCCTTTAAAAAAAAAAAAAAAAAAAAAAACCAACAGCAAAACCCACCAAAACCAAAAAAAACCAAACAAACTCCAAGGGTTTTCCTGCATTTCGCATTTCATTTGCACTCTTGGCCATGTCATGGAAATGATTTCAATCCTTTTGCAACCAAACCCGCCCCAATCCTATATAAGCAAAGGCCTGGGGGACCTGTTGCGAAATTTCCTGCAAGCAGGGCCGTGCTCTTGCTGCCACCTTCCATCAGGCCAGCAGCTCTCTCTCTGCTGCCCTGATTTCCATGCTGGGATGTGGACTGCTCCTGATGGGGCTGGGAAATGCTCCTAAAGCAGGGAAAAGATGGATCAGCAAGGCCGGAGGAAGCTGCGCTGGGTCTGCACTGTGGCAGTGCATCCCAGCTGTGTTAGGGTGAGAGACAGGCTTGGAAATCCCTGAGGAAAGCTTGGAAATCCCAGGAGAAAGCAGTTCCCATCCCTGGAAGTGCACAAGGCCAGCCTGGATGGGGCTCTGAGCTGGCTGGTGGAGTGGAAGGTGTCCCTGCCCATGGCAGGGGTGGCACTGGGTGCCAAGGGCAGCCTCCACACACCGGGTAGGAGAGGAGGAAAGAGCAGCCCACTGAGGTTTTGGGGGGCATCTTCCCTCTTCCTCAGCCCTTCCTTCCCCCTGCAAGACTCAAACTGCAGCGAGCAGGGGCCGGGTCGCTGACGTGAGGATCACAAAGCCAGATTCAGAGTCCCATACCAAAGTCTGATTTCACGGGATCACGGCACAGAATCAGGGCTGGAAGGCACCTCAGAGCCAGTCTGGTTCCAGTGCCTCGGGAGCGCAGGATGGGATGTGGCAGAGCCATTCCAGAGCTCTGGAAAACCTACGATCCACAGGGTAGGCCTCAGCATCACAGGGAAGAAAAGCACCCGGTTAGCTCGGAGCTGCTGTGAAATTCCCACTTCTCCAGCTGGAGCTGGGAACCAGAAAGAACCAGTGGGAATGAGATGCCTCAGGGCAGCAGCAGCCAGAGCAGGGGGTCTCAGCTGGGGCTGAAGACATCAGCTCTGCCCTGGGAGCAGCTTTGTGCTGAGCTCTCCACTCTTGGGTGGGATTCTAAAAATCCCTGGAACTAGACCAGCTTTTTATCTGGTTTTACCTCGTTTTCGTGTCAGCCACATTCAGAGAAGAGCAGGGCACAGCGAAACCTTGTGACCATCCTCCACCCCCTTCTCCCGCTCGCTGGAAAAAATAATAATAATTTAAAAAAGACCAACAGAAAATTGCTCCGTGGTATCTTCCTCCTCCCTGGATTTAATTTTCCTGTCCTGGAGCCCTCCCTGGGCAGGGAAAGGGCCAGCCTGTCATCTGTCAGACGTGGGCATCCCCAAACCACCCGGAGAGGTGGAGCCTTCCTAAGTGCTCCCGGGCAGCCTGACAAGTCCCCGAGCTCGCCTGCAGAATGTGGTTGTAATTAGATAATTAATAACTTGGAGAGGGAAAGGAAAGGAAATCAGCTAAATGGAAGCTTTCCTCGGTGGGAGGAAATAATTATATCTGCTTTTTGATATCTGAGCTGAGGTGGCTTTGCTGAAGGCAGGAGCAGCACCTCGCCCTGCCCCGCGCAGGGCGGGGGATCCTGTGGGCACTGCTGGCTCATGGAGCTGGTCCCACAAAATGTCCCCTGTTCCTGGAGGTGTTCGGGGCCAGGCTGGAGCGACCTGGGGCAGTGGAAGGTGTCCCTGTGGCATTGCCAGACTCTGAATTAAGGCTGTCTATCCAAAAGTCTAAGGAGCTGTGTTTCCACTTGCTCCTGGCACACTGGGTCTTGCCCTGTGCCGGGATTAACTCCACACTGCTGGAACCAGGGGCAGGATCCAACTCATGGTCATGGACCACAGCCTGGATTTGCAGGGAAAAATCCCTTCCCACACAACCTATCTCAGAAAGATGTCCTGGATTCGGTGTATTTATTTTTCTTCTTTTTTTTTTTCCTTCTCTCCAGACTGTCCAGTGTCTGCAACTGAAGTGGAATTGGGATTTATCCAAGTTTGTAGCTTCTGAAACCTTAAAAACCTCAAGAAAACTGGTCCAAAAGACCCCTCTTGACCTCCCTCGCTCTGAACTCTTGCGGAGCATTTTAGACTGAGCAGCAGAACGGCACCGAAGAGAAGGGGCTGAGACTTTGCAGCATCTCTGCCCAGAACGACTGACCAAAGAGAGAAGGAGAAGCCACATTCCTGCTTGTTCGTTGTTGTTGGGATTTTGTGTCTGTCTGTCCATGTTTTTATTGCTAATTTTTTTATTTTTATTTTTTATTTCTGAAGAAAAGTCTTAATTCAGGAAACACATTTATGAGGCATCTTTGGGTTCGAGTTTTACTTCCCCTTAACTGTATTCTTCTTGTTGTTTGGTTTTTTTTTTTTTTTAATTCCAAACCCCATTTCTTGTACAGTCATGGCAAAACTGGACCAAGGCTCTCAGAAAAAAAAAAACAGGAAAAGAAGGAGAAAAGCCCACCATGCCCCCAGCTCCCTGCATGATCTGTTTCAAGTACAGCCTGGATTACAGACTGCCCTCCACACTCTGCCACCTCTCCCTTATTGCTCCATGATTTGCTACCGCTCATCCCCTTCCCCCTTTTTTTATTTTTTTTTTAATTTTTTTTTTGTTTTCATTTTCTGTTCCAGTGTATATGTTGCTTATTTGTTTTATTTATTGAGATATTTTTAACGAGCTAAGAGACTGCAATGTCGCTGTGTATACTGCTTCTCTTGCCAATAAAAATAAAGATGTCATGCAGCTACCGGGGCTTTTGAGATTTATGTTCTCCACTCCACAGCCCCCAGCAGAGGCTGAGACTCTTCCTTGCACCCCACAATGTTTTGACACTCAGAATTTTGGCTAAAAATATCTTTCCCAGGGAGTGGGAGATGGGTGTGAGCATCACTTTGTCCGGGCTGATGTCTGCAGGATGATTTGGCTTGGGATGGACCTTAAAACGCAACACCTTCCACTAGACCGGGATCTGGAAACACGGGGCTAAATTATCCCAAATGGCCTTTTCTCCCCATCAACTACGGGAAGAAAAAAACCCCCAAAACAGCCCAAAAAACTCCCTGCTGCCATGTCTGGGGCCATTAAAAAATCAATCATGTCATTCCATCCAAGCCAGCCTCGGGGGAAAACATTTTAAGGCGCCAAACCCTGGCCCTCCGTGTGTGCATCACATGCATCAATCCCCTGCTCGGCCTCCGAGCCCCGATGCCGAGTGTTTACTTTAAAACAAGCCTGGCTGCGTGGAGGAAAACCCATCACATCCATTAGAAGCTCTTACTTGAAAGCAGATGACGTCCCAGTCCGGGCTCTGGGTACCAGCACAGCCAAAAGCACCATTTGAGAAGGTGAGCTTGGCAGCGGAATGGCTTTCCCCACCCTGAGGAGGGCGTGTTCCTGCATCAATTACTGCCAGTTTGGGCATCTCCAAGGGTGCTCCAGCTTGTGGGTTCACCACAAGAAGTGGTGTTTTTTCCACTGGAATCCAAACCCAGCTTTTTTTTGAGGGCTTGTCAGGGAGCCTGTGGTGCTGCTCTGCTGTGCCGTGAGGTGCCCGGGAGCAGGAGGACACGGCTGGATTTTCCCAAGGAGCTGTGCCATGTGCCTTCCCCGCTGCTGCAGAGGGTCAGGGCTGCTCCCTCCGTTCTCCAATATCGTGGATTTAAGGGTCTATCACGGTAGGTCAAAGCATTTGACCTCCCCCTGCCACTCCTAACAAAAATCACTGCTCACAAGCACCTCTGGAACCTCTTCCATGAATTCTGGGGCATAGCCGAGGCTCCTGTGAGTGGATGGCCTCAGAGAGGTAAATGTGGAGCCTGGAATTAGGATACAACATTTGTTTTTAGGCAGAAAAGGGAAAAGAGCCATGCCGTGGGGTTCGGATGGGTGGATTCAGCTCCTGAGGCCTTAAAACGCTCCAAAAAGTTTGGGAGCTGTGAACTGCCCAGGTTACAGATGTTTGACAGCAAACACACCTGACCCCACGAACAGGCAGGCAGACAACCCCATCAGCTGCTGGAAAGGCTTTTTGTGTGCTTGGGGTTCGTCCGGCATGAGCTGGGCAGTCAGGAAACCCAGACCCCAACCTGCAGCTGCGTCCTCGTGGGCAGCACGTGGGTATTTTTATATTTTCTTTTCCATACATAGGAGTCTTTTTCCATGGCATTTATCACCCCTCATTCCCAAGGGGATTGGATTTGTCCTTCCCAATCCCACCTCTGATACCACAACACCCTGTGAGAGACTGAGGGATGTCACCAGGGGCAGGGACAGGGTGGCTTGTGCAGAAGAGGATGGAACCAAGAAATCCCGAAAAGCAGCAGGATCAGATGGGTCCCAGCAATGGGATTGCTCCTCTGTGGCAGCCTGGCTAAATCTTGGTCCTGGATTGCTTGGTCTCTGTGCACATGAAAGGCTACAAAAAAAAAAACCAACCTCAGCACAAACTATTCCAGCAAACCACAAAGTGAAATATTCGCTGGAAAGAGGCCAAGCACTGAGGTGAGGATGTAAAACGCACTGATTTGGAGGTTTTTTTAAGTAATTTTTTACTCAGTTGCAGCTCAGCTTAGCACCTCCAGCCCCTCCATTTTCAAAAGAGGTTTTTGCATTTTCAGCCAAAGTCCACATGAAAAAAATAATAATTATAATTATAAAAAACCCCCAAACAAATCCAACCCCCAAGTGCCACCCCTGGGGATCTCTGTTCTCCCTGGCTTCCCCCAAGGCCGCCCCGTTTTCACGCAGCCAAGGAGTGCAGACAGCAAGGAGGGATCGGGAAAGGGGGGAGCGCTGACAATTTTTCCCAGGGATCCTTGTAAACTTGGAAGCTCTTGTTTGGCTGGGACCACCCAGGCACCATTTCTGGGATGGCAAACTCAGCCTTCCCTCGCAGGGTGACAGCACAGAGAGGTCAGTGTCACCTCAGCAGGGAGATCTTGGCCAGGGGAAGCTGCATCCCACACAAACCTGGGAGGGGAGAGAGCCTGCGAGCCAGGGGAGGACCCACGAGCAGCTGCATGGGCAGGACGGGGATAAATCCTCTGTTTCCTGCTCTTGTGAAGCGCAGGGACAACGGGACCTGAATCGGGGTGAGGCAGAAAGACAAAAACTGAAAGCAGAAGGGATGTGGAGGTAAAACCCGCTTGGATGCGGCGCCTGGGGACAGGGGTTGGTGGTGGCCTCGGCAGTGCTGGGGGAATGGCTGGACTCTGGTCTTAGAGGGCTTCTCCAGCCTGAAGGGTAAAAACCAGACAAAACCTCTCCCAGCAGCTGCTCCAGCAGCAGGTGGGTGGCTGGGAGGCGATGGAAAGCAAAAGGAGAGGCCAGTCCCAGCAGGAGACACAGCCCATCCTTTATCACTCAGACTCGTGTGCTCTCTGCTTTACATCAAAAATCACACATTTATGTCTCGTCTTTAAACATTGCAGCACCAAAGCTGGGCATAAGCTGCTCACCTAAACCCCGAGAAGAAGCAAACACCACAGGCTGAGGCCCTGGCACAGGATGTCCAGAGAAGCTGTGGCTGGAATCCCTGGCAGTGTCCAAGGCCAGGCTGGACAGGGTTTGGAGCACCCTGGGATAGTGGAAGGTGTCCCTGCCCATGGCAGGAGGTGGAATAAGATGATCTTCAACCACCCTTCCAACCCAAACCATTCCATGGTTCAGTGATTCCACCATTTCCAGCATTTTGCCCCTGTTTTAACGGAATAATTCCAGGTTTTCCAGCTGCACCTTGGTGCTTTCTGTGGTTTCGATGCCATTCCCCTCGCCTTTGTAGTCTCAGAATTTGTTTGGAGTGTGGTAAAGTGCACTCAGCCCTTTTATGATTTCCTGTCCTGTTTCGGAGCCCTGCACTGAAAGATTTTAGTTGCCTCCTAAATCTTTTTCCAGAGCCCTCCTGTCACTTTAAATATGGGCCAGCATTTTGTTAGCTTCAAGACTTTGAAACAATATCAAAGTAAACCTCAAAGGAAAATAACGCAGTAAAGGGGGAAGGTTGGGGCTTAATTCATATTTAAATAAAGATCCTTCGCTTCAGCTTGGGTTACTGTGCAAAATGACTGGGAGCAAATGGAGCTTTTAAAGGCCTTATTCCCCCCAGGGGTCTGCTTTAAAATGATCAGGGAGCCTACCAGGCCCAGGAATGAAATTGCCTTCCCAGGAAAAACTCCCTGCCACTGGGAAGAAAAATCCTTGAAGTTCTCCAGAACCAAGATGCACATTTTCCCTCCCTCCCTCCCTCCCTCCCTCCCCTCCTGAGCTGTGACCCAGAGCGAGGTTTGTGACTGCTGGGAAGGCAGAACAGGATCCTCGTCAAAGCCTTTGGAGAAGGAGACCAGGAGCTCAGGATTGATTTGTGTGTCATAGCACAGCTTTTTCTTTGGTTTTCTTTCCATTTTCTGGGGCTTACCACACATGGGAACAGGAGATATTGCCCTTTCCCCCTCCCAAAATGCTGGTTTTCAGGAGAGGGAGGAGGAGCTAAGGGCTGGTTTCCAACAGGCCTCAGCACATGGCAGGGATTTGTCCCGGTGTCAGAATTCCAAGCTGACTGCCCAGCACAGGTACCCCTGCAAGGGCAGCCAAGCACTCAGCCCTCCTGGACTTTATCCGGGGCTCTCCCCTGAAATTCTCCCCTAAGCTCCACACCCTGCTGCAGCACGGAGCAGGAGCGGTGATGGATTTAGCCTTCCACGTCGCCTCCGCCTTGGTTCCTGATTTCCCACTCCAGCCCCAGGAGCAGTGGGCGGGAGGGGTGGCTTTTGCTAACGCCAGCAGCTCCAGATCTGCCAAAACCCCGAACAAAGGCTGTGAGAAAAATATTTCTGCAGGAAGCATTTGCTGAAACATGATTCATTTCTCGAAGATAAGCCACATTTGTCCCGGCCAACACTTACAAAAGGGCTCGCCTCCCTCGTCCCTGCTCCAGCCTGGATGATGGATACGGCCGGAGCATGTGCTTCCAGTTGAGGGCTGTGGCTCACCAGCGGGTTTGCTCCCGTGCAGAGGTGGTTTGGGGCTGGGGACGTGCGTGGCTCACTCTGGGCATCCCTCATTGTCCCCGGCCTGTTCCCCCCGCTCCGCGCTCCGGAAGGGGACTGTCCCCATTCCCGGCTTCATTCCCGGCTTCACGCCACCATTTCGAGCATCATTGTTTTGCAGCCGGGTGTGACACCCCTGCCTGGTCGCTGTGGCTTTTTCGCCAGCTCCCGGAGACAATGGGCTCCGTGGGTCATTCGCAGTTCATCACGTCTTTGGAGTTGTCCGGGCACTTAGCTGGAAAAAAAACATCCCTGCTTCGCACATGGCCGGAAGATCCGTAATGGGATTTCCTAACATCCCTGCTTGCAGAAACCCTCGTTCAGGAGCGGCCCTGCCCGCCCGTGGCTTGCTTTCCCAAATTAGTGATCGGGTGGGACGCAGCAGGAACTGGGCCAGGGACCAGCTGGCATGGCCCCGGTGACGCGCGGGACAGCGGCTCACGGGAGGTGGGGAATGTCCATCCGGGTGTCAGGCAGGGCAGTCCTGGTGGGGTGATGGACCCAGAATGCTGGGCAGGGACCTCCATGGCCACAGTCCTTCTCGCCATAAAATCATGGAATGGTTTGGGCTGGAAGTGACCTTAGAGCTCATCCAGTGCCACCCCCTGCCACGGGCAGGGACACCTTCCACTATCCCAGGCTGCTCCAAGCCCTGTCCAACCTGGCCTGGGACACTGCCAGGGATGATCCAGGGGCAGCCACAGGGACTTTCCTGGGACACCACACCACATGCCAAAGCTGGCAGAGTCCCCCCATGGGGCCAGAGATGCACCCACCACACCCAGGGTGAGCCGCACACAGGCCAACCTTGGCTGCCCTTTAGATCCATCCAAGGTGGTCTCCTGGTGGCCTCGTGGCATCCCAAGCCCCCCATGTGGGATTCTGTCAACAGATTTCTATTTCTCCTTTTTTTTCCCCCCCTGGGATCCAGGAAGTCAGAGGAGCTGGCTGGAGCATGAATGTGTTCCCATGAGTTATTGCCCGGGTCACTCTCCCTGCAGGCATCGCCATCATCATCACCGTCAGTGACATCCAAGCTTCCTGTGTGCCACCATCCCCTCTGGGGACAGCTGGGGATGCCTGGTGGTCCATGGGCCCCTCCTGCCAGGGTTTGGCCTTGTGCTTCCTTCACCAGTTGCCACCACAGAGCATCCTGGTCTGAGGAGACAGAGCTGCTGGGGCAACCTGGGCCAGGTAAAAGCCAGCAGAAAAATAAATATCCATCAAATCTCAAGCCCCAACCTTCTCACATAAGGGCTGAGGGGGGGTGAGGTTTGTCCCTCCTGGAGTCACACCACAAAAGAAAAAAAGAAGCAGGAGTGTGAAGGAAGAGAGAGGTGCAGAGGAAGAAGAGGATTAGCATGAAGTACAGGCAGGAAGGGAGGCAAAGACCTGCCTCTTCCAGCCCACACATGCAGACCTCAGGGTGGAGACGGACGGCTCCTTCAGGCTCCGAGTCATTTTCCATGCATCCATGTGTCAGGTGACCATTTCGCTCCTGCTGGACTCTGCTGCTCTGCACCAGGACTGCAGCGGTGCCTTGCTGAGCCCCTGTTTGTTAGCGCTGCATTAAAACAGAATTAAAACAATGAGGGCAACAGTTCAGTTGCAAACACTGCAGGAGCACCGTGTTGGTGAGAAGGTATTTCTTGTTATTAAAAGCTGCTCTTTCCTGCTAGAAATTCACAGAATCACAGCACAGTTCAAGTGGGAAGGGACCTTAAAGCTCATCTCATTCCACCCCTGCCATGGGCAGGGACACCTTCCACTGTCCCAGGCTGCTCCAAGCCCCAGTGTCCAGCCTGGCCTTGGGCACTCCCGGGATGAGACAGCCACAGCTTCTCTGGGCAAGCTCCTCAACATTCCTCAAAATGTCCATCAGACCTGCAGAGCCCTCGCTCCACGCGCTCCACAACCTTCTGGGCCGAGCGGAACACCGAGAGAACAGCTCGGATGTGAGAGGTGGCTGCAGGACACACCCCCAGCCCTGTCAGCGGCAGGATGGGCACGTCCAGCCCCAGCACGGGCTGGGAACAGGCAGCTCTGGCGCAGCTCTGTAACCAGATCTCAGCCCCCTGAACCTCGTGCTGTGACATGTTTATACAGCCAGACCCTTTCCCTTTCATTAGTGCTGGGGTCGGGGGGGAGCCAAAGGTCAGGCTCGGAGCCGATGATTTCACCTCCAAACAAAACCTCCGCCTCCTCCACCTTCCTCCTCAAAGGGCTTGGCTCATAAATTTTCATTTAGTACCACCTAGATGACTTCCCCCCAACTTTACATTCTCTTTAACAAGAGGGGATATTTCATTCCCCAAAACCAGCTCCTTCTTACCCCGAGTCCCAAGGTTTTTGGGAAGCTTTGGCCAGGATCCTGCCCCCTGCCTCAACTTACCAAGTGCCAGTCAGGACTGCTAGAAAAATAATGGTGGCAGACATGAGGAACCCCCACAGTTGTCTCTTGGTCCCACTGCCTGGTTTTAATGGCTCTGCCACCTGTGTTCACACAGGACCAGGGCCCTGTTTGAGGTGCCAGGGGCTGGGAAGTGCCAAACCAAACCCCACTGCCCAAAACACGTGTGGTTGCTTTGCTTTGGAGAGAAAACAAGGGGAAAAAAGCAGGAGATGCAGCTGGCTTCCAGGCTGGCTGCCTGCACTCATTCACGTCCTAGGAAAGAGCAACCCAAAATGCACGAGACAAAGTGCAAAGCAGCATCTGTGTTTCTCCTTGTCCTGGAGCCCTCTGTTTCTGTGGACATCCCTGAGACTACCGAAAAGTTCAGCCCTAATACTGTTCTACTGATCCTGAAACCTCTTCCAGAACTTTTCCAGCAGTGGTTCTCAGGGCTCTGACCTCCTCTTTCCAGGGAAGTCTCAGAGCTCAGCTGGTGTGGGGAAAGAATTTGGTGATTTAGATCACCTCAGAGCAGGTTAAGAGATTTGGCTACTCAAATCCTGCCAGTGGGTGATTCCTGAACTGTGAGGTTCATGTCCAAGGCCAGGATGGACAGGGCTTGGAGCAGCCTGAGATAGTGGAAGGTGTCCCTGCCCATGGCAGGGGGTGGAATGAGATGGGCTTTAAGGTCCCTTCCAACCCACACCCAAACCATTTGGTGATCTTCCTGCATCAACCTGGCCAGGGCTGCTTTGGCTCTGCTCTTCCAGCCCTCTTGGATTGCTGTCAAGGAAAATTTCCCCCCACACCGGCTCATCCCCACCTCCCCATCCCAGCCCAGCGTGAAGGACAGTGCCTGGGGGCTGGTGCCATCGTGTGGATACAGCTGCAATGAAGAGGAGGAGGAGGAGGAGGAGGAGAGGTGGGAGGCAGAATGCTGGGAAAAGGACAAATCCGGTGTTGTCCGAGTCAGGGTCTGAAGCCGGTTCCCTCCTAGAGATACCAGTGGGCTTAAGTGCTGCTTCCTCCAGCAGGTGAAGAAATAGAACAGCACAAGGATGCAGCACCTGCACCACTCCTACCCTACAGCATCTCCTGGGGCCACAGCAGATCCCCAGCGGGAGTTTTCCCTAAGGAAAGCAGCAGTGGTTGAGATGCAGATCCCTGCCAAAGGCTCAGAAGCTGAAACCACTGTACCTTGCTCTGCCTTCCTGCTGGAAACAGGGCTGGAACACAACCCGTGCATGTGTCATCCCCTCCAGGATCTCCAGGACTGCCTGCTCGACCAACACAAACACAGTCCTGAACCTGGAGGAGAATCAGGCTGTGGATTTTGGCCGCTGGCAGAGGGTGGGTTCTCCACTCTGGGCTTGCATCCTGTCCTGGAAGTTGCAGAGTCCCCAGCCTCCAACTCTCTTGCAAAACTGAGGAGCAATCCCAGCCTGGGATAAAAATAAAGGGTCCACGGGGCCCTGCCACTCTGGGGTCAGCTGACACAGTGCAGTCAAGTTCCTTCGTGTCATTTTTCCACTGCCTGTTACAGCCTGGAGCTGAACCGGAGCCAAATGGCACGCAGGGGGGATAAAGGATCAGGAGCCTGGGGTTTCCTTTGGGCAGTCAAAATCCCAAGCCAAGCACTGCTGGCTGGGATGTTCCCATTATCCTGCAGAGCGGACTCCAATGGGCTCCTTCCCAAAGCCCCTGGGCTGTGATGGAGAGCAACCTGCCCCAACTCCTTTGGACACGTGGGTGGGGGGATGAGCTTGGCTCCCACAGGAAGGGCAGGAATTCCATGAGGGCCCTGTCCAGGCACTGCCCAACCTCCCTCTCCCCGACCCCTGCATCTCCCACACGCACTCCAGGCCTGTCCACCCCGTCACGGTTTTGGCTCCCCCCAAATTCCCCCTGCCAAGGCCTTCGCAGAGCACTTGCAGAGCGACTTCCCCCTCAAGGTGCCGCTGGCTCTGCCAGCATGGCTCTGGAGCAGCTCTGGATCTTGGCTCTGGAAGAGGCACAAGGGATGCACCAGGTGGTCACAGGGCTCCCCCACGAGCCCTCAGCGGCTCTGTGCTGGCAGTCACGGGGCAGGAGCACCTGTAGGTGCAGGTGGGATCCCCTGGATCTCCTTTGGTGATCCATCAGGGCACACCCATCCTCAGCGAGCCGGCGTCCCGTCCCAGCCACGCTCGGCAGCAGCTGCATCCAAACTCCACGAAGGCCCCAGCCCCACGGCGCTGTTTCAGATTAAATGGTTCCCACTGTTATTTGGGAAACGTACGAATTTTTCCCATATGTCTCTGACCTGTAAAACGAACATCCCTCAGAACCGAAAGGTTGTTGCCAGCGACGACGTGTTTTCATTTCTGGTCTTTAAGCACATTTCATGGCTTGCCAAGACTTTTTAGGAGGTTAAAACTCGAGGTCTCGACTCAGGAAAGCGCTTCCAGCACGTGCCAAGTAGGGCTTAGGCGTGCACTTGTGTCTGAGCACATCTCACAGGGCTGTTGCTTGCCCAAATTGGTGCCAAAAATCATCTTCCTCTTCATCAACTCCTCAACTCTCCGATTCTGTCCTTGGCTTTGCTCGCCTACAGGTGAAATTTGGCTGGCAGAGGTGCAGCTCCTGGATTGCAAGGAGCCGCTCATTGTTTGGGGAATGCTGCCTGGGGCTTTGGGAAGATGTGGAAAAGCCTGGGGAAGTAGAGGTGGGTGATGCTTTTTTAAAAGCATGTTTTTAAAATCACAGCAAACTGCAGAAATTTCGTGGAGTGATTAACAACAGCAAAATCAGGGAAAAAAATTAGGAGGGCATATTTCAAGTGCCTCTAAATGAAAACTCTGGTTTAAAAAAAAATTTTACAATATAAACCACTGTTCAAGTAAAATATCTAATTTCAAGCCAATTCAAATACCTCTTTACAAAGAATGTGTCTTCCTTCTTTCCTTTTCTTTTTTTTTCGATTTTGGTTTGCCAGAAATTTCCATCATTTCATTTTTCACCCCAAATCATTATTTCAAGTTTTTGGAGGTTTGCTGCTGGAAAGGTCAAGGCCTGTATATCTAAGCATACCCTGAGAACTGAAAACAGAGCTGGATGAATGAAGAGGCAATGCAAAATTCCGACTCTCAGGTTTGTCTTTAAGGACTTGCCAGTCACCAAGGAGGAATTCAAGGTACCACGGGTATCAAAGGACACGGGAATCCATACTCCAGTTCCAGGAAAGAAACATTCCATCATGACAAGGAAAAACACCGGATGGCCACCAGCCGCCTCCGAGCTTTCAGCATTCCTACCTGCACTGCTAAATCCCCAAATCCAGCCTTTTCTGCAGCGCGCCTTTCATCTCAGCAGCACGGCTCTCGGCGTGGAGGAAAGCCTGCGTCCCGCTTAAACAGCTTCCCCCACCCCAGCCTCCTGGGCTCTGGTCCTGGCTTTATCCTCTGTCCCACCCCGCTAAGCCAGAATTCCCATGGCACGTTCCCCTCGGGTGTGGCAGATGGTGCTCCTGGTTGTTTGCCAGCACAGGGCACACAGGCAGCGCCAGAACCGCTCCGTGGTGGCCGCAGCTCCGGCTCCCGCTCCCCGGACGAGCCCTGCCCCCACACGCAAAGTCCAGAGGAAAGGTGGTGCTGGGTTTCATGGGAATTAAACCTAAAGGTTTTAGCTCAGCAAGGCAAGGGTCAAACAAATTAATTTGGTGAACCTCCCCCATCAGATCTGTCTCATTCCCTCTCTCCTGCCCCATCCCTGGAAGTGTCCAAGGCCAGGCTGGACAGGGCTTGGAGCAAGCTGGACTAGTGAAAGGTGTCCCTGCCCACCTGGGTTGAGCTTTAAGGTCCCTTCCAACCCAAACCATTTGGGATTCCATGCACAGAGCTCACACTGACAAAGCAACCAGAGCTCTTCCACCCACACGGCTCTCACAGAACAAGGTGACCAGCAGTGAGGGGGAAAATGCTCAAAATCACATTTTTTTTCATCCTTAAAAAGTTCGTTTAATCCTGAAACCAATTAAAACTGGGGAGGCTTTAATGGGGAGCTGAGAGCAGCAGTAGGGTCACTCGGGGTTTGTTCCTATTGTCAAGTGGCGAAACCATCCTGTAATTTAAGATGTCAAAAGCCTGTGAACCAAGCAAACAAAGCCCGAACTTCCCAACATCCGACCGCAGCGACACATTGACGGACACCAGGAGAAGGGCTGCGAGCACAAAGCAAACAAACCTCCCTGAGAAGGGCTCTGCCAAATTCAAGGGGAAGAGAGGTTACGAGCATTTGTGGGAAACGCCGCTAAGAGGGAAAGGATAAAAGAGACCCCAAAAAAAAAAAAAAAAAAAAAAGGGGGAGGAAAGAGCAGAGGGAGAAAGGACTGGGACAGGGCTGTGCCAGTCAGGAGGGATTTGGCCGGATGATGGCTTTACTGCACTGCAGTGTGGAAGACACACTTTGATTAATTCGAGGAGACTACCCCAGAGTCATCCTCACAACTCCCAGCTCGCTAGTTACGGAGGAGAGGCGGGCAGTGACTCATGCTGGAAACTTCCCAACTTCCAAAGGGGGAAAAGGGAAAAGAAAGAAGAGGAATCTCGGTTCTCAAGCAAACACGAAGGGACCCGTGCTGGGAGAAAGGTCGGGGCCAGCCTTGGAGGGGATGGTCCCAAGGAGGGCTGGCAGAGGAGCCATCCCCAGGGAGGGTGGGGGGCATGGAGAGAGATGGGGGCTCCATCTCCAGGGCTGGGTTTGTCCCAGCACCTCCTTGTGCAGGCAGGCCAGATGTTTTCCCATCCCTGGAGGCAGGGATCTGCCGTCCCAGCAGAGATGCCCTTGGGAATACACCAAAAAAGCTGCTGCCAGGCGGTGAAACAGGAGGGCAGGAGCTGTGGGGTCACCCTGTGTCCCTCCACCACCACCTGAACCAGCTGGAGTGCTGGCACCACGGTCTGGCTCTTGGATGGAGCCCCCCAGCTCCGGGGTGCCTCACAGCCAGGTCTGCTGGACGACAGAGGGGCAACCAAAGCCAGAGCCGCCGTGCCAAGCCTCAGGTGCCCTGCTGCCTCCCCTCTGCTTGGGGAGTGCTCAGCAAGGAGGAGATGCACACCCAGAGACGTTTGCTCAGCAAGGATCAGCACCAGCTCCTGAAAACCCCTTGGGATGGCAGCAGAGAAGCTGAGGGGGGTCCTTGCCTGATATTTATTGTCCCGTCTCAGCTCCCTTCTCATCTACTCATTTTTAGCTCTCTGGGTAGCTGACAGCACCAGGAACTGAGGCCAGAGCATCAGATTAACAACATTTTTCTTCTCCAGGCTCTTGGCCACACGTTTGAGTCGGCTCAGCCTGTAAATGAAACCGACACCCCGGAATCTCACGGGGTGGAGACAGAGGTGGGGGAGATGGGGACAGCAGGATTAATGCCCTGTGGCCAGTTGTAGTTACATTTTATTTTAGTTTCTCTTTTTAGGGAGAGAAACTAATTTTTTTTTAATTAATTTGTTTTTTTTTTTAAAGAAAGGAAGGTGCAGGGTGAGACCCCATCTCCACCACCCTGGCTCAGCCTGGGGTGTGTCACACAGGCGCACGTCTCTCTGGCCCTAAGCAGGAACCCGTCTGAGGCCTTCAGATGGCATCAGTGGTGGTTTAAAAGCCACTTCCCTGCACCACCGTGCTCCTCTCTGCCTCCCTGGCTCCATAACCACTAGAGGGGAGTGGAAGGTAACGAGTTGAGGAGATGGTTGTGTCCTCCAGGGAAGCACCACGCTGGTGGCTTGGGAGGTTCTGCAGCTCTGGGTGTCCACCACACCCAAAGTTCACAGCAGCCACATGAGAAGGTTTTCCCCATAACCCCATGGCACCAGCAGCATGGAGGAGCCACGTGGGACGTGAAAATTGTTGTCCAGAGAGAGCTTTGGGATGCTGGATGGGGAACGGAACCCCCTGGGGCTCGTTCGCTCGTTCTTTCATTCATTCATTCCTTTATTCCCCTCCCCTTTGCGGAGGGAAAATGCACCAAGACAAGTCTGGGAGAGCTGCAGGAACAGCTCCGAGATGCAAAGGTGGGACAGCACAGGGAAGGGGTTAAAGGCACCCCAGTCCAGCTGCGTGTGGTCACTGGGGTTGAAGGCATCCCGATCCAAGCTGTGCCTGGTTCCTGTGCCTCGCGCCCTTCCAGGGAAGGGAGGTTGCAACACCCCACGAGCCGCAGGCCCAGGCGTCTCCTGGAGATAAGCATCAAGCTGCCCCTCAAAACTCCTGCTTTCTGGGAGGCCATGGGCATGGAGCAACCCCTGGATGGGAGGAAACGATCCTTCAGGCAAGAGGAAAGCTCCACAGCCCCAGGAGAGGATGGGTCTTTCCCCCGGCAGGGAAAGGGTTACTCAGGAGCTGCGAGAGGCCAGCTCCACCTTTTCCAGTCCCTTAGCTCACCTTTTCCCAGTGCTATCCAATGGCACAGGCACCACAGAGTTCACTCTGGTCAACCTTGGCTTCTTCAGGGTCCCAGGTCCCTCATCAGAGGGGACAGAAAGCCACGGGGTCACCAAGAACTCCTCTGACCGTGGGATTCACCGAGCGAGGTTTTTCCCGGTGTATTCCCTGAGGCAGAGCTTGGGCTCCTTGTCCTCTTGGCACAACAGAAATAAATCAGTAAAAGGGTTCCAGTGAACCCTAAATGAAAGGCTTGTGCTGATTAGAGCCAATTCCCATGTGGAGGAAACACGGAGAAAAGGCTGAACAACTGAACATTTTCTTTTTCCTTCAGTCTGGAAGCCCTTGAGGTGCTTTTCAGTTCTCCTCTCCAAATAATTTCATGTGTGTCTCAGTGTGTCTGAGCCAGCCCGAGCACCAGTCATCAGGAAATGCCGGGGATGGTGGAGATGTACATTATGTACAGGGAATTCAGTGCCAGGCCCGGGACACCAGGAATATTTCTGCTTTTGCCATTGGGAAAACCCACATTTTACATTTTACTGCCCCGAGTCCCCAGCCCACAATGAGGCCATTATTAAAGAGCTATAATATTAAGATATAAACCAAATTTAACAGTTCCCTTTGCAGAAATGTGGTGGCCAGGGAGAGTTATCCCATTAATTTGGTATTTTTGTGGCAATGGGAAACGTGGGAGGTTCCCCCTGGAGCATCTTCTTTTCTCCACTAGGAAACTGGTCAATATTTTGCTTGTGTCCATCCATCCATGCATCCATTTAAGGCTGGGTGGGGCTTGGAGCAGCCTGGGACAGTGGAAGGTGTCCCTGCCCGTGGCAGGGGGTGGGACGGGATGAGATTTAAGGTCCCTTCCCACCCAAACCATTCTGGGATTCTGGGATCCCCCTTAGGTCACTGCAACATTTCATTTATTATCTCCTCCCCCCCGCAAAAGAAAACGACTCTGTTTATCTCCCGAAGGTGACGGGCTGGGCTCTGTCCCGGGCAGCCAGTTCTCCCTTTTATCTCTCCCGGATCTGTCCGAGCAGCTCTGGAGTCCGTCAGCCCCGTGATATCATCCCTTGGCACAGCCCCTGCCTGCTGCCAGGATGGGTCCTGTAAACACTCACCGGGAATTGCAGGGCTCCCTAGGGAGCAGCACGTGTCTTCTCCTCCTCCTCCTCCTCTCCGGAGAAACAGCCCATCCTTCATCCTTCATCCTTCGTAGCTCGTCCTTCTTCCTTCACGCGGGACGCCGGGGAGGCAGAGGAGGAAACGCAGGCTGGGGATGGAGAACCACCCCGTGGCTTTTCCAGAGTGACCTCGGTGACTACGGAAAACAAACAAGCCCGGGGAGGAGGAAGGAGCCGGCTGCGTTCTCTGCCAGCCACTTGATTTTTTAGCGTTTTTTTTTTTTTTTCCAATCTTTTATTTATCCTTGATGCGCCACGAGTTCTGCAGAGCACGGGGCAGCCAACGCCCAGCTGGGACTGAGCCCAGCCTGGCAGCCTCAAGCAAACGAGATTTTGGGGGATTAACGAGGCCTGGGTCTGCCTGCTGGTTTCCTTACCCCTGGCACCCAGACAGCTCCTGAGCCCATTCCCTGTCCACCCTGCTCGGCAAGGGCAGCGATCCCGGAAAGATCAGATTTCTGAACGTCTCTGGAAAAGGGGCAGGGACACCTTCCGCTACCCCGGGTTGCTCCAAGCCCCATCCAGCCTGTCTGGGATGGGGCAGCCACACTCCTTGGAGCTGCCATCCCTCCCAACCCTTCCCGTGCAACAGGGAAAGGAAAAAAAAAACCCAAACCTCTGAGCACCGTAAAGGTTTTACGGTAAACAAACCTCTGGGAGCACTTTGGGGTAATTAACATTCCTTAACGAGGAAGGTGGGCGCGCCCAGGGGCTGGGGGAGGGCAGGCACAGCGCCCTCCTGAGGGTCCCACCTAATCACCCCCCCCCCCGTTGCCATCTGGCAGATTTACTGGCCCCAGCAACGTGGCTCCCACTGATACAATGAGGAATTGCAGCCTGGGCTGTATTTCCTCACGAATTTCGCTTCCCTGCCAGAAAAGTTCAGGGCCGGGTCAGATTGTATTTATATTTGTGTATGTAAAATACATACATCTATAAATACACGTGTCTATTTTCCTTATTTCCAGGTGACTTCCACCTTTCCCCACCTAAAGACTCATTCAGCCTCATCTTCCCTCCCCACCAGGTTTTGCCCTGTTGCCCTGGGTTGGGTTGAAGGAAATAGTCCGGGGGCCAAAGCCCACATCCATCCCCTGCAGGGCGGGGATGCTGCACGCTGCTGCTTGCCCTGGGTGCCACAGGGGCGCCGAGCCTGTCCTCACCCCGCTTCCAGCCAGGAAACGCCGATTCCATCCAGCTCAGCCTCGCCTTAAGGGGCTGGAAAGGGAAGGTGGGCGGCCGGGACTTCAAACAGCCCCGTCCCTCCTCCCACACCTTCTCGGGGCCACGATCAGAAAGTGCCCCAGCATCCCAAATCCCTGCCCCCCGAGCTCCTCCAGCGCGGGCGTAGCTCATCCCTGCATCCACCGCCCCAGCACGGGCGGGAGGTGTGGGGGGTCCCCAAAATCACGTCCCTGCCTCTGCTCCGAGGGGTGCTCCAGGCTGGAGCTGCGCAGGGACAGCCTGTAGGGACCGGCAGAGAGGTGAGACTGCAGGAGGGACGTGGGAAGCCTTTTCTTCTGAGCCGGGGGCTGGGGCTGCTCCCTGCCACCGCCGCACAGGCCGGGAGAAGGCGGGGGGAAGGCAGCTTTTGTCTCTCCCTTCGGATGAAGAGGGCCGGGAACACAAGGAGAACCCAGCTGGCCCCAGAAGGGGGCCGGGAACACAAGGAGAACCCAGCTGGCCCCAGAAGCGGGCCGGGAACACAAGGAGAACCCAGCTGGCCCCACCCTGAGCTGCGGCACTGCTGCTCCCTCCTTCTCCTCCAGGTCGGACACGTGGCTTTGCAGCCCCGTTTCACCCATCCCGCTGCAGAAAGGCGACACAAACAGCTGGAAAGCCCCTTCTCCCTCTTCCCGTGTCCAAACCATGGATCCCTCCCTCAGCCTTGCTGCCCCCACCTCAAATCCTCCTTCCCTGGCCACAGCCAAGCTGCCCTGCTCCAGCAAGAGGCGGCCAGGCCCCTTATTTTCGGACAACAAAGCCTCAAATGTGCCCCTAGGTGAATTTTGTAATGAATAAAACATTTCTAGGTGAATTTTGTAATGAATAAAGGCTCCCAGCATGGCCACTCTTGAAGGGCTCTCTCCTCCTGTTTAGCCAGAGCTCTGGCAGGAGTCAGGGGGTGCTGGCATTGCCCCTGCTGCCTGGAGGCTTTAGGATGCCACTTCCAGGGTGATTTAGGGTTCCCTGCATCCTTCCCATAGGCCACCCCTTTTCATAACCGAGAATTCCCGCTCTGCACGGATCGCAGGCAGAATCCAGGAGGAGGTGAAGCCCATGCACACGTGAAGGGGGGTGTCCCAGGCTGCAGGGAGATCCAGTGGGCCCTCATGGGAACAGAGCTCATGGAAAATTCCGGATATAATCCTCACCCCTGCCAGGAATGAACCACAGCTGCCTGCTGGAGGGATGCACCCTTCACCCAGGGGATTTTCCCCTTGGAGAGGAGGTTTGTCTGGGCACAAACAGGCTTGGGAAGCTGAATTCCAGCAGTTCTCCTGTCTCAGCCCCAAGGAGAAGCAGCGCTGGCGTTGCAGCTTCCCGAGGCGCTGGTTTCTCGCTGGTGTGAGAGGGGCCCTTCCCGGTGCTTTCCAGCCCTGCCTGGTCCCCCTGCCCTGTCAGCACGGCACCAGGTGTGATTTGGAGCTGAGCCTTCCTGCTCAGCCAGGAATGTGGTTCCCTTTCCTCGCTGGGAGAGCTGATGGGGCCGGTCTGGAGGGGCCCCCTCACCCAGCACCCCTGCTCTCCAGCTGATTCAACACGGCCAGGCCACATCCTGCCCCTTCACATATCCCAAACAGGTCCTCCCCTGCAGAAACCCGGATCATTTCCTTCAGGAGGGGAGGGGAAGGGAAGGATTTGCTGCACCCAAGGCGCTCCAGCCCCTTCACGAGATGTGGTTTTTTTTTAAGATCCCAGAATCCCACACTGGTTTGGGTTGGAAGGGACCTCAAAGCTCATCCCATTCCAACCCCTGCCATGGGCAGGGACACCTCCCACTATCCCAGGCTGCTCCAAGCCCCATCCAGCCTGGCTTTGGACACTGCCAGGGATCCAGGGACAATAATCCTGTTAGAAGGGCTGCCGGAGCCTTTGCCTCCCCAAACCCCAGCCCTGAAGCAGCCACACACCTTCTCACCAGAGGCTGCCTCCCTAAGCCGCCTTTTTCCCACAGTTTCAGAGTTTCACGGCCAGCATTCCTCATTTTCCATGTCATTAATCTCCACAGGCCCTGGCTCCAAGCAGGCAGGAAGCCAAACGCTGCCAGACAGGTTCCAAGCGCAGTCCAAGTCGTCTGGGAAGGAAGAAAATCCAGCTAAAAGTTGGGAAAGCACTTGAGCCTCCAGTTGGCTCTCCCCAAGCACCCAGCAGGACGAGTGTGACGCTGCTCAGCCAGCAGATGGGTTTGGTGGCAGCCAGGGTGTCTCTTCCCATTCCACTCGGCTTTTCCAGCAACCAGCCAAAATACGACGTGTTCCTTTGAGCTCACAGCTTTAATCCCTGCCCGAGGGGGAAGAGAATTTAAAAAAAAAACAACCCAAAGCAAAACTGGGAGATTATTTTTAAGTTTCTTTAGAAAGATGTTGCTTTGAGAGCTGCCAGCCAATGCATCTTCCAGAGCATTTCTGCCACCACTTATTTCCCCGTTTTGGAAGTTGCTCTGCTGTGAATCTTCCAACTCCCCAAACTCCCAAAGCTGAGGATGAGCGAGGCAAAACCTCTTTCAGACAGGGCAAGGGAGGAGAAGAAACCTGTCCTGCAGTAGGGACAAGGGGGAAAAGCAAAAACTCAACTGGACATCTCCAGAGGTACCTTAATCCAGGTTGTCCACGTGGTTCAGCTCTGCTCAGGAGGATCAGAGAATCCCAGAGGGGTTTGAGTTGGAAGGGAGCTTAAATCCCATCCTATCCCACCCCTGCCATGGGCAGGGACACCTACCACTATCCCAGGCTGCTCCAAGCCCCAATGTCCAGCCTGGCCTTGGGCACTGCCAGGGATCCAGGGGCAGCCACAGCTGCTCTGGGCACCCTGTGCCAGGGCCTCCCCACCCTCCCAGGGAAGAAGGATGAGGCTCCACATGGCAGGAATAACATCCATCTCCACCTCTCCTGCAAGCCCTCAGGGTTTTGGCATGAGCTCTCCTCATCCTGCCCCCATGCTCAGCACAGGCCACTGCCACTTCAGTCCCGCAGGGAAGGCTTAGGTTGGATATTAGGAAAAATTTCGTTCCTAAAAAGGGAGGCCAGGCATTGGCACAGCTGCCCAGGGCAGGAGTGGAGTCCCCATCCCTGGAGGGATTTGGATGTGGCACATGGGGACGGGGTCAGTGGTGGGGCTGGCGGTGCTGGGGGAATGGTCGGACGCAGGGCTCTCAGGGGGCTTTTCCAACCTTTATGATTCCACGATAAATCCAAGGCACTGACTGCTGGGAGCCGCCAAGTTCTGTATTTTTGTGTGAATTCCCTGCCTCCAGACAGAAGGCCAGCACGGTTCAGCTCCCCCAGGAAGGACGGGCTGAGCAGCCCAGCAGCACGGGCACGGGGATCCTTGGGAACGAGGGCCCGATCCAGCCGTCTCCAGAGAGGATCCGAGATGCGCTCTGGAGGAGCCCTGATGGAATCTGCAGACACTTCCCTGCCCTGCTTGGATTCCTCTCCCTTCCATCCCCCTCCAAGCCTCTCCGCCACAGAGCTGGGAGGCAGCCTGGATACTTAAGCCCTAAGCCCTGCCTTTCTCGCCTCACAAAGGGAACCGAGAGGAATTGTTTTGGAATAACAGTGCAAATCAAATTTCCCGTCGCAGATAAAGGGGAGAGAGGTCAAACACGAGGAGGCTTCAGATGAAAGAGGAATCAGCCTGCAGCCCGCCCGGAGTAACTCAATTCCAGGCTCGTTTTCAGCACTCCCGGGATCTGGCACAGCACAGAGCCCTGCCGGAGCCCAGCAGATCGACCTGGCCATGGCAATTGGTTATCCCCAACACGGAGCCGCCTCACCAGCCACAGGCTGAGCATCCCCTGCCCCCTGAAACCAGGGAAGGCATCCCAGGGAGCCAGGGGCCACCATCCATCAGCCCAGGGGGAACCAGGCAGGCCTGGATCAGCTTCCAGCCAGAGCTACAGGAAGCCGCTCTGTGGTTTGGGTGTGCAGATATTCCTTCCACAGCCTCCTCCTCCTCCTCCTCCTCCGTCCTCCTCCTCCCAAGCTGCATCCCCCAGAGCTGGGACTGGGCACCTGGCTGCCCCAACCTGCAGACATCCCCTAAAAACAGCTGGGGGGTGCAGCCCCTCTTCCCTTGGCTGCCCCAACCTGCAGACATCCCCTAAAAACAGCTGGGGGGTGCAGCCCCTCTTCCCTCTGCTCCCCAGGGTTGGCAGGCTTCGGGATGGGCTCGGGATGCTCCCAGCGGAGTTTTCCCCTGATCTCCGCTTCGGCTTCCCTCCCTTTCCCAGACGGAGTTCTCTCCACCTTTCCCAAAGCCACTTTTCATCCCTTTTGGTCCCGCTCTTCCTCCTGCTGCAGCACCGAACAGTTCGGGAGCAGCTCCGGGGCAGCGCTACCAGGGCTGGGCTGGGCTGGGCTGGGCTGGGCTGAGCTGGGCTGGGCTGGGCTGGGCCAGGCAGGGACCCTCAGCAGCGCCGGGACCTCCTCCTGGATAAATCGGCTCCAGAAATTCCTGCCGCTCACCAGCGGCTGAACCCAGCCGGCTCAAAGGCGGCTGCTAAGCCCGGGCTGGCTGCATTATCCACGGGGATTGGGGGAGGATTGCAGGAATTGCTCTCTGCTGCTGGGGAAGGAGGGAGTTATTTTATTTTTATTTTTTTTCCCCCCTTTCAAACTCAAACATGTAATTGAAGAGTGAAATTCTGAAAGCTTGCTCAAGGACTCTGGGTATTTAATCGCCTTTAAAGCCCAGGAATTGCTCCCCGTTCCCTTCCTGATTTAATGGGAAACAGGTTTCTTGTTCCTGCAGGCACTCTGAAGCCGGTGACCATTGGATAATTGTGCCTTGATACAGCACAAATGCACAGTTCTGTCTGCACCCTCATCCTTCTAAATACAGTAAAAAGCCTTTTGTTTTTTCTTTAATTGCACTGAATTTGAAGAAGGAGTCCCTGGCCATGGCAGGGGGCTGGAACAAGATGATCTTTAAAGTCCCTTTCTGTGATTCTGTGATTCCAAACCTTCCCTCCTTGGGGCAGGGGAATGAATTAATAAAAAAAAATAGATGCAAAAGGCTCAAAAGGCCGGTAATAAATCAGATAAAGGGCACCTGTCTGTGCCTGGTGCACAGTGATGCTCTGGCTGTGCGATCCAACCAACACAGGAAATGTTCTCCCCACTTTTTGCTGTGCGGGAGTGAGATTTTGGGGTGGTTTTGTTTCAACTTCAGCGGGGCAGCAGCTTGGCCAGGCAGAGAGGCCCTGGGGAGAGCAGCCTGTGCCACCACCTTTCCTCAAGGCCCGGCCCAAAACATTTCCCTCTGCTACTGAATAATTTAATTTGCTGTAAGCGTGGGCAGAGGTTTGTTCTGCCCTCGTGCCCATCCAGAAGACCCCTCTGTGTGTCCCCCAGCCAGGATCCTTTCCCTCAGAGCCCGTAATTAGTTTGGGATTTGCTCCATTCCTGCCGAGGCCTTCCATTAGCAAAGCCGTGAAACGGGAATGTATTCCCTGTCCTGAGCAGGAATCGGCTTTGCCAGCTTGTGCTGCTGGAAAAAAGGCAGTGTGCCTTCCCCACAGCCCGGGGAGTGGGTTTTTAGCATCCCCCAATCCTTAAACACATCCTCTCTTGCTCTGCGGACAGCCCTGCTGAGGAGCCCCGGATTCCAGGCACCTCCGGAGGTTTGTTCCCGGAGCAGCTCCTGCAGGAACCGCTTTCCATTCAGGGATTGTTTGCCAGCACTTCCCTTGGATTCTCCTTCCTGCTGCTTCGCTCTAGCTGAGCCTTTGCAGCTCGACCCCCCGGCCCTTGCACTTTCTAACCCGTCTCCATCTGACCCACGAGCTTTCCCACTTTTCCCTCTCCTCCCTTTTCCTCTCCCCTCCTGCTGCAGGGAGTGAGCGAGGGCCTGGCTACAACCTGCGCACCTTTGGAACCCTTCCAGGGGTGGTGGCTGCCCTGCACAGCCCATTCCAAGGCCTGACCACCATTTCAGGGAAGAAATTTTCCCTAATTCCTCACCGGGTGCAATTTGAGGCCGTTCTCTCTCATCCTGTCCCTGTTCCCTGGGAGCAGAGCCCGACCCCCCCGGCTGCCCCCTCCTGTCAGGGAGTTGTGCAGAGCCACAAGGTCCCCCCTGAGCCTCCTTTGCTCCAGGCTGAGCCCCTTTCCCAGCTCCCTTTCCCAGCCCCTTCCCAGCTCCGTTCCCTTCCCTGGCCATGCTCCAGCCCCTCAGTGTCCCTCTTGCTATGAACTTTCTCCTGCCTTGGTCCAGCTTTGGCCTTTTCTCCCATACCCAGACAGAAAGCTCTTAAATTCCTACACGTGACCCTGTTATTGCACCTTTCCATCGATTATCACAGGATTTTCCTCCAGGGAAACAGCGGGAAGCACTTCCCAGCCTCTCCCTGCCAGGAACTCCCAGTCCTTTTGATATACCCTGGAATTTCACCCCACATGCTATTTTTCCCCAGCATTTTCTCTATCCCAGGACAGCTTTGCAGGTTACACCAACACATCAGATCCAGGCAGGGACAACAAATGAGTTCCCAGGTCCCTCAGAGAGCTTCAGAGAATCCCCTAAGAGATCAACCCTGCACCACACAGATGGAGAAAGGAGAAAGTTTCCACTCCACATAGATCCAAATCCCATCATAAATCCAGGACGTTTTGCTGGCACAGACTGAACTCCTGCCCCCCGTTGTACATTTAATATTGGACCCTGCTCTTCCCCCTGCAGGGCTCCCCCTGCCACAGACATCCATCTAAAGCACAGAGCCTTGACTTGCTGCCCAGAGGGAGAAACTGCCTCTTCCTCTCTTAAAAACATTGGGAAAACAAGTGAAATGAAGCAAACGAAACCCTGGGAGAGCCCTGGGAAGGGTGTGGGGCATCACCCGCCCCAGTGCCAGGCCGGGCATCCATCCCTCACACCCAGCCACGGGCACACATCGGAGGAGCCAAGAGGGAACCACCTCAGAATGGTATTGGATCACGTTCATTGCAGGACAATGCTATTTTCTTTGAGATTAACAGGTTTCTGGCTGTAAAAATCCCCATGGCTAAAGCTGCGGGTGCCACAGCACTGAGTTCAACCCTCCCCTCAGGTTTGTGTCCCTGTGCCCACGGTGAGCTCAGAGCGTTCCAGGTGAGATTACGCCTGGCACAGGGACTGGGATCATGTTGGAAACAGCCCCCACCTCTCAAAACCAAGCCTCTGCCTCAGCTGGATCACCCAGCAGTGGGATTTCACTCCCAGAAATGAGCTGCCCCAGCTCCTGCGAGCCCCTTCCCAACCTCCTGCCCAGAGAGCCCTCGGGCTCTGCGCAAGGGAGCTGCAGGTGCCCTCCCAGCCAGGCTGGAAGCCCCAGATCGTGGTCCTAAAACAATCACCACACCCACATCTGCCACAAATGCAGACTCCAGGGAGACCTCAGAGCCTAAGGGGGCTCCAGGAGAGCTGGAGAGGGACTGGGGACAAGGGATGGAGGGACAGGACACAGGGAATGGCTTCCCACTGCCAGAGGGCAGGGATGGATGGGATATTGGGAAGGAATTGTTCCCTGGGAGGGTGGGCAGGCCCTGGCACAGGGTGCCCAGAGCAGCTGTGGCTGCCCCTGGATCCCTGGCAGTGTCCAAGGCCAGGTTGGACACTGGGGCTCGGAGCAGCCTGGGACAGTGGAAGGTGTGGGATGGGATGGGACCTCCCAGATCCTTCCAACCCAAACCATTCCATGATCCCCATGAATCACGCTGGAGCAGCTTCACTGCTGAGGGAATCTCGATGATCCCAGGTTTTCCCTGTGAGTTCCCCCCTGCCCCTCCCACGAGGAGCCCTGCAGAGCCCGTGGACACCAACCTGCTGCTTCTCCCGGGAGCCACGGGAAGGAGCCCAGAACTGCAGCGTGGCCTCTTCCCCCGTGACCAGAGGACAATTCCAGGTGACACCCACGGAGCAGCTGGATTTCGGATGGTTCAGGGGGCTCCAGGGACAAGCAGGAAGCCAGTTAGAGGCAAAACACTCTGAAAAAGGCCATGAAAGGTGTAAAGGTGGAGCTGCTTCACCTGGAAACTCAATTTTTGTTTTGCAGGCACTTTTCAACACACACCTGGGAGCCACAAGGAACCGGGAATCTCCGGGAACTTTTCCGTGAACGCCCCAGTGTAGACATTGGGTGTATTTTGCCCAAAAAGCCACTCTGACACCAAGATCCCCTCTCCAGGACACCAAGAACCCAGGAGATGAAACGTCCCATCCCAGCAAAGGAAGGAAAGAAGATCAGCAGCAGAAACCCGGGTGGTACTATAATTAACTTTTTTCTTTTATTTACACCACAAGAATAACAAGTTGTCATAATGTGGTACAAAATACTGGACTCCTAATAAAGTTGAAATTGAAGTCGGTACTGTCAGAGAAAGACACCATTGGCCAGTAAAAAAAAAAAAAGAAAAAAAAAGTAAAACAAAATAAAGAGGAAAATAAAATAAAAATAAAATGAAACCAAAGAAAGAGAAAACAAGAATGAGAAAAATATTCCAACTCCACCAATTAAAAAGAAAGGACCATCGGAAAATCGAGCACAAAGAATGCTACCATCACTGAAAGTAGGGTCCATACAAGAAGAGTGAAATTGTGTCTAAATTACAGCGTAAACCGGTAGCTGCTACCAATGGTGACGTCATACTGAGCATGTATAGGTATAAAGTAGAATATAATATAGTTACAACTTTTTGATACTACATATCTGTAATAAGCTCTCGGGTGAATAATGTTTCAACCCCTTCCCCCCCCCTCCCCGCCCCCACTTTTATATATATATTATATATATAAGTTTGTCATCCTCATAAATTGGAAAATAGCGCCTCCACTATGGAGCACAGAAAAAGTGTTAATTTATTTTCTTTCAATAGGATACTTTTTTTTTTTCTTTTTTCATCATCAATATCAAAGACAAAGTGAAGATGAGCTGAGAACGAGCCCAACTTTGCAACAATGAAGAAACACGTTTTGCCTTTCGCTGTAAAGTCTCGTTTTTAAACCACAGTGTTGCACAGTACACGACTGCTTAAAGTGAAACCGAGCAATAATACATCATGTAAAAGTAATTTCTTAAAAAAGTTAACGCAGCTGTGCTGAAGAGTTAACTCTTTAAAGTCCTCCTCATCCATCCATCTGTCCGTCCGTCCGTCCGGCTCCTCGGAATGAACGACTCCGTGTGTTGACACAAGGGATGCATCCAACCTCCCCACCCAGCCGAGAAATCAAAGCAAAAACACCAACCCAAAGGGAAATAATAATAACAATAATAATAATAATAATAATAATAATGACACAGGCAGTTTACTTGGTGTGTTCGGCGTAGTTTCCCTAAAAACACTGTTTCCACATAAATACAATAAACTCTATTATTGGTAAGTCACAAGTGCTAGATAAACGTCTTAGTTTTTTTTTCTTCTTAAAATGAGAAATGTTTAAGTAGTCCTTTTTTTTTTTTCTTTATTTACTCTTTTTAACAATAAAAAGCACAATTTCTTCTTATTAAGTTCAGTAAGACTCCAAAACAAAAAAAAAAGAATTCCCACTCTCCTTCCTTTGTGTGTAGCTGTGTGGGTGAGTGTGTGTGTGTGTGACAACAACATCCCAACCTTTAGTCTCCGCAAATGCCACGAGAGGAAAAAAAAACAATATAAAAACAAAACAAAACAAAACAAAAACCAACCCAAAAAAACCCCCAAACCACCTCTTAAATTTTTTTTGTTTGTTTTTGTTTTTTTTTTCTTGTTATCGTTTTCAAAGCTGCCAAGTTTGGCGTGCAAAATCTGTATACAATATAAAGACATGCCAACCTTACAGACCATGCAACCTCAAGGTGTAGGAAACTTAAAAAAATATATTCATATATATTTATATATATATTTATATATATCAATGCCCGTAAAAGAACGTGGGCCCAAAAAAGTTTACAAAAGGAAGAATGGAATGAATACATGACCATGACTAATAAAAAAAGGAATGTTTTGTATTGAAAGTAAAAAAAAAAAACAACAACCAAACCAACAAAAACCCCCCCAAAAAAACAACCTCAACAAAAACAAACCCCCCAATGGTTACTTGTGTACTGCAAACTGGGCCTCACTTCACTGTAAAGAGGATTGAAAGATGTTCCTTTTCTTCCCAAGCAGGTACAAAGGATGCCCTGGGCAGTGCGTGCTGGGGTGCCGGAGCATCCCGGGCTCCCGCCCCGCTGGCACGGCCGCCCCGTGGCAAAGTCATCTGAAATGAAGAAGCTTTAATGGCTCAAAAAGGCGAAAAAAACCCCTGGAGAGCCTCAAAACGACGGCTCCCTCCCCCCTCTCCGTGCCTGCACCGGCCCTGGGAAGCATCCCCGGGCAAGAGCACCCCCAGGGAAGGTCACACCCGAGGGAAGAGCGTTCCCAGGGAAGAGGGGGATGCTGTGAAACAAAATCCGCATCGCCGGGAGTTTGGAGGAGACGAGCTCTGACGGCTCGGGAAAAATCTTTCCATCCTGGCAAAAAGCTGAGGGCAAGGATGGAAAGGAAGGAAGGGAGGAAGGAAGGAAGGTGGCATCCCAACAAGCTCCTCTGGATTTTCCAAAGGAACCGGCTCAGCACGGTCGGCCGGTGGCTCCCGGGAACGCAAAAAGGAAGGAAAAAGCTTTGCCACGACCGGGAGGAGAAATGTCAAAAAACCTTCCGGGGAAGAGCTGGCAACACAAAGGGAGGTGTAAACACGGGCACTGCCCACGGCACAGGGAGCAAAACCCCACGTCAGTCACCAGGTTCGGCAGCCGGATGGATTTGGGATCACAGCAGCAGCGTGGTTGGATGGAAAAAAACCCCAAACCACAACATCCCCAGGCAGGCGGTGCTCTCACACGGGGGGGTTTTTAGGATATGCCGAGGACGGGCCTTGTGACCGGAGCTTTGGGGTTCTAGGACGTACTTGGGTTTGCACAACTCAAATACTGTAGTGTCTGGTTTTGAAACTGCGCTAGAAATCGAGGAAGGGAACAAAAGCCTCCTGCATTCGCTCGCGCGCGGGGTCACGCTCCCGATTCCTCCCGCCAGCGAGTCCTGAACGGAATGAAAGCAGCTGCTTCGAGAACTGGAAAGGAGAGAAGTTACTGGAAGCGGCCCCGCCGGTCACCGTGGGAACGGGATGAAGGAAGGGTGGTCAGGGGAAGCCGCGCTGGGAAGAGGGGATGCGCTGTCCTACCCCGCTGGGAGCAGGCCCGCGGCGAGCGCCGTCTCCGCCAAGGCGCTCCGCTCTCCGTGGCAGGGCTCGCGGCCTCTCCCGCCCAGCCTTCCCGGGAGGCAACGACCTCCTCGGGGTGGGGGGCCAAAAAAAAAGGACCTCCAAAACCCCTCCCAGCGCCGGGAAGAAGAAGAAGAGGAGAGAAAAAGAGGGAGAGAGGAGGTGGGGAGTTTGCGGGCGTGTCCGGCGGAGAGAAAACGCCAGCGGTCCTGGAGTGTCCAACGGGCCTTGCCGAGGGCAGGCAGCGCCAGGAGCCGCGGGCCGGACAAAGGCATCGCCCGCCGAGTGCTACCAGGTAAGAAAATTCCTTATTTTCTTTACAGAGCTACGACAAGAGAGCTGAGGAAATATACAGTCGGCGGAATCGGTACGCAAAAGAGCCCATCACGGTCCCTCCTCCTCCTCCTCCTCCTCCTCGGTAAAACGCACCCTTTCCCAGAAAAAAATAAACTCTGTCGGTCTGCCCACAGTTCCTTACACCTGCAGAAAGCTGCTCACTGTACAAAAGAGTTGAGGAAAAAGGAGAGAAAATAATACGGAAAAATTAAAAAAAAAAAAAAACCTAAGGAAAACAAAAAAAGGAAAGTCCATGTACAAGCAAGAAAAGAGGGAGGAAGAAAGGTTTAGATGCTATTGCCGTTCGGAAAGGAAACCTGCCAAATGGAAAAGAAATGTCAGAGTCACACAAACAAGGCTTCCGGAGGGTTTCAGGAAATATCCATATAAAAATTAACAGCAAATTCAGCGTCTTTGCTATAAAAAACTCTTTTTTTTCTCGTTTTTGTTAGAAAAGGATCACAACTAAAAACCTTAAATTAAAATACAAATGTTTAGGGTAGTTGCCCAGTGGCTAAAGTGTTGGCTTTCTGAAAAACTTCCCAACCTGTCGCCTGAAAAGTCCTTGAGTTTCAACCTGGATCCTTTCCCAAAAGCACCTTTGACGTTCCAATTCCCAAATCTGTCCCTAGGGAGCTTCCAATGGCTACTGTTAGAGTATGCATTTATTACATATAGTTTTTTCTTTTTTTTTCTATAAATGCATCATAAATATTTTTCTCAATAATTCATAGGAATCCGGTTTCTAAGCTTGGAATACATTTGGAATATACATTATACACATATATATATTTATACCTAACAATTTAAGCAATATCTCATGCTAGTTGCTTTTCATAAAAAGCATTCCAGTCTTAAAACCTGCATTTGTGTCTAATACATGCTTCGACAACCAAATTGGTAAGTTCAATTACTAGATAATGTAGAAGAGAGAGAAAACATTTGAAAATTGGTTGTTAAAAATGGTTGAATTTCAAAGACCCAACAGTATTTGCCACTTTTTTGGCAACTACCTTAATTTTTTTTTCCTTTTTTTTTTTCCTTTTTTCCTTTTTTTTTTTCTCTGAAACAGCAATGAAAGAAAACAAAACAAATCCAAACTTGTCGACAGTTTTTGGAGACACTCTGTTCAGCTGATGCCTGCTTCCCACCATCATGCCAGCACAAGCCAAAAAGTCTTCCTTCCTGATGGCAGTCCTTGGCTTTCCCAACCAGAGGAAAAATATTCAGGAACTGCTGTGTTCTTTGTGGTTTCATTTTCTTTTTTTTTTCTTTTTTTTTTTTGTGTTTTGTTTTTTTTAATTAATTTTTACTTAAGGCATTGTTCCTCAAACTTCAGAAAATCCAGCTGCACCAAATCCATCAATTAAAAAAAAAGGCACAAACTCATCTTCAGATGGCTTTGGAGACAATAAAGCCGACTCCATCTGGGCTACCGTTCCCCCCCTTCTCCTTCCCTTTCCTTTAGGTGTCAGATGAGTCCCTCGTTCCCTGTCCCTCCCCGTTAAAAATTCACCATCATCTCCCAACGTTCCCGTTCCGACAAGAGCTGTCGCTGACTCACAGGCAGGCAAGAGCCATTTCCAAATATCCAAGAAATGAAAGTACACGATGGGTCGAGTGGTTCAAGCGGAGATTGCTCTGTTGTGGGTAATCAACTTTGTAAGCACCAGTTTTACGTTAAGGTTTGTTTGATTTGTGTTGCTGAATCTTTGATTTCTTTATTATTCTCGTGTTTTGTTTGTTTGTTTGTTTTTTGTTTGGCAACTCTGCCAAAGACTTCCCGGGCGTCGTTCCTCTTTCCGCTCCCGGTGAGGACCAGAGGAAGAGTGCCCAACGTGTCAGTCCTTTGCTGCTCTTCGCCAGCGTTTTTTCGGCAAAAAGAGACTCAAAGATGCGGAGAGATTTGATTTTTGTGTCGCTTGCTTTGCTTTACACCTGGCTGTCCTTCCGTGTTCGGGAAATAACCGTGACAGGACGCAGGAGTAACAAGAGAAAGCTGCTTGGCAGAGCTTCAAGACGAAGACGAACGGACAGGAGAACTCCAGCTCGAAGGTGGATGCTACAGGGGAGGCTCCTCTTCCATGGGTTCGTCCTCAGGTCTGAGGGATTGCGCAGCCAGGCAGGGCGGGAGAGGGTGGGGAGAGAGAAAAGAGGGTTGGGCATGACATAGCTGGACAATCTGTGGTGCCAAGTCTCACTCCTTATGTTCCCATCACCTTCCCACCCAGCCAGCTCGGATCAGCTGGCTCACCTGGAATTAAACTTGGCACCACAAAGGGGTTTTGGACAATCTGTTTTCACTTGGGCAATGTTAACGTTTTCCCCAGCAAAATAAATTCCCTCTCGTGGTCCAAAACCACGCTCGGAGCAGAAGGCTCAGGCACAGAGCTCATGGCTCTGCTGCTCTCCTGCAGCCCGGGAGGACTTTTGGGAATCCACGGAGGACAGGGGATATGGGGAACGCAGCAGCAGTGGCTGAAAGGAGAGGATTAACCGGGAAGGCTGCTGCTCCTGCCTGGGCAGAGCTGGAAATGTGAGGACAGACGGACGGAAAACCACTGACCTCTTCTCCGCCGGCTTCACGCCCACCGACAGCGATGCCATGGCCGTCACCGTCTCCGCCTCCTCGTTCTCACACTTCTGGGCCTCCACCAGGGAATATCCCACCGTGGAGGCGAAACGCTGCAGGGAATGCCAGTACTTGCCTGGGGGAGAGGTGACAACAGGGCCATCAGGGCACCGTTACTGCTCCCGCTTTCCCAAACCCAGCCACCCACTCGGAACTGCCCAGGGAAGGCTCATCTGATCCATACTCTCACTTCAAGGGCCTTAGGTGCTCAAAAGGTAACTCCTTTTCCACCACAAATCCCTCAGAAACTTCCAGACCTAAGGACAAATGCGCCTGAAGAAAGTGTCTCTCTACCAAAAATGGGGGACAGGGAAGGATGCAGTCCAGATCTGGATCCAGCTGCTGATCACGCGGATCCTGCCACGTGCTGTCAGCGGGCAAATCACCGAAGACTAAAGAAGTCCAAGGTGTATTTAGAACCATTAAAGTTGGAGAAGACCTCCAAGGTCACCAACTCCAAGCTTCAACCACCAATGTATTTTTTATGTCAGCAGTTTGACACCCTTTTGCTTTGGGAAGAGCACAGGGAAGGCTCCAGAGGAAAGAATTTCCAAAAAAAGTTTCAATATGATGATTTTAACCTTCTTGGCTAAATAAACCTAAAATATCAACAACTTCCAACAATGCCCATAGAATATCCTTGGAAGGGACTTAGAGGGATCATTGAATCCAGCTCCTGGACCTGCTCAGGACATCCCAAGAATCCCAGCCTGTGCCTGAGAGCCTGTTTCACTTCCATGCCTAACTACTCTTAATTAATGGGTGCCACAAGACCCAATGAGACTTGTGTTACTCAGAGATACTTAATTGCTTTTGAAGAAATAATGCACCCTCTAAGGGCAGCACAGCCTGTCCTGAGCAGAGGTTTTACATCTTTAATTAGCGTTGGGTTAACAGCTGGACTGGACCATCCTGAAGGTCTTTTCCAACCTAACCCGTGCTCTGATTCTGTAATTCCCCCTCAAGGACTAAAGTCTTGCTGGGCATGGCTCCGTCCCCAGTAACACCAGTTTGTGGCTGCACAAACCCAGTTCAGGGTGCAGTGACCGTCAGGAAACTGGGAAATGGGAACATGGAGCTGGCAGAACGATGGAGAAGCCCACGGGGTGCCCCCCAGGGAACCTGCTGGGTCGGCGGGGCTGCACTCACTGTGGATCTCGATGACTTTCTCCATGGAATGCACCGCGTTAGCATTTGCTCTCTGCTGGAAAACCTTCTCTGGAAGAGGGTCAAGCTGGAGAGAGAGAGGGGAACACCAAAGAAATGTTACCACTGAATCCCAGAATGGTTTGGGTGGGAAGGGACATTAAAGCTCATCCCATTCCATATTCCACTGGTCAGTTCTGCAGTGGGAACATGCCTGTGCCATCCCAGGCAAAGGCCTGACAGCACTGCTGGAGGGATGTTTTAGGATTTATTTGATGTCCTTTAGAAAAAGCCAAGAAGAGGAGACACCTCTGCCCTCCCAGTTCTCCACGAGTGAATGAATCCATCCCAAACCTCCAAGGTGGGCTGTCCAGAACAAGAGATGTCCACTGCTGTTAACTGTGCTGAAAACAGCACTCAGGGCCCAACCAGGGATGTTCCCCAGCAAAGGACAGCCAGAGTTTAACAGTTAAAAATATCTATGGCAAAGTTTAACTTCTGCTCAAAGCCAAGAGAAGCTGCAGCCAAGACTGCTCTTATGAGCACATGGTAGCCATTCCATAGGTACTTCACGGGATGCTGCATTCCAGATTTAGTAATTATGGATTGCACTTCTTATTAATTCTCCACTCCAAAAATAGTTCTGCTCCAAACTGGTTTCTGTATGACATTAAGTGAAGGCAAAAGCAATTCCTGGATGAGCCTTTAAGCAAGAGCTTTCCAAGGCCTCTTGGTTGACACTGAGACAAAGCATGTTCCTGATTCCAGAGCACACTCCTCCTCCTGAAACAACACTCCCAAACAGCCTCAGCCTGTGGAAAAGGGAGCAAAACCCTCTGGGCATGAGGCACCTGGTTGTTATCACCTTCTTGTTTGAAGGGCAGGGGCTGGTGATGCCCATGATGGACGGAGCAGCTCTGCAGGGTAATGGGAGAGGAATGGTGGCTTAGTGGTCTGGATTGCCATCAGCAGGCCTCAGAATCATGGAGCCACGGAATGATGGGGGTTGGAAGGGATCTTAGAACTCATCCCATCCCACCCCTGCCATGGGCAGGGACACCTTCCGCTATCCCAGGCTACTCCAAGCCCTGTCCAACCTGGCTTTGGACACTGCCAGGGATCCAGGGGCAGCCACAGCTGCTCTGGGCACCCTGTGCCAGGGCCTGCCCACCCTCCCAGGGAACAATTCCTGCCCAATATCCCACCTGACACTGCCCTCTGTGGTTAAAATGGATTAAAACCATTCCCCCTTTTCCTGTCCCTTCAGGACCTTGTCCAAAGTTCCTGTCCTGTCTCGAAGCCCCTTTAGGCACTGGACAACTTCTCCCTGGAGCCTTCTCCAGGCTGGACAACCCAAACTCTCTCAGACTGCATCAGAGTCTCTCTCCCTGCACCAAAGCCAGCTTTGATTTCCACCGAAGCCCCGTGAGCTGTGCACCGTTCTGTCACCACAGCAGCGCAGGTCCCCTCCCTAGCCCCGACCCCCTCCCCAGTGCAGCAATCAGCTGCACAGCCCAGCTCTGGTTTAATTTCCTGGCCAGTTGGAAAGGAGCCGGCTCCGGCGCTCGCGCGAGGTTTGATCTCCGCCGGTGGACGCCGACGCTCGGGGGACTGGCACCGTTCCCCTCATTTCCTACCGGCCCCGGTGGAGCTCCAGGACGGCTCCTGAGCCAGCCCAGCTCCCTGCAGCCCGCCCTGGCCACAGCTGCCTGTCCATGTGTGTGCAGGCAGGATCCTCCGACACGCCGTAGATCAAACCGCATCAAAGGGCCGCGGCACAGAGCTGCGGCCGTTCCCCCCGACTTCCTTGCCTTCAAAAGGTTTGAGGAAAGACCTGGATAAAACGAGTGTTTCCTGCTTTCTGATGTGTGGGTAAGCCAGGGAATAAAATCTATCTGCACAGCCCACCTAGGACAAGTGAGAACAGGTCTGGGTTTAAGTGTCCTAAAGTGCCTTGTAGCTGTGATTGAAATAATCAGTGTTTTTTACCTTTAAGGATCAATATTCCCTCTGCTCAATGAAACCTCTCAGGCAGCTCACAAAACCCAAGGTATCCTGAGTGCTGAGCTCTCCCCACAGCCTCACACTCCCAAACACATCCATGGCTTGGATCAAGCACTTATTTACCGCCTGCGATCCTAGGAGCACGCTGAGCAGGAGGAATGACATCCTCTGGGTGAAATTCCCACTGCTTCCCTTCCAAAGTGCATCCTGCACCCAAAGGTGGATGGAGCCAGAGGAATTGTCTGTGGTGACACCCTAAAGCAGATGGGTGCTGCAATAAACACCTCACAGAATCCCAGCATGGTTTGGGTTGGAAGGGACCTTAGAGCTCAACCCATTCCACCCCCTGCCATGGGCAGGGACACCTTTCACTATCCCAGGTTCATCCAAACCTCATCCAAGCTGGCCTTGGACACTTCCAGGGATCCAGGGGCAGCCACAGCTTCTCTATGAAACCTGTGCCAGTGCCCCACCACTGGAACCCCCCTGTTTCCATGCTGCCTCCTGAGTTTCCGGCTGTCCCGAGGGCTGAGTGCAGGCTGGAGCCATTCCCCATGCCCAGAGCATTACGAGAACTGCCTGGCCAAGCACAAGGAGCAGGATGCTCCCTGGACACGGGGAGCTGGGATGCTGGATGATGGAAGCAGATGCTTCTGATGAATTCCAGCTGGTTTCTCTCTTGGCCTGGCTACTCCGGCCTCCCCTTTCAGAGCACTTCTCCAACAGGCTGGAAGTCAATCTGCTCCACACCTCCATGCAGATCCAAGCTCCCTCTCCATCTTCCCAGACACGTGATGGTCACTGAACTACAACCCTCCCCAGAAATCAGCTCCCACTGGAGACAGACTCAGCTTCTCTGGTGCTGCACCTTGGCCCAAACTAACCGCACCCACAAACCCACAAACACGGTTTCAAGTTGCACCAGAGGAGGTTTAGGTTGTGTATTAGGGAAAATTCCTGCACTGGAAGTGTGCTCAGGCATGGAATCAGGCTGCTCAGGGCAGTGGTGGAGTCACCACCCCTGCAGGGATTTCAAAGATGTGTAGATGTAGCATCTTTCATCCCACTGCCACTAAAAGTGGGGGGAAAAGGCAGAAAAGGTGGAGTATCTAAAGTTTTCTCTGTAGGAAAATACCCTGAGCTCTCCAGAACCCAAAATCTTCCTGTACTTCTCTGTCTTGCTCTTATCTTGCAACCACCCCCCCTAACCTTTCTGGCCAAGTCCTCTGACACAGCCGAGGCTTTTCCCACCCAGCAACGTGCAGGAAACAGAAAATGTAACTGCAGGGAAAAAAATCCAAGTACAAACCATGCCAAGCAAGCTGCCCCATGCAGCAGGCACGGGCTGTAGGATGAGAGAAGGGAGCAAAGAGAAGGGAAGGCTTGCACAACTAATTCAGAAATTAATTAGAAGGCTTGTTTTTCAAAGAGCACAAAGCAAATTACTTGGAGCAAGAACAAACCCGAAAAAACCATTCCTAGCTGTTTCACTCATCGCACGGACTGCAAAGCACAGGTGGTTTTTAAGGACAAAACAAACACTCTTTAAAGCACCGAGTGTCCGAAGGACACAAAACAACGACAGAACCTTGGCAGGCGAGAGGATGAGACGCCCAAACCCAAGGGGGGAGGAGGTTTTGGGGGTGCCTGTACCTCGTTTCCCAGCAGGGCAGACACACAGGCCTCCGAGGCGTCGCAGATGGCAGTGAGGTCGTGGCCACCCTCGAGGGCCAGCACGACGCGGCCCCCGGCCAGGCCCATCAGCTGCTTCGTCAGGTACCCGAAGCCTGCAACGAGGGAACAGAGGAAATGCAGGAGAAGGGCAAAGGTGGCGGCTGGAATCGGGCTCCTGGCGAAGGATCAAAGAATTAGGGAGAGGAATTACATCATATTAAAAACCCACCGGGGATCTGAAAGGGCTCAGCGCATAACACGAGCCAGGTTGGGCTTCGCCGCACCCGCCGCTCCGTTCCAGCCGTGGCTTCCCTGGGATGGGGCCGTGAGGTGCCCTCCCCAGGTGACAGCACCACCACCCTCCCCTCGCCACCCCTCAGCACCCCGAATTAAACCCAGCAGCCAGCATTCCCTGTGGAAGGAGGGAAAGGGGCGGATTTCTTTGGGGGACGCGGAGGGGGAGGGAGGGGAATCGGCACAGTTTGGGTCGGGATAGCAGCAGTGCAGTGCCCCAGAGAGATTTAGGTTTGACATCTCGTTCTCAGCAGACGGCTCTTCCCGGCTATAATACGCTATAAAAATTCCAGGGGCACCCGGCACTTTGATCAGATGACACACAATACATTTCTGCCCCCTTTAAACAAAACAGAACCGAGTGGCCAGGATTTAAAAAACGTGTCCTCAAAGCAACCTTCCCCCTTCCAGGAAAAATTAAATAAAAAAAAAAAAAATCTAAAAGCCAAACAAAGGAAAAGCCAGGGAATTTCCACCCTCCATCCCCGCTCCCTGCTTTCTGCTTTGGAGCGAGCCCCTTTGCGAGTCGGCAAATTAACAAATTAACAGGCAGAGAGAAACATCCACTGCTGATCCCACAAGTGGTTTTGTGAGAGGAGCAGAGCACAGCAAATTCAACCAGCAGGTAAACAAGACCTTCCCTTTCTCAAGTGTTTCTGGATAGCTTAAGGAACTTGTCTCTTGTAAACCTATTTTGCTTTATTCTTATATAAAGTTTATAGGTTCGGCTCCCTTACGAGGTTTTAAAGTTCACTGTAGAGAACAACTTTCCTGGCTGGAGCAAACTCTTACAAAATAGTAATAAAACCTTTTTTTTGCAAGAAAAAACTGTCCTCTGGATGAATTTGAATGAAACAGAGCCAGGTAAACTCCACATAACCTGGGGGAGGGGGGGTGATTTCAGTGCTCATCTCCCAAAAACATCCCAGACCCAAAGCAAAAAGGAGCTTTTTGTGGGTCTCTGTAATTAATTCAAAGGTGGAGAGCAAAAATATTCAGCTCAAAATTTTAATAAGGTATCCTGGAGGAAGAAATGGACTTTCGGTAGCAATGAGAGTGTTTACAGCTGGTATTGCCTTTTTCTGCAATTTTATATTAAAGCCAGCAGAACTCTCTAATCCAGCAGAGATGTGGCTACAAATAAATGACACAATATTCCATACTGAATATTTCAAAGTTGAAATAAGTTATGTTTCAAAAAAAAAGTTATTAAGGCTTCAGCCAGGCCAAAATATGCGTTATAAAGAGATAAATGCAATGAAAATTCAAAGAAAAAGAACAGAAGTTTTGCCATTGAAATGAAAGATCTGAAACAGAAAAGTGCAATGCCATGAAAAGTGAAATCCGGGAATGCTGTCCTTTAATCCCGAGGCCAGCAGCAGCAGCAGCAGCAGCAAAGCCCCCACTTACATTTTGCTGACAGATTATATCCTCCCAGAGGTGTGGGGTGCCCTTCCACAGCATCGAAACCGGACGACACCAGCACAACGTCGGGGGCGAACTCGTTGGCAATGGGCATCACTACTGTCCTGCAACACACAACATCCACGGCACACACGTTAGGGTGGCTCCTGAACAGAGGCAGGGATGTCTAAACCCTCTCACCAAACCCTTATTCCGTGGCAGCAAAGCCCATCTATTTCCCCACAAGGTGAGAGCCTGGCTGGAAGAACTCCTCGCGCTCTCCGTGATTTCCTCCGCCAGCACCCTCGTGTTTGGAGCAGGGAAATGAGCTGTCATCCCTTGTGTTTCCCATTTGGGATCAAATCCTGCTTTATATACATGGGAATAAGGGTAAAGAAAGAGGGCAGCTGGCACAGGCTGCAAAACCACCTGGGAAACCTCACTCCAAGGCATTATCTCCATGCCCTCCTTCAAAACATCTCCTTTAGGTTTGCAAAGTGATTACTTTCTCCCTTGCTGCATTTCTCACTTCCCACAGCGAAAGGCTGGGAGTGTCCCACGGGGCAAAACAGCTTTAGAATGCAAATATCACACCCAAATCCACCTCTCCCAGTGCTGCTTCCCCACCCAAATCCACCTCTCCCAATGGCAGTTCCCCCTCCGCTGACAGTCTGTTCACTAAAAAATGGATGGAATTGCTCAGCATCCGTATCCTCTTGATTGTTAAAGTTGTATTTAAGTGAAACAAAGGGTCTGTTCCTGTGGTTGCTCACCAGAAGACCTTTTTGCCCTCTGGTTTCTCTCTCTCCAAACTCCACAATTTGCAGACACCCCGTTCCCCATGTCAAGATGCACTTCCCAAATTAAGTTTTTTCCACCGTAACTGCACCTACTGACTGCTGGATGTATCCCCAGGGCAACCTGACCTGTAAATTTCCCACTTCCCCATCCCAGGAACAGCCACCAACCAGGATAACTTTCTACAGCAGGAACTGAGGTTCTTTTACCCACATCCCAAAGCACGGACCTGTAAATAATCTTTGCACACACGAGAACCTCACTTTATTGAGTCGAGTCTTTATGTGATGCCCTAAAAACAGAGCCCAGGGGGGCCTGTTCTGTGCTGAGATGGCTCAAGTGCTCTCAGGACGCTCATGAAAGCTCCCAGTTTTTGCCACAAGGATATTAAACAGCCACGAGGCATCTGCCAGAGTCAGCAGCTTGTGACATCCCGCTGAGCTCGTGCCACCGCCCGCCCTCCGCAGAGTTTATTTTTAACGGGGCATTAACCCCTGCCAGGCACTGAGCAAACCCATCCTCGAGGCTCCACTGCCACCACAGAGCAGGGACAGGCACCCAGACACCAAAAAAAAACCCTCTCACACCTCCCAGCTTTATTATTTCCCCAACTATTTGCCACAGCAACCCCAGAGCCTCCTGCAATCTCCCCGCTGCCGATCGCGCGCAGACACAGAAACCTCTGCGAGTAAAAAGGGATAAAATCTTCCCTTAACCCACACAAAATCCCAACAAGGAATCTGAATTTTCTCCTCTAACGATGTGATTGCCCTCTCCATGTCGTCCCTGGGGGATGATTCCGTCAGGAAGACAAAAGAGCACAGTTCTGGCTGGTGACTTTACAGTTTGGTGGAACCCACAGGCGTTTTTAGGAGAAACCACCTCCCTCACCAAGGCCTGAAGCAGCAATTCCAGAGCAAGTGCAGCGGCCGAGGGTTTATTTTCCCTGAGCTTTGAAGTGCTGCTGAGCTCCTTCATCCCTAACCCAAGGAAAACTGCTCAAATCATCACATTTACTTCCCTCCACCCGAGTTATGATGCCGTGGGAGCTGCTGGGATCTCAGTGGAAGTGTGGGATCACCAAAGCTGCACCCCCAAGGTGCGGGGATGGTCCGTGAGCACTGAGCAACCCACGGGATCACGGATCCATAGGGATTCTCGGCCATGGGACAGCTCATGGAAGCACAGAATGGTTGGGAAGGACCTTAAAGACCATCTCGTTCCAGCTCCTGGCACGGGTGTCCCGTGATGCCAAGCTCAGAGGCTCCTGAGGAGCGGGGCAGCGGCTGAGCCTCGGCTGGAGGGGCTGAGGGTGACAGTGGCTTAGAGGCGGCCTCCTGCAGCCACACGGCCCCAGGGCTAACCCTGAACCTGTCAGGGGGAGTCTGAGGAGAGAAAAAGCAGCAGCAGTTGCTGCTGGACAGGAGTCAGGAGGAGCTGCTGTGAGGATGTCCAGAGCTTTCCCCGTGCAGGACAGGGTGACCCCAGAGCCACCACGGGTGGCTCCAGCACCAGTCTCCAACTGGGAGCAGTGACAAGCAGTGCTGGGTGTGCTGGGCATGGTTATCAGGTCCCTCAGAGGTTTAAGGAAGGTGTTCCACATCCCCTGGCTCCTTCTCCAAGAGGTCCAGTCTGTGTCCATGAGGCTTTCAGGACCTTGACCACCCAAACAAATCCCAACCCAGACTTGAATCCTTTTCTTTTCCCCGTGGCTCCCACCCAGCCTCTCGAGGGCTGGCCCTGCTTCTGCCCTGCTCCTAAATCCAGTGACACCAGCATCCCAAAGCCACAGCCCCAGCTCTGTTTGATGCTCTCCATGGATGTAAAACTTGAGCCAGGAGGATCAAAGCCAGCACTCCCTCATTTCGCCTTTTTAATTGTAAAAAAAAGGACAGAAATCCGGTGTGTTTCCGAGATTCCATCTGTGGACAACGTTTTGGACACATCTCATCCAGCTTTTTGCTTTTTTAATTTTCCCTTGTCCACAGATAAAACCAGCCCCATCGCTCAGATCCATCCCAGTAAAGCCAAACTCTCCAGAGGAAACAAGGATTAAACTGCAAACAACCCCATGGCTTTGCCCTGCTGATGAGACCATAAAAAAGCCAGAAATTCAAGTTATTACCCAGGAGATAAGCAGCTCTGCCTGGAATTGGGTCTTTTAAGGAATGGCTGAGGTGGCTGTAAAGTTATTCACTGAGGGATGAATATTCCTGACACTGAATGTTCATTCAATCCATGTAGGATTTTTTTTAAAAAAAACAAGGAAACTGAAATTTCCTAAATTTCAGAGGCTTGTTTTGCATGCTTAAAACAAATTGAATCCTTTTATTTGCCCGGTTACAGCTGAGCTGAACACCTCTACACGAGAGCAAACTGAGGGCTGCAACCAGCAAAACGTCCCCATTGTGTTCTGCAATCGCTTGGGAGAGAGGAAAAAAAATAAATGCAATTTTAGATCTATTTTCCAGAAGGCTGAATGAACAATTTTTAGCCTGGCATTAGCCAATTCCCCAATTAAATGCCTAATAAACCACAGGCAGATGAAACAATCCTACAGAGGATTATTTTGGGCTTTAAATGCTCAATTGCAGCAAGAAAATTGGTGAAACTTAGAAGGCTGAGCACTTTTTTAGAGACTTTTCCCCCACCCTTGGCCATATCTATGTTTTATATATGTTTTTATATATGCTATGTATGTATTTATATATATGTTAAGTGGATATATTTATATTGTGCATATGTTCATATATATTGATTTTATATCTACCATGTATGTATTTCTATATGTGTTATGTATATATGGTTTTATACACGTTATATATTTTATATATATATATATATTTTATATATAGAAACTGAAAATGTTGTCCACTGCTCCTCAGGCTAACCAGCTTCCCGAAAATTCCGGTCTTTCCTTCTCCATGGTCATTTACCGTGTCAGAAGGGATTAGGAATTTGGGGATGGAATCGGCGTGGGGAGAGCGTGAAATTGAAAATGCGGCAACAACCGTTCCAGGCAAAACATCATCATCCGTTCCCCCCCTCTCCTCCTCCTCCTCCCCGCTCCTGAAATGGTTTATGGATCGAGGGAAAAACCCAAATCCCCCCAAAATTGGTTCCTGAACTTGTTTAATGCTATTTTGAAAGCGGCAGGAGGAGGGGGAAGCACAGCCCTGGCTTCTCCTTCTGGTTGAGGTGTTTTAAATAAAAACGAACGTGGAATCGAGCTGCACGTGGAATTCTGGCTGTGGAGGAGACCTCGGGACAGGGGAAAAATTTCTCAGACACCACACAACTGCTGGAATCATCAGGAAAACTTCCTTGCAGTAAATTCAGAGGGAAACTCCTGAGGATAAAACATTTTTATTTCACTAATTGCTGTTCCCATTTAATAAGGAACCAGCAGAGCCTTCCCATTTTTCTTGCAGGTCTCTTAGCCAGGTTTGCACCCGGATCAGGAGGACTGAGAGAAGCAGACGGGATTTCTGCTCGTGTAAAACACTAGGGAAGGACACATCCTGGTCCAAAAAAACCCCTCTGAATTTTACAATGTTTGTTTCTATAACGACGGAACAACAGCGGAGACACCGGGAACGCTCTGCGGAGTTCAGGGCTTTGGGAACAACATGCCCTGCATTTTTCCCATTAAACTGAACACATTTCTGGTGGATCTGTGAAATCTGGGGTTGCCCACACGCTCGGGGGGTGAGCTCAGGGGCAGGACCTGCGCCCGCTCGCCTGAGCTGGGATGTGGAGCTGACCCCACAGAGCCGCTGCTACCACGGGGGGCGGGAGCTCCAGGCTCCCAGAGAACTCCCCAAATCCCTGGAGCCAGGGCAGCCAGTGGTTTCAGCCCCGGGTTAGGAAGGTAACGAGTGACAAAGTGCGGAGAAAGGCACATTTTTAACTCTTGTTCTCACTTCTGATACGTCCGGGTGGCATCAAGGACCATCCAGAGGTCAGGAGAGCCTGGGCACCCCAATGCTGGGCTGCGAGACTGGGGACATCATATCTGGAGACAGGATGAAAACCACTGATGTGAGCTCCCTTCTTTTTTTTGGATGGGGCAAACCCACACCAAAACAGGTTTTCAGCGTGGGGATGAGTGGTTTCACTGGGATTTGTTTATTCCCTCATTTCTCTCCTTTAGAAGGACAATTATCCCAGTTATTTTCATTTCTCAAATCCACACACCGGCTCACCCTGAAATGCAACAACAAAAAAAACGAGGAGCACGTTGCTTATTTAAATCTGCTCCTTTTACACAGAAAAAGGGCTTTTTTCCCCTAAAAACAGGCGGGTGTGTGAAGAGTTAAGGCTTAAAAAAAAAAAAAAAAAAAAGAAAAAGTCTATCAGTATCTTTGCCTAGCTCAAAGGATTTCCACTGATTCCTCTCCAGACTTCAAAGCCTCACAGTTTGGCATTCGGACTGGTTTGAATTAAAGCTCAGTTCTCCACTGCGAGTTTCCAAGTTCATGGTGAAAATGCCTCCTGCTTCTGGAGTTCATTATGGCCAATTTTCTTATCTTTTCTTCATCTTCGGTTTGATCCCCGGCAAATGCAACGTGGCATTCGATGGGGTGGAACAACAAGGTGCTGCCTTGAAGGCATGTATTGTCTCAAGGGGCTAAAGCAAGAAAAGAAGGGGGGAAAAAATAGGATATATGACCCATTCCCTTCACTTTCTAACTCTCGGGGGACCATAAATTGCAAACTTCAAAGCGTTATTTTACATTAAAATCAATAGAAAGATTCGGGGGGGTGGGGTGGGGGGGGGAAATTGTTTTTCAAAGGAGCTGGTTGAGATTTAAAAAGGTCACTTGATAATGTATTATCATGGCCAAACTTGGCATGGGATGAAAAAAAAGCTTCTCGTTTAACTTATGGTTAAACTGAAGGTGTGCACATGGGGCAGGCTCTGGGAGGAGCATCCTTCAGCTTCCCAAAAACTCCCCAAAATAAGGGCTGTGACCCAAATAGCTGCAGTGTCCAGGCAAGCAGACCCCAGGAATGGCTGGCAAAGGCCTCACTGTGCAGCCCTGAGCCTTTTCCAGGAGCTGGAAACCCAATATTTAATGTCCCCGCGTCCCCAGCTCCGGGTGCTCTGGCTAATGATCCATCCTGGTGGCTGCAGGGACAGCCAGGCTCCACTCTGGAGCACAGTGCTGCCTTCCCGGGCCAGCAGTGACACAAATGGCAGTGATCTGATGTCATTTTGAATCGTGTGTGTTCCCTGAGGGCTTTTCAATGGTAGAACGAAGAGGGGGAAAGGCTCTTTGTGCTCAGTGTAACGGGGTGTAACAGGGAAGAGCAGGAAGCAGTGCTCCCGGATTTAACGCTGTTCCATGAAGGTGATACTCCAGAAATTCATGACCCATGTTCTGGCAAGCGTGTGTCTGCCTGAATTCAGGGCACCAGAGGTGCACTGAACCTGGTGTGAGGACAGAAAACCACTTCAGTTGTTAAAGAAGAGGCCAGCTGGACCCATGGCACAGGGGAGGCAGGCGGTGGGACAGGACAGTGTCTAAGAAAAATCATGGAATGCTTTGGGCTGGAAGGAGACTTAAAGCCCATCCCATCCCACCCCCTGCCATGGGCAGGGACACCTTCCACTGTCCCAGGCTGCTCCAAACCTCATCCAACCTGGCCTTGGACACTGCCAGGGATCCAGGGGCAGCCACAGCTTCTCTGGGCACCACGTGCCAGGGCCTCTCTTGAGTGAATAATATCAAAATTTAAAGCTTATCAAAACCCAAATTAAGGAGGACAGCACGAGGAGAAAGAAACCCAGCTGAGGTGAAAAATCCATTTGTGAGAGGGGAAATTCAGTAGTACCTGAAAGCAGTTAAATATTCCGTGTCTCCCATGGGCGGATCCAGGCCACCAGTAAATGCCATGTTCACATTGAAACCAACTCCTGCTCCTGTGCCCACCTGGAAAAGGGAAACGGGACTCTTAATGAGCGAGTTCTGGCAACACATCTTTGCTGTCTTGATGCTCTCCCAGCTGAATTTGGACTTGGATTCAGCAGTGAGGTGGTAATGAGGTCGATTTTTCCCTGAAACAAGAGGGAAAACAAAATTCCTCCACGCTCAGAGCTTTATGGGAGCTGAGGACCAGTGGTGTTTGACTGCTGCTCACCCAAAAAACAGCCCACCATCAACAGGACCCTCTTGATTTTTTTGCAGCAGACTGCTGCATGTAATACCTTTCCATAATTCATTTTCAGCTTGGTTCAGGAGCATGTTTTATATTTCACTGCAGTTGCAACTGGAGGAAAAAGCATATTTTAATCAGAGTGAGCTCCCCCTCTGCTGGAGGAAAACAGGATTCACAGAAAAGGGATTTTGGCTGCTTGAGGGACACGTGGGTGGGAGATGTAAATACATCCCTCTCCTTGCTTGTACTGCAAATGTCCCCATCTGCCCTGCCTGCAACTACCTGAGAGAGGGGAAAACTGAAAAATAAACCAGGAGTTTCCAGCAGGTTTTTTGAGGTTTTTTTGCCAAGAAGGTCTTTGCATATGAAAACAGAGAATTAAACAGTGAAAATTAATGTGTTGCACAGCTGGATAAAACTGCATGGCTCTTATTGCACATTATCCCTTGTACTGGTGCAAATATTTTTGCTAGAAAAGCACAGGGGTGGGTGTTCATCTATCCACAGTGGGTTATTATTTCATTGTTGGCTCAAATCAAACTTATTTTGTATCCTTTCTTTTGTTTGGTCTAAAGTGACACATCTGAAAATGACTCTTTTGGTAAACCAGTTTACTAAAAAGCAGGAATTAAGGCTGATACAAAGGGCTGTTCCTTCACTGCAACAGTGATGGAGCAGCATCATGTCACATTTAAGTTTCTTTAGAAGTTGAAATGGAAACATTGATATTTTCTCAGTCAGAAAAAAGTAAAATTGACAGGGGAAGAAGTTTTCAGGTGTCACCTGGAGTGTCTCAGAGCACTCTGTGTATTCCATAAAATTTCCCTTTGCTAAATCACTCTGAAGGACCACATTTCCTGCCAGCCCAGAGGGGAAGGAAGGATGCATCCATCCAGAGCTCAGCTCCCGGCTTCAGTGGCCCAGCCCTGCTGCTGCAGGCTCTGAGGACACCACCAGGAAAGGTGGATTTGCTCCAGCAGCGTCCATGACTGGTCCCTCAAATCCTAAAAATTTGGGGTGGAGGTGCAGCCGGGGTGGTGGTGAGTGATGCCTGGGCAGGGCGAGGAGAAAGAAGGGGAGGTGGAGAAGGGCCAGGAGAAGGGCCAGGAGAAGGGGAGGTGGAGAAGGGGAGGTGGAGAAGGGGAGGTGGACAGGCTCCATGGCTGTGCCAGGAAAACCGAGCGCGGGCGGTGCAGCCATGGACAGTCTGTTCCTTCTGCATCTAAGAAACAACTTCTGCCGAGGCAGGGCAAGTCCTGAACGGGACACAGAGTGCTGGGACAGCTGGAACAGGTTGTCCCACAAGGGCTGGAGAGCTTAATTGCAGTGACTCATTTGCTGCTCGTTAGCCAAGCTTTCCCGCCAGCTCCGTGCCCGCGGCTGTTGGATCACACGGACCTGGCGCGTCCTTGGATGGCAACACACAAACCCAGAGGAGCCCTGAGGAGGTGGGAAGAGCTCTCTCTGAGCCTGGCAGGGGTTCCCCGGGGTTCTGGGATCCATGTGCTCACCTCGTCGGGAGCACCGCTGCCTGGGAAGAAGTTGCCGTCGTCGTAGCGGTGTAGTGAGATGTAGAGAACGTTGGGATCGTTGTAGAAGGCCTGCTGAGTACCATTCCCGTGGTGGACATCCTGCAGGGACAGGAGGGTCGTAGGAGGGAGGTTAACCCCTCAGTAAAACATGGATTTGGGGATTTGGAGGGGTTTTCCTTGCTGTTGTGCTTGGTTTTCTCCAAGCCGGCTTGGAGCAGTTTACGGGGAATGGGAATAACCCGCTTTGCACACCTGGTTTCAGGTTACACTCCTTGTTTATGAGCACAGTCCTGAGTGCCTGTCAAACTGAGACAGGGGGAATTCACCTGGATGGAAAGAACTGCATTCACACCAGTCTTGGGGGATGGAGACACCGGGATATTGGGATATTTGCTGCATCTTTAGTCAGTCTGTGGGCTGAGCACTGATACAAATAAAGCTCTGCTGGGCCCAGCTTAAGCAACACAACCCATGAGAGATCTGATGAGCTGATGTGTGGTGCACAAACACAGCCTGTGACAGGACAGGTATTCAAAATGCCCCTCCCTGACATGAAAAACAGGCGGGAAGTGAGGAAAAAAAACGTCCATCCAGTAGGTCCAAAAGGAAAAATAAATCCATTTTAACTTGTGGGTTTAACCTGTGGGTGATTTGTGGCAACAGAACCAAAACTCTTGGCTGATATTCAGTCACTCCAGTGCCTTCCCAGCCACATAAATCTATTAAAAAATAAACATCTATACATTGCCACAGCAGAATCCCAAAGAAGCCCTTTCTTTTTATTTGAAAGTTGTGGTCCCCTTAAGAACATTTTCTCCGATTAAAACGCTTTTATTCAATTAAACCCCCAAATTGCAGACCGCAGGCAACAAGTTCTTCACTGACTTACAACGTTTGCCCTTGCAAGAAGAAACCCACCCAGAACAATTTCCACCTGCTCTCCCAAAGGGAAAGAAAGGGGCATTTACTCACCCAGTCCACTATGAGGATTTTGCTCACGTTGAGCCTTTGCTGGAGCAGCTTGGCTGCGATTGCCACGGAGTTAAAATAGCAGAAACCCCTGGAGAGGGGAGACAAGAGGAAAAGAGGTGTTGACTATAGATTCCCATGGTCCCAGTGCATCCATCACCCAGCTGGAACACAGGAGGAAGGAATTCCTTCTGCTCTCACTCTTCTTTCCTCCCTGGAATTACGGAATGGTTTGGGTTGGAAGGGACGTTAAAGCTCATCTCGTTCCAGCCCCCTACCATGGGCAGGGACAGCTTCCACTATATCCATTTCCCACTGAAAGTGCTGCATTCCAGCAGCAGGCTCTAGGAAACAGGGAATGTCCCACACTTGCCCAAACCCACTGCAAGAGGAGGCTGTAATGCTGATTCCTGCTAGAAAACACCCCCCCTGAAAGCACTAAGCAGGATCTTACCCTGCTCCAGAGAATTTGGGGAGCTTTGAGTACCCTACATCTCACCTAGCAATAAACAAAAATTCCACAGCGATAACCTAACGGAATTCCTTTGGAATTTCCAGCTCTGGATCCCCCATCAAAGGAGCACTGGAGCAGAGATACTCACATGGGTGTGCTCTCCTCCGCGTGGTGACCCGGGGGCCGGACAACAGCAAATCCATTCTGCACACAAAAAAAAAGGAAAGGAAAAGGTCAGAGGGACAAGGATGGATGCAGGGGTTGCAGCCAGAAGCCTTAATCCTGCTTGGGAACTCTGGAGTTGCTCCTGATGGATTCCTCGCAAGGTCATGGCACTGGATGATGCTTTCCCTCGTTGTGGAGGGGGGAAAGGTGCTGGAGCCGCCGCCTGGCACAGCCCCAAGCAGAGCCCTGCACAGAGCCCTGCACAGCCCCAGAGCACAGCCCAGGGCTGTTTTCGTACCTTCAGTTCTCCCGTGGCCACCTTGAACACCAGCTCGATGACACAGCCCACGGCCAGGCGAGCGGCACCGGACGAGTGCACCTCGTTCCAAATGGTGTCACTGTCGACCTGGTGGGGACACACAGGAACCAGGTTAGGAGCAGGGAGGGCAGCCAGGAGCCAAGAGATTAACCCCTGTTTGATAAAGACATCACTCACATGGAGTCACAGGACAAGGGGAATGGATTTAAACTGAAAGGGAGTGCGTTTATTTCGGATATGGGGAAGGAATTCCTGCCTGGGAGGGTGGGCAGGCCCTGGCACAGGGTGCCCAGAGAAGCTGTGGCTGCCCCTGGATCCCTGGAAGTGTCCAAGGCCAGGCTGGAGCAACCTGGGATAGTGGAAGGTGTCCCTGCCCACAGCAGGGGATGGAATGAGATGTTCTCTCAGATCCCTTCCAACCCAAACCATTCTGTGATTCTATGACTCTGTGACCATGGAATTAGCATTTCTCTTTAACTGCTGCTGATCCCAGATGAAATAAAAAGGTTTATGAAATAATTCAGTGATTCTTTAAGATAAAAAAAAATCCACAATAAAGAAGGATGTTCAGTGATGGGCATTTAAAAGACAACAGCCCAGGACTGACAGCAGCTTCCCAGGGCAACCACAAGCTCACCCAACCTTCAGTACCAGAGCTGACTACACACATTTGCTTCAACGCCGAGTACCTGACAGCACCACCCTATTTCCCCCCTGAAAATGAGCAAACGGGCCACAGGCAAGGCCAGGCACCCCGCAGGCACGCCCCTGGTGGTGTTATTGCAGACCATGTCCCAGATAAACGGGACATTCCTCACCGGGAAGGATCACCAGCTGCTTTTCACATATTAGTCTGCCCTGAGCGTATTTGTGAAAACAATGGCAAAAGGCAGGGATGGGAAGAAAGAGATTGTTTGCTGTGTCTGGCTCACTGAGCTGTGAGGAGACACAAGTGGCCCCACAGAGGACTGATCCACCTCCTTCCCAGCCGGGCTGAAGCCATGACTGGAAATGATTCCAGCTCTGTGATCACGGATGGTTTCTGGTAGCATCCACCCTGAGGATGCTTTGGAAGCCACCATAACCTAAGAAAGCACTTGGAGAACACCAAAAAGCCCCTGGGGAATGCCACTGCATTGTGGGAAAGCCCTATAGTGACTATTTTTGGCCCCAGGGCTCCTGTGGACCCCTCTAAGTTTGGGCAGTAACACGGCAAGAGGAGCACGATGGAGTTTGAGTTACACACGACAGCTCCAGGAACCCTGGATCAGGACTGCACACGTGCAGGGGAGGGGACTGACCTGACCAGGTCTCTCCAAAAGCTCTAAAAAAGTGGGAAGGAAGACCAAGCTGCTTCTCCTCCCCACTGACCAGTGCAGTAAGGCTCTGTGAGGGTCCATCTCTGGGCTCCTGTCACTCGATCTGACCATCCACGAGTGTATCTACCCCATCTTTGGGCACATCTAACCCATCTTCGAGCAAATCCAACCCATTTTTCTTGGTTTTTGGAAGAAAATGCCTCAGGACACCAGCAGGGATGAGCTCCCCTTCCTGCATGGATGCAGCGAGTTCAGGCCTCCTTCTTCCATGGCTGCAGGATTGCTGAGGGTCCTCTTCACTCCCTGTGAGGCACCAGGGGAACGGAAATACAAAATACCCAAATTCACAAGTCCTAAGGGGCCAACAGACCCTCAGACGGCTGCTGGGGACAGGTTTTCCCATAAAATGGACAGGATTCAGCAGTGCCAGAGCCAAGCACTGCCACGTTCAGGCCCCTGCAGAAAGCAGGCTCATGCCAGCAGCATTCCAGAAAGAACGAGGAGAGCAAGGCAGAGAGGATCTGCAGTGATATTATTGCTGCAGGAAGAAATTGAGTACTTAGGAAAATAGCCTTCTATAAGGAATGTCCACAACAAAACTCAAAGAGTTTTTCCTTCCTCATAATAAAAAATTACAATTTCCTTACAATTATTTCTTTCCTTTAACAAAAACTCGAGGTTTTTTAAAATTAATATCCACAATGAGGCTCCTACTCACACTGTAAATTCCTCCTACTCACAGTGTAAATTCCTCCTACTCACACTGTAAACTCTCCTATCCACTAATGTGCAGCTATCTCAGAATTAAATAAGCATTTTACAAAAGATTTCCATTATTCTACTACTTAATTTAGCTGAAAGACTACACAGGTAAGAAATCAAGCACCAGGACAGGCAGACACAGGTTGTACCAGAGCTCCAGACCCTGCAAAGTGAAGGAATTCTGCTCTTCCCTCACAGAGGAAGACACCCCACCGTGTCTCCTCCTGCTCTCAATTAAATAATCCTCACACTCTGTTCCTCTGACTTGCTAATTAGTTCCTCCTCATTTCCACTCCACGGAAGTCCTTTCCGTGGTCTCTGCTCTGCAAGAACTTAACTTTGCTCGCACAGTTTAAAATTGCTGATGCACTCTCACCAAAGCCCTTGCACCCAAAAATAGAATCGCCTCCTCTGGAGAAGGCAAACAACACAAACACCTCCTAGAGATGGAGATCTTTCGGTATTTTTAGAGCACGTGCAGAAAAATGATGCAGATCTTCAGACATTTTTAGAATGCGCGCAGCAAAACGCTACACAGAAAAGAAAACACATTTATCAGCTATCCCAGAATCAAGCCTTGGAGTGCTTTGAAGAATCTGGATGCAAGTGTGCTGGGATGGTCTTGCAGATTCTCAAAGCTTTAAACCCCTTTCTCCAAAACCTTCTTCTCATTATCCTGGATTAAGCAAGGCTGTGGTGCATGGAAATTGGACGTCGGAAAGGGGTGTGAGCTGCAGAGGAGTGAAGCTGGGCAAAATTCCCAAGTGATCAGCAGAAATAAATAAGTGGTGTTTCAATCAGAGCTCACATCTGTTGATTTCAGTGCTTCTGTGCTTTCTTTCTTTCTTCCTTTCCTGCTAGGACCAGACAGCTGCAGGAGGGAGGAGGTTTGTCAGCCTTGGGAAGGCTTCTTGGGATAAACCAACGAGGAAAAGGAGTTTCCAAGCACCTGGGAACAAATTTACCCTTTTTCTCCGTGATTTCAAGTCACTGTCAGTGAGCTTGTAATTGAGAGTTTGAAAGGTGTTGTGAGATGAAGGTATTTGCTCTAAACTGTGTTCCTGCTGCTGCACTCCAAGAGCTCCAGGAGCGTGTGGACAACGCTCTCAGGGACAGGGTGGGATTGTTGGGCTGTGCGTGCAGGGCCAGGGGCTGGATCAATGATCCTCGTGGGTTTCTTCCAGCTCTGGATATTCTGCGATTCACTCTCCTGCCTGTCCTTCATCTCGCTCGTTGTTGAGGAGAACTCACGGCTGCCCAAGCTGAGGCAAAACAGCTTCTTCACCCAAAACTGCCCTGCACCCCCCCTCCAGACCCATCCTTCCTTTTCATCTACACCACACCCCCTAAGGAAGAGAACCACACTCGACTGCTTGCAGGAAAAGAACCTGGTTTCAAAGCTTTCCAGCCCATAATTTCAAATATGACACCCTCAGCTCCTGAATTCCAATCGTCAGCCATCATTCAGCTTTATCCTGCTCCAGCATAAATCCAGGAGAGGACCTGTCCCACATTACTGACTTTTTAATTTCTTTATTTTTTTCTTTCCTTTTGACTTCATGGCATCATGTTTGCCCCCTGAAAAATATCTGGGGGGGGAAACCAGGGGGGAATGGCTTCCCACTGAGAGAGGGCAGGGCGAGGTGGGATACTGGGAAGGAATTCATCCCTGTGAGGGTGGAGAGGCCCTGGCACAGGTTTTGCTGACAGGATTGCTAAAATACTGCACCAAAGCCAGCAAATACTCAATACCAAGGGTCTGTGGAGACAACCAAGCAGCAAGTCACTGCAAGCACCATCTTTATTGGGAGCATATCAGGAATACCAGCACTGAGGCGCTTCCTGCCCTGATCTGGGATTTAATGCAAGACTTCTGGGCCCGTGCTGGGCTCAGACACTGTCTCTACTTGTTACCACTCAGTCTTCATTTGCAAATGATAATTTTTTTTTGCTTTGAATGGCATGCCTGACTGCAGGGCAGAGTAAATCCAAACCTTTTAAGCTCTAGCCAAAAATTTGCCATGAATTAGGCGACTGCAGCATATTTACAATACAAAATAAAATATCTCCACGAGCGGCGGTACGAATAAACGACGATTATTCTCTTTTTTTTCCTTCTTCTTCTTTTTTTTTTTTTTTTCTGACGGGATAATTTTCAAAGCAGCGATTTTGCAAAGACTCAGGAAGAAAACAATTTTGTTTCATTTCCATAACAGAATCCAGACCTTGAAAATTCAACCTCACGAGCTACAATTATGCAGCAGAACTACCACTGTGAATTTTCAAACACAATGCCTTTTATTGTCTCTTCTCATTCTTTTCCCCTTCCTGTTCTCCACGATTTTCTATCCTGTCACCCTCCACAGAAACTCTGGAGCAGAAAGTCTGACTTGAAAGGGAAACTTTTAAGCTTTCAGGCTTCAAAGGAAAACAAGAGGACCTTCAAAACAAGGTATTTGCGGGGTTTTTGGCTTTATGGGAACAAACAACAACAAAAAGTCTGATTATATGGAAATTTGACAGCTGAAAAGTAACGTTCAGCTTTTCCACGAGGGATGGAGGGGTATTTCAGTCGCCTCCTGGAGAATCCACGTGGATTATCCTGGAGCTGGAGAATAAAAGAAGCCAAATGCTGCTTCATTCCAGGGCAGCGACGTAGCAAACTTGCTATTTACAGCAATATGTACACTCCCAAATATTCTCCTTCACCATCACTACTTCACGGCCACGTTTTCCACCTGCCGTGGGAGGCAGGCAGCTCTGAAGTCCCAGGGCTGGAGACAAAACACCTCCACAGCAGCAGCACGCCCTGCTTTCCATGGGGAAAAGCACTTTGGGATGCACGGGCTGCTCCCAAACGCGGCAACCCCATCACCATCAAACATCCCTGCCTGGGAAATGAGGTTTCTCCTCCCAAAAGCCAGAGCCCAAACACGCCTCTGGATGTCACACACGTGCCCGGGCTCCCCGAAAGGGCTCCGAAATCCTCACTTTTCCTGCTCATCCTGCTGCTTTTGAAGGAAGGCCCGTGAGGCCGAGGCACCCCGCGCCCCAGGCAGCCCCTGTTCGCGGGCAGCATCTGGCTGCAATTACCCGCTGCTGCTCGGTGGAATGCAAGGCAACAATCCCTGTTGCTGAGGGGACCCGGAGAACAAACAGGACATTATATTTACACATTAAAGGGAGTTACTCACCCCGACACCACCGCAAGGCAGCCTGACAAACATCGACGTTAGGGAACCTGCGGGGGGAACAAAGAACGCAGCCCGTGAGTCAAAGAGTCAGAGGTCACCAGGTTCTGGGGCCAATTTTGTGGCCATGGCGCAGTCTTTGTGAGCACAGGAACAACACTCTGGGGGTTTTCTTCCAGTTTTCAGCCAGCCCTGTCACAGCAGACATGCACGCAGTGTGCACACTTGGGCTCCTGCAAAAGCTGTCTGTAATTCACTCATTTTTATGCGAGGTTTGGCTGCCGTCTGATGTTTCAAGACTATACATGATGAAGATGCCACCAACAATCACTCAGCGTGTCTTCTCAGATGAGCACTTTAACCCCTTCCCACTGGGGGAGGACAGGAAATCATAAAAACACCCCAATTATCACTCATCTGCAGTTACTAGATGACTTTGGAGAGCACGGGCTTCATAAAAGAGGAGGACAGAAAAACACACCAGTGGCAAGCAAAGAAAAAAACATGTGTTTTGACTGAAATAGCAAAACCAACAAGAAGAATTGGAGAAAAATGGAGAAAACCATCTGCAGGGCTAATTTCGGATCTGTAGGAAATGTAACATCGCTTTCTGGGCCCGTGTGTGAGCAAATTTTTCCTCCATACAAAATTCTGTGGGGCCCCTGAGCAACCTGGTCTGGTGGGAGGTGTCCCTGCCCACGCAGGGGGTGGAATGGGATGGGCTTTAAGGTCCATTCCCACCCAACCGTTTGGGATTCTGTTGCTGAAAGAGGAGTTAATGCATCTGGACTCATCTGAGCTCAAAGTCAGATTCACTCTTTGATCAGACCCACATGGAAGTTGTTGGACCATCCTGCCTCGGACCTCCTGGCACATCTCTCACTGCTAATCCACCCGTTACTTCCGTATTTACCTTCTTGACAACAATTTAGGATTCCTCCCCACAAATTAAAAGCAACCTTATTTGCCTAAGTTTCAACTTGTCCAGCAGGTTCCAAGCCTTTCCACTGTCCAAGGAAAGATGGGCTTGTGTTTCGTATCCTCGAGAGGACAACGGGGAATGGCTTTAAACTGCCAGAGGGCAGGAACAGGTGGGATATTGGGAAGGAATTCTTCCCTGTGAGGGTGGGCAGGCCCTGGCACAGGGTGCCCAGAGAAGCTGTGGCTGCCCCTGGATCCCTGGAAGTGTTCAAGGCCAGGTTGGACATTGGGGCTTGGAGCAGCCTGGGACAGTGGGAGGTGTCCCTGCCCATGGCAGGGGGTGGGATGGGATGGGCTTTAAGGTCCCTTCCCACCCAAACCGTTCTGGCATTCTGTGATTCCATGAAGGCACATCCCCCTTTCCATTTGCAGAAGCTTAACAAGAAACATCCTGTGTCCTGAAAAGCCTTACAAGCTTTTCCCTTTTAGGCTGAGGTTTCTCAGGCTTTTTTCCTCCTCACAGACCTATCAAAGGTGAAGAGTCTACACGGAGCAGTCAGGCACCTGAACCTGACAAACTTCCATTTGCATCCCTAAACCTCACACAAAGCTTTGCCCTCAGCCTTCAAACCTGCCCTAAACCCACCCTCTAACGTTTAAAGAGCTGGTTGGTAAATTTAAAAGCCTTTTAAACCCCCAACGGGAGAGGATGGCTGAAGGAGGGGTTTTTGCAGGCTGTTTTTTTGCAGGGTTTTTGTGTGTTTCCCCTCTCCACATGGAGCTTTTTCCTGATATCCTTGCTCAGGTCCTGCCCTGTGGAAGCAATCAGGAAAGAAGGGGGTCCTGTGGGCTGGCAGCCGGTGCCACTGACAGCATCTCGAGGCTAAAATGGTGCCACGTGGGCTTAGGAAACCAGGTCTAAGCCCAGTTAAGAGCTACTGGACATCCCCTTCTACTGGAGATCCTTGGGGTCCAGACCCGCAGCTCCAGGGCTTTTCTGGAAGTTCTATGCAAACAAGGAATGTTCTGTACTGGAAAGCCCTCAGGTGTCAGAATTTCTCCCCTCTATAGGATTAAACTTGATCTCTACAGACACTTTAAAATGAGTGATTAAAGCCATGGGGGGGCACAGAACCACAGGGGCAGAGGCAGAGCAAGAGCTGCTTCCCCCACAGGTTCTCTACGCAAACCATAAGGAATGGTTCAGCCATTTGGGTGTCCCCCCAAAAATAACTGCATCTCCAAAGGCATCTGTGGAACTGTTGAGACACATCGTGCCCAGAGCCAAGGAGGGAGTGGAAAAGTATCCCAAGAGAATCTTCTCAGATCCCCCAGGGAAGATTTACCGGCCCTTCCTTCGGGCTGTCGGTTTTCCACTCCCAAGCATATGACATCATGAATTCCTGGAAGTTTACGTCCTGATGGAGCTATCACTCAGCTGGAGGTGTCTACTTTTGGGTTCTCTGCCTTTAAAGAGGTGGGAAGCGAGCTATAAATACGGTGCTAATTGCATGTTTAACTACTGGCTAATGGCTTCCCTCTCTGGGAGCTCATGGACACACTGAGCAAAATCTTTCCAGCTCCTTTGCTGTGGCCACTACATCACGCAGGCCACGGAGTTAATCCTCTTTTTATATCATCCAAAGTCAGGCTAATCCCAAAATAAACTTTCTCAACGTCTAGGCTCCCGAACTGTCTTTTTTTTTTTTTTTTTTGCTGATCCCCACGTGAGAACTTCCCAAACTGCCCCTCCAGCCTACTGCTGCAAAAAGGCAGGAAGTAAAGGGAGGTGATGATGACTCCACGGAGGTGCTAAAATCCCTGTGGCTTGGTTGCTTTTGGGGGTTGGTTATCCAAAAATCCACTCTTTAGGACTTTAGCTGGGAAAATATCATTTTTTGGGTATTTTTGTCTGTATTTTACAACAGACACGGCCCTGTTTCAGGAAGATTCGGTCTCCAGTGAAAGGGATAAACAATCCCACCCCAGATTAAACAAATGCAGAGGCCCCTGCATCTCTCATGCTGACTATCCATACAAACCTGACAGGGATTTGTTGGTGCCTGTGCAGCTGGCTGGGGGCTGCAGATCCAAATCCTTGGGAGGCAGTTCCAGCTCCTCCCCAGCCATGGATAACTTCCTAACACACAGAGTGTCCAAGGATAAAACAAATTGCCTGAACTATCTTTCCCCCTCAGGAAAACATCCTTTTAGGTTCTGAAAACATCAAAGGAAGGAGGTTTAAGCTATCCAGGGTTTAGGGATCTGCCTGAAGAGAGGGAGATGCATTTTGTGGGGACAGATGGAGCTGGGAACAATCCTCTTGGAGCTGCACAGGGCTAAGGATGGAGGGAGCACCAACATCTCACCCTCCACGCTGCTAAGCCAGCAGTGTGGGTGCCAGGGGTCAGGAAGGGGGATTTCCCCCCAGGGAATGATACCTAGGAGCTTCTTGCTGTCCAGTTTCTGCCTGTTCAGAGGGTTTGTGCCGTAGAGCAGCGTGTGGGCTTCCGAGTGAACCGTCTGCAGCTCCTCCAGCGTCGCCTTCCTGCCACGGATGCACTGAAAGGGGAAGCAGAAGGGTGGTGAAATCGCTGCTGAACTGCTCGGCTCTCATCAAAGAGCTTTCCTGCTTCCCCAGCAAGCCAGCAAGACGGACAGCAGAACGCTGAAATGGCTCCTTAGGGGGAAAAACTCAGGTTTTGGGTTAACCCCCCGACTCACAACATTCATTTGCTCGACAGAGAAAGTCATCCTCAGATTCGTTCAAGATAAAGAAGGAAACTTTGAGACAGGTGCTGGCAGGAGCTGGTGGGGATGCAGGAAAGGTGACCAGAGAGATAAGGGAGTGCACCCTGCAATGGCAGGGCAGAGCTTGAAGCAAGCCAGCAGGGAATTAAGGACGAAATTTAGCATTTTTGGACAAAAAGGAGAGTCTGGGGAGGCTGAAAGTCACCAGTGGCCAGGAGGGAAACACAGCTGGAAAGCAGGTGAAGACCAACAACAGCTCCCCTCGTGAGAGCAACAAAAAGTACCAAGTTAAGCACGGAAATCAAGGAAAATAAATTTTCCTTAAGGAAATCAGCAGGAAATTAAGGACAGTAATAGTTCCCTGGGATCCTACAGTGATGAACTCAGACATTAGAGAACATCTGTAACACCCATTGAGGAGGCCAGGCAATTAGCAGTGAGGTTCTTTTGGTCCCAAATAATCCCAAAATTCGATTAAATGGGTATCCACAGATAGAACCAGGTTTGAAAGGGATGAATGAGGGCAGGACAGGGAAATTTAGGCAATGGCAATGCTGCCACCACGTGGATGTCTTATCTGATGGCTCGGGAACATTCCCGGCCAGCTCCTGACACTGCTGGAATATTTATGCTCTGGGATTCAGCCCCCTCAGGTGCTCCAAGAACTGATGAACACACACTTACACCCCCATTTATCACCACTAATAACTACTCGTTAATTTTGATTATTAATCTCCATTCTTTCCATTTCATATCTAAGCTTTTCCCTTCGTTTGCTTGCTCTTAAAAATGTATCAAATAAATCTAATTTAACCTCTTGTGATGGAATGGTGCTCAGTGCCATCCTCCTACCCCCATTCCTCTTACAGCATTGACCATCACTCATTAAAGAGCATAAAGAAAGTTATTAAACCACAGAAAAGTTGCTGCTTTTGCTGGAATCATTGGAGGGATAACAAATGAGAGGGTTACATCATGTCTTGCTCTTTTCTTTGGCTTAATAATAACAGTAAAAATAATATGGGAATAATAATAAAGAAATAATTTAAATTTGCAACAATAATAATACAGGAATAATAATATTATTAATAATAATAATAAAAGCAGCAACGTGGCCTTTGCTGGTGTTTTCCTTACCTCACACTTGCCCCGCAGCCCCGTCTCCTGGAGCCTGGACCAGATGCTCTGGATCCTGCCCGCGTGCTCGGGGTGGCTGTTGGTGTTTCCACAGGTACACTGGTGCTTCAGCATCAACGTGTCGTACACGAGGCCTGCGCCACAGGGGACAGAATTGCTCTCGGGTTAAAACAAACACCAAAAAATTGCCAGTTTTAGGGGAGAAAAGAGCACGTTTTGCACTTTGGAGTCAACGGTTCTAGGCCCAAATTGTGTGTTCGACCAGGAGCCACAGAGAACTGGAAATCCAAACCTGCATCCAGTCCTTCCCGTGGAAATCCTCAAGGGATATGAGACTCCAGAAAACAGAATAAAAGTGGTCGGTTTGGTTTTTTTTTTTCCCCAAGAAAAAGGTTTCTTGCAGGAAATTTCTGTATGAAAGTTGGTCCAAGGGCTGGAGCCCCTCTGCTGAGAGAGCTGGGGGTGCTCACCTGGAGAGGAGCAGGCTCCAGGGAGAGCTCAGAGCCCCTTCCAGGGCCTAAAGGGGCTCCAGGAGAGCTGGAGAGGGACTGGGGACAAGGGATGGAGGGACAGGACACAGGGAATGGCTTCCCACTGCCAGAGGGCAGGGCTGGATGGGATATTGGGAAGGAATTGTTCCCTGGGAGGGTGGGCAGGCCCTGGCACAGGGTGCCCAGAGAAGCTGTGGCTGCCCCTGGATCCCTGGCAGTGTCCAAGGCCAGGTTGGACACTGGGGCTTGGAGCAGCCTGGGACAGTGGGAGGTGTCCCTGCCCATGGCAGAGATTTAAAACTGGATAATCTTTCAGGTCCTTTCCAACACAAGGTTTTCCATGATTTCTATGGACTCCAAAGGTCTTGATGAGAATCCAAAGCCTCTGAAGGCAGCAGTGGCAGGAGCCGGTCCCAGCTCAATCTGGGAGCTCCAAGGGGCTTGCAGGGATCCAGGAGCAGCCCTGGACACGCAGCTGGAGCTGAGGCTGTGCCCCTGCACGCCCCCAAGCCTGGCTCCAGCTGCAGTCCCACCTCCTGGCTGGGTGTGGGCACGTTGTGCCACCGGGAATCTTGGCTCCCTGCTCCGGCCCCGGCACTCGCAGGTCTCCAGCCTCAGGGGAGGTGTCTGGCAGCTCCTCGCTCCGCTGCAGGTGAGTGTGGAGGGAAAAAACACCCCCCAAGAGCCAAAGCACGCTGGGTTCGAGGGAGAGAACAGAGCCCTGGTAATCGGCTGCCCTCGGGTCAGCCAAAGTTCACTCGGAGGAGGTTGTGCTGCAAAGCTCTCTCGAGCTCTCCCCTGTTTGATGCACAGCACCAAACACCACCAGGAGCTGCTGGGCCAAGGCAAGCTCGGAATTCACCTGAGGAGAAGCTTTCACCCCAGCCTGAGTTCAACTGAACGAGTGCAAGGCCGTAAACTAAAAAGAAATTTAGATTGGATTTACGGAAGAAATTCTTGGCTGTGAGGGTGGTGAGGCCCTGGCTGTCCCATCCCTGGAAGTGTCCAGGGTCAGGCTGGACAGGGCTTGGAGCAACCAGGGACAGCGGAAAGTGTCCCTGCCCATGGAACTGGATCACCTTCAATTGAGGTCCTTTCCAACTCAAACCACTCAAGGATTCACTCCCACCCCAAACCTGGTGTTTATGGAATCTGGTTCATCACTGGCTTCTCCTCTCCCAAGGGTTCAGTGACAACAGCAGTGTCTCAGTGAAGCCCTTCTGTGCTGCAATCACACGTCACTCATCATTTCTCTTTCCTAGAAACCAGCCCAGTGGAAAAGGGAGCTGTTCCCAGTTCCTTCCTGTGGCTGGGGACACTCACACACACTCACACACACACACACACACACACACACACAGAGGGAAGCTCGGCAATTTGAGCTTAAAATACAAAACTACACTGGCTGTCACAAGTTAATTGAAGTGGTGCTGGAAGCAAGACTCTCTTCAGACATAAGAACAATCATTTTTAAAGGTCAGCACTAAAGCAAAACCAACTGGCTTTTCTTGGCAGAACAAACATATGATCTGAGGTTCAGATAATTATATTGCTCTGCACAGGAGAGAATAAATGCCTTCATCAGAAAGGAAAAACCCTTTAATGCAGAACATCAGAATAATTTGTGGACCCATTTTTGCAGGAGATCAGAGACTGGATAATTGGAGCTATGCAAATTAATGGCCTAACCTGAGGATCCTTATTCAAGTGTGTAGAACAGGGCAGGCACAAGTATTCATTAAAGTCACGGGGGCTGCTCGAGCTAGAGAGGGCAAGTTCAAGGACTGGCTTTCTGGGAGGAAGGAAAATTAAATGTCATGCTTCGGGACATCAAACTGATTGCTGGAAGGATTCAGGAAGGGCACGGCTTTCACTTTGATGTGGAGTAATGGACATCACGTTTGAGAGCTGCAGTATGTGGCTCTTTCCCCTGCACCTTTGAAGTCTCAGGTGCTGGTCACCGAGAGAGACAGGAAAATAAAATATACATCAACCCCAGAACTTCCAGCTGTCTGCAGCTAACTCAGTCCAGGGAAAGCATCAGCTTTCTGTATTATTTCTATATAATATCCCAAACATGAAAGGGAGGAACAATTCCTCTGGCTGTTGGACAAGGACTGATCTCTTAAGGGCCACATTCACATCCAGAGTGATCACGGTTGGCTTAATTAGGGCCATTCAGCCAGGTTTGCTCCCTGCAGCCCTCTCACCAGCCCATCACACCAATTCCAGCCCTCATTCGTCTGCCTTAGGATGAGTCTCCAAAGCAGCCGCTTATCAGCCAGATGGATTTTCCTCGGGAAAAAGCAGCCTGATGCACTTCAGCACTGCTTGCTTTTGAAAACTACCCAAGACTTTAATTTCCTGCCTTCCAAAGAATAGCTCAATCCCGGTGATTAAGCTTCAGCATCCACCTCCAGAAACACAATCTCCGACACGCCGCCGTGGACAACTCCAGCAGAACACGAGGCAATTTCACTCACACACATGCTCAGCAGCTGAAATGCCTCTCCTTCCCTTTCTCCTGCTTCCGTGCCCATGGCAGTGGGGTTTTTTTCCCCCTGCCTCTCTTAAGCAGACAGTGCTGGTTAATTAAACCAGTCCTGCACTAGGTCTCTTATGAGACCTAGGACTAGCTTTAGGACTACTAGCACAGAGGTCTTACCTTTATGCTTTGCACCTTCATTAGTGCCAGTGAATGCCTGATTTTATTGTTTTTCCTCCTCCATTCACCCAGCATAAATGCAGAGACAGAAGGGAAAGGAAAAGTCAAGCCCTTGGAATCTTAACCTGGGTAAACACCATGAAAATGGCATTTTCCAGGTGAACTACCTGAAGCATTCTGCACCTCATCACTCTGTGCAGTGCTGCATAAAAGCAGTGTGATATTCTACCTCTTATTTTCAACCACTTTTTTCAGTTTTTCAAACCCTGCCTCAGAGGAAAATAAACCCTGACACTGGAACAGCACCTTTTCCAAGCAGCACAGCTCTCAAATCTGCACTCTTACTGTTGCCTGCAATTTTAAATGAAATTCAGAGGCACAGGTCTGAGTGAAACACAGATCCTCTGGTAGGAAATGTTATTTATTTTATGTCCAGAGTCTTGCATGTGATTGATTGGGCAGCTTGAACACTGGTGGAGGAGGAGGGAAGAAAGGGAAGGAATGAATAATCCCTTCAAGCAGGGCCAGGCTTCCTTGTTTTGAAAGCCCCAAGGTTTGGGGTTAAGTGTATTAGGAGCTCAAGTTTCATCTGCTCTGACCCTGAGCCCAGGGACTTTTCCTTGCATCCTTGGCAAAAGCCAAAATCTATTAATTTTGCTAGAACTGACTGCATTAGAAATGCAGCTCTGCTGAAATTCCGGGGTTCAACATCAACAAAGAGAGACTTGAAAGGGCAAAACGGAGCCGTTCCCTGGGTTTCTCCAGAGCTGACAGCACACGCTTCCCACCCTGCCTGCAGCCAGGAGCTGAGGAACAAAGTCACACCGAACATGCCACTATTACTACACCACCAGGGCCTGAAAATAAACCCGATTCACAGCACTGAGCTGAGTGATGCAAGAAGTGTAGGTTAAAAATGGAATAAAAGCAGAAGTGAAAGGGAAACAACATCATGAGTCGCTCTTATTTGGGCGTCGTGGATTTTTCACACCCCCCCCCCATTTTCCTTTTCCCAGGGAACACATCACGTTGCAAACTGTTCATTCACAAAATAAGAGCCTGACATTTGGGGGAGAAGGCGGACTTCGAAATCAGTCCTCATCACCCGGCACGGGGCTTGAGGAGTCGCACGGAAAATCAACTTTCAGCAGTTGCTAAGGGTACTGAAGAGGCAGAAAGGATTTTGGAGGAGAAAAGCTGGTTGTCAGGATACAGGAAGAACAATTTGCTTTTTGCTTTTAATCTTGGTGGGGAGATCACAGAATCCCAGGAAGGTTTGGGTTGGATGGGGCCTCAAAGCCCATCTTGTTCCACCCCCTGCCATGGGCAGGGACACCTTCCACTATCCCAGGGTGCTCCAACCTGGCTGTGAACACTTCCAGGGATGGGGATCAACACCTGCTTTGCACTTGTGCTTTCCACCAGACAAATGCAGGACTGCACTCATCGTTTTCCTTCACAGGTAAGCAAACACTCTTTGGTCTCTGTCTCTTCAAGACAATGCGAAATCACCAGCTCAGCTCATTTTTCCTGACCTGCAGGCACGGACTCCTGTGCTGCAGGAGGAGGGAAGGCTGGCAGGGAGCCTGGAGTGGATAACTTATGGCACGAGATTATGGAGGGACTGGAGAAGGTGGAGGAAGCAGAGCCAGCCTTGCATTTGGCACTCTGTCCTTCAGGAGCACTGGCTCTCCCTGCCTTGCCTCTAAACCAGCTCTGCCACAGCCTGGGACTCGCTCTGTCTGCCTGGAGACACAGAACTCCAGGGCTGTGCTGCTGCTGCTGCTGCTGGTGTGGGCAGGTTATTTTTGCTCTGGGGAAGGGACAAGCAGGACAACAGGGATGACTCAGTCCGCTCTTTGAAGAAGGCAGGATGTTATGGAGCACCCAAACGGGGATGAGACGCGGAGCCCACGCTCATGGATTGGCAGTGACGGGGAAGAAAATCATAGAATCATCATCATGGAATGGTTTGTGTTGGAAAGGACCTTAAAGCTCATCTTGTGGGCAGGGCAGGGACACCTTCCACTAGGCCAGGGTGCTCTAAGCCATGTCCAACCTGGCCTTGGACACTGCCAGGGATCCAGGGGCAGCCACAGCTGCTCTGGGCAACCTTATCACCCTCACAGGGAAGGATTTCCTTCCAGTATCCCATCTAACCCCAGTCTAAAGCTATTCCCCCTTTTCCTGTCACTCCATGCCCTTGCAGAACAGCTCAGCGTAAGGCAAACCAGTCACCCCCAGCCCCCCCAAACCTCACCTGTTGTGAACCTTGGCTTAGTGGGTGGCTCCTGCACGGACATGGGGAAGGTGGCCGAGGCGGGGGAGGACTGTGCCCGGGACAGGGGCCGGTGTCCCCCGAAGGACACGGGCATGCCGGCCGCCTCCAGCGACGCCTGGTAGTTCCTCAGCTGGTGGATCCGCTGCTGCTCCAGGAGCAGGGCTTGCTGTGGGGAAAAGAAGCAGGCAGTTGCTCAAAGGGCCTTCCCAAAAGGGTTTCTGAAGGCTGGCGGGCTTGGACTCCTTTTCCTTGCCTGCAGCAAAGGAAGGTGTGATGTTTCTAGGGCTAAGTCAGGCAGGCACAGCACGTGGAGCCCCAGCTCCTGCCATGGGCAGGGACACCTTCCACCACCCCAGGTGGCTCCAAGTCCCAGTGTCCAACCTGGCCTTGGACACTGCCAGGGATCCAGGGGCAGCCACAGCTTCCCTGGGCAACTGTAGTTCCTGAGCAACATCCCAGTGACATTCCTGGAGGGCATGGATGGGCTCCATTACACTGTGCTACCTTGATATTGGATTTATCACCTGCAATCCACAAGCCTCTGGTGGTTTCCCCCAAAAGTGAGCCTGGCTGGAGGCTCTAGGATCTCTAATTCTGAAGCAGGAACACCCTCCACTTGTCCCTCTGTTCCCTTGTGCAGTCTTTCTCTGGAGAAATTAGTTTTAAATCATTAAACCAAAATCAAATCCTCTGCTGGTGGCTAGTGCTCAGAAGTGTCAGGATATGCTTTGTCTTCCCAAAGAAGCAGCCACGCAAGTGGCTCAGTGCCTGTTAACACGATGCCTGTGTTTTGTGCAGGTGAGCCAGACTCTCCTCCCAGGGAAGGAATCACTGGTTTTACATCGGGCTCCTTTACCCAGCCAGCCCTCAGGAGCTGGTTCCCCTCAGGGTGTCCCCCTCGGAGCAGCACAAGGTGACTCCCAAGCCCAGATCCACGTTCTACCCAGCAACCCAAGTGCCGGACCCGGCGCTCCGCGAGCCCACCTGGCGGAAGAGCAGCTCCTGCTCCGCCTGCCTCTGCCCGGACTCCAGCTCCGGCTGCGGCTCTGCCTCCTCCTCATCGCTCTCGATGGGCTCCTGCTTCACCTGCACCACGCTGGCCAGCGCCGGGGCCTCCTTCTGGCCCGCGGCCCGGTCGCCGTAGGGCTCCTCCAGCAGGGCCTGGTGCTCGCGCAGCTCCTCCTCCGTCTCCTCGGGGTGGCTCTCGTGCTGCCGCGCCGGCTCGGCGGGTTTGGGTATGATCTGAAAGCAGCGAAGAGGTCAGGGAACCGCAGCTCGCCACAGGGGAAGCCCACCCCGCTCCCCAGGCTCGCGGGAAAGAGCGGTTCTGGGCTGTCCCGCCTCACGATCCAGGCCCGGAACAATCCAGGGAAAGGTCAGGGCAACCTCGGCATGAAGGGCTCCGAAATCCCGTGTCCCAGGTAATGACACCCCCTCGTTTTCCACTCAACCTTCCCTCTGAAGGAATAAGAGCCTCTTGTTCCTGCACGCCTCCAGATGCTGCTCCATTCACAAACCCGCAGAGCAGCCGTCGAGATGTTTGGCAATTACATTCTGAAAGAATACGAGGGACACAGACCCTCCAAGAGGGGTTTTGCTGCCTGTTTGCCCAACATCACCTCGAATAACTCCCTGAATTTCACCTGTGAGGCTGAAATAAAGATTACATGAAAACCTGCACTCTTAAGAGGAAACTCAGGACACACGGCTGAGAGCAAACCTCAAGAGCAGCATTGTTCTAACCTGACCTCCCCAACCAGACACAGTAAACTCCTCTGAGAGCAGCTCCTAAACCAAAAGGAACAACTTAATTTTCACTGTAATTCACTCAGACTTTTTGTAAGTTCATTGGAAGGATAAAATTCACAGTTCTCTGTCTCAGACTGCTTATGATTTTTATTTGGGATATAAAATAAACTCTCCAAACATGACCTGTTTTTAACTCCAGCATAGGAAAACCAATCCATTTCCTCCCTTTCAAAGAGCTCAGGCTGCCCCTGCTCCACAGGCTTATAAAGAAACTGCTGCACTTTGAAAGTTGTCAGGGCAAGGTTTAATGAGGATTAGGTCATTGGTATGGAAAGCAATATTGATTTTAAATCTAATAAAGCTAAATCAAAACACGGTTATTGAACAGGAGGAGGGACTGTTTGTCAGGAACTTGCTCTTTGAAGAACAGTGGCTCCAACCTGGAATTAAGCCTTTTTCCCCCCCAAAAAGTAGGAAGGATAGGAAGCTCTGCCATATAACTTAAGCGAGTTAGAGGGGCAGGAATGGAGTTAAATCTGGCAAGGGACATGAAGGGCATGAAGAAAGAAAGGAGGAAGAGCAGGAGGATCCTGGTCCCACTGCTGAATTACCAGGTTTAGGCAACACTTAAGAAAACCTGGATATACTGAAGTCCACAGGACTCTCGTGGGCTGCACTCACAGGTGATGGGACAAGAGGCCATGGACACAAATTCAAACCCATGAAATTCCTTCTGAACACAAGAAAACATTTTTTTTTCCCTGTGAGGGTGGTCAAACACTTGAACAGGTTTTTCAGGTAAATTCTGGAGTCTCCATCCTTGGGGATCCTTGGGCAACCTGCTCACGCAGGGACACTGCCCTCAGTGACCTCAGGAGGTCCTTGCAAAGATTCAGGGATCAAAACCCCTCAAGGATTTTTTGTGAGGTTCCCCCTGCCCCCTGCAGTTTCATTCCTCACAACACACACTGAATAACCAAACCACATTAAGCTAAAACTTCTTCCACCAATTTTCTTCAAGCCCTCTTAGGCTTGATGAATATAATCTGTTTTAAAGATAATTAAATCATCACAAACCATCTGCTGCTTGTGGGGTTTTTTTTCATGCTTGGATCGAAGGTCTCAAGCTTTTGAACTTAATACCTTTTGAACTTCTGAACTGCACGAGGTAATTGCTGGGAAAAATAACTTACAATGCCATTGTCATACCTAATGGGAATGAGAGGCTGTGTAAATCCCTAGAAGTCTTAAATTATTCCTACTCCTTAAAAATGTGGGAATTAAATGAAAAGCACAGTGAAGGTTGAAAAGACCAAGTGGCCAATGACAAGGACATTTCAGACATTCCGTCTGCTCTCCCTTTGCACAGGGAATCTCCTGGTCTGTCACCAGCTCCAGCTGCTGCAACCCTGCTCTTCAAGGACGATTTTGTGGAGAAGACACTTTGCTCCCAACACATTCCACAAAACACACTGACTACCTGCATCCCAGGCCCGTTAAAACTCCCCAAACATCTTCCATTTGTGCAGCTTTATGAGCACGTGCTCGTGCAATTGAAAACTGGAGGGAGTCAAAGTGCAAGGGGCTGGCTGCAAAGGTAGCACCGAGGATGCCCGTAAATGTATCCGAAATAGTAAACACAAAGCACCGTAAATAACTCCTCTGTCCCTTAATTAGCTCTCTGGCTTCCTCTGCCACGAGGTTACTCCTCTGTTTTCATACCCAGTGGCCTCTGGCTGTCACAAAGTGCCACCATAAACCTCTGGTAAAGGCACTGCCTCTCCAGCCTCGGGCAGGTAACGACTTCACTCCGGGATAAATTACAGCTCTCTAGTCGCAAGCATTTTTAAAAGGCTCCATGCAGCTGGCAAGAGTTCTCCTCCACAGCTTCGAAACACAAAGAACAGAAGTTAAACAAAAAAACCACAAAACAACAGAAAAACACCACACAGCAAAGTCAGGTCATAAATACAGGGAAAAGCAAAGAGTTCATCATTTTTCTGTGGAATGTTTCATGAGGGGAAAAAAGCTGCATTTTTTGTTAGTGACATTTCAGCTGCCATTGGATTTGTCCAGCAGATGTGATAAACAGAATCACAGATTCGTTAAGGTTGGAAAAGACCTCCAAGACCATCAAACCCAACCTCTGAGTATCACCAGGCCGATCAATCCATACCAACTTCTCCAGGACACCTTTCTCCACAGTGGCAAGTTCCTGGGACACTGAAGACCTTGAAGGTCCTACTAAGCAGGTTAGAGACAGCTATTTACACATCAGAGACCAATGAGGAGCCCCCGGCGGAAAAATCACGGAATCCCAGAATGGTTTGGGCTGGATGGGACTCTGATCCCCACTGGTGGGTGGCACAAGAGGAAAAACCAGAGGAAGAGAGGAGGCAGGAAGCAAAGGAGGATGTCAGACTAGCTCATCCCTGTCCATGCCATGATGTGCAGAAGGCAGAAGAAAACTCCTTTTCCTCCCTCTGGAGGCGAAGGACAAACTCAAGGAAGAAACAGAACAACTCTGGACAGCTGGAGACACAGCTTTGATGAAAACGAGGGAAAAACAGGAAAAAAAAGAGATGATAAAGGCTGAACTCATTTGACTCAACATCACTCTTCCCACGTTCCCTTTGGGTTCTAATTTTTAACTTTTCCAGACTAAGGAGAAACGAGAGATGATAACGGATGACGGGGAGAGGCTGACTTGGGCACCAGCCATGTAGGGAGCTGGCAGAGCCTTGTGCAGCAGCCAAAGCCTACAGAAATCTCTTGATCTGGTTTTTTTTTCCCCCTGAAGTGATGAGACAGCAGGGGAAAAACAACTGTCTGAGGCAGCCTCAGTCCTGCTGCTGGAAGGACCAGGAGCCTGTGGAGCTGCTGGGCCTGGAGGGGAGGGAACAACCCACCTGCAAGGCTGGATGGGGCTTGGAGCAAAAAACTCCTCTGGTATTACAAATCACAGAATCCTTAAGGCTGAAAAAGCCCTCTCAGACCATCAAGCCCAGCCATTTCCCCAGCACTGCCAAACCCACCCCCAAACTGTGTCCCCAAGTGCCACATCCACACGTTGTCTGAACACTTCCAGGGATGGAGACTCCACCGCTGCCCTGGGCAGCCTGTGCCGGTGCCTGATCACCCTTTCAGCGGAGAAATATTTCCTGATAATCCAACCTAAACCTCCCTCCTCTGGCACTTCCCTAGGTTTGAACATTAAACACGCAAAGAGGTGGGATATAGGAGCACAGGCTGACGGTGGAATTTCAGCTCAATGAGAATCACAGAATGGTTTGGGCTAGAAGGGATCTTAAAGCCCATCCCATTCCATCCCTACCATGGGCAGGGACACCTTCCACTGTCCCAGGCTGCTCCAAGCCCCGTCCAACCCAGCCTTGGACACTTCCAGGGATCCAGAGGCAGCCACAGCTTCTCTGATGATTATTCTTATTATTTTTAAGTAAAACAGCGTATTTTTTCTCGGTCGCCTTCCTGGAAACAGCAAGACTTGTTTTGGCTGCAGTCCCCTCAAAAATTTCTGCTGCAGACACCTAACAGGGAACGTTCAGGGCCAAAATCCCAAAGTTTGGAAAAATCACATGGCATTTAGAAGAGCCTTATTTAGGAGTATATAAATACATAAAATACTTCAGGAGTATTATTTACGGGAAATCCGCAAATAAAAAAATTAACAGGCAGTGCCATTGGTCCTGTTAATAATTAAATAATATTTTCTTTTATTTTTAGCCGTGCCCTTAACTCTCCTCCTACACACGAGGGTCCTAAAATATCCCCACATCTGGGAAAAGTCTTTTTCCATGTCAGCACTTGGATGCTGTCCCACGGGATAAATCTGCCACACGCATGCAGCGCTAGCACCAAAGTGATTTTAACTCGTGACTCCTATAAATCAAACACTGGGAAGCTGCCCCTCTGCCATCAGTTTAATTAAACTCTCTCTGCTTCTGCTGTAGAGAGTGATGGGTCCCAGCTCTGACAAAGCTGGAATTCAGAGTGCTCCAGTGGCTCTCCAGCTCCTGGGAGGTCCGGGAGAAAGTCTGAATGAGCTCAGCGGATACGTCACGGCCGAGGCTTTGGAAAAGCTTTAAAAACCTTCACGCGAAAAATCCCTCCAGCTGACACCTCCCCGAACAAAGAACCCCAGCCCCGTGTCCCACGGCCCCGGTCCTGAGGAGCGTGTGGAGGGGGGAGGAAACGGGATCCCTCTGGAGCAGCGGCTCCCCAGGGCCCCGTGTGCAGGGCTGACCCAGGGCCAGGGCTGGCACCCGCGGTGGCAGCACTCCAGGAGGACAGCATTGACGTCAGTGACTTGTGTAACCATCCTGCCTCAGCCCCAGCCCGTAAACACGGCTTGGGGGTGGCTGTGTGTGGGGGGGGTTGTGGCTTCTTTCACTCTTTGATCCAGCCCTCGGTGGTTGTGTTTTCTCGCAGCACTGGAACAGTGGAAATATTGGGAGGAAGCTCCGCTGTAAATGAAACCGCCGCGATCCCAATGGCCGCCTGCCACGGGCTGCTCCTGAGCCCCAAACCTGCTGCTGGAATTGCTGCTTTCCTAAGGAAAGCCACCACTGGGACTCCTTGGGAGGAGTGTTCTGAAAGCCCCAAAGCAGGACAATTCCCAGAATGGGTTGGGTGGGAAGGGACCTTAAAGCCCATCCAGTGCCACCCCTGCCATGGGCAGGGACACCTCCCACTGTCCCAGGCTGCTCCAAGCCCCAATGTCCAGCCTGGCCTTGGACACTGCCAGGGATCCAGGGGCAGCCACAGCTGCTCTGGGCACCCTGTGCCAGGGCCTGCCCACCCTCACAGGGAACAATTCCTTCTCAATATCCCATCCACCCCTGCCCTCTGGCAGTGGGAAACCATGCCCTGTGTCCTGTCTCTCCATCCCTTGTCCCCAGTCCCTCTCCAGCTCTCCCCTGGAAGGGGCTCTGAGGTCTCCGTGGAGCCTTCTCTCCCCCAGGCTGAACACCCTCAAGTCTCTCAGCCTTTCAGCAAACACTTCAATAAATCTGAGTAACTTCCCTCACATATACTTCCTGGTGTTGTCATTCCTGAGAGAGGTCCAAGGGTGAGAGGCCCAGGGATGCTGGAGGTGGAGCCCACACACATGCCCTCACTAGGGACCCCGAAATCGCGCGCTTGAAGCTGCTACGGAGGAAAAAAGGCATTGCAAGCCTCGTGCCTACCTTGTTGATGTGCAGCTGCTGCTGCTGGAATTGCTGTTTGTGTTTCTCCAGGAACTGCTGGTGCTGCTGCTGGATCACCAGCTGCTGGAGGGCCTGGGCGTTCTGGGGCAGGGGAGCAGACTGGGTGCGCCCGAGCGGGCGGTGCTGCCGCAGCTTGTGGATCGAAGGGGAGACCCTCTCTCCACCCACCAGGGGCTGTGCGTGCAGGGGCAGTCCTGAAAGATACCAGTCTGAAGATAATATGGAGGAAAAAGCAGCAGAGGAGAAACAAGAGGAAGAAGAAAGGAAGGGAGAAAACGGCTGTTGAGTAACGCTGACGGTGACAGTGATACCACGTCAAACCCAGCCACCTCGCCACCTACAGCCGGAGCTGCCTTAAGAGAGAGCAGATAAATTAATTACCACTGCACGGAGCGATGCTTTGCTTGGTTTGGGCTCTGTGTCTGCCCGGTGACTCAGAGACCCTCTGGAAACATTTAATTTCTTGAAACCAGCAACACCTCACAGACCCTTCCGAGACCACAGAAGTCTGGAGGAGTTTAAACCTCACAGCTTGCCTTGGTTTAGGGACTGATCCCAGGTTCAAGCTGCAGGATCCAGCAGTGATCCCTCATGGGGGCTTCCCTGGATACTCCCTTGATGACGATCAAGGAGTGCATGGCCGCCCTCGGCTGTGCTCTGCTCCACACACAGGGATGGAAAATCCCTGTGCTAAGCCCGTGGCCAGCTCTGAGCTGGGAAAAGGACTGTTTCAGGAACATGGGAGCTGTCGGGCCTCAGTGCATCTGCAGCAAGAAGGTAAGTTAGAGGCCAAGGCGACAAAGAGCTGGCATTGTTTCCATCACTGTCCTGTGCAGACATGCCAGCGAGTTAACAAAACCCAAAAGGTTATTTTGGGATAACTGGGGTTACTGACACGCCCGTGGCGATCTGGGTGTCACTGATGGCTGCCGTGTGAAATACCTCCCGAGCTCTGGGAAGGACACATCTTTAGGAAGTGTCCTCTCTCTTTAGCTGTTCTCAGGGTGAGCCAGCTCCTGCCCAGCTCTTGGAAAACACTCCTTCCCACTCTTCTGAGAAAGCCGGGACACCAGCTACGCCCACCAAAGCCCAGCCCAAGGAGGGAGGAGCTGAGGATACACGTTTACTTTTGCTACACCTTGGGATAAAAAGGCACTGCTGGGAACTGCTGCCCCGCTAGCAGGGGTAGGGCTGCAGTCACTTTTTTTTGGGCAAGAAGCCCTCTGCTCTCCTCAGGCTTTGGTTTAGGAGAGGGTCAAGCTGCCCAGAAGTCTGCAGCCAGCTCGATGCTGAGGATTAGAAACACCTTGACATTTGTGTCCCAGGATGTGACCTCCTTTCCCAGCGATTCGCAGAACTGCCCTACGTGGAAGGAGCTGACTCATGTGAAAGCCTCTTTTCTCGGAAGACTTAAGGAGTTTCTCCCACTCTCTGCTTTTTCCTGAATGGAATCACGTGAAAGGGTATTTGATTTTATAAATGCCTGTCTCTGCAGATGCCGGTGTGTACGCACACGGGTCTGCTTATGAATACACAGGTAAGTGGCAGAGATGTGCTCCTTTTCCCTGAGAGCACAGCTCCTCCTCCCAAAAGCTCGAATCAGACAGCAGAGCTTGCACAGGGTATTTTGGAAGACTACCTTCCTCCAAGGCAATGGCCAAGGTGCTCCAGGGAAAGCTTTCCAGGAGACACCATGTTCATGGAATCCTGGAATGGCTGGGCTTGGGAGGGACTTTAAAACTCATCTCATCCTACCCCCTACCACAGGCAGGGACACCTTCCACTATCCCAGGCTGCTCCAAGCCCTGAACATGTTCCATGAGGACTATGGAACATCAGGACATGTATCACAACATGAAGGCTACTACCCGGAGTAACCTGTCCCAAAAGGAATGCCACAACTAAGGAATTCTGGTCTAGCTTCCCAAACTGGCCATGTCTACCTTCCAGCACAGAGAGAGCCATCACGGCTGGATAATTCTGCAGCTGTCAGGGGACTATCTCCAGAGCTCAAGGCTCTCCAGCAGAATCCTAATAAACTCCACTTTGTTTCCAAGGAATTTTCAAGTATTAACTGCAGCTTGGCAGCCGGTGCACTCAAGGCTTTGGGGAGCACGTGTGAGCTCGCTGTCTCTCAGCTGCTGCCTCTGGAACGTGTGTTTCTCCTTGTTGCTGTGTCCTGACTCCTTCTCCTGAGTGCTGGGCTGTAACACGTTGTGCTGGCTCGGGAAACACCGCACGGAGCAGGTGGAGTAGAAGGAATTCGCTTGGAATCCAATACGGCATGCTGGAAACCGACGGCAGCGAACACCACACTTCTCTGCTTCAGCTTCCCCACATCTACGTGCTCCTAAGCTTATCCCAACCCCGTGGATATTCCTGGGATTTGGATGTACAACCAGCCACGAGCTGCAATGCTTCAGGGGCTGACACCTCCCGAGAACTTCCATTAGAAATGGAAGGAAAACCAACACGTCAGTAACTGAGGCAGAACATCCTTTGTCCCAGCACCACACACAGGAAACCAGGAACGCATCCCAGTGGGAATTGTTGCTTTGAATCCAGCCTATTTATAGCCACACGCCTTCCCACAGGTAGCTCATTCTGAAACTCCAGCACCGGGAGTGACTCACGGCAATTAACGTCCTGGAAAGGGAACGCACACAAACAAATCCAATCTGCTGGGAGGCAGCTGATTGTGCCACGGTTTTGCTATTTATATTAATGGTGGAGAGGAAGTGCTGTGATCCGTGATTTTCCAAGTGCGTGCCTTTCATACCCTCATGGAATAGAAAGCATCCATGGAAAACAGGAATTGTAGGATGCAATGGCTTTGCCCTCACTTTGATCTGAACTGGTCAGAACTCCAACAAATACAGTTTTCAACTTTTACCTACCAATTTTTGCTATCCTGATAGAATAAGAGCATTTATTGTCATCTCACCACAATGAGGTGGGAGATCTGGTTTGGGAAAAATCACCACTGATCAATGAATCAGCAAACACATCCCGAAGGTTTTATGTTCTACCTGCAGGGGGTAGAGGTAGAGGTGATGCAGGACCCAGAGGCTGCCTTGACAACAACCCAACAGATCCCTGCTGGTTCCCTCTCTTTTCCAGGTGCCCGAGTGCTCACCTGTGACCAGGGGCGTTTGTGCAGTTGGCTGTTCCAGTAAGACCATGTGCTGCAGGAGAGGGTTGTGTGCAGTTCCCCCATCCCTCTCCAACGTTGTAGTGCTCAGGTAGGGAGTGAGGTGAGTGCCAGGGAATAAGGAGATCCGCTGCTGTAAGGTCGGGATTGCGAGCCTCTCCGCGTCCTGTTGGGCTTGTCCCGCCTGCAAACGCACCATGGCACAGGGGGTTAAGGGACATCCCAGAGGCTGGTCCCAACCCCACTGACATCCCAGAGGCTGGTCCCAACCCCACTCTCATCCCAGAGGCTGGTCCCAACCCCACGGACATCCCAGAGGCTGATCCCAACCCCACTGACATCCCAGAGGCTGGTCCCAACCCCACTGACATCCCAGAGGCTGGTCCCAACCCCACTCTCATCCCAGAGGCTGGTCCCAACCCCATGGACATCCCAGAGGCTGATCCCAACCCCACTGACATCCCAGAGGCTGGTCCCAACCCCATGGACATCCCAGAGGCTGGTCCCAACCCCACTCTCATCCCAGAGGCTGGTCCCAACCCCACTGACATCCCAGAGGCTGGTCCCAACCACACGGACATCCCAGAGGCTGGTCCCAACCCCACTCTCATCCCAGAGGCTGGTCCCAACCCCACGGACATCCCAGAGGCTGGTCCCAACCCCACTGACATCCCAGAGGCTGGTCCCAACCCCACTCTCATCCCAGAGGCTGGTCCCAACCCCATGGACATCCCAGAGGCTGGTCCCAACCCCACTGACATCCCAGAGGCTGGTCCCAACCCCACTGACATCCCAGAGGCTGGTCCCAACCCCACTCTCATCCCAGAGGCTGGTCCCAACCCCACTGACATCCCAGAGGCTGGTCCCAACCCCACTGACATCCCAGAGGCTGGTCCCAACCCCACTCTCATCCCAGAGGCTGGTCCCAACCCCACTCTCATCCCAGAGGCTGGTCCCAACCCCACGGACATCCCAGAGGCTGATCCCAACCCCACTGACATCCCAGAGGCTGGTCCCAACCCCATGGACATCCCAGAGGCTGGTCCCAACCCCACTGACATCCCAGAGGCTGGTCCCAACCCCATGGACATCCCAGAGGCTGATCCCAACCCCACTGACATCCCAGAGGCTGGTCCCAACCCCACTCCCATCCCAGAGGCTGGTCCCAACCCCACTCACGCTGGAAGGGCCGGTGGCAGGCAGTCCTAGCGTGATGTTGGGCAGGGAGGGCGAGGTGTAGAGCGGGAGCTGCGTCACGGAGCCCTCGCGGTTCACGAGTCTGTGAGCCAGGCTGGTCTGGAAAGGAGAGCGAGAACGGGGCCCTGATGAGAGCCCGTCCCCAGAGCCCACCAGGACACGGCACCATCACCAGGACAACGCAGCAGGAGGGGACACAGAGTTCCCAGAGCCGGAGGGGACCCACAAGGATCATCAAATCCAGCCCCTGGCCCTGCACAGACACCCCACCAACCCCACCCTGGGCATCCCTGGCAGCGCTGTCCAAATGCTCCTGGAGCTCTGGCAGCCTCGGGGCCGTGCCCATTCCCTGGGGAGCCTGGGCAGTGCCCAGCACCCTCTGGGGGAAGAATCTTCTCCTAGCATCCAACCTAACCCTCCCCTGGAACAGCTGCGTGCTGTTCCCTTGGTACTCATCCTTCTCAAGCACTTGCCCTTTCAAAACTAAAACAGATTATCTTAAAAAAAAAAAAAAAGAGCTTTACAATTGGTGTTTTTCTCTTTAGCAAATAACAGACAATTTATGTTATTTACTAGCGTGTGTTAGCATAAACCAGACTTCAAAATCTCATCCAAAACCCTTAAGGTTGCATTTACAGAGCTATTTCCTGATTTTCAGGGTGAAATGCAAGATTTGCTCAGTTATCTTACGGGCGTTTGAAGCAAGAACACTTTAGCAAAAATACCTTTAACTTCCAAACAAGACTGATTTGAAATACGCACTAGAAAGCCCATTATAAAAATTACAATAAAGTGCCTGATTTTCCTGTTAGGAAACCAGCGTTCTGATCACCCTGAAGTCTCTGCGGGTGATTTTCCAACGTAAATAGAATTTAGACTTCGAGAAGACTTCTAGAGAAGTCTGTTAAACTCAGGTGCTGTTGTGAAAAAGGGGGTTTTGTTTAACTTAATATTCTATTATGGGGCAATCTGTACCTAGGTCGTGGCTGTCCCATCCCTGGGATTGTTCAAGGCCAGGTTGTTCCACCCCCTGCCATGGGCAGGGACAGCTTCCACTATCCCAAGGTGCTTCAAACCCAAAATCCAGCCTGACCGTGGGCACTTCCAGGGATGAGGCAGCCCCAGCTTCTCTGGGCAGCCTGTGCCATTTTTTTTAACAGCATCGTTGTAAAGAAACTTCATTTTTCTCTCTAATCTAAAGCGACTCTCCATGTGATTATTTGTACCCACACACTTCTCCTTCCAAGTGATTTTTGAGCACTCCTGGCAATTTTGCTTTAATTTAAATTACACAATGTCAGTGTGCCATTGAAAATAAGATAGTTATTGTCAGCAGAGGAATGAAATATTTTACTGATATCATAAATGAAACAAAGCTACATCCATTTTCCCTTTGAACAATCAATACTCTGGAGCTGCGCCTCAAAGCCTCTCCTGGGGATTTGATACAGAAAACAGAGGAGAGAAGAGCAGAGCAGCTTGATGCTCTCAGCATACGGGATTTGGCAGCATTATCATCACTTTAAACACACAGCTCCCGTCTCTGGGCTGCGCACAAATGGGCCTGAACTGCACACAGCCACTTCTGAATGCACAGTCTGCAGCTGCACTCCAGCAGTTTCTACAGGCTTGTACCGACTGCAGCGGCAAGGAATGCTCTGTGCCTTTCAGACACGGAAAGACCTTTAAAAACAGCATTTCTAAACAGAAAGTGCCTGTTTTGAAGGAGGCAGGGCTGCAGCCTTTCCCCGCTGAAGGCACTCAGATGGTGAACGTGGACACTGTCTCCCAACACACCTGCCTCAAGGGCTGATGCAGCAAACTGAGCAGCAGCAAGAAATATTCCTCACTTGAAACAAAACATGAAGCCAAGAACGAAACACAGCTTCATCTTTTCAGAAACACTCAAATCTTTCTAGACATTTAATGGTGGAAACATGGGAAATCCTGGTCAACTGGTATTAAAGGAACCTCCAACACTCGAGCTCCCAGGCCATACAGCTCCTACTGAAGAAGAAGGTTTTAAAGACACCAAACCCCTCTTATTTTTTCCCAAATACAGATCAATGGACCAGCTGGGATCACATGACATGAATGCTGAAATAAAGTACAGAGTTATTGTTCTTTGGGAAAGGCTTGGGCAGGACAGGGCGGTTTTTTTCCAAATCATTTGTGGTGCTCGTGCCTCGGCCCAAGTCACAAAACTGCAGCATTACAAGCAGTTGATGGACAGGCTTCTTCTTGTGGTCAGCGTCCATTTGATTAGGTGTTGGTGGTCTAGTCCCAGATGATCAGTTCCAATTATTTAGCTGAAAAATCAAATGGAGGAGGAGAATGCTCCAGCTTCACATTCACCTGCAGGAGCTCACTCCGACTTCATGGAATGGTTTGGGCTGGAAGGGACCTTAAAGACCATCAGGTTCCAACCCCCTGCCCTGGACAGGGACTTGTGGGAAGCTGCCTGCTCTGTTTATGCCACAAAAAACTGTCAAATGCACTCGTTTTTCCATCAGCAGCAACTGGGGATTTGCAGTTTGCTACGGATAGACAAGACTGACAGCTCCTGCATCAGCAAAACCAAAACTCAGTGCTTGTTCCTCCTGGGGCAAGTGAAGCCTCCACCTCACACCATCTTAATCTTCACACTAATTACCCAAATCTGGAAGGTTTACTGTGGACTAGAGGGGCTGGAATGTGTGCTGGATAATTTGGTAGGGCAGAGAGTGGAGAAGGAGGCACAGTCCCCATATTAAATCCTGTTACACCACATTAGAAATAAAAATAAAGTGAGAATCTGTACAAAACTAGAAAGCAATAAGGGCTGACATTTCCACCATCAGAAGGCCTTTTCAACCCTAAAGGAACATTTGTGGAGAACAAGCCCAAGCCTGTTTGTGGAGCCCTGGTGTTCAGACAGACTCTATATTCATGGGGAGAACAGCTACTGGATAACAAGAAATGCACCAGTAACATCAGACAACCACACCGGTTTTCTACAGGCACAGTTTACAGTGGGAGCCAGCTCACATGGCCCAGGCCCCTCGGAAAAGCCGGGATCCAGGATTCCTGAACACAGGAGCTGCTGTGCTCAATCCAAGCCCACCTCACCCAGTCCAACACCCTGCCCTGGACATCCATCGATGCCTCCGGTGATGGTGGAAGTTTATGGGATTATAAACCAGCACATGGCACCGAGCTGTCAGATCCTCCTGTGGAGGAAAAGTTTAAACCCATTCCCTTTAATCCAGCTCTGGTTTGGTCATATTTAGACCAGCCTATTGCACACAATAAATCCACCCCATGCATAAGAATAAATTCCCCAGACATTTAAAATACTTGCATTTGGCCCTGCTGAATCCCTTTATTTTTACTTTCTCCTCGCTACAAAACCACTGCAAGTTCCCACAAGCTGCCTGTGAGCTGGTTCAAGCCAGATTTAATAAACAGATAAGGCATCCTGTCAGCCCAGGCTGAGAGGTAATTCCCAAAGTCTGCTCCAAGTCACAAGCCGGGGTTTTCCTTTCGTGTGGTTTAGCCCTAAAAGCTGCTGAGTGTGAAAAACCAGAGGGGAGGAGGGCTCTGTACCTCTGCTTGGATACTCGTGACTGATCCTGCAATTCCATTCTCGGTGCTGATGTTGTTGGAGCTGTTGTTCGGAGAGCTGGGACCAGATCCAGGAGCACTGTTGCATGCAGAGTCTGAAAAACACATCCAAAACCAACTCTGAACATTAGAAACCATCTCTGTGCTGGGATTTAGACAGATAACAACCCCTCGAGTTTTGTTTTGGACGAAAGCAGCCCTCCTCCTCCTCCCCTTCTTCCCCCTAAATCTTCCCAGGGCTCTTAAAATACCAACAAACACTTTCAGATGGTTCATCCAAGTACCTACTCAGCATATTTAAGTCTTCTCCCCACGGGGATTTCTCTTAGAGTGTATTAATAACTTGAAATGTGATTGAAAGATGATAAAAGACATGGAAGGTTTGAAGAGGTCAGACTGGAGGATGCAGGAGTTGATCTCCTTCATTTTTCTAGAAGTGCCTCTCTCACCCTCTTTCCCTCTAACCCTAAAGACACCTCCTTGCATCAGACTTCCCTCAGAAGGTCTCTCACCTGCTGTATGGCACAGCTGCCAGTGCTCCTCCTTTTCTTCAGGAAGGTTAATAACATTAAAACCTTTTCTTTTGAGCTTTCCCCATCCCCAAGCATTGGCGGCAGGAGAATCTCCCAGCAGCTGCAGTGGCTCAGGCTGCAGCAGGCCCTTCGTTGCTCCAGGAGGAATAAAAGCTAATTATTACAAGGGCCTGGAAGCACAGGACACAGGGAATGGCTTCCCACTGTCAGAGGGCAGGGTTAGATGGGATATTGGGAAGGAATTGTTCCCTGGGAGGGTGGGGAGGCCCTGGCACAGGGTGCCCAGAGAAGCTGTGGCTGCCCCTGGATCCCTGAAAGTGTCCAAGGCCAGGTTGGAGCAACCTGGTCAAGTGGAAGGTGTCCCACCAAAAATCCCTGCATTTTTCAGAGATTAAATGTAATTTCTATTCCCTAAAGTGGGACTGTTTTAAAAACTTATTTTCCATTTAAAAGTCCCCTCTCACCATGAGAACTCAGATACTTTTCTAGCAGGCTCCAGGCTGGCTTCTTGAACCATGTCCCTGCCAGTGAGAAATGGGCGCTTCCACTGCCATTTCTGAAGGCATGGCTGGGAGAAATGGTCAGCCAGCAGAGGCTGACTGATCCCAGGAGCCATGTGCCACATACCATTGTACGAGTGAAGGAAATTGGATTTTCGGGTCTGAAAGCCTGCCAGACCTCATGGAGGGTTTGGACAATGCTCTCAGGGATGCACAGGCTGGGATTGTTGGGGTGTCTGCACAGGGCCAGGGGTTGGACTGGATTATCCTTGTGGGTACCTTCCAACTCAGTATATTCTATGATTCCACCATTCTCAGCTCTTGAAATCATCCTTCCCCTCCGCAAACACAGAGGCTCTGACACAGAGAAGCGCTGAGCCACCCCAGAGTCTCCCAAACCCATCCTGCTGTCTAAAGGGAGCTCCCTCTGAGTTTGATGGAGCGATGATCGTGTGCCTTGGAGCGAGACAGGCCTGGCAAAGCTGTCACTGGGTGGTACTTACCCAGAGACATCCCTAGATGGTGCTAAGAATTAACTTTATGGTAATCTCCTCACGTTCTTTACTCTGATCCCACTCACAAACTTTACTCCTGGAAGAACAGGACTTTTCAGCAAGAAACTGTCAAGTGAGTAGTCAAAGTATCAGCTGCATGTACAAAACCCCTGGGTCAAGAACCTCTTCTGTTTTCCATCCTAGCTGACACAGCCCCAGGTGTGTCTCGGGTCACAGGGAGCAGAGATCGGAGCTGCCCTCGTGAGGAAGCTGCGGATCCGGATGAGGCTGACCTCAGCCTCCCCCAGGCTGGACAATCCCAGTGCCCTCAGCTCGGTTCCACTGAGGCACACGGAGGAGCCAGGAATACATTCTGGAAGAGGAGAAGGGGGTAGGAATTGAGGAATTGTCGCTTACCCGCCGTACCTGTGACGTCCAGCGGGCGCTTCTTGAGCGCCGTCACCACGGGCCCGTCCTTCCTGCGCAGGAGGGGGCTGCTCCTCCTCTCAGCAACCTTCTGCTTTAGTCTGGAGCGCAGCTTCAGGTTGGGCTCGGAGGCTGGGCAGGACAAGGAAACAGTGTGTGGGTTAAGAGCATCTCAGCAGTGTTTTACTCAGCCTGCACTTGAGTTTTGAGTTGAGTTGAGTTGAGCTGAGTTGGCTGCAGTCAAGCATTTGCAGGAGGTTAAATTAAATTAGGTCGTTTGCTAACAAATATTTGGAGCGCAGACTTTTTAACGCAACAAACAGGTCCCAGCCCATGCAACATCTGAACTCGACAACAATGGCGGGCATTTGAATTGAAAATGTGACAATCATCCTGTGAAGTCTGCTCTGAACGAGGACACAGACGCACAAACCGCTGACGGCTCATCGGGATTAGTGCAGGGTTTCCCACCTCTGCCCAACCTGCTCCCAACCCAGCGGCAAACCCAGCTGATGGGATCCAGGGAATCAGCAGAGGAATGGGTGAGCCAGCTGAGATGCTGCTCTTGGTTATCTCTGATGTGCTGCTGGAACGGGCAGCTCCACACCCTTGGAGTCGTCCGAGCCCAGGGCGAGCTGGCTGAGGGAGGGACGCCAGGGCAGGGGGAAGGAAAACGCCAAAATCAAACCCCACAAGCAAAGCAGGTGATTGTCTCCCTGCTGGGTCACCCTCAACTTGCAGACAGATGAGCCTGTGTCAGCTGGAGCCAGTGTCAGCTCAAGGGAAAGGGCATGAGAGCATGGCCAAGGAAAACCAAGGCCAGGGAGGAGGAGGAGGAGGTTTGTTTATTTGGGAAGCAACTTGGGTTACATCATCACAGCCCCACAGTTCAACCCTATCCAAGGGCAGGTGTGGATGCATTTCCTGTGACCACGGCCTTGTGTACAGCACGCTTTCGAGAGACTCCCTCCAGATCCCAAATCCTGAGATCCCAAAAAGCCAAGGCAGAGCTCCTGGGAAGCCCCAGCGCCCCTGGGGCCAGGACAGCCGGTGACAGAGCACGCATTATCGAGTCTCCAACGAGTCATGAAGCTTCAATTCAAGACTCCTCCTGCGAGGTGATTTCCTCTGGACGCTCTCTGACCTCCTGAGTCCTGAGTGAAATACCTGCTTTGGGGTTTGAGAGCTCCTGACAGAGCTGAGATGTGTGAACCAGCCCCATCCTTTCCCTTCCCCAACCTCCCAACAATTCCGCCGCTCAATCCCTCTGAACCAACAAATCCTGTGCTCGCTCCATTACCAACCAACACACTCCAGGGCCAACCATCTACGCTTCTTCACAAGAATTGAAACAGGGTTTACAAACTGATTTGAATTAACTCAGTCTGGCTGCAGCTGTATTTCCCTACAGTTGGCTTTGACCATCGGGTCACGTCACAGATCAAGCCTGTCGACGTTAATTGCAGGGCTCAAAAAATCAGAAGGCTGATGAATTCAAGATCAAACGCCTGAAGTTAAGCCATCAAAACAGTTCTTTGATGGAATTTTTGGGAGGAGGAAAAAAAAAAAGAAAGGAAAGAGCTTTTTCATGAATGCTTTGGACAGGAAAACGCCAGCAAGAGATAAAGGGAGCACTAAAAAAAAAAGTGCTTCCTCAAGATGATGCTTCAAATGCTGAATGAAGTGCATTAGCAAGGGGGGAATTATCTCAGAGAGGCAGAATTTGCATATAAAATGGCAGGGGACTGAATGCAAATCTGCTCCCAGGGCAGTACTGAAGAGTGGACCAGTTCAAATACAAGCTCAGGCCTCCAAGCAGCAACTTCTCCAAGTTCTCTTCGAAACAGAAGTTGACCTAGGATTTTAAGAGCAGTCTCTGGGTACACACCTCCTCCCACATCCTTACACTCACAGCTTTAATTTGTCCCAATTTCTGAGCATTAATAGCTGCCTGGATGCCACACTCATGGCTGGAACGAGATGATCTTCAAGGTCCCTTCCAACGAAACCGCTCTGGGATTCTGTGGAAGGGGAAGGTGCCACAGCTGGATGCTGATGTATCCATTTTAAATCAAGGAAAGCCAAGCCTGTGCCACAGCTCTTGGAAGGATCTGTCCTCTGACAGAGGAAAACATGGCAATAAAAACTGTGTTTCAGCCCGAGTTGTATTCCTGGTGTTCAGCTGAAGGATGGCTTCTGTTGGGAACACACAAGTAATTAGGTGGCTTTGAAATATAGAGAAGGAATGGGTTTGAAACACCTTAAAAATGGGCAGGGAAACGAAAGATTTGGGGTCACAGATCACCCAACACACCCCATATTTAAAGCCACAATAAAAACAGCCTTCCATATAACAAGAGGTGAACAAACATGGAAAATAACAGCCTTAACAGAGAAAATACCTCCAGCACAAGTGATTGCCAAAGCAACGTACTGGCATTTGTCAGATTAAACTATTTTAAGGCAAAATCACTCTGTGTTTTCCCCTTGTGCTCCCTCAGCTGGGGGATGGAGTTTCGAAGCACCAAAAGGTCTGTTTAAAGCCCCGCTCTGATTCTGCTGTTTATCCCTCGGATATAATCCCACATCTAACACGGCATCAGGACCCCCGAGAGCATAATCCCCACATGGATTTAATTGGGTGCTCCGGAGCCCAAAGTAGGCGAATTAAAATTCAGTGCAGGCACAGCCTCAAACTCACAGAATTTACATAAAACCTATTTTATAGTAAAAGATGGGAGCTTCCAGCAGAGGCATTTCCAAAGCTCCGACTACGAATCTGGGCTTATTCAGATGGTTTTTAAACTATTATATAATGAAAATATCTTTAAGCTGAAGAGAGCTGTCTCTCACAAGTGTAAAACAGGAATTTAAACAACACAGAAGCATCAATACCTGGCAGTCAATGCAGGTTCAATGCTGTCTCAGGAACACCAATTCCACTGGAAATCTCCCCAAATTCACCCCGCCAGGCAGTATGCCCAAACAAAGCCTTGCTAACTAGAGTAAATCTAAAAACTGGAGACTAAATTACAAAACCTAAGTTAAAAAATTACTGCTCCTCTATGTCTCCAGGTGAAATATTTAAAACAAATGCCATGAAATTATCGAAATTCCCCTCCAGCAAACACATGAAGCCCATGCCCAAATCTGAGTCAGCTCCCACAAAAGCCAGTGGGATTTCTCAAGCACTGACATACTTAATTTGGCCTATAATAAGGATTTATACAAAGAATATTTTGTTTTCCTCCGAGTAAATTAATAACCAGAACATAAGCCAAAAGCTTCCCTCGTTTTCACAGGCTCCAGCCCAAGTTACCCCTCTCATACGTCACTGAGTGCAGCAGGACCCATGTAATCCAATTCTTCCAACATTTATGTCATTCCCATTGTTTTTTTTTCCTAGAACTGCAGCCCCTGAGCTGCTGAACTAATCAGACATTAAGTCTGTGGAAGTCAAAACCCCACCACGTCCTGGGCAGAGTTTGCCCTGTTCCCACTGCCCGTCCACATTTGTGGGATAAAAGCAAACAATGCAGCACGAAAGCCCTGCCCCCAGTCCTTGAACACCTTCGTTTCGGCAGGTGGGGACTTTATTCATTTATTATAATTATTACTAAGGGATGTTATTCATTTAATTTTTTTTTTTTTTTTTTTAAGCTTCAGACTAAGCTTTACCAGTCAGGCAAAAGCTAACAGAATTATCTTGTCTCCCATCTAACATCCACGAGGAAACTCCATGAGCAGAGGGAGCTTAAGCTGAAGGAGGGAAAGGTGAAATGGGATATTGGGAAGGAATTGTTCCCTGTGAGGGTGGGCAGGCCCTGGCACAGGGTGCCCAGAGAAGCTGTGGCTGCCCCTGGATCCCTGGCAGTGGCCAAGGCCAGGCTGGACATTGGGGCTTGGAGCAGCCTGGGATAGTGGAAGGTGTCCCTGCCCATGGCAGGGGGTGGAATAGGATGAGCTTTAAGGTCCCCTCCACCCCAATCCTGGGATTCTATGAGCAGTGCAGGCTCCTGGGAAGCAGAGATGGAGCTGGGACGACCAAGCAGGAGGAGGAGGAGGAGGAGGAAGAGGGTGGGTTCCCTGAGTGACTGAGGTCCCCCAGAGGTGACACCAAACCACAAGATTTTGTTTGGTCTCCTACTGGAAGAGGTCTCTCTTTTGGAGCACCCTTCAAGAAGAGTCTTCATGATTCCACAACCATTCAGGCTGGAGAAGACTCTAAGATGACCAAGTCCAACCATCAACCCAGCACCACCACAAACCATGTCCCCCAGTGCCACATCCCGTTTTCCGAACACTTCCAGGGATGGTGACTCCACCACTGCCCCCGGCAGCCTGTGCCGGTGCCTGACCACCCTTTCAGCGAAGAAATTTTCCCCAAAATCCAAGCGAAATGTTATTTTTGGATCAGACAGACTGACGTCCTCCACTTGGAGCAGGAGAGGGTATTTCCAGCAGGGGTTTCTCCAGTGGGTCAGGGCCTCCTCTCAGCATGTGGGTCTGTGGGAAGCCAGGCTTCCAACCGTGCTGGCTCCAACTGGAGTGACGCTCCATGCCACACACAGCTCCGAGATTTCCTCTGGATTACACTCCCACGTTACACCAGGGCTTCTCACTGGTCTATTTTCCTCCAAACAACCTTTTGTCCTAAAACAAACCACTCCAAACTCTCCAGTAATCAGAACCAGCTCAGAGGGATATTATGCCTTCCTTGACAAATGCAGCGTTGTAATTGTTGACAAATCCTTTCATTTTCCCTTTTATTTCTTTCTAAACACAACGAGTTCACACCAGTTTCACCTGCTTAGCTGTAAACAATACCCAAACAGCTCCAGGTTTCTGCAATACCAACATCATCCCAGGATGCTTTCCTCTCTCAGGCTCCTCTCTTTTGCACGGAAAAAGAGCCACGGAGTCACAGAATCATTTAGGTTGGAAAAGCCCTCTGAGACGGAGTGCAATCATTAACCCAGCACTGCCAAACCCACCGTGAACCCATTTCTCCCCCAAAAACATCCCACAGGCACCTCCACATTGACTGTCTAGGCAGGAAATTCAGAGATGCACCAGCTGAAGGTGTCCCTGTAAGCTCCCACTCTGGCATTCAGTGGAGAATCCCAGAACAGGCTGGGTTGGAAGGAACCTTAAAGCTCATCCAGTGCCACCCAGCTGTGCTACTAGACGGGGAGGAAAAGCCAGGATCCAGAGCCTCAGTAATGCTCCACAAAACAGGGCCCTGAGCAACCTGGCCCAGTGGAAGGTGTCCCTGCCCAGGGCAGGGGGTGGAGCTGGATGAGCTTTGAGGTCCCTTCCACCCCAAACCATTCCAGGATTCCGTGATACGGTCCAGCTCTCCAGGGGATTTAACACAACCCCAAAACAACCCAAAAACCCAAGAGGAAAAGCAGGTCAAGAAATGAAATCATTCCCTTTACATCTGCATGATGGTGGCGGTGTCGGCTTTCCAAGGAGCAGCGTGTTTTAATGCATCCACCGCTCGAGTTTCAGAGAGCAGGGAATGCCACCAACAACCTTGTTCCGGGGGAGAAAACCAGGACAGGATTCCTCAGAAATGCAAAACTGACAAGCTCTGCTAAAACCCACTTCAGCAGCTCCAGGCAAGGTGTTGACAAACAACTCTTGGGGTTATCAAAACAGGCTGTCCCAACGCAGAGTCTAAAATCACTCCGTAAGGATTCTCCGGAGATTCTCCTCAGAGGACCCCAGTGCAGCACGTAACCAATGTTAATAAATTTGGGAGGCACCAGCCCTGATCTGGGAGCAGAAAAGGTCACTTAGAGACTCCCCTCTCAAAAGCTGTCAATAAAACTCCGACACTAAATCCTACACGGAACAAAGGGAACTCCCCAAAAGGGGAAATAAAAATCCTTGTGCTAACCCAGGTATTCAACAGCAAAGGCAGGAGCAGCACCAACCAAATCCATCTTAGTTCAGTGAAAAAAAAAAAAGGAAGAGCCCCAAAGTGCTTGGACAGAGGAAGCAGTGAAATTAATCCCCCAGCCAGGCTAAGAACAGGATTCAAGCAATTAGTAACTGCACCAGGAAAACAATTTCACGCTGAAACCAAACAGCCAAGAAACTGGAACATAATTTAGGAAAACAAATCAGAGGGAGTTGGATTTCGGGGCACGGGAGGCATCAGGAGAATGCTGCAGGAGCTGACTGTTCCCCCTGCTGAAGGCTTTCAAGCACTCCTACGAGATCACTCCTGCACATCCTCCCTCTCCCAAAACCTGTGACCATCAGGATGCTTGAAATCAGAGTAGAAACACAGAGTATTGGTAAAATGCAGTGAAATGACAAATTCCATGGAATCATGGAATGGTTTGGGCTGGGAAGGACCTTAAAGCTCACCTTGTTCCAACCCCCTGCCACGGGCAGGGACACCTTCCACTATCCCAGGCTGCTCCAAGCCCCGTCCAGCCTGGCCTGGAGCACTTCCAGGGATCCAGGGCAATATTTATTCTTCCCAAAAATGTCTCAACCTGCGGGACACGGTCCCAGCTCTGCAAACTGGGAGAGATGATCATTCCAACTGCCTTCCCACCGCCCCCTGAGCCGCCCTCTCCCCAGCAACGGTGCTGGTTGGATTCCAGCCCTGGTAATCAGAGCTGTATTGTGATGGGCTCTGTTATTTGAGCTGCAAATATTTAATCAAATTTAATAAAATTGGACTACACGATATGGCGGTTTTAAATTACCAGCACAAAGCCAGAGCGCTGCCTGGTGCCAAAAATCTGAAAAGCTCACCCGTAATAAAGAACTTTATTTAGGATGGGCTCCAGCCTTCCCTGCCTTTTGTTTACACCAGACTGTTCAGGAGCCTTTCTTCTCCAAGCAACTTAACATTCTTGGCACTGGGAATTCTGCAGGATATTGCTGTGCCAGACCCTGACGTGCTGTTGCGTTGAAAGGAAAATAAAAGAAAACAATGAAAGGAAAAAAAACCAAAAAAAATTCTCCCCTGAACCTTACAAAAGTGAACTCGTTTGTATCCCACACCAGCGCCCAGGAGATTAACGCCGGTGCCCAAAAAGAACAAGCGCCAGCGTTCTGGAAAACCAGAATCAGCTGAACGTCCTCCTGTTGGAAAACAACAATGGCTTTGGTTGCTTCCACTCTTTAATAACGTGATTAGCTCCATTTATCATCCTTAATTCCCCCTGCCTGACAGCAGGAGCCTGTTCAGCAGGAGCCTCGCTGAGATCCCCGTTTGGGAAGCGGCGCGGGGTGAGATGTGCAGATGTCTTCCTTCCCCTGCAGAAATTCCCTTCCAGGACACCGGGAGCAAGAAGGGCGACCGCTCCTCAAAGCTGCTCTGACAAGGTGCCCCGAGCCAGGCGGGTTTGGGAGCGTGGCAAAGCCCATTCCTGCTGTGGGAGTGCCAACGGGGCAGGAACGGATCACCTGGCACCACAAGGCATAGGAAAGAGCTAAAAATCTCCTGGAATCAGGCTGCCCACACGCCCTGAGATAGGTTTGGTGCCAAGGGATGCTTCTCTGCGTGGAGACACTGTGGTTCCCCAGGGCAGCCTGGAAGCTCTTGCATTACCCAGAAGCACAGAGGGGAGGATGCCCTGTTCTTCAGCAAATCCAGGCTTTTGGAGTCCTCCCGAAAGGGCAGTCAAAAGTACCATCCCCAGAGCCACAGGGGCACCTTTCTCAGGGAAAAACCACGCCTTGGAGCCAATTTTTGACTGGGCTCCTGCACAGCTGAAGTGTTTGTTACTCGTCAGCCCAAGGGGGAACAGAGACAACTGCACTGAGGAAATCCATCCAGCAGGCCAGATGCTATGGTCCATAATGAGAAACTCCCAAAAGGGGATAATTTCTTCACTGAAAGGATGGTCAGGCATTGGAACAGGCTGTCCAGGGCAGTGCTGGAGTCACCATCAGGGGAACTGTTTAAAAAACCTGTGGATGTGGCCCTTGGGACACGGGTTAGAGGTGGCCTTGGCAGTGCTGGTTAAAGACTGGACGATCTTAGAGGGCTTTTCCAACCTTAGTGATTGTGTGATCTTTCCAGAGCAGCTTTTTTTGCTGTCCTGAAGCGACTCCCAGCAGAAGTGCTCCCTGGGAGAGGCTGAGCTCTCCGAGCTGAGCAGTTCCCCGAAGGCAGCAGCCCCGAGCTGGCCGGGTTGGGAGCCCAGGCTGTGCTGGCTCAGGCATGTGATACGGAGCTGAGGAGCACAGCCAACCCAAACAACCTGGTTTACATAACGCAGGCTTGAGGAGCGACTGACCTGCTCAGCCACCGTGCAGGGAGAAGCCAAACTGAGAGAGAACTGTCTAGGTGTGAACCAAACCCTCGCAGGAAGCCCCGGCGCTCGCCCTGGCACAAACCTCCTTATTTACCTCGGTACAATAAATACCTCGGGTACAAACCCGTACATAAAATGCAAATCCCCCAAGAAATGAACTTTTTCTCACTCAGCAAAGCACGCTTGGGCTGGAGACACGCGGACCTGTGTGCGAGCTTTGGGGCTGGGAAAACATCTCCCAAGCTCTGCCACACGGCTCCTCGCACAGCCCGGAGCAGCCGCAGGCTCCCTGGAACACTGGGAGCGCAGTGGCAGGTGAAGGGGGAGCAGATGGAGAGGGGGCTTGGTACATAAAGCACAGCCTGGGATCCAGCTTTTTGGCAACAGCCCTTGTTTTTCGGGAAAATCCGACCAGCGGGCCAAGCGCGACGGCGGGGACAGCAGCAGCACGGCGAGGGAAGGGCGGCCCTACCTGTTTTTCTGAGTGGGAAGTCGTCTTTGGAATCGTACATCCCCAGGACTGGGTGGTTGTAGGTGCCGGAGACGCCGCTTTGGGGTGGGGAGCTCTGGTCCAGAGAGCTGTGCTGGGTCTTCCTGCACAGAAGGAAAGAGAAGGAGAGGGGACAAGCTTTACACCGGTGACACAGCAGGGACGAGAGCAGCGCCTGCCACCTCAGGGGGTGGTGAACGGGGCACAGGCAAAGGCTCTGGCTTTCTCCTCCTGGGCACTCCTACAAAAAACCCCACTAAAATCCAATATACAGGAAGGAATTAACTTCGTTTTCAGTGTAAGACTCCACTTTGGCTCAGCTCATACAGGTATTTAACCACGAGTACAAATTCTAAGCCTGTAACCTGGGCTGGGTTTTGCTAAGTCATGTTCCTGAATCTCAGCACAGGTGGTGCTACCCCCCTCAACTTCAGCACAAGCGAACCACTTCCCTCCCTAAAATAAACTCCAGGCTCAGCAGACAAAGTCCAAGGCCACACAGGTGGCTCCTGCCTCTCCTCCTGCCTGTCCTCCCATCCCAGGAGCTCAGCAGAGACAGGGCCAAAGCACTCAGCACCTTTCCAGCTGAACTTCTCCGAGCTGATAATTTATGGCTTTGTTTGAGCAGGCTGCTGGAAGTAAATTACAGTCTGTTTGCCGAGGATATTAAATAATGAATGAGTTTTCTCAGCCTCCTACCAGTTTGTTGGCTGCATCTTTCCTGCTTAATGACTTGTGCCCAGCTTTGCTGTTTCTCAGGAGCTCCACCAGCCTGGGAGAAGTCTCCAGTCAGCAGAGCAGCTCCATCAGCAGAATGACTGATTTAGCCGTGCAGGTGGCACTCACCGGGCTCTCACAACTAAACTTTAAATATATAGTATTTAAACCCTGTATTTCTTCTAAAAACTGAAGGATTTGGGACAACAGAAAGCAAGCATTTTGTGAAAGAAAAAAAAAAGAAAAAAAAAGTGAATATTTGCAATTTTATATTGCCTAAAAACCAAGCTGAAAATCTTCTCCTACAAAAGGCTCTTCAAGGAACTAAAATGAGCCATTCCCAGCTGAAAACTGCACAAATTCCTGCAATTTCTTGAGCAGTACCAATCCCTTGAGTGCAAGCTCAGCTCACAAGTTGGCTGTTTGCTGAGATCCAGAGCATCAATTCCCCTGCAAGTCAAAGCCTTCAAAAAATAAGGGGCTAATGAAATACCAGGAAAACGCATTGAATTTTCTACACAATTTTACTACGAAAAGAAAAAAAAACCCTGAAATTTTTATTCTAACATCTACTTCAACATTTTCTACTCCCACAGACTTTCTTGTGGGAGGTGTCCCTGCCCATGGCAGGGCGTGGAAGGGGATGGGCTTTAGGCTCCCTTCAGCCCAAACCATTCTGGGATTCTCTGGAAGTACAAATGACTGTGGCTCCCCAACGCTCCCTGTTCACATCCCAGATTTCCCTGTACATCAATGACTTTTGGGGCTCTTGCCACCCACACCCGCCCCATGCTGTGCCACATCCCCACCCCTGAATGCCCCCACTCGCGCTCCAATCTTCACCTGCAATCAAAACAGACCCAAACCAAAAAAAGTTTGAGTGCCTCCTGGAAAGAGACGTGGCTTTTCCTGCCGGGATCCGCTCATCCCATGGGCAGGCAGCGCACGGAGATGTTTCACTCCCAGGGATCCTGGACGCTGTGATCCAAGAGCCCCGAGCCCCATCGAGTCACACAATGACATTTTTGGCTCTTTATGAGCAACAGACTTTTTTTTTTCCACCCCCCCTCCTTTTTCTTTCTTTTTTTTTTTTTTTAAACCATGACCTAAGCAGCACAATCGGGCACATTGAAGCTATTTTCACCGCTTTGTGAGGGAATGTGCAGGAATTCAAAGGGCCTGTTTAGATGTGCTCCGGGGCTGCTGAATGACAGATATTGAGCTCTGCAAACAGGAACACATTCCCTGGCTCCAGGACGGGGAGCTGACGCTGCTCCCAGCAGCATGCACTGGTCTGCATGCCCCTCCAGGAATTTCGGAGCTCTGGAAGGAGAGGAAATTGGACGCTCCACGGAGCTTGCAGGCATTCCTGAAAGCACATCCCTTCATTTGAGGCATGCCCTGTCCCCTGAGCTCCTTCAGACACCCACGTGCGCAGACAGAAAGGCTGGAGGGATGACCTTGGAGGTCTTTTCCAACCGAGATGATTCCATGATTTGGTAGATCATCCCTCAGACGCGTTCACCAAGGTGCACTGGACACACATTCAGACACGTGTACCCGTCCTGGGATGTTCTGTGCTCACACCTGGGGGTGCTGGGATCATTCAGGGGATAATTTGATGTGTAATTCCAGGTATAATTGTACCTCTCTGCCTCCTCGCCACGCAAACACTCAGTGAAACTCCACTCACGGCTGTTTGCACACAGAGCGGCTGCTTCCCAAGCACTGCTGACAACTGCCCAGGGAAATCACAGGGAGCAGAAATTCCTGGGAGCTGCACGGCCCACTGGGATCAGAACCCACAGGAGGCACAGTCTGACAATGCAGTTCCAGAGAACCTCTCCTGCTGTTGCCTAGCACAAAATCCCAGAGTGGTTTGGGCTGGGACATTAAAGACCACCTTGTTCACCCCCTTCCACTCTCTCAGGTTGCTCCAAGCCCTGTCCAGCCCGGCCTTGAGCATTTCCAGGGATGGGACACCATCCCAGAGGTCTTTTCCAACTCTAACACCTCTGTGATTCCATGTCAGCAGAACATTTTTCCTGCCACAGCCACTGACGTCAGACCATCCCAGTGTTCAATACCCTCAGGAGACATTTTTGGTTGGTTTTTTTTCCAAGCAATGCTTTCCATTTTTAAAAAAAAAACGGAATTCACAAACCTTAATAAGACCGAGGGAAGTGCTTAAAAGCAGGCGTGGTGCTTCGAGAGGCTCTTCCAGCATCTGTTCCCACTTAATTGCCTCGCCTGCTCACAGTGGGAGCGTGGAGTGGATCTCCTGCAAGCCCCGCTCGCGTGTGCTCAACCCAACCACCACCCAACTGCATCACATCACAGCTATGTGGGGACAGGAATGCCTCCAGAGCTCAGCTGGTAACCTATGAGATGCCATATAAATAAATACTAACATGTCAGGAATTTTAAGGTTGTTTCTCTTCTTGAGGAAAAAAAGAAAAAAATTCAATTTTTTTTTTTTAATAGAATGGAAAGAGAAAAATCCTCAACTTCTGCCTTAACAAGTGAAGGGTGCATTTAAAAAATCCTGCACTGCTGCCCTCCTTGAGGGCTCAGCAGGACGACTCAGCACCGAGAAAGATCTGTGTGAGGGCCCAAGGCTTTGTCCATCTTGGGTTGGAATCCAGAATACCAACCCTCACCCCACCACGAAACAGATGGAAAATGAGGGGATGGCATGACCTCAAGCCCTTGTGAAAAGCTTTGTGCGCTGTCTCTGCCTGCTGGCATCCCTGGAGCATCACAGGAAAGGGGTGTTTGGGTCATTAAGTGCCACAACAAACCCAGACTATCCTGAAACCCCAGACACTATGTGGCTAAAAACCTGCAGTACCCCTGGCCTTGCATCACAGAATCCCAGATGGTTTGGGTGGGAAGGGTCCTTAAAGCCCATCCAGTCCCACCCCTGCCATGGGCAGGGACACCTTCCACTATCCCAGGGTGCTCCAAGCCCTGTCCAGCCTGGCCTTGGACACTGCCAGAGATCCATGGGCAGCCACAGCTTCTCTGGGCACCCTGAATTCTAGCTGACCTTGTACCACTCCTGCATTAACTGCTATTTTAACCAACTTTTAAAGAAAAGGAGGCTAAGAGCCTTCAACGACCTTTAATGGAATCCCCAAGTCTCAGATTAGATTTTCAGAGATGTATTAAAACTGCTCAATCTCACTTTGCCTCCAATAACATCTGAATTCTTCTGCCAACTCCACTTCAGCATTTCTGTCCTGGCTCAGAGCTGGAATAGCTTTCAAATTTCATTTCAGCTTAGTTTCTGGAATTTGGAAGCATCTTCTGGCTATGACCTCATCCTCCCTGTACACATGTTCATTTCTTAAAACACTGTCAGTGCCTCAGCTTGAACACGAGTTTCATGGCAAAATGAAACGACTTTTGCAACTCAAAATCTCACGAATTTTAAGGTCACTAAAGCCAATGTCCAAAGCATTTTGGTTTTTTATTTAATGTAGACAGTGACAAAGTCATAGCAGTGGAAACTTTCAAGGCACACCAAATTTCTGATTGTCTTTTGTACAATGAAGAAGTCAATTTCTGAAATTGAAACTGGAGACCAACAGTTGAATATTTTGAAAACAGAGATGTTGGCACAGTTGTGATTGAAAGTGCAGACTGGACCCATTGGATGTTTCCAGTAAGAGCCAAGAAAACAAAATTTCCAACTTTGAGAGATTCAGAAGAGCAGTAAGTGTTAAAGGCTTTAAAATGCAAAGCTTAACTATCCTGAGTTGCAGGAATTCACTGAATCATAGAATATCCTGAGCTGGAAGGGACACACAAGAATCATCAAATTTCAACTCCTGAACATAATAAAATCACTCCTCATTTGACTAAAGTTTGAGTTTTATAACACCAGGCAGGATCAAATCCTGGGTGAAAAGCTGGAGGACTTGTGAAAGCTGATCTCTGACTGTAGAACTTGTGAGTTTGAATCACTGTGGATTCAGGATGACAGCAAAGACCTCTCTGCACACACAGAGCACTGTGACCATCACAGCAGACACGAAAACCGCTCACACTGGAACCCTCTGGAAAATGCATTTTGAGAATGCACAGCATTCCTATCGCTGCTCTGGCCCATCCCACAAGCACACCGGGTCTGTTCCCTCAGGGAACTGGGGACAAAGGTGGCACTGGCCGAGCCCTGCAGGAAGCCCAGCACCACTTACCCGTACCAGAAGCGAGGGTCGCTGGATATGCAGTGGTTGAGATTCCGGTGGGCCAGAGCCTTTTTCTTGTTTAACACAAATTCCTGCAATTTCATCTTCACTTCTGTGCTTGCCACTGCACCTGGGATTTAAAAAAAAAAAAAAAAAGCATTAGAAAGGTTATTACATCAGCTCACACACTTGAAGGAATTTTAGATTTCTAAAAAAGATTTCGAATCAAATCTTTCATTGCCAGCCTGAAAAAAAAGAACTTTGCTTTCAAAGAGAGAAGAACAAAGTGCCTCCAGAAAGGAGCTCTCCCTTTTCATCCCTCTAGCTTGGCATATATTCACAAGTTATGCTTGAAAACACAGATGAAATCGGGTTTATTTCACTAGAAGAGGATGTTACACTTGCATAGAAGCACACTCAGAATAAAGCACTTGTCCGGGGTATCCCAGCTCTCTTTGAACCACAGTTATTTAAGAAAAGGGGTCTTGTGCACCCTCAAGTTGTTAAATGTCACGTCTAAAAGCAGGAGGGGAATGAGCCCCATGGCTCATATGTAGGTTTTGTCTTGCAGACTCCTGTAAACAGGGACCTCTTTGTTCCCAAGTCTCTGCGTACACCACGGCCGACGCAGGATTTCGCCTCATTTATGGGCGTGCAAACCTCTCGCTGCGAATGGAAAACCTAACATTTAACAAAAAATAAAACAAAAAAAAAAAAGGGAGTCAGTGATTCTGCAGAGCTAAAATGTCAACTGTGTAATCCCCGCTCATGATTCCCTGCACAATGGAGAGCAGGCTGCTTCCCTGCCATGATGGATCCCAGTGATCATCGGGTTGACAGCCCAGACTCCCAGGCAGGGCTCCTGACGGAGCGATGCAGCCAAAGTTTGGCAAGGGAACACGTGGAAAATGATGGCTCATCCACACCGTGGCGTAAGGCAGGAGCTCCAACGGAAAATATCCGGGCTGGGACGAAAGGAAAAGGCCAGGGAAGCTGACTGCTCTGCTAGGATTAAGAACTAAAAGATCACTCGGCCGTGTTCTCGTCTCCCGCGCCCTGCTCGATGGCGTGGTGACATCTGACACGCCAGGGGAACAAGCCCTGGGCTCTCCCTGGGAGCAGGAGCTGCAGCATTCCCACAAGGCACTGCCTGAAGGTGTAAAACTGCTCAAACACCAAAGCGAGAAAATTCCCTTTTTTTGGAGCCCTGCATTTCTCACCAGCTCTACAAACACAGGCTTGGCGGAAAGTTCAAGCAAAGAGCTGGAGATAAACCCCTGAGTAGCAGAAGAGGTGACAAATCCATGCTTAAAAGCCTTCTCTCTCCAAAATGTGTCACCCTTAATCCATTAGCATCCTCAGAACACCAAACCTGGCTGTGTTCTGGCAGTTTGGGATAAACCTGGCACTCAGAAGACTTGAACCTCAACATTTTTGGACTGGAAGGTTTACAAAGGCTCCCCTGGAAGGTCTTCCTCCTTTACTGGAAGCTGGAAGATACCATGGAACCTCAGAGTGCTTTGGGTTGGGAGGGACCCTGAGGACCCTCTAATTCCCACCCCTGCCATGGGCAGGGACACCTTCCACTGTCCCAGGCTGCTCCAAGCCCCAATGTCCAGCCTGGCCTTGGGCACTGCCAGGGATCCAGGGGCAGCCACAGCTGCTCTGGGCACCCTGTGCCAGGGCCTGCCCACCCTCCCAGGGAACAATTCCCAGTTCCCAATATCCCATCCAGCCCTGCCCTCTGGCACTGGGAAGCCATTCCCTGTGTCCTGTCCCTCCAGCCCTTGTCCCCAGTCCCTCTCCAGCCCTCCTGGAGCCCCTTTAGGCCCTGGAAGGGGCTCTGAGCTCTCCCTGGATTGTTCTCTTCTCCAGGTGAGCACCCCCAGCTCTCCCAGCCTGGCTCCAGAGCAGAGGTGTTAACAAGGAGGAAGAACAAACTCTACCTCTCTCACACTCTCTTCATATTTCAGATCAGGACAATTTTAGCTTCTCTTCACCAAATTCTGTGATGTGAGAAAAATAACTTAAGTGTCCTTAAGAGCCGAGGTGCGATAATGATTCTACACCACAGCACTTCTTAAATAAAAAGTAATTTAAAAATAAAACTGTAGCCATGGGAACAGGATCTTCAACTTCATATCCCCAAATTCGGGGCTTTTTCCTCCACACCTCTGTGTTTCACCCAAAAGATGCTTTGCTCCTATTTTCCAAAGATTCCAGGGCATTTTAATTCTTTTCCAAATTACTTTAATGAGGATGGGCAGGTATCAGTTCTGAGGAGAGGCCCAGCAAAACACGGATCAAACATCAACAGCTGATGGGAGCAGCAGGGGGAAGGGGAAATGCTTAGGGATTCTGAACCTCTGGTCTTTCTAGCACTCAAAAAGGTCTCCCAGACCCCACTCTTTTCCTACTAAAAAAGTTCTCGGAGCTTTGTCTCATTCCCAGTTCCCAGCCAGCATCCCATCTTCCTTCCACCACTCCTCCCATGATGAAACCAGACCCGAGGAGCTGACGGCACAACTCGGGATTTTTTTCCCCCCATTCACTTGCAAAAGAAGCCCGAACAAGCAGCCTCCTGATAAGGGACATTGTGAGGCCACAATGATCTCCTCGAGTGCATAATGACACTGGGAGGTGCAGTGGGGAAGGCACCCACAAGCTGTCACCTCCTGAAAAAAAAGCTCCTGCTGAATGGAAACGCTTCAAAAAGGGGAGAGCTGAGAACTCAGGCTACGTCTTAAAAGGAGTGAAATTCAGAGCAGCAGAAAGAGAAAAGGAGTGCAGCGTGCATCTGGTGTATTTTATGGGCTTAATATTCTGCCTCCATTAGGAATGCTGCCAAAAATACTTCAAAAAATGTTAAATCAAGGGAAGAGAGGATACGCTTCCTTTTGAAAAACGCTAAACCGGCATTTAGCGAGACGAAAATGAAGATAAAGCAGAGAAACACATTTCTCTCTTCCCCTCCATCCCCCTGATGAGTCCTCACAAGCTCCCCGTGCCCTCGAGGAGGTTCCTCCAGTGTTCTGAGGCTCCTCCATGGCTCCCATCCACCTGTCACCACCCAAATGAGGGAGCTTTGGCCACTTACTCTCTTTCCCTTTCTCTTTGTTTTTCAGCTGCTGCAGTTTCTGCTCTCGGTGCTGCTTCTCCAGCTCCTGCTCCTGCCGGTGCTGCTCCAACTTCCTCTGGTGCTCCAGCAGCTCCTGCTGATGCTTCATGGCCAGCATCTCCTGCTGCTGCTGCGGAGAAGGGAACAGGGAAAAGGAGCAAATTAACACCATCAGCCTTCCCAGGGCCAAAGCAGAGGCTGCAGGCAGGTGACGAGGACAGTGATTAATTCATGGAAATAAGGACAAGCATGGGCCTTCCTTTTATCTCCATCACCTGTTTTAGATGAAACCCCACTCGGGCACCTTCAGTGTTATTTGTTGTACGGGGAAGTTGTAGAAATTGTGGCTGCCTCTGGATCCCTGGAAGTGTGCCAGGCCTGGCTGGACAGGGCTTGGAGCAGCCCAGGATAGTGGAAGGTGTCCCTGCCCATGGCAGGGGGTGGAGCGAGATGGAATTTATTGTCCCACCTAACTCCAACCATGCTGAGACTCTGTGATTAATTATAAAATAATTGCCTCAATATATAAGAAAATAATCCCTCCAATAATTTCTCCAGGAAGATTTACCCTGAGCCTCTCGATTCGCCCACATCCATGGCAATAACCAGGAGACATGATGTCTCATTGAGGCAATTATTTGCAAAGCTTCCACCAAACGCCACCTTCAAGGCCGGAAGCACCAAAGGCTCCTGCCCTGGTGCAAGTCCCGCCATGGGTCCCCAAGTCCCAGCAGCTGGAAGGTGCCAGCGTCCCCACCAAGCTCCTGGGCAGTTTGGGGTGCATCCCCCGTGCCAGTGATGCCTTAGGTTTTAACTTTTATATTTTTTAAACTCTGTACTGCTTAGTGTGCAACTTTGAAGCTTCTTGTAGCCTGTTACTTTCTGCTCTCTCGTGCCAGTTAGACACAACAAAGCCTCTCCGGACTGCTCTTCAAGGACACCTGGACCATCCTGAGCCCAAGGGGTGTAAACCAAGGAGTCTCTGAAGGAGGGGTAGCTAAGGGGAATTACATCATTTAACTGGGGCTTTAATTGGAGAATTGACCCTGTATGCAAATGAACCAAACCTATAAAAGTGTGAAGAACTCGTGACCTGTTGTCCATCTTGGGGTCCATCTTGGCAGTGGCCTCCGGCTCCCCAGGGTGTACCTTGAAGGCCCTTCAAATAAATCCCTACTTTTGTTCCTTTACTCTGTCTCGTCTCTGTGCCTAGGAGGTCTGACAAGGCATCACCAGAACGCCCTGTTTGGGAGCAGATGGGATTCCCATGGGACTGGGGGTGGCAGTGGGACGGCGTGAGGGAGCGCCCCGCGTCCCGCGAGCCGGCCGGGAGCGCGCGAGGCTGCGGAAAAGCAGGTGGCACACACGTCCCAGCGGCCTGCAGAGCTGTGAAGGGATCTCCGTGGGGCTGAAAACCTGCTCTTTCTTCAAAAAGCAGAGCCGAAATGGCGCCGTTTGATTCCGCAGCTCCCGGTCTGATTTGCGCCCTCCCCGGCAAGGCGCAGGCCGCGGCCAAGCGCGAGGGCCGCTCCTCGGCCTCCCGCAAAGGCCCGGAACGCCGGAGCCCTCCGGAGCCGCCGGAGCCCTCCGGAGCAGCCGGAGCACGGCGCCCACCCCGCACTCTTTACGTTGGCAGCTTATAAACCGAGGGATTGACTGGGAGCTGGCAGCCTCCAGCCTCAGAGCCCCGAGCTCTCCAGGGCTGCACTTAATGGGGGCCTGTGCTCGGATACCACCCACGGCTCCCGAGAAACCCCCGCGGCGGAGAGGGATCGGGAGCACGGGATTGTGGAATGGTTTGGGTTGGAAGGGGCCTTAAAGATCACCTCGTTCCAAGCCCCTGCTGTGGGCACGGTCCAAGCCACGGCTGCTGAGACAGGGAACCTGCTCTCTCCAAGAACATCTTGATCCATCCTTCTCCGGACCCTGGCAGCTCCTGCAGACACAGGACTCCCGCCCCACAGGTTTTCCTTCTCCTTGAGCTCATTTTCCTTTTAATCCCTTTAATTGTGATTCTTGGGGTGTCCTGTGCAGAGCCAGGAGCTGAACTTGATGACCCTTGTGAGTCCCTTCCAGCTCTGGACATTCCAGGATCCTCTGATTAACTCGTGGCACTGCACACTTGCCCCACTCAATGCTTGAGCCACGGATGCACCGCAGATACAAATAAAATCACACCATTCTATATAAAGATGCAAAAAACCACAATCTAAGAGGTATTTACAATCTGCCTGGCTATCTGCTGGAAACTCTCCATGGAGGAATCCCTGCTGCTGCCTGTTCCAAGCAGGCAGGCTGTTGTAAAACACCGAAAATCCAGTTATTTGCAGCGACTGCACCTATGCTTCCCCTCCTAATTCTATTGAATTATATGTAAACAACCGAAAATCCACACTCAAAAAAAAACCTAGAAAAGGAGGAAAAAAATAGAGGAAACTAGCTATTTTTGTTTTCTAATTAAGCAGCAGCTTCTACTAACACGTCTCCATTTGGGGAAAAGAGTCTCTTTACTGACTTCCAACAAGTCCACCACATGGTGGGCTTTGAGAACCTCGCCATGGAAAGTATGCAAATGAACAATATTTAATGCACAATATGGTAAAACAGGTTTTGTTATTTTTATGGAATCAGGAGCCTTTTCTCTCCATCTGCAGTCTCCTAGGCTCCGCGGGCTCTGCTTCCTGCGATGGTTTACATACATTAGGCTGCTTTAGGAGGAGCTGTGCTTTCACTGACATCTGGAGTGAAACGGGAATGAAAAGCCCAATTTGTAGCTGGATGGTTTAGGGAAGTTTCATTAGGGATGTATTGTCTCTGCTCGTTTTGACCTCAGTTTCCACAAAGCCTATTCTTAATATAGTTTTTCAAATTGTTTCGAAGTTGAAAAAAGAAAACATTAAAAAAATAAAATAATGAAGCCACGTCTCTGATTGTATCCACGAAAAATGAGAAGAAATCATTGTTGGTGTCTGCTGTAGCCTGGGAAAACGAGAGAAGGAAACCCATCGAGGTGTCTTCTCAGGGCATGAATATTTCTCCACACTTATCAAGAATGTTATGGGGAAACAGAAATTTAGGTTGGGTATCAGGGAAAGGTTCTTCCCCCAGAAGGTGCTGGGGCACTGACCAGGCTCCCCAGGGAATGGGCACGGCCCCGAGGCTGCCAGAGCTCCAGGAGTGTCGGGGTGTCAGAAGAAACATCAGAAAAACATCAGTTTCTGGTTCATTTAAAGCAATCGAGGCTGATTTGAGCAGGCACTGCCCACTCAGACCCTGTGTGTTCATCACAGGCAGCTGGGGCAGGGGGTTCATTCCCCAGCTGTATTTCCCAAACACTGCAATGCCATCACAAAGTTCATTCACTGAGGGAAATCCCTGGATGTGAGACTAACTCAGCCCCGAGTTTGAGGAGCACCGTGTGACAGACACACACGCGCTGCATCAGGGAGCTCAGAACATCTGAATTAGGTGCTCCTGCCAAAATCAATATTTGTAAATATTCATAACTATGGGGATTCCTGCATATGTTTAATGTCACCGCTCCCACTATTTCTGAAAACTGCACAAATGTTCAACTGTACCTGCAGTTAGTGCTGCTGGTGCTCCTTTAGCATATATTAATATTAATAGAGGTAACAGGGAGAATGCAGAGCATTTCCAGGTATTCATCAACTGTCAGCCTGCCGTGAGGACTCAGCGATCCAGAGGATTTGGCCATCACACTCCTCAATTGTCTTCAGTGCTCCAGCCTGTCTGCCTGGGAGGGGGACTGACACCTTACCAGTGGGGAAACTGTCACAGAGAAACCTCTTTTTAAGGGAAATGCAGCTAAAATGGTTCCCTTTAGTCATGAGAGGTGGAAAGGCAATGCTCCAAAATCCGCCAGCAGCCAGGCAGTGCCCTCCCAGGAAGAGCAGGGTGCTGACACCGAGATCCCATTTCCCGGAGAGAACCGGGATGTATTTCATGGAGACTTTCACAACCACTCCTCCAGCTGCCAAACAAGAAGCCAAGCACAGAGATCCTTCCTGCCCCCTCCTCCCAGCTCAGACTGGCTCCTGGGTGTTTATAAGAGATATTTTGAATAGCTGCAATTAGTGGAAGGGAGAGCAAAATAATCCGTGCCCAGACAGCTCGTGGAGATAAGCACAAGCCTGGGTGAACAGCAGCTGGAACACTTCCGGCTGATAAATATTCCCTGGCATCCGAAGGTGCTGTGTCCAGCTCCCAACTTGCACCTCACTCCACACCTGAGATCAGCACCAGCACGGGGGAATACCAGGGAAGGGATCTTCTGCCACCTGTTCTGGCAAAATTCTATAGTTTGGGGAGCTTAAAATGGGTATTTAAAGTGATCTTGAGCTCAGGTTCTTTAAAAATAAAGTCATAGGTGAGAATGAAGAAAAACTCGCCAAGAGCGTACACATCAAATCACCCCCCGAAAAGTCCTTGGCTACGGGTCAAAGCAAAGCACAGACACTGGGATTTCTGGGAGGAGGATTTCTGGGAGCACTGCTCTGTTGGGTTGTTTTACAGCGATCCCAACGCTGGCTGGACTCTCTGCTTCACGTTCCCCCATCCTGTTTACTGAAGCCTCGGGCTGTGGCTCCGGTTTCAGGATCCGCTCTCTTGGCTCCGTGGCAGCATGTTTGGGATATCTCCTGGAGCACCGGAGGCCGGGCAGAATAAATCAGCTGTGCTGGGAGACAGGGAGGGGGGAACATTGTGGCTTCCAGCAGCAGCCAGGACACAAAGATCTGGGAGCACGAGCACCTCTCATCTCTTTTCTGGGACACACATCCCACGTGCCCCCTTCCCGCCATCGGGCAGCTGACAGCCGGCCATCCCGTGCCAGAAATTCCCATGGGCAGGGAATTTTCCGCAGGGAAACGATCCCTCCCGGCTGACAGCTCCCTGGGCAAGAGGCTGATCTCGGTCAGACACGTCCTACTGAGAACGTCTGGTGCTCAGGTTTATGAGGCTAAACCGTCTCCAGGACCGGGAATGACGGTGAGGTTCCCTCGCCGCCAGCTCCGGGTGATAAGATCCCATGTTTTTACTTCGGCAGCTTATATGTGGACATGGAATTTTGTATCCCAGACTCCTCCCCATGCCATTACCTCTCCTAAAAGGCTGGAAGCCCTCTGAGTCCTGAATACCTGCAAAGGTTCAGCACTGGGAACGCTTTTGTATGAGCCTCTTGCTCCCTGATTCCCACTCCAGCCTAACTTCTCCCTTTCTCCGGAAGCAGAATGTCCAACAGCCTTTTCAGAAAGCAGCAAGCTCCGGTTATAGTATCCAGCACATTCCGCTCCTTCTCCAACTTTCCCCTTTAAAGGAGAGGAAAACTCCTTTGAGTTTGCCTCTGCTGGGCTGTACGTGGTTATTGTTGAAGGGGAGGGAATCAGGAGCAGGGAATGCCCATCCCAGCATGGATGGCACTAAGTAAATCAGAAAATTTGACTTATAACAAGACCTGTAAACCAAAGGACCACATAAATTCCTGTAAAGGAGGAGGCCCAGATGTTTCATGCTAAATAAGAGACGAGACCTGGGTCCTTGGAGGAGCAGTTACATCCTCCGTGAATTGTTCTGGAGTATTTTGGGTATTGGAGGAATTCCACGTTTCTGGACGTGAATGGATCAGCAGTGGTGTACATTAACAGGTCAGTATTCCTGGCAAAACAGCAGGATCCAGTGGGGTATTTCTTCATTCCTGCCCTGATTCTCTGTGTTCTCTTTGACTACTTCCAAATGTTTCGTAAGTTGAAAAATAAGATAAAACTGGAGTCGAACATTCAGGTGTGGGAACTGCCAGAATATCCCTTCTGCTGCCGTTTACTTTGGAATTCCAAACTGGCAAAGAAACAACCATGGTGCCCCACATGTATTTTACTCCAGATAGGGCTGAAGTTCTCACTGTGCTCCTTCTAGCCAGCCAACCGTGGCCCATCTCAGAAGAAACCACCAGGAAATGTTTCTTTCACCGATTTCCAGTAGCTCTGCAAGGACCAGAGCAGACAAACTCCCCTGGATGAGCACTCCAGCTTCACTCCTGACACCACCAACAGCGCCTGGATGGCAGCAAGATGCCCGAACTATCCCAGCCTGCCGCAGGACTCCTTCAGCCGAGAGACGGGGTAAAAGGTGCCCAAGCTGCTCCATGGATTTGTTGACAGAACCCAGCCCTCTGCGTGCAGCTTTGTCCTCACCGCTCTCGGAAAAGATCCCGACTTTGAGGCTGAGGAGGAGTCACCACCCACCCCCTTCAAAGGGAGCAAACGCTCTGATCTTCCAAAGGTCTTCCCCAGGGTTGCTTCCATCAGAAGTGAAGTTTTGCAGGATCTAAGGTGTAAGTTTCGGAGTGGGCTCGGTGCGCCAGAGAAGCAAGGCAAGGTCACTGAGAAAGAACAGGAAGCCGTCTGGAAATAGCGCGAGTTCCAAGGCGCTCGAGTGGTAACGAGGCACAAAATGTTCAGTCTGGTCTTTTACCACCAACTGTACCCAGCTGCAGCTTCCTAAGATGAATAATCCTATCATCCCGGAATCCAGACAGAGGCGGACACCTGGTATCTCCGGGCTTTTTAAGTTCCTCTTGAAAAGGACGCAGGCTGCAAGGAACGGGCGTGCTGCGGAAGAGCCGCGCAAAAATGAGCAGAAGGAGCCCCTCCACACTGGCTGCTGCAGGAAGAGAGCACGGAGCAGACAGGCCCGGGATGGGGAGCTGGGATATCGGGGGGTGAGATGGAAGCCTGCCCTTCTGGAGTCCGAGGGAAGCGGGTGCTTTGCAGGAGCCACAGTGCTGCCGGCAGCGTCCCTGGGGACACGGGGAAGGTGCCACAGGGGATCAGAAGGTGACACCGGCCCCAGCAGCAGAACTGAAACACGCCCAGCTTTCCCTGCTGAGCAGGAATCAACATGGAGAGGCCACCAAAGAGAAGCTCTGGGCACTGCCAGGCCTATGCTGAGAGCAGCCCCACTAAAGGACGATGTGATTTGGGCCCAGTGAGCTACCACGGAATCATGGAATGCATTGGGTTGGGTTGGGTTGGGAGGGACCTTGAAGACGATCCTGTTCCACCCCCTGCCATGGGCAGGGACACCTTCCACCACAACCCTGTCCAGCCCGGCCTTGAGCAGCTCCAGGGGTATCCTGCAGGCAAACCTGCCATTCCACGGGCTCCACATGAAAGCAAGGAGCAGTTTCTCCCCTCAGCATCAGCATGACAACTATCAAGTCTAGACATCTTTGGGAAAGAATTACATTTCTTTACAGCACAGCAAAATCTGTCTGGAAGATTCCCTGAAAGATTTTCTCTCTCTGTAACCAAAGGAATGGCCCGAGAGTTTCACCCCATGTCTCTGAACAAGAGGCTGATCCCTCGGAGGTGTTACCACCCCTCACTCAGTGCAGGAATTCATTCTGTCAAGGGAAAGAGAACAATTTCAGGATCACTGCACAGCAAACGTCCTCTCAAAGCTCCTTTCCCTGCTGCTGCTTCCCTGCCCATCCCGTCCACGTGGGATGCACAGCCCAGCACTCCCTCTGCTCCGGATGCACACAGACCTTTCTCAGACGGTGGAGAAACTGGGAATGGGGTTGCACACCCGCGGGTGAGGATTTCAGGCCCACGAGGAGCTGGGAGGCTCAGCTGCTTCCCTGCGCTGTTATCCCACCCGCCGACGTGCGTCAGCATCCCCCAGAAGTTTCCGGCTGTGGCTATAAAACAGCCAGAGCTGGGAAGAGCCCTGCTCCAAGCTCGGACAGAGGAGATGAACCACATTCCCCACGACGTCCTTCCCTTCCCGCTGAGCTCACAGCGCCCGTGGTGCCTCTGGCCCTGCCAAAGCGCCCATCCTGCCCCTCTTCCATCGCCCCGCTCCAGCCCTTGACCAGAAGGGCGAACGGAAAAGCTTTTGGTAACTTCCAGCTGATCTTGGCTGGGAATGAGTGACTCACAAAGGAAAAAATTCCCCGCCGGTTCCTCCGCAACCAAAGGTCAGGCAGAGCTCACAGCGGGACCTGCGGAGAGGCTTTCCACCATCTCACCCGAGAGCCAGGCTCCTTGTTCCATCCTTGGTTTTGTTTAGCAAGGCAGATTTGAAGGCCATAAATATTGTCTGTCCCACATCTGGCGAGGCACAGAGGAGTGGAAAATCCATCTGGCTGAAGGTGAGCGGCTACAGGAGAGAGCAGCCACTGCTGGTGCCTCCAGCCCCCGGCGCTCTCCGGAGTCAGGCCTGGGCGATCCGCAGAGCTGCTCTGGAGCTGTGGAAGAAGCAGCCTGCCCTGCTCCGTGTGGTGTGAAGCCTTCCAAAGGCTCCGCTTATTTTCCCTAAACACGTCAGGCTTTTCACAGAATCGCCACAGAACGGTTTGGGTTGGAAGGGACCTTAAAGCTCATCCCACTCCAACCCCCTGCTGTGGCAGGGACACCTCCCACTAGACCAGTTTGCTCCAAGCCCCATCCCTCCTCACTAATTTCTTCCGAATATCCAATCTAAACTTACTCTCTTTCAGTTTAAAGCCATTCCCTCTTCTCCCATCTCTCTCTCCATGCCCGTGTTTTCTCCTCACCCTCCCACTCAGCCCCTGTGCCGAGCTCTGTGTCCATTACAGAGCCCTTCCACAAATATTTTTTCACTCATTTCCTGGCTCTCCCCAAACTGCACCATCTTGGGGAATTTGGCACTTTCATGTGAAGGCCAAAACACAACGTCTATAAAAGCCAGCACTGGGACACACCAGGGGAAGGATCACATGCTCGGGCAGTCATCGTCTTCTCCTCCTGCATTAGGTCAGATGATTAAAACTGAGCTGATGGAAGCGATTCCAAGCTCTGGAAAAAGCCAAAACTTCAGCTCTCAATAGGAAAAAGTTATCTACTGGGATAGAGAAACAGGCAAGTCATGCCAGCATCTTCCAGGCCAAACTTCGCTCACTTAAGTGTTCTTCACACTCCTGCTTTGTTTGGGGGGTGGGATGGAGGGATGTTCCCCCCTTCTCACTTCCTATCGAGTCAGACCAGTTCCTCTGTTCCCATCAACACCACGGCAATAAAAGGAAATAAAACAACCCCAAACCACGATTTCTCCTGTACCAGCACAGGAATCAGCACTGGAAACAAAGGAGCTTTGAAAGCTTCACCAGCTGGGACAGTTGGGGATGCTCACCTGGAGGAGAGAAGGCTCTGGGGAGAGCTCAGAGCCCCTTCCAGGGCCTAAAGGGGCTCCAGGAGAGCTGCAGAGGGACTGGGGACAAGGCATGGAGGGACAGGACACAGGGAATGGCTTCCCAGTGCCAGAGGGCAGGGATGGATGGGATATTGGGCAGGAATTGTTCCCAGGGAGGGTGGGGAGGCCCTGGCACAGGGTGCCCAGAAAAGCTGTGGCTGCCCCTGGCAGTGTTCAAGGCCAGGCTGGACATTGGGGCTTGGAGCAGCCTGGGACAGTGGAAGGTGTCCCTGCCCATGGCAGGGGTGGGAATTAGATGATCCTCAGGGTCCCTTCCAACCCAAAGCATTTGGGGATTCTATGAAAGCTTTGTGCTCGTTAATTAAAATGGTGGATGCCGGGCTGGAATGGAAAAAGCCAAATTAATCAATTCTAGACAGCACCAGATACCCAGAACAGAGTAAAATGCAGAAATTCTTCCTCCTTCGCAGAAGCAGTTTCCAAAGCAATTGTGGGTTTAGCATTACCATAGAATCACAGAATGGTTTGGATTGGGAGGGACCCTAAAGCTCATCCCATTCTCAACCCCTGCCCTGGGGGTGTTCACACCTGTGTGGACATGGGATTAAAAAAAACCAAAAAACCAACTAAATTTCTCCAAAAAGAGCCCTGCATCTTCACTCAGGACTATTTCTATACCAGGTTTCACAGCTCGAGTGCTTCTCCTGGAGAAGATAAATGGGTTTTATTTGCTTTAACATCCCCACCCTGCTTTCTTCATGAGCCATAAAGGAGCTGGGCAGCTCTGAGCCCAAATTTAAAGTTATATATTTTAATTCTCTGGGCACAATAATCGCTTCCCTGCACTCACAGCCACCAGACTTAACACAGTTGCCAGTTGTAAGAGTCACCTGAATGTGGGCTGGCTTCTGCACAGAGAGACAGGCAGGACGTTTCCCCAGAGAAAAGGCACCTCAGCCACACGCTGAGGGCTTGGGGTTATTTCCTCTGTGGGGCATCACAGGGTTTATTCCAACAAGGTGCTGTTTGATTTTTAAAGCAACTCGGGTCCCACTGACACACTTCCTACTCTCAGAGATCACCTTGCAGGCCACCCTTCTGCACAGGATTGTATCATCCCTATTTTAAGCCAGGCTTACACACGAGATGAAGAACTTCATTACCTAATGGGCTGGATACACTGTGGCCTCTCAAAATTAGAGCTCAGCTTCCTCCTAACACAGATTTTGAGCAGAGGCAGTCAGAGCTTTAACATAAATGAGAGTAAATATGTTCCTATCAGCAGTGCTTTGAGCCTGGCCATTAAATGGGAATGAGCCTGCCTGATTTTTCATAGACAGATAACTACAGGCACGGGCAATTAGAAGGGAATAATGCAAGTATTTGCCACAGGAGTTCCCCATCCTTCCCCGCCCCGAATGGTTGTGCCATCTGTGGACAAATGTGCGACTACAGAAATGTGGGGATACACCAACATTCCACACACACCCCCAGAGACGCACACACTGTGCACCCATGTACAAATATATCTACACCCAGGCACCTCCTCATCTCTGCCCTGGCGACAGCACAGAGGACTCACCAAGGGACAGGGGCGTTTGCTGCTAATCCAGCCTCAAACAGGGACACTTCTTACAAACCCCAGCTCCTCTCTGCACTGAAAAGTCTGTAAATAACACCTCATTAACTTTTAATCCCATCTTCCCCACTCTGACATGCTTTTTGTATTAAAATGAAAGTTATATAAGGTTGAATCGAGGTTGCTTTTCAATATTACATTAAGGCTATTTACCATGTGCAGCACTAATCCCCCTTTGAAAAAAGGAGCCTATTAGCAATTCGGAAAGCTTACGTTGCCATAGCAATAGTCCAGCACTGGGAAATATTTATATAATGTCTCATGTTTTCACTCTGCCACAGCCATCTTCCCAACTGGACTGCCCACTGACCCTGCCTGGTGTTTCCTCCCTGTCCCACGCAGGGCACAGCACCTGCTTGGTGCCTGACTCCGAAAATCTGTGTGTGTGCGGACCCACCTGCAGGCACTGCCTCCGCACTCCCTGTTCCCGCACTCCCACCACGGTCCACACGCTCGGTGTGCAGCTCGTGCTGATGGCAAACGTCCAGGGAGAACTTCTCGTGCCACTCCACCCCCAAATGTGTGACCACAGTAATAGGTGACCTCCTGCAGGGCTCAATCCCACTGGAACTTCCCAGCTTGGGGCATTTCTTGTGTCCAGGGAAGGGAACGGAGCTGGGGAAGGGTCTGGAGCGCCGGGAGCAGCTGAGCTGGGAAGGGGGCTCAGCCTGGAGAAAAGGAGGCTCAGGGGGGACCTTGTGGCTCTGCACAACTCCCTGACAGGAGGGTGGAGAGCAAGGGACAGGACAAGAGGAAACGGCGTCGAGCTGTGCCAGGCAAAGTTTAGGTTGGAGATCAGGGAAAACATCTTCCCTGAAATGGTGGCCAGGCATTGGAACAGGTTCCTCAGGGCAGTGGTGGAGTCACCACGCCTGGAATTGTTCAGAAGGTGTGTGGGATGCAGCGTGGTGGTGGTGCTGGGTTGGTGGCTGGACTCCACGATCTTGGAGCACTTTTCCAACCTCAACAATTCCAGAGTCCCCTGGTCCCCGGCCGCCCTTACCTTGATGTGCTCGTGCAGCTGCGCCTCGTGCTGCCGGGAGAGCTGCTCGTGCTGCCGCTGGAACTCGGCGATCAGGATCTGCCTCTGGATCTGCTGCTTCTGCTTGAGGGCCAGCAGCTCCTGCTGCAGCTGCTGCTCACGCAGCGTGGGCTCCGTCACCGGCATGGAGAACTGGTGGTCCAGCCGCAGGTCCATGGGCACCGAGCTCGGCGCCACTTGCAAGGGCAGCGCTGTGCTCACGTCAACTGCGGGGAGAACACAAGGGCAGGGCTGAGTGGGGTCCTCATCCAGCAAAGGAACCTCGAGGAACCGTGGACTGAACCAAGGGCAGCGCTGTGCTCACATCAGCTACAGAGGAAACAAGGGCAGGGCTGAGTGGGGTCCTCATCCAGCCCTGAGGAACCATGGACTGAACCAAGGGCAGCGCTGTGCTCACATCAACTGCAGAGGAAACAAGGGCAGGGCTGAGTGGGGTCCTCATCCAGCCCTGAGGAACCATGGACTGAACCAAGGGCAGCACCATAAAACTCACACCACTCCTTTACTGGTAGCCAAGGACTACAGGAATTCAGGGATCAATGAGTTTTCCTCCAGGCACCACCTCCCACAAACCCGTGTGTTTGCTACAAGCAAAGAGCATCGCGTGTGACCCATCTGTGCCTTCAAAACACACACACACCTCTGTTCCACCCGTCCAGCATCACTGGAAATAAGGAGGATAAAGATTAATCCAAGACTTCACAGAAAGGATTCATCTTGACTTGTGATGGATGAGCTGATGGACTGCCCTGGTGAGGAACACAAGGCTCTCCCTTTAAGAAACTTACGCAGAAAACCACGATGTGTTGTGCCATAAATCCCAAACTGGTTTAGCTTGGGAAGGCCCTCAAAGCCCATCCAGTGCCACCCCTGCCATGGGCAGGGACACCTCCCACTATCCCAGGCTGCTCCAAGCCCCAATGTCCAACCTGGCCTTGGACACCCCCAGGGATCCAGGGGCAGCCACAGCTGCTCTGGGCACCCTGTGCCAGGGCCTGCCCACCCCCCCAGGGAACAATTCCTTCCCAATCCCAATATCCAATGTAACCCTGCCCTCTGGCAGTGGCAAGCCATTCCTCCTTTGCAATAACTGAACTCAGCTTGTCTCTCCTAAAAAAAAAATTACTGCTATCCCATGAATGATTAAAAATCTTCTAAATTTCACCTGAGTGACAGTTCTGCCTTTCACAGGTATTCTGTATTTGCAACATTTGCTGTCTCTCTCCCTCTCTCCGGGGCAATCCCTCAGTGACTGTGCCGAGAGCCCTGAATGAACACCAGTTGCAGGGTAACAGAGGCTAATCCCTCAGAAACACTGGCCTTCAGCAAAACCGGAAAACAGAGGTGGGGTTTTTTTCTCCATGTCCTCTGTCAGGACATTACTCTTATCCATCCCAGGGAAAGAGTTTTCATAGGGTTTTTCCCAAACACTCTCGTGGAGCAGAGGTCCAGGAGCGTGTTCACCCCTCCCTGCACCTGGCTCGGCCAGGGAGGAGGAGGAGGAGGAGGAGACTTTCTTTTTTTGATGGAAACATTTTCAGCAAAAGGTCACATTACTGGAAGTGTTGCTATTTTTCAACCCACAAGCTCTTCCCTCCACTTCCCTATTGTTTTCCTTCCTGTGGCCTTTTCTCCGCTCCCCTCTCTCCCCCACAAGACCAGAGTGAGGATTCCTTGCCCTGGATTCCCGAGCCACAGCCAGGGATCCTGGGGAGAGCAGCACACTCTCACCTAAAGATAACCACTCTAACTCACCTAAACAGTGCGTTTGAGGGCTCTGGGGAGAGCTCAGAGCCCCTTCCAGGGCTTAAAGGGGCTCCAGGAGAGCTGCAGAGGGACGTGGAACAAGGGATGGAGGGACAGGACACAGGGAATGGTTTCCCACTGCCAGAGGGCAGGGATGGATGGGATATTGGGAAGGAATTGTTCCCTGGGAAGGTGGGCAGGCCCTGGCACAGGGTGCCCAGAAAAGCTGTGGCTGCCCCTGGATCCCTGGAAGTGTCCAAGGCCAGGCTGGACATTGGGGCTTGGAGCAGCCTGGGACAGTGGAAGGTGTCCCTGCCCATGGCAGGGGGTGGCACTGGATGGGCTTTAAGGTCCCTTCCCACCCAAACCATTCTGGGATCCCATGTGTTCCCCTTGTCCTGTCCCTCCATCCTTTGTCCCCAGTCCCTCTGCAGCTGTCCTGGAGCCCCTTTAAGCCCTGGAAGAGGCTCTAAAGTGTCCCCAAATCCTTCTCTTCTCCAAGTGAACACCCCCAACCTTCCCAAGCATGCAAAAATCAGTCCAGCATCAGGCAGAGGGAACACCCTGCCACTCGTGAGTGTGCCCTGAGATCCATTCCTCCTGCTTTACTCCCTAAGAAGAGCCTAAAGCTGCTGTTCCCTGCTGGAAAACGCTCCTGAGAAAACTTGACCAACGTCCCATTTCCCACCCAAAGGGACTCATCCCCCCACAGCTGCAGGGACGGGGACCACAATTCCCATTCAGGGCTCGGCAGAGCTGCGTCATCCCTGACTCCCAACTATTTCAGGCTCCAAAAAAGGCCCTCTTCGGCCCGCCGGGAGCTGCTGACCCACGAGCCCTGCGGAGCAGCAGCCAGCCCTCCCTGCCCGGAGAGCACAGCCCCACAACACAAACCCGCCTGTGTTCCGGGGAGCGTCTGACGGGACGCCCGAAGATCGCTTCCCCGGGCTCTGCCTCGAGAACGCACGAGCACAATCGGAGCCGTGACGCGAGCGAGGCCACAAAGACGACATTCAGGGCCGGCACGAGAAATGCCAAAGCCATGAATTAGGAGACAAGATCCTGGTTATGAATAATAAACTATCTCACGGTCTCTCCCTGCTTTTTTTCCTTCCCTGCAGGAACAGAAAAACATTAATTTTTTAATTTTTTTTTCCTCCCACCCTAGGCATATAGGGAATTATTTTTACCCCGTGGTCAAGTTAGCCTGGCTTTGATTGCATGGTCATGTTAGGATGATTTTTATACTGAGTTAGAACCACTCTGCTGGTGTTTCCCTCCCCAAATAAATAAAACATGGCCGTACATCAAAGCCTGCTTGCATGCTGCACATTAATTAAGACCTAAAGCGCTTCAGTCCCCCCTCGGTGGCTGATGGAGATTGGAAATTTGACACCTTGCAGCTCGTCCGTGACACACTGAGGGGAATAACCCAAAACATGGGGAAATGAAGCAAAAATCCCCGACCTGAAAGCAAAGTGCACGTCCTACAGAAAGTACTGGATCATGGAATCAGAACGGTCTGGGTGGGAAGGGATCTCAAACACCATCCAGTGCGGCCCCTGCCATGGGGGTTCCACTGTCCCAGGCTGCTCCAAGCCCCAATGTCCTTGGACACTGCCAGGGATCCAGGGGCAGCCACAGCTGCTCTGGGAATTCCATCCCAGCCCCTCCCCACCCTCCCAGGGAACAATTCCTTCCCAATATCCCATCCATCCCTGCCCTCTGGCACTGGGAAGCCATTCCCTGTGTCCTGTCCCTCCATCCCTTGTCCCCAGTCCCTCTCCAGCTCTCCTGGAGCCCCTTTAGGCCCTGCAAGGGGCTCTGAGCTCTCCCTGGAGCCTTCTCCTCTCCAGGTGAGCACCCCCAGCTCTCCCAGCCTGGATCCACTGGAAAAATTAAAAACGTTTCACACAAAGGCTGTAGATAAGACATTATCAGGGAAGTTGTACACTGAGATTCTTCCACGCTCCAAAATGGAAATAAACTTCTCCATAAATCCCGAGTGCTTTGGAAGGGATTAGGGGAAGGTGACACTAAACCTGTGAATACGCTTTTCAATAAAACTAACATCTATAATTGAATTTCCTTCCCCTTCTCTGCTACAGCTATTTCATGCTGGTCTTTAAAGGATGGAAATACAGGATTGAGTCCTGAAAACACACTAAAATGTTAAACCAAAAATTCAGTATGAGAGGCACCAAAGGAGTATTTAAATTCAAACCTTGTCTCAGCATAACCTTTACTTAAGGTTAATTTAAAAAATATTCACAGAATCACAGAACCACAGAGGGGTTTTGTTGGAAGGGACCTTAGAGACCATCACATTCCAGCCCCCTGCCATGGGCAGGGACACTTTCCACCAGACATGAAACTGGAGTTTTTTTAAACCAAATGCTGTTGCCAAAATTACTCTTTCCTTTCCATTTTTTTTTCTTTCTTGTTCTTCTATTTTTTTTTTTATAATTTAAATTTAAGCAGCACAGAAAACTGCCTCTCACATTTGAAACCCAACATCACCTTCAAAGGGAAAGTGCAGGAAATGCTCTCCCTGAGCTCTCCCTCCCTCCGGCACAGAGCGAGTCCCGCTGAACACAAACAGCTCCTTCCCAGCTCTTCTTCCTCCGGCAATTCCCTTTGGAGAAGGGAAAAAATCCCATCAACCTCCCCAAATCTGCTGCAAAACCCCGGGGATGAGAGTCAGGACAAGGCCTGAGGAAGGAACCAGCTCCCACTCCAGGACACACCCCACCTGCCCATGACAGAGCGAGCCTGAGAGATTCCCAAAATGCCAAGGAAAGAGCATTCCAGCTCCTCCAGCGACTCTCCAGTGCCTGGTGCCCTCCCAAATTGCTGCCCACCAGGAATGAGATGTTCCTGGGGCTGGCTGTGGATGACCCTCCCCAGCCAGGGCTTTCCAGAGCCTATGGACTCCGTTTCTCCCCCTTTCCCATCCTTTCCGGCCGGGGCTTTATTCCCAGCTAATGAGTTTGCTGCTTAATTACCACTGTGCCAGCAGTGCCCTCAGGCCAGGCTCTGCCAGGAGCAGCACGTCAGCCTTTGGGCACCCACAGAAAGCCAACACAAAGCCAGAGGATGTGCTCAGTATCCCAAACTCTTGGCTGCTGCCGTCGGATCATCCCCGTCCCGCTGAACCACCCAGCGGGAAGCCGGGGAAGCGTGTGCACGGATCTCCCCCTCTCAGCATTATTCCCAGCTCTTTCATCCCTGGGGAAAAGCAAGAAAATCGTGTGTTTATTCCCTGACTTTATTCCTCAGGGCTGTCCTTGGTGTCCAGCAACAGTTTAAAGACATTTAAACACCGAGCTGCTGCCAGCAGGAATGACTTGGGCATGCGGGGAGTGTGACGCTGGCTCCGAATCCTCAGAACACCGTTCCTATAAACCCATCACCCCAGTTTTCCTTGGAATCAGCCTGGAAAGGGAGGCAAGCAGCTACTGCTGACTCCGAGCACAGCCAAGGGAGCACTTGAGGTGGTTTATTCTGGCAGGAAGATGTGTGTCAGTCGAGCATCACTGGATTATTGTGAATTAAATCCATCCCCCCCCGGCAGTGGCCGGAACGCCGGGATCCCCTCCGCCACCCGGCTGACCCACGGAGCCTTTTCCAGCCAGGCTCCCCTTTCCCAAATTGCCAAAACTCCCCGAAACACTGCGAGACGGTGAGATCAGAGCTATAAATAGCGTGGAGCTACTGCAGTATGCGACTGCAGTGCCGGGATAAAAGCAGCGGATTCGGTGGGGAAGCGGAACGAAGCCGTGGCACAGCACCCTCAGAGCTGGATCCATCTCCAGCACGGTGCATGTCCCACATAAAGGAGAAATTAACATAGGAGGGGGGAAACAACACATTACCAGCTTTACTCAATTTTTTCTCCAGACAAGATTGTACCAAGCTGGGCTGGAGGAGCCCCAAAGCTTGTCCCAGAGCAGGTGGCGGGAGCAGGTCACGGCAGGGCAGCTCCCAGGACACCAACATCCTCTGGAGCACATCCCGAGCACCACGCGGGGGCAGGATGAAGGCAGACTCCTGCCCTGCTCCTCCACGGATCCATGCCACGCCAGGGCAAACTAAAGGACTGTTGCAGAATTATGGGATGGCCTGGGTTGGAAGGAACCTTAAAATCACCCGGTTCCAACCCCCTGCCAGGTGGGACAGCAGGAGGAAGCAGTTACTTCTGTCCCACTGAATTCTTACCTCTGTTATCCCATTTCCAAGGACCAGAGAGGGTACTTTGGGCTGGAATCAGCCAACAAGCTCGAGCATCACAGTCCAGCTAGAGCCAAAGGCAGGTCAGCACCCCGGGAATTTTTGGACAGCCCAGGTGGGTGGCTGCAAAGGCAGCCTGGATCCTGTCTGGGAGCACAGGCGGGGAGTAAACAGCAGCCGAGGTTTCCTACGAGCTCCACGCACGCCGCAGTTCAGCGAGGGCTGGAGTCACTCCCTGCTCGGGGAACGTTTCCTGCTCTGTGAATGGGAACCGAAATTAATCATCCCATCAGCCATGGAAACACGTCGCGAGGCAGCGCTCCGCAGGCAACAGATGGAGCTTTAAATGTCACTCACTCATTCATCGCGGGGAAAACTTCTCCCTGATTACTACCGAGACCTGCAGACATAATAAGGGCGCAGAGATTCTGGATTTCTACCGTATCCAGCTTTTCCGAGCCCAATTCCTCCCCTGAATGGGCCTCATCAGCGTTTATCAGGAACCTGCATGGAGATTTTGTTCACGACGATAAGGAAGCCAAAACTCGAAGAGCAGACCCCTTATCCTACCGCCTCCATCTTAGATTTGAAGCATTAAAAAAATGTCTCCTCACTTGAAGGAAAAGAAAACCCACCGAGCTACATCCACAACAGACAGACAGAAAACAACATTTTCCAGTGTTTGCAAGGAATCCCAGAATGGTTTGGGCTGGAAGGGATCTCGTTCCAACCCCTCTCGCTTCAGAGCAGGACATCAGAGTGTGGAAAACTATAAACTTCCATGGATAAATATCCAGGGGTATTTCCTTAATGAGAGTGTGGAGAGTTCAAGGCCAGCTCCAAACCCTTGATGGCACAGACGCCTCCAACAGAGATGTCTCCAACAGATGAGCCTGTGCAGGACAGAGCAGCTCCAAAGGGAGACACGCCAGCTTCTCCACCTCCTTTTCAACCATTATCCCACTTCATCTCCTTGCTGGTTTCATCAGTGACATCTCTAACAAATGAGTGTCTTGGATGGAGCCAGAGCTTTTTGTGAAATTAAAGATAATGGAATGAAAGGAGTCGGCTCAAACTATTTCTCATTTCAAACTTCATAGAATTGTGGGAAACCTCTCCTGCCACAGTTTCCTTGCACGAAGTGGATAAGCAAAACACACTTGAGTTTCCATTTAAAAAAAAAAGCTAAATAAATAATAAATAATGAAACAGAAAACAACAACAATAAATGTACAGCTCTTCTTAAAAGGCTCGGGAAGCTGTGGCTGCCCCTGGATCCCTGGCAGTGTCCAAGGCCAGGTTGGACATTGGGGCTTGGAGCAGCCTGGGACAGTGGAAGGTGTCCCTGCCCATGGCAGGGGGTGGCACTGGATGGTGTTTGAGATCCCTCCCAGCCCAAACCATCCCGGGATTCTGGGATTCCTGGGAATGTAATTTCACCTGCCTCTTTGCCTCAGGCACTACCCAGCAACTGAACCTCTTTGATCCCTCTGTCTTGCTTTCAGAACAGGAAACTTCTCCCCTCAGCACATCCCCAGGACAAAAAGCAGAGTTGAAGGAAGCTCAGCTGTGCTTCTGTAGAGGATTTCTCACATGCCTCTCTCTAATCTCACTCTGAGCTTCCTTCAAGGGAAAATGACGCTTTGGAGAAGAGAATTAAACATGGAAGACGTGCAGCAGGAGCCAGAAAGTCTCATCCCGAGATTACACATTAAAAACTTCCCCTGAGAAAAAAAAATAATCCACCGGGTTGGATGAGCATGGGGGAGTTGAGGGATGCCCAGTGAAGGTGGGGTTGGACACACACCTGGACATTCTCACCGGTCCTAAGGAGTTTTCCCAGGAGGTCCAAAGGGGTGACCCCTCCAATGGCAGGAATAAAGCCACTGATGAGCCAGTGGCACAGCATGGTTCGGGTTCTTAAAGCCCATCCTACTCCAACCCCCTGCCAAGGGACACCTTCCACTGTCCCAGGCTGCTCCAAGCCCTGTCCAGCCTCCCCTTGGACACTGCCAGGGATCCAGGGGCAGCCACAGCTTCTCTGGGCACCCTGTGCCAGGGCCTGCCCACCCTCACAGGGAACAATTCCTTCCCAATATCCCATCCAACCCTGCCCTCCCTCATCTTAAGGCCATTCCCCTTTGTCAAAAGAGAAGGTGAAACAAAATTCTGAGGAATTACCTGTCCCACTGTATTTCAAACAGCAAATAAATGGTTATTACTACCAGGAGAGTGAGCTACCTTCTGTCACAGCCAAGGAACTCCCAGCTGTCCAACAAGCTCCAAAATGTGCAATGCCACCTCCTCCATCATGGCAGAAATAAAGTAAAAGCAGCAAAAGGAGCAGCTAAAGAGCAAATTGTAATAGGAAAGCTATTCCACAGCTCTTGAAAACTCGTAGATTGCTCAAAGGCTGCAGCTTTGAGTAGAAATCCAGACCCTGGTGAAAGAGAAGCCCATCCAAATGGGCAAGTAGCCCACAGCTTCCTGTAGCCCCCTCTGGAAGAGTTTTACTTCCAGATAATGGATGTTCTCAGTATCAGCTGCGCTAGGACCAGGATGTTACTTGGTGTCCATTCAGTGCAATGAAGACACACTTGAAAATAGAAAAAAAAGGCTTTTAAGAGACTGTCAAACACTGGCAGTTTCCTAGAGAAATTCAAGTAACCTCCAACCACTCAAATCCCAGGACAGCACAGAGAAATGGCACCAAACACCTTTTTCTTCTGGCGGAGCAGGCAGGGCTTGCCGTGCCTGGATGCACACACCAAAACACACAGCTGAGTTAAGACTTCTCTTTAAAAACTTCCCTTTTTCCTTAAAAAATGTTCCTTTGTTTTTCCCCAGGAGAACTGAACACACGAAAACCCACAATCCTGGGTTTGACTGATCCCGAAGGACGGGGCAGATGTTCCCTGCATTCCCCGTGCTAGCAGTGATCCATGCACGACAAGGCTTCCCCACGGCACGGAGGGCTCTCCTCACACCGAGCCCTCCCTTGGCGTTCATGCCCAAACCACTGACATCAGGTGGCCTTTCAGACACGGCACAAAACCCCAGCACTGCTTCTGCTGAAAATCTGCCCAGCCTGTGGCCAGGGAACTGCATTTTCCTTCCTCCAACAGAGCCAGAGCCACCCAGAGATCGGCTTTAAGGTGAGTTTTAACACGATAACACAGCAGGTTAAATCCAGGTGTGGTTGTAAAGAGATTTAGGCATTTCCCACAAGGAATCTCACAGGGATTCTCCATCTCCACCCTGCTCTGGCGAGAGCCCACCTGCAGAGCTGCCCCAGCCCTGAAACAAGTGCAGAGGATGCCAGGGCTGGAGCCCCTCTGCTCTGGAGCCAGGCTGGGAGAGCTGAGGGTGCTCACCTGGAGAGGAGAAGGCTCCAGGGAGAGCTCAGAGCCCCTTGCAGGGCCTAAAGGGGCTCCAGGAGAGCTGCAGAGGGACTGGGGACAAGGGATGGAGAGACAGGACACAGGGAATGGTTTCCCACTGCCAGAGGGCAGGGATGGATGGGATATGGGGAAGGAATTGTTCCCTGGGAGGGTGGGGAGGCCCTGGCACAGGGTGCCCAGAGCAGCTGTGGCTGCCCCTGGATCCCTGGCAGTGCCCAAGGCCAGGTTGGACAGGGCTTGGAGCAGCCTGGGACAGCGGAAGGTGTCCCTGCCCATGGCAAGGGAGAGGAACCAGATGCTCTTTAAGGTCCCTCCCAACCCAGCCCATCCCATGAGCCCGTGGCTCTCCGAATGCTGTTTCCCAACGCACTTCAAACTTGCCCTCCCAAGGAACAAACAGCGCAAACACCTCTGTGAATGAACGAAAAGAACAGCTTCCTTTCGTCCCCGGAAGCTTCTAGACTCAAAGCTCTCCTTTCTTTTACGAAAAGCTCTGAGCTGGGTGGTCGCCTGCCGAGTGTGTCAAGCAGCTTCCCAAACCACAGTACACCTACACTGCGTCTACTGCAAGCACAGCAAGAGGGGAGCGAGTCCTCCCTCAGAAATTCCGACAAACTCTGGATTATCTGGCTTAAAAATGCCGTTTCAACTGTGAAACTTGGACCTAATACAGGGTTTAGGGATTCTGGCAAATTAAATGGTGCCTGCCTCTTTCAGTGGGAGGCTACAACTCTGCTCCATCCACGTTCAGGCACCAAACTCCCCTGCCAAGGAGCTGACTGCAGCTTGATCCTGCCACAAAAAGAAACAGGATGCTGTGAGAAGCCCAAAGGTGAGAGACATAAAATATCTATATAAGGATGGAGCTCCTATACATACCCAAAATAACAGTGACTCACTTTTCAGAGCACTCGGAAAAAGATAAAGGACTCGGGGAAGGAGCTGAAGAGGGTTCAGGGATTCAGGCGAGCGAGGCTTAGGAGGACACCACGGACAAAAGGCACTCGGAAGGTTGGAAGGAAGAGATAAAAAGGACATCCAGGCAGCAGCTGAGGAACAACTGCAGGAGGCAAGCTGGAGAGGAAGGCTTTCGAAAGCAAGCCTAAGGAGGTTAAATCTGGTTCAGTGGTATCTGGAGGCAAGCAGAGATGGCAGTGGCTTATCTGCTGCCTCTCTGAAGCACTGCACGCCCTGGGTATTAGCAATAAGTGATGGAAATGGGACATTCAGGTTCGCATCAACATTCCTGGCCAAGACACTGCGTAAAGAAGCTCCAAAGAAAACAGATAATCACTACCAAAACCTTCTCTGGACAAAACTCCTGCTCGACCCCAATACACAGATAATCCCTCCTCCACGGAGCAAACCACATCTTGCATTAACTGCATTTGGTTTTCAGGCCACTTTAATGAAGCTCTGCGCTCCACAGGTTCATCCCTCAAGTTTGGGAGCCCATTCCTCCTAAAGGCTACAGAAACAAGTCATCATCCTTGCAGGGAAAGCCAGATCAGCTAAACATGCACAGAACAGGACACCGTGAGCGACAATGCTGCCCAGAGCAGCTGTGGCTGCCCCATCCCTGGCAGTGCCCAAGGCTGGATGGGGCTTGTCCCGTGGGCAGGGACACCTTGCACTAGCCCAGGCTGCTGCATCCATGTTTGCCACATGAATCCCGGACCATCTCCCAGCATTCCAGAAGCCCACAGGACGTGACGCCTACGAGAGCCCCCCTGCTCTCCCAGCTGATCAGCCCAAGGAGCCAACAGGGGGAACAGCATTTCCAAAATGCCATTATTACCATTTTTTTGCATATAGAAAGGTCTGCGGGGAGATGGATTCCTGCACACGCCTGTGTCAGACCACCCCTCTTAACGAGGGAGATAACGAGCCAAACTCCAAGTGCGTTAAATCCTGCGTCAGTGTTTCCATCCCGAAATAAAGCTGCCTTAAACCGCCGCAGCCTAATCCTCCCCTGATTTCGCCTGTTTTCCTTCCCTTGTTTCCACTTCACAGCCGATTTGCCTCAAGTTTGCCTCGCTCATGGCAGTGGCCTGGAACTGCAGAGAGCCCTGCTTTGGCAGGGACTGTGAGACAGCACCAGCTCCTGGCCACTGATCCCAAGCCCTGGGAGATTTCATAAGGATTCGGGGTCCAGAAGCGATGCTTGAAAAATGAGGGAGGGATGAAGCTGCAGGAGCTGGACACTGAGGGGCTGGAGCGGGGCCAGGGCAGGGAACAGAGCTGGGAAGGGGCTGGAGCCCCAGGAGCGGCTGAGGGAGCTGGGAAAGGGGCTCAGCCTGGAGAAAAGGAGGCTCAGGGGGGACCTTGTGGCTCTGCACAACTCCCTGACAGGAGGGGGCAGCCGGGGGGGTCGGGCTCTGCTCCCAGGGAACAGGAGGAAAGGGAATGGCCTTCAGGGGAGGAATTAGGAGAAATTTCTTCCCTGAAAGGGTGGTCAGGCCTTGGAATGGGTGGCCCAGGGCAGTGGTGGAGCCACCACCCCTGGAAGCGTTCCAGAGCCGTGTGGATGTGGCACCTGGGGACACGGCTCAGTGGTGGCAGTGCTGGGGGAGTGGCTGGACTCAGGAGGGCTTTCCCAGCCTCAGTGATTCCAGGATTCTGTCCTATGTGAGGATGGATCCGTGAGGGACCGATAGAAAAGCCCACGGCTGGCAGATGAGGAGCGTTATTTAGAAAGGAAGTTGGGCCATATTTTCAGAGGAAAAGAACACAAACTGTCCCAGCCACAAGACACAGAGGTGTTCACATCAGCACAGGCAGCTTTAGGTAATAACTGAATTTACAGATCCCACAGAACCAGACAAACCCGAGCACACCAAGCCCCAAGGAGGAAGAAACAAGAGGCTGAAGCTCGCTGCAGTCAGTTTGATCACCAGTGTGTTTTTAGAGGATGCAAAACTCATTCCTGACCTCACCCAAACTTTGACTTCCTCGTACGATCATCACGCTGTCAGAAACGCCATCTCGGTATTTTTAGGTGACAGTACCCTTGTTTGTACTGTACATTTCTGGTGAGAAAACCTGTTCTGTTTTGTAGGTCACTCGGTTCTACCATCTGCCTTGATTTCTGCTTAAGGGAAGTGCTGTCTCTGAAATCCCCGGTGCCGTACACCAACTGGAGGACGTCGGAACCAGCAGCAGCTTGGGTTTGTACCGCCCCAGTGGAAACATGGGCTATTCCTGGATAACGGAAAAAGGGTGCAGCAAAAGCTCGGGGGTGGTCAATGGGAAGCCATTCCCCCTTGTCCTGCCACTCAGTGTCCTTGTAAAAAGTCCCTCTCCAGCTCTCCTGCAGGCCCAAAAGTTTGGCAATATTCCACAATGACCTTAACAAAAAATAAAAAAGATGTGAAGTCTATTAGGAAATGAAACCTGGGCTGGGAGAGATCCTTCACTGCAAGGCCTCTCCTCCCACTGCCAGCCCATCTCAGATGCCTGAAGAAGCTTTACCAGCCACCCTGACAGCGACAAAATAAAGCACCGTGACAACTAGCTGATCCTTGGGAAGGCAAATGCAAAATTATTCAGTAAGGTCTTGGAATTTTATAGCGGATTTGTCCTTGTCTTGACCATAATCTCACGAGCGATGGCAGCAGCAAACCCATCTGGCGCGTGTAAGATGAAATATCTGCTGCTCGTGGAGATCGGCGCCTCAAAATCAGCATTTGTGCTGAGATCAGGTTTGCAGCGGCTCAAAGAACAAACAAGCTCAGCTTCCCCTAAAATGCTGCACTCCTTCAGACTGCTGTGCCCAGGGAGGCTGGATCTGTTTACAGGCAAAGGAGAACCTGGAGCGACGGACTGCAAAGGACCGTGGAACGGTGTGGGTTGGAAGGCACCTTAAAGCCCATCCCGTTCCACCCCCAGGGACACCTCCCACTATCCCAGGTTGCTCCAGCCTTGTCCAGCCTGGCCTTGGACACCTGGAACCCATGCTGGTGTTGAATCCATGAAGCAGCTGACACCTTTAAGCTGGGTTTAACCTGCTCGTTCTAAGGCAGAAACCTGTCCCCAATACCTGCCATACCCACTGGGAGATGCACAGCTGGGGATTTCGGGTGTAACGCAGTATTTGGGCAGCAGCCAGCAGTTAGTACTTAACTCCAAGGTGTAAATAGCACCCTGCATTATGGAACAGCTGCTCAGAGGCTGAAACTCCCATCCTGCGCAAGAACTTCTTTTGTGGGATAAAGAGTAAAGCGCATTCTGAACTGCACAGAAACTTAATATCCACTGTGCTCCAGGACTGTCTGAAACCCCCGTCAAAGCCGCTTTGAAAGGACTAGAATTTGTCTTAATGTTATGGTGATTTTTAAATCACCTTGTTAATACTTATTCGTCTGTCGCCTCATGCGCCTCACTTAAAAAGTCATTTTTCTCTTGTGGAACAGAACTGTGGTGCAGTTCCTGCACCAGCATCCTGCCCAGCAGCAGTAACTTTGTTAGAACACGTAACCAGAGCTCTACATCAAAGCCCAAATGATTTAAAAATAATAATAAAGAAATAATAAAAGTAAAAGTTAAAAAAAAAAACAAAGCAACAAGGAAAAGTATACATTGCTAAGAGTTGAAGAAACAGTGCAAAAAAACCCTTTTGCTTGGCAAAAGTCCACGGATATCTGAGTATATGAGTATTTACAAGCTGCAGGAACTTGCAGGGGGTTCAATGATGTGCAGAGAAGTTGCCAAGTAACTGCATTTTCTGCTTCTGCACTGCAACGAGCCTTTTCCAACCCAGCAAACAGCAGCCCAACTCCAAAGCTGCCCCTCTGTGCCAAGGAACACGACTTCTGCTGAAACTAAAGAGAAAACAGAGATCATCCAACAAACACAGGGAGTTTGGGATATGAGTAAACCCCACGTTATTGACTCTGACAGCATACGGCTGGCACCTGAGAGGGAATATTTGGGACAGGGAGGGGGGAATGGTGTCTTGAATGACCAAAATCTCCTTCAGATTAGGGCAGAAGAGCAGCTTCATCTGCCTGTGCCTCCCTGAAATAAAGGGCAGGGTCAGGTGGGATATTGGGAAGGAATTGTTCCCTGGGAGGGTGGGGAGGCCCTGGCACAGGGTGCCCAGAGAAGCTGTGGCTGCCCCTGGATCCCTGGCAGTGTCCCAGGGCAGGTTGGACAGGGCTTGGAGCCAGCTGACTTCAGCTGAGGATGGTTAAAAGCAGGGTGAATCCACCCACGTGTCCCCACATCCAGAAGGAGTGGATCTTGCGGTGGCTCCCGTAACGCCCCGTGGCACCGAGGGAGGTGAAGCGGCTCCTCACGGACACGCTGCACGTTTGGCTGCACAGGCAAGCAGATGAAGTTCCTTGGCTGCCCACCCAGGACACCTGACACTCGTGTCAACACAGCCAGCACCGTCCCTGCCGTGCCACTGCCGTCCCTCAGCAGCGGCAGGACACGGCCAGATCGTGTATCGAGGGCCTCAACAGGAGTCAAACCTTCCCCCGTGCTGCCGGGCTGCAAAGGAAACTCCACAGAACTCTCCACTTTCCTTCTCTGCAGTTTCAAGGATTACTCCATGCCAGCGTGGGGTCACCAAGGTAAAGTCCTCAAGGTCCCAAAAGGGATTTCTTTTTAAAAATCTATTTACTTATTTGTTAGGAAGAGCCTTTCCTTCTGCCTTTTCCACAGTGTTATCTCCTAACCCGGCAGCTCCAAGGGGCTTTGAACTCCTGAGGCTTTAGAGACTTCGTTACAGGCACAGCCAGGGATGGAGGAGAGGGATCTGAGTTCTGATGAGCACTAACCCAAGACATGATAAATCCCTGGGACAGGGATTACACAGGCATAATACAGATATATACACATATATGTACATACACAAATATATACAAATCCCTGCATCAGGGATTTACACAGAACGTGAAAGGAACTTTAGTTTTTCCATCTATAAAAATGTTTGATGCCTCCAAACCCAGTATCAGACATCTGATACCGTGGTTAGGGGTATTTTTTGGATAATATTCCACCTGTAGTGTGTCAGCACAACATTTGGTCAAAGGCTGTGCCTGGTGCTTCCCACCAGGAAAAGCTGGCAGCTTTTTAGACTCTCTGGACTATCAAAGGCAGGACAGGGAGACAAGCAGCCATTCCCTCTGGAACATCTGAGCTGGCTTTGAAGCCCAAAACATGATTTGTGAGGTTAAATGTCCTCATACACACAAAAAATTCCACTGGAGTGACAACCTGGACACCACGGCTGAGGTCCAGGGACAGAGCTGGGCGCTGCTCCCAAGATCCTGCTCCCACTATGAAGCCATTAAGCAGAAGGAGGGGCAGGCTTAGGTGGGATATTGGGAAGGAATTGTTCCCTGGGAAGGTGGGCAGGCCCTGGCACAGGGTGCCCAGAGAAGCTGTGGCTGCCCCTGGATCCCTGGCAGTGTCCCAGGCCAGGCTGGACATTGGGGCTTGGAGCAGCCTGGGACAGTGGAAGGTGTCCCTGCCATGGCAGGGGTGGCACTGGATGGTGTTTGAGATCCCTCCCAGCCCAAACCACCCTGGGATTCTGTGATTTCTGAGGATTTGGAGGTATCCAGTCAATGTGCTGCTGGAGCCCAGGACCCAGCCAGCCACGTCTGTGAGGGGAACCTGTCCGAGGGCTCAGCACATTCCGTGAAGGGAATTCCTGCCACTCTCTGAGCTGAGTTCTACCAGCAAAACTCTGCTGCTCAGTTCAGCAAAACCCCTCTGACCCAGCCTGGGCTGAGGCAGACAGGGCAGGTCTAAGGCCACCCTCAGAAAGTCCCCATTTAAGTGACAGGCACAGCAGTTTGGGATTACTGCGCAGGGGCAGGAATTGGCTGCGCTCGCTGTCCCCTCTCAGTGCGTCACAAACGCCTTCCCAAACCTGCTGCTGAGCCCCAGAGCTCATCTCAGCCCCTTGTGCCAGCAGAAAACAAACAGAAAATCCCACTGCTCGTCAGAGAAGGGCTTCAGAGACAGAGGGACAAAGCCCCAGCTGAGCCTGGCCTGATCCGTACCGTCAGAGTCCCAGCACTCCCTGGGCAAACGCCTCCCACTCTGCCCCGTTCGTATTTTTAAAAATACATTATTGCAACCACTTCATCTGGTTTTCGAAAAAAAATGAAAAAAAATTGTAGTAATTTCCTTAATCTGAGGAACAATTTGCACACAGGTGGCAGATGACTCCTCAGTGAAAATAAAAAGCCTCCCATGTGTCACTTAAGCAGTGCCCTGACAACTCAGGGTCTTCAAAACCATTAATATCATTACGGTGTGACTGTCTATGAGCAGGACTACAAAAGGGTCAAGAAAAGTAAGTTTTGACCTACATTTCACTGTTTGGTCATTCAGTGCAACCTGGAGAAGTCTGGTAGTAGCTTGGGAGTTCCTCTCTCCAATGGAAAAGATCACTGCATTTCATCAGAAACTTTAAAAAAAATTCAATGTACACAATTCACTGGCAAGAACTGTCAGAGCTTTAAAAAACACCTAGGAAAAGTATCATTAGAACGTGCAGTACATTTATTCTGCATATTACAACTGCAGTTCCAAATCAGTGATTCCAAAGCCTTTCATTAGATCATAAAAAACTTCAGGCCAGCTTATAATGAAATCTCTAATCAAATATGAATGAATCATCTGATATGACACAATTCCTTGAATGAGAAACAGATGGAAAAGTAGTGATGATTAAGTGGTTTAGATCACAAGATATCAGTTAAGCCAAAGGAGGAGATACTTAATCACAGAATCATGGAATGGTCTGGGTTTGAAGGGACCTTAAAGCTCATCCCATTCCAACCCCTGTCATGGGCAGGGACACCTTCCACTATCCAAGGCCTGTCCAACCTGGCCCTGGGCACTTCCAGGGATGGGGAATCCACAGCTTCTCTGGGCAACAAGGAAAGGTCTCTTTCATGAGCCATCAGCAATTCCCCAGGGAAGCATCTGGAGATTGCTGCTGTATTTCAGGCATCGCTGCACAAAGCATTCACCCGATATTCCCTCCACTGCCCAAAGACAAAGCAGAGCCAAATATAGCCCTGAAAATCAATATACGCTGGGGAAGAGCCTCCAGGATCTTGATAAACGCGTGTCGTGCCAGAAGAGGAATTCCTAAAATCCTGGGAACGCAGGTGGCTGCTCTTTCCCCCTCAGCAGTAAACTACCCCCAGTTAATTCTGGCAGAAAGCACCCTGGGGAGCTCTGCAGTGCAGGGCACAGCCATGAGACGGGCAGGCAGACAAAGGAGACACCACTCCTGGAAATAACAAACAGCCCATCCTCATCCTCCAGCCAGTGCTGGCATCCATCTGCCAGGAGAAGCTGATGGAAAAGAGGAATGGAGCACAGGGCATGTGGGACCACTACAGCCCCAGGACAAGAGTCACCTCGAAAAGGGGAAGGGACTAAAAATGAAATAAAATCAAAACAACGAAGATTTCACCCCGACTGCCTCTTTGAGCTTGCAAATCCAGGTAGAACACCCAGGGTGGAAACACACAGGGCAGACAAGACACGGCACAGTCGCCTCCAAGATCCCGTCTGAGACACGCGGAAACTCTTCCCCAAGAAACGCCTCCATCCATGATCAATTTCCATGCAACATTTGTCACTCTTCATTCACCTCACAGTGCTGTTATTTTTAGCAAAGCCAGAGGCAATGGGAACAAATTCCTGAATAACCATTCAAGGGAGCCTTTCCACGCCTGCTCGTATCCTGCCATCTCCTCCTTCCCTAAGAAGTCACTAAGTTTTAGCATTCAAAGGCTCTTCCCTTCATCACCTGCTTTTAGATAAATCAAAAGCATAAAACAGCCTTTCCTGTGGTAGGGAATCGGTGAGAATTCTTATTTTTGAAAATTACACTTGGTGAAGAGTCAGGACTGAGAGAACCCAGTGAATTCCGGAGCTGATCAGTGTGAATTAATGAACTAAGCAAGGTGAGGGAAGAAGAAAGAAAAACAGCAAGTTGGGGCTTGCAGCAGAGCAAACTTTCCTGCCTTTCATCCAGGAAACCAGCGCTGCATTCACGAGCTTCACATTTGAGTGCTGCTTTCAGCTGTTAAAAGAGAGATAATCATTAATAATTCATCCCAGCTGCTCCAACTGATAACCATTTCCTCGTGGGTAAGGAAGGAGACAGATAAATCATGACAGATAAATACGTTTTCTGAGACAGAAGACAACAAAACCAGAGCTGAGGAGCTGTGGGCTCCTGCTCTTCCCAGCCCACTGGGATCGGGATATTCACATTCTGGGCTCCAGCATAAGATCAGGTCAGGACTGCCCATCCCTGGAAGTGTCCAAGGCCAGGCTGGACGGGGCTTGGAGCACCCTGGGATAGTGGAAGGTGTCCCTGCCCATGGGACAATATGGGCTCTAAGGTCCTTCCCAACCCAAATCAGCCTGTGATTCTCTGATTTCCAGCTTGGCCAGAGGAGTGGTTTCATTCCATGTGGAACATGGATGCTGAAGTTGAGGGAGAGGTGGCCAAAAATCTCATCCCTCTTCCATACAGCCCTGCACATGCACAAAGTGCTGAGGCAGAGTTAGAGGGTCATTAAATTATCCTGTGACCAACAAAACACGAGTTTGGGGACGGTATTAGTCCAGAAAAGAGGTTCTGAAGCTTGAACTTCCCTGCTCCTCTGCAGGGAGCTGCCCAGGGCCTCTGGATGTGGCAGTTCCCTCCCATCTCCTGCATGAATAACCCCAAATTCACTGACTGCAAAGGGCATTTAACAGAAGCACAGCAGCTCAGCGAATCCCCTGTGGAAATGTGGGAGCTGGCTGAAGGGCTGTGCAGGGCTTTCCTTGCTGAGGAACGGCTCAGAAGCTGGGCACACTTCAGGAGAGCCTCTAGCAGGTGAAACACTCCTTCTGTTGTCATTGCAGGGGCTACGGTTTGTCCATTTGGCTTAGGGCTGGAAATGAAAGACAGATATTAATAAATCATAACTATTGCAAGAAATATGAGCTGATTTTAACTCTCAAGGCTTTAAGCTGCACTAACCTGCAGTTTCTCTGCTTCCATGGAATCATGGAATGGTTTGGGTGGGAAGGGACCTTAAAGCTCATCTTGTTCCATGGGCAGGGACACCTTCTACCATCCCAGGCTGCTCCAAGCCTGGCCTCGGACACTTCCAGGGATCCAGGGGCAGCCACAGCTTCTCTGGGAATCTTACCTTACACCAGAGCATCTAAGTGGTGGCAAAATTACCACACCAAGGCTGACAAAAGGAGCTGCAGCTTTTCAATAACCTAACGAGAGGACAGGGTTGAAGCTGCTTAGTGTACGGGTGTGACATTGAAATGATTTTTCCTGGAACTCACTTTTGATGATAACTTGGGGGCTTTGGATGGGTTTCTCCCCCGTCCTGGGCTCCATGTGTACATCCATATTACATACCAGGGTATTCTGAACACTAAAGGAAAGCCTTTCTGAGGGGGTGCTACTTCTGGGGCACGACAAATCCTCACGTTGCTCCCGAGCTGACACGTCCCAGCGTGAACCAGGACAGGATCCTGCTGGCAGCCCAAGTCCCTGCTGCCTGGGCAGCCCCCGACCTGCTGCAGAGCTGCTGGGTGCCTTTCTGGAGGAGCTGCTGAAGGAGGGTTTGAAGGCGGGGAGCACCCGCAGACACAGAGCCGTGAGGGCATCCCCTTCCTCTGAGAGGGGGAATTAGCAACAGCCCGGAACCGGGCACTGCCAGACCAGCTGGAACATCCCTCCTTCCCCTCACAGACAGGGATTAATCTCTGCTGCTAAACCAGGGGACAATGTTAGTCCAGAGGCTCGTACCAACCATTTATTCCCACATACATCAACGTTATTTTTGCGAATGACTGTGGAAGTGAGAGTGGATAATTAGATCTAGCGAGGAGAAAAAGCAGCAGGGAGCTGAAATCTCCCACTTAATGCTCTGCGTTGGAAGGGAGCTCATCCCTTTCCACAGGCAGGGACACCTTCCACTGTCCCAGGCTGCTCCAAGCCCTGTCCATCCTGGCCTGGGACACTGCCAGGGATCCAGGGACAGCCTCAGCTGCTCTGGAAAATCTGTACCAGGGCCTCACCAGCCTCTGATTAAAAAAAAGAATGAAGGGAAGCACCATTGCTCAATAAAGTTAATTTATTCCTTTTCCTCCCCCGGGCCAAAGACGCAGCGATCCGATCCTCAGGAGCCCGAGGCACAGAGGCAGCGCTATCAGACAGATGATGATTGTACTCCTGAGCAGGATGTGGGCTGTGGGGGCTTTGTCTTGTTGTACTTCTTCGAGCACCTCAGAAATTCAGAAGCACCAATTACGGCTGATGCGCCTTTGAAAAGGGAAAATGTTTCCCTTCCTCCAATTAATCCTTAATTTATACAGAAAAGAAGATAGAAATAATTTTCCCTGCCGATGACTGAACTCGGTTCTACTCAACCAAATTCACTCCTAAAAACCATTTTGTAAAATTGCTGTAAATATTTCTTGGTTTGTAGCTGAAATGCTCTGCGGGATGGAGGATTTTTAGAACTTTCCCACCATTTCACATCAGAGAAAAACAACTAACAAGGGTCAAACCTCTCCTTCACTTGGTTCGTGGTGAAGAAAAAAACATTTTGGTTTCCTACAAGCACACCGCAGTGATTTTATCTGAAATAGAAATGCAGCATAAAAGCTCATCGACCACTCAAGTTTATTCAACCTGACCCTGACCAGGGCAGGAGAACGTCTTAAACAAAATATCCCAGGACACAATCAAGCCTTTTTTTTTTTTCTTAAGCTGTTTTCTAACACCATTATTTCAGTCATGCCTGAGACTTGGAACACCACCCCACAATCCCACACACAACTCGTTTTTCCAGAGCAATGCTTGGTGTTACTTCTCCTTTCTTCCCTCAGAAAGATCTGCAGCAAACTCCTAAAGACAAGAATGATAAAAACCAGATATGGCAATCCCAGAGTGGGTTGGGTTGGAAGGGACCTCAAAGCTCATCCCATTGCACCCCTGCCATGGGCAGGGACACCTTCCACTGTCCCAGGCTGCTCCAAGCCCCAGTGTCCAGCCTGGCCTTGGACACTGCCAGGGATCCAGGGGCAGCCACAGCTGCTCTGGGCACCCTGTGCCAGGGCCTGCCCACCCTCACAGGGAACAATTCCTTCCCAATATCCCATCCAGCCCTGCCCTCTGGCAGTGGGAAGCCATTCCCTGTGTCCTGTCCCTCCATCCCTTGTCCCCAGTCCCTCTCCAGCTCTCCTGGAGCCCCTTTAGGCCCTGCAAGGGGCTCTGAGCTCTCCTTGGAGCCTTCTGTTCTCTTCCCCAGCTCTCCCAGGCTGGCTCCAGAGCAGAGAGGCTCCAGCCTTGTGATAGGGAAATTATGTCAGGAGCAGGTAGACAGGGATGCTGGAAGGGCCTCTGAGCTCTCCCTGGATTGTTCTCTTCTCCAGGTGAGCACCCCCAGCTCTCCCAGCCTGAGTTCCATTCCCACAGCTCAAATACTGGGAGAACCATCTGCCAAAGAGATGGGGCTGCCCATCTCTCATCCCACCCACTTCACACCAGCACAGCTCCCCGGGGATCCCTGCCTCACTGCTCTTCCAAGGGCACAGAGGTGAGCTATTAAAAATACCCAAAATGGAGTCCAAACAGCAAGAACTCCCCAAATCCTGGATGGCTCCATTAAACAGCCTCATTTCACCTGGGGAAAACCAGCCAGAACAGACTCTACCATCGGGTTCCCCAAGCTCTCAACCAGCACCAGCCTCTGGCCTGAAGTACCTCAGAAAGAAACATTCAATTTAGTCAGCAAACAAAATCAATCCCAAAGCAAGGGGACGGAAGATCCCATCCCTTTCCCAGCCCTGGCCGATGACCCTCAGAGCCGCAGAACCCACGCCGGCTCACGAGCGAGGTGAGGGCAGCAAAACCTGTGAGCTGACCTGTGCTACCAGAGGGATTTTAAACCGAGAACCCCTGCGAGGGCCAGGAGAACAGAACCTCCCTTACCTGACAGACACGTTTGGGAGCACACGGAGGGGACGGGGATTTCTCAGAACCCGAAGCCAAACGCCCGTGCCTGGTGAACGACCATCTCTCCCTCTTCTCCCCCGACGCTACAACTCTACCTCCTTGAAAGTTTCCTTCCCCAGACACGCATTTGAGTCCACAAAAATCTAGGTTAGGTCACAGCCCACTTTTCTTCTCCCCCTCCCAAGGTAGCGAAGTTGTTTTGAATAAACTTCGTTTACATCTTTCCAACTGGCACTACCAGAAGTGCTCAGATCTTCTGCAAGATCTCATCCTTAAGAGAAAAGGGCCTGAGGGCATTTTGGGAGGCAACAGAGAAGGGAAAGTTGGGGGTTTGGAAGATCTGAGCTGCTCCCTGCAGAACAGATAAAGTTTCCTATATCCTATCACCCCTGGTACAAATATCTGCTTGTACCTGGAAGACAGAAGGGGGAAACACAACAGCCAGCAGCAGATTGTTTCCCACAGAATTCCATGTGCTGGGAGCAGAACTTTGGCTTCCATCACTTGCAGAGCTGCAGCCGTGAGCCTTTAAGAGCTCCCCCAGCTCGGTGAGGAGCAGCCAGGACGAGGAGCAGGAGGACAAGCCCCAGGAGGTGCCGTGGCAGGATCATTAGGAGAGGGAGAACAGCAAACAGCCCAGAGCCCGGCGTGACACACTTTGATCAGCCCGGCCTTGGCTCCCTGCTCCTTCTCCCCAACGAGAGCAGCAGCTCCAAAACCTCCTCGGCTCCCCAGTGCTCCTTCTGGGCTGGGGCAGGACTCGTTCAGATGCTGCTTTGTGCTCCTGTCCTCTCCTGTCCAAGGCAAACCAAGCATCCCCCACCAGGCTGGGCTCCCCTCAGCGCCCTGCAAGACTCCCAGGGCTGCTGTGCTCCATCCCCAAATCCCACTCTCCCAGCCTGGGAAAGCAGAGGTGTGCAAGTCCTAACAGACTTCGTTCCAGCACTCTGCATTTGCATGCTGCTCTCCCACTCGCAAGGCAGAGCTGCAGAGCATTTTCCTGCACCCCCAGCACACGAACGAGGTTTAATAGGAAGCTTTTTCCTTACCAGAGCTGGGCATGTGGTTCACTCGAGGTGGATTCAACAGCTCCACTGGCTGGTCTCTGCCAGAAAGCCCATCTGGAAAGAGGTGGGGAGGGAAAAAAATATATAAAATCACATCAACACTTTGGGTAGCTGAGCTATTTTTAGCCACTCCAAGCAGAAAAAATAATCAGTAACCGATTATCGATGCAGAGCAGAAACACAAGCAGCACAAATCAATGGAAACGAGAACAACCCCAGGACAGCTAAAGCAGAAAATAAAGGAGGCTCTATCCCGAACTACCCTCACGTTTTCCTGGTCTTTGAGCCCAAAACTACTGCTGATCCCAGCCTGAGGAAATAGGGGTGTCAGCTCACAAACCTTACCAGAGAACAGCTAAACTGCCACTCCTTCCTCGCTGGGAGAACTGAGTCAAGACAGAGACGCAGCCCCACGGAGCAAAGTTGAGGAATGGCTGGAATATGCCAGGGAGATGTTAAGGAAAACTGACAAATCACTGCAGGAGATTAAAATGCAGAGACATGCATAACGAGCCCCATTTTGCATAAGTTTGGATCTCAGAAAGGCATTAAAAACATACTTTGTAAATGAGATGCACAAATCCATCTTGCTGAAGCAGTTCCCTATTTAAAATATTTCCAAGATCATATCTTGCATCCAGGTAGAGTTAAACAGAACAACCAGTGTCGGAGACTGCCACACCTGAGTTTCTAGTCACCCATTCCCCTCCCAGGAAAGCTGAAGCAAAAAATGCTAAATTATGTTTTCAGTGCAATTACGAGCACTGGGATACAGAAAATTTATCTCAAACCCATTTGTTCCACCTCTGCCAGTCTGTCTCACTTTTCCCCTCCAACCCCTTTCTGTGCTGCAGCTCTGATAGGATCAAGCCAAACCCTGTCTGGAGACATCAAAGAAGCCACCCCATCTCTCTCAGGCAAAGGACAGTGGTAGAAAAACGTTAAGATTTGTTTTCTTCTCCCTGTTTTCTCCATTTTTCTGGAGAGAAAGCACAGCTGGGGATTTCTCCATGTCTTGCCTGGGTTCACCTCCACTGACCACGGATTGAAGGGGAAGAGCAAAACACCACTATTTCAAATGTAATTGAGCCATCAGAGCCAGTGGAGAGCACAGCCCAGGAAAATTCCCAGTTTTCCTGGGGAGCAGAGTATTCAGAGCATTTTCAGCTTCTCTGCTGGGCAGTTTCAGATGAAGATGAGCCTTCAGAGGAGAAGAACCCACGGACAAAACAGAGCCCTGCAGCAGCGCCCAGGTCAATTTCAGGGATTTTTAACACTTGTTTAATTCTAAGAAATAAAGAATTTTTTCCACTGATTAAAAAAACCCATTTTTTTCTACTCATTTAAAAAAACCCCAAACCCACAAACCAACGCTTTGCCACCTTTGTTTCAAAATGAGGATTAGATTAATCACAGCAGAACATTTAGGAACATCTTTTAAAGCACTGACACCTGAAACACTCGAAGCAAAACCGAGCGGTGCGAGACCGAGGTTCTGTCTTTGCTGTCCAAATAGAGCTCTGTAAAATAAAATATTAAGTATAAAATAAAAACTAAAGCTCTGAATCTCTGGAGCCCTCCCTCAGCACAAGGACGTGGAGCTGCTGGAGCAGTGCAGAGAGGTCAAGCCAGACTCTTCTTACAAGCCACAAACCCTGGTTTGAATACTGAGACAACCCAGACAAGCTAGAAAATATTCCCCAGCTCTCTGCTGGCCAAATGGGTCCTAAGCTACCGAAAAGAACTGGCCAGAAAACATTCTCCCAAATTGGTTCTGCGTGAATCAGGCTGATGATTTCCCCAAAACTCTGCAACGAAGTGCTCTGTCCACTGAGCCTGCAGGGAAGCAGACACCAGCCTGTCTGATTCATGGCTCGAGTCAGGGAACGTTTAGCGGAGCTTAATTTCCAGATGGGTATTTCTACTCATTAATTAACAAGATGAAGCCATAATTCATTGATGGAAACTCGAACACGTTGTTTTTATCTTAATCTGTTCCAAAGAGTTGTTTAAGTTATTCAGAAAATATAGCCAGGACAGGTTTGGAAGGAGCTGAGTCTGCAGGATTTAAAGACGTTGAAAACAGCAAAACAAAGGCAAAATGTTTACAAGTTCACTCCAGAACAAACCAGAAACATGACAGATAAAAACCCTCAGAAAAGATGAAGCAGCAAAACGAACAATTTCACAGAATCAGAGAATTGTCAAGGTTGGAAAAGACCTCTGAGATCATCAAGTCCATCCAGGGCAAAACCAAACCAGATGAGGACAGGGAAATACAACTTCACCGCTTAAAAAAGACGAGAAATGAAGAGAAATACAAGGCTGAAACATTCAGTGAGGTCTTAAAGAAAACTGCAAGCAACCTGACTATAATTAACTCTGATGAGCTTAAAAATGCAGGGCAGAACTGGGAACGAAGAGGTTATTTAAATAGTTTTCCATGCATTCAGATCTCTCGAGCCGATGCAAATCACCCTGGCCTACCTGAATTCCTGGAGGGAAGCGATGAACAACTAAAAATTACCTTTAAAGGACACCCGGAGTAGAGGAAAAATTCTACAGAGGTGCAGAAGTAAAACTGTAGGGGAGACAGGGAGAAAGGCAGGAGCAAGAGGTAGAGAAAAATCAGGATTACTGACTCGGATTCGTCCCTCTGGAGCTTGAAATGCAGAATTCAAGCTGAAAAACAGATGGATGGGAGATGCAGTGACAAAAGAGTAAAACCTTCCCACGGTGATGGCGATACAAAAAAGTACAACTACAAACGGGAAACAGCGGGCCAAGCAAGGCCAGGAGAAGGAAACGCCAGAGGATTTCCCCAAAGCAAGCACTCCCCACTCAGTGATGATGCAGAGGATCAAAGTTCCCTCCTGGATGAATGAACAGGGGCACGTGCAAGGTCATCCCTCGGGGATGCGGCAGCCTCGGCGGCCACGGCTTCAGGTTCAACACCCGAAGATGAACTGTGGGCAACCAAGAGAGAAACCTCAGACAGAAGATTTTAAAAATGAGACAGAGGGGCTGCAGAACTCAGCTTTGCCAGCATCAGCCTGGTTCTCCATCGAGGGAAGACAACAGAGTGGTCCACAGGCGTTTTCAGGATGAGCAGTTTTCTGCTAACGCTGCGAGCTTGAGACCACTCGACCACCTTCTGTCTCCTTTGCTCATACATCTTCCGGACAGCACCTCACTGCACAACAGCAATGAGGGGCTTCTGAGCAGGCAGGGAATTCACTCACAGGGTGGGCAGGCCCTGGCACAGGGTGCCCAGAGAAGCTGTGGCTGCTCCTGGATCCCTGGAAGTGTCCAAGGCCAGGTTGGACAGGGCTTGGAGCAGCCAGGGACAGTGGAAGGTGTTCCTGCCATGGCAGGGAGTAGAAGCAGATGAGCTTTGAAGCCCCAAATTATGCTCCTTGCCCCTAAGCAAGGCTGCCCAGTGCTCCACAAGCCAGCACAAGCCTCAGCCCTTGTCCCCAGGCTGTTTACAGAGAGGCCCAGGCCGTGCCACACGAGAGCCCTGGCAGTGCCCAGCGGTTCTGTGCCGTCTCCATTACACGTGTCAGCCCGCAACCATTCCATGGATCCCCTCCAGGTGCAGGAACGAGGGGTGTTTTTCCCCCTGCTGTGAGTACCCACGTAGCACAGCCACGCTATAAAAAGCACCTTGCACTCTGTCCCCGAGCCGAGCCGAGCCGAGCCGGGCTGGGGGCACAGCGCGCACACAGGGCTTCTCTGCGCTCCTTCCCGGCAGGATCCTGGGGAGGGCCCGTGGGGGGCTCTGCTCGAACGTTTGGCTGGATTTAAAAACCAGATCATGCACTACCCTCGGAGCCTTGGGATGCCAGGCAGCTAAAACAGGCTGGCTGAGGAATTAAAAAGTCTCCACCCCTCACCGTTAAGCACAGGCCGCTGGAACACCCTGACTTGCACACCAAGCGTGCGTGACAAGTTACAATATTAGCGATGAGAACACTAATTACCACGGGCGCGTTATTTATTTGTCTGCTCGCTCGAAATTTACAGAGGGGGGGAGAAAAAAAGGAAAAAAAAAATCCTTCAACATTTACAAGAAAGCAATTAGGGCAGCAAATGGATTATTTCTCTTTAAACCTATGAGAAAATGCTCAGTGCATATTTCCTCTCTAATTTGTCTGCACTCAAGGAGCTATTTTTGGAAGTCTCCCTAGACTGTATTGTAGCACCACATGTACTGTAATGGCATTTTAATTAGCCCAGAGAGCTGGAAGATGCACTCTGCATCCGAAAGAGAAGCAGCCTAACAAAATGAGAGCATCCTTCCCTTCCCTTCTCGGAGATTTACAGCAGCTATCAAGCCCAAATACCAATTATGGCTTCGGCTGGAACCGACTGCGACTGCTATAAAAACCCAGCGCGCCGCCCCGGCCCGCGGAACCCCGCGCAAACAAAGCCGGGATTTAAGCACTATTTACTCATCCCTTAAAGGTGGATGGTAAAAATAAAAACGCTGCAGCCACGCACGGGCAGGACGGGGGACAGGAGGAGGGGAGACAAGTGAAAAAGAGATGGAGCTGTTGGAGTTATCAAAACGCCCGTTCAGAGGAGAGTTAACCCAATCCTGTTGGTATGGGGGAATTTTTTAATTATCAGGGTTACTACAACTACAGCTAATATGGATGTGAGCCGCCTCGCCTTGCCAGGGAGTGACATCCTGCATCACCATCACCAGGATGGTCTGGTATACATATATATTTAATTTGCCTTCATTCTGACTCCTTGCTGTGGATGCAGTAGAAAGTAGGTCAGGCTGGTGGCCTCCTCAGCTCTGGAGGAGGCTGGCACACCTGGAATAGCAAATCTCCTCATGCCCATGACAATCCTGACTGCTCCAGAGACATTCCAGAGTCCAGCTATCCAGATGTCAGTTCCACTGAAGCCAGGAGCCCACCCCAGCACTCAGCACCTCGCTAGAGAGAACCAGGATGGGGCTCAAGCTTTCTTTTGCATCAGAATCCACACAAACACCTCACAAGAACCTGAAGGTACTCGGGTATAACACCTACAAGAGCTTGGCACTGCTCTCCTACCCTGGACCTTGCAAAGACAAATCCTGCAGGTCACAGTTTGGTTAACATCAAGGTAAAAGCATAAAAGGAAACATAAAAAAGTTCAAGGCCGGGTTGGACAGAGCTCTGAGCAACCTGATCCAGTGAGAGGCACCCCTGGCCACGGCAGGGGCTTGGAACTGGATGGTCTTTAAGGTCCCTTCCAACCCAAACCCAAATCCTGGGATTCTAATGCTCGGCAGCTGCTAACACAAAAAGCAACATTTAATTTATTCCTAGGAAGTTATCCTAGAAGCCAAAACACCTAGGAAGCGTTCAAACAGGAAGCTGTGGTCCTCAAGGTGTTGACAGGCTGATACCCAAATGACAAGACACCACTTTTCCCTGGAAGCATTGTGTTCCCCTTCCTATGCCGTTATTTTCCTTAATTCCCTGCAGTGGGAGGATGAAGCAACTCCCACCAAACATGACAATCTTCAGCCTCCTCAGCAGACTCCAATGACTTCATCCTCACACAGCTGAGGAGATGTGTCACTTTGGGAATCCACGGGAATGAAATGATCCTTTACGTGTAAATGCGAGCGAGCAGAGGTTGGGAGGAACCCATCCACTCCACCAGAGAGGTGAACGCTCACTGGCACAATCACAGCCAGAAGGAGGAGCTGCCCATTCCAGGAGATTTGATTCCCTTCCCCTGTGGGCAAGGAAAGCCAGAACCCCCCACAGCCAGCCTTCCCACTGCCCCCCAACAAAGCACGCAGGGGGGGAAGAATAAAACACGTTAAAGGAAGAGAATTTTCACTACATTTTTGATGTCTATTTTTCCTTCCAAGTGAAGAAAAACTCACATATTTAATGCTGGTTTTCATTCCATTTTTCTGTAACTGGTTTCAAAATCAGCCCATTTGGTCCACAGGAAATAACTACGGAAAGCCAGCTAAAATTAGGGCTAAGCTCAAGCACACACCTGAAGCAACAACACCCTGATCACCCGTGGCACCCTGGACACGGAGGATGGCTCAGGAAAGGAATCCCAAGGAATCCACCTGCTCCCACGCACCACCTCACACCCACCTGGCAGACACAGCCTCCCACAAAGGTGTACGGGCCCGTGGAGCAGCGGGGTCCGGACCATTCCCAAAGGAGCTCTGACCCTGCGGCAGGAGCCGGAGTCCCGTCCCTGGGCGCTCTGCTGCCGGGCAGTCCCAGCCCGTTTGGCCTCTCCAGTGTCAGGAAAGGCTGAGCTCTGATTTCCCCCGGCAGGCACCGCCCACGGAGTGACATTCCCAGGCAGGGAGCCCTGTCCCAGACCCGGCTCTATTTCTGTGTCCTGCAGTCTCTCTCCTGTGGCCAACGCCAGAAGGCCTCTGCTGGTGGCCATCCCACACCTCCTGCTGCCCAGAGCCAAGCAAACCCCAACACACAGCTCAGGGCTTCCACTGCCACCATTCCCAGTGTCCCCAGGACGCTGGGAGATTCAGGGTGGGATGTGCAGGATCCACCACGTCCTGATGTTACATCAGTCCCCGGTGAGATGCTGCCTACAGGATCAGCCTGGCACTCTGCACAGCACATCCTCGTTATCCCAGCCTTATCCCATAGAGAGCCAGCCAAGATCAACACCAGGCAGCAGGAAAAGCATCCCTGTCTACCTGCTCCTGACATAATTTCCCTATCACAAGGCTGGAGCCTCTCTGCTCTGGAGCCAGCCTGGGAGAGCTGGGGAAGAGAAGAGAACAGAAGGCTCCAAGGAGAGCTCAGAGCCCCTTGCAGGGCCTAAAGGGGCTCCAGGAGAGCTGGAGAGGGACTGGGAACAAGGCATGGAGGGCCAGGACACAGGGAATGGCTTCCCACTGCCAGAGGGCAGGGATGGATGAGATATTGGGAAGGAATTGTTCCCTGGGAGGGTGGGCAGGCCCTGGCACAGGGTGCCCAGAGAAGCTGTGGCTGCCCCTGGATCCCTGGCAGTGTCCAAGGCCAGGTGGGACATTGGGGCTTGGAGCAGCCTGGGACAGTGGAAGGTGTCCCTGCCCGTGGCAGGGGGTGCAATGGGATGAGCTTTGAGGTCCCTTCCCACCCAACCCACTCTGGGATTCTGTGATTCCATAATACCTGCCGTTACCCGCCAGCTTTAGGCTGTCTGTATACATCATCTTCGTGTCAATTATGTACAGATTTCTAAAATTTGGACTTCAGATATTTTTAAATCCCAGATAAAAAAAAAACAGGCTCCCATTTCAAAGCATCTAAAAGTAGATTCCACTTTCACAGACTCGGTGGAACAGCAATTTCCCCACTTGCGACGAAGGAGCCGAGACTCCGCTGCTCATGACTATAAATATATTCATAGATATTTTCCCTGGCACAAAGCACTTCAATTTTAAAGGCAAGAGATTCATCAACTCTTCTGGAGAGCTTCATCCTTTTGCTGCTTTGATTCTGTCAGTGAGCACACGCTCCTGGCAGGAGTGGAGGAGGGCACAATCTGCCACCATCTGCAGGGTGCAATCTATCTGAAAAGGTGACTGTCCTCAAGAAATTAGCATAGTCCAAGCATTTAACTTCGCTCTGGAATATTATGTTCAACCAACAGGCTCTTTCCAGAGCCATTCTGCAAAATGTTCCTGCTCCCTGCGTGGTGCTGGGTTTGGGGTTTTTTTTAAGTTTTAATGCAGCCTTTTAACAGAAGTGGATAAAATTTTCCATCCTTCTTGGGAGGCGAAACGGGGTAAAGGCAGGATTCCACCACCCTCCCAGTTAAACGTTTCTCCGGGAGACCAGCGTTATCAAAGCGAGGTGTTTAATCTGCTGAGACAGGTCCCGTGAACTTGAGCACAGTAAAGAAAGCCAACTCCCCAGGACTGCCTGCGCGTCGAGCGGGAGAGGTGCTGCTGGCAGCCGGCCATTCCCCAGCCACCCGCCGTTCACGGCACACAAGTCCCCGCTGCAGAGCCACGGACCTGCAGACAGGGCGCCCCTTTGATCCAAACTAATATTCCAGCAGGTTCTTCAAAGCTGATTGCTGATTCGAGAATGAAGCAAGGGAAGAGGGGAGGGGGGGGAAAAAAGAAGCACCTTGAAATTATCTGCGATTGTCAGCGGTGGGAGAGAGGCAAAGCACATCTTCGAGGCAGCAGAGAAGGGTCAATAACCTGCTTAATTTTCCCTTCTCTCCGGATGAATAAACTGCCAGGAAGAAATCCAGCTGAAAGATAGCCTGGCTCTTCCACAGCTTCAAACGAGGCTCCAGCTCCTGCCCACGCGCTCTCAGGACGCGATGTTCGAGCTAATGAGATGCCACGGGAAGAAGAGGCTTCCTTCCTTCCTTCCTTCCAGGAGGGAACAAACTGTCTGTGGTGGGAAGTAAAGAGCGTGGATTGCCTTCCAGCCCCGTGGCCGGCTAGCACACGTGCTAAATGAGACTGATCCACACAGGTGATGAATCTGGGCAGCGTCAGGTTGGATATGTGGTTGGGTATTAGGAGAAGATTCTTCCCCCAGAGGGTGCTGGGCACTGCCCAGGCTCCCCAGGGAATGGGCACGGCCCCGAGGCTGCCACAGCTCCAGGAGAGTTTGGACAGTGCTGCCAGGGATGCACAGGGTGGGATTGGTGGGGTGCCTGTGCAGGGCCAGCAGCAGGACTTTGTGATCCTTGTGGTTCCCTTCCAGCTCTGGAGATTCCATGATTCTATGAACTATTTCCAATGCAGGCTGCATACAAAGGTTCTGATCCTTTCCAGTGCAGGAAAGGGAAGCAAGGAGTCTTACTCAGCAGCCCCTTACACTCACGCTAACCCAGGAAAAATTCCTGGATGCAGCAGAGGGCAGGGAGAACAGAGGCAAAGGAAACTGAGGCTTGGAGCCCTCCCTGGGCACTGCTGGCAATGGGAACCACCCAGGATTTCACAAGTAAGCAGATGCCTGCTGGCCTTAGGAGCTCCCTAAGCACATGGCAGAAAGAGCAGAGGGAAAAAAAAGGGGGAATTTTTCATCAAGGAAAATAAATACAGAGACCTGGAAACAGGAGGGTCAGCAAACAGATCAGGCCTTGGGTTTGATGGAGCTGTGGGTCAGGCTCCAAAGGCTTCCAGCCCCAACCCTTCCCAGTGCCCCATCATCCTTTCTGCTACACTCCCCATCTCTCAGGGTGGAAAACTCATCCTCACATGCAATACCACATCCAAGCCTGTAACAGCAGAAAATCTGTGGCTCACCAGGGAAAAATCCTTTTGGTCTAGCATTTTAAGGACCACAGGCCAGCTGACCGTGCTTACAAGCAGCCTGAACTGCAAGTCACCCTACGCCTGCTGAAGGTGACAGCGACGCGTTTGAGTGCCACCCTCACCCTCAGACAGGGAGGAAGACAAGGTTTCTCCTTGCTTTGCCCAGATTTCAAGCAGGCACACATAAAAATTGAGTAAGTTTGTGTACAAAGCTTGGACCAAAAGTTACTGACACCCAGAAATCCAGAACCTGTGCCAACACGCTCATTCAGGGTGCTCAAAACAAAACTGGAGATAGCACTTGGTCAAAACCAAAACCATCAGTTCAACAGTCCTGGAAGCACACAAACAAACAGCAATTAAACCCATCACACAATTAAAACCAGTCATGTCCAGAGTGCCCATATTCCAAACTTCAACACTGGCTCTTCACCCTCAAAAGAAACAAACCCCCTCAAAAGTGCCAAGCACCAAAGGTTACTTTTATCTGAAGATAAGAACATGGAGTCATCCATCAAAAAGACTGTTTTGCTTTAAAATACTCACACTGAGTATTTCTGTGGGAATTACTGCCCTTAAATTAGAGCCATGAAGAAGTTGGACACTTTCTACAGAGAGCTCTGGATGGAGACCACCAAATCTCAACCCAAAGGACAGCTCCCAGCACCTACCCTCAGCACCTTCTCTGTTTCATCCTGATGATGGAAGGCAGCAGAAAGCTCCAAGAGAGGAAAATCTCACCAATGCCACCTGAGAGGCACAATCCCCAACTCCCTCACGCTCAAAAATCCCCTTTATTCCGGTTCTATGGCACACCAGGGGTTAACACAAGCTGAAATGCTCATGCAATGCATAATGGGTTTTCCTTACCACAATGGATCATTATTGCATGGCGATCTAATACAGTAATAGTAGATAATACCAGTAATGTGGATTTGCTTTAGTAAAAGCACTTGAAATTGCATTAAACACAGTAACAGGAGAACGGCACGTTTTGAAACGGATGTTTCTAATTCCTGGTGCGCAGAGGAGCCACTCCTGCTTCCAAGCCAAGGAGAAGGAAGCCTGTCTTACCACGAGGCCGATCCAAAATCATGGAATCGCAGAAAAGGCTGGAGAGGCCCTCCAAGATCACCGAGTCCCACCATCAGCTCAGCGCCACCGCTAAACCTCGTCCCCGAGTGCTGCATCCCACGTGCCTTTTGAACTCTTCAGGGATGGTGCCCTGGGTGTGATGCCTTCATTTCAGGGAAAACATTCTCCCCAGTATCCAACCTGAGCCTCCCCTGGCCCAGCCTGAGGCCGTTCCCTCTCCTCCTGTCCCTGTTCCCTGGGAGCAGAGCCCGACCCCCCCAGCTGCCCCCTCCTGTCAGGGAGTTGTGCAGAGCCACAAGGTCCCCCCTGAGCCTCCTTTTCTCCAGGCTGAGCCCCTTTCCCAGCTCCCTCAGCCGCTCCTGGGGCTCCAGCCCCTTCCCAGCTCCGTTCCCTGCCCTGGCCCCGCTCCAGCCCCTCAGGGTCCCTCTTTTTGTGAGGGACCAAAACTGAACCCACTGGATCCAAGGCTCAGCCCCAACGCTGGGCTTTGTGTATGTTGACAAAGAGGAGAAAAGAAATTAAAAAGCATTTTAATGAGAATTATTACCTGCTCCTTTAGGGCACAGAACCTTTATCCACAAGGTGCAGCCTTCACAGGGGGCTGAACAGCACCAAACACCTCATGGGCTGCACTTTGATAATGCCACGGCTGCCCGGATTGCTCCGGGTCTGTCTGGAGACAGCCTTCACAGGGAATCAGGAATCTCGGGAGCTGCAACACCTGAGGGACCTCGGAGTCCCTGAGGATCTCCCTGAGTGAACAATCAGCATGATGAAATACTTTTTGTGCCTTACAAAAGGAAACAAATGTTCTAAAAAGTACTGGGCAGAGGTCTCTGGATGGAATTGTGAATAGGTGCTTTGGGTTGGGAGGGACCTCAAAGCTCATCCCATCTCACCCCTGCCATGGGCAGGGACACCTCCCACTGTCCCAGGCTGCTCCAAGCCCCAATGTCCAGCCTGGCCTTGGACACTGCCAGGGATCCAGGGGCAGCCACAGCTTCTCTGGGCACCCTGTGCCAGGGCCTCCCCACCCTCCCAGGGAACAATTCCTTCCCAATATCCCATCTAAATCTACCCTCTTTTAGCTTAAAGCCGTTCCCTGTGTCCTGTCACTCTATCCCTTGTCCCAAGTCCCTTTCCAGCTCTCCTGGAGCCCCTTTAGGCCCTGGAAGGGGCTCTCAGGTCTCCCTGGACCCTTCCCTTCTCCAGGTGAGCACCCCCAGCTCTCCCAGGCTGGCTCCAGAGCAGAGGGGCTCCAGCCCTGGGAGCACCTGACAATCCCATACCCCAGCACGAGCAGGGAATCAAACCCCACAGGTAAACACAGCAAAGGCCGAGAGCTACAGGCAGCACCACCAGCCCACCTGTACCAACAGCAGCGCCAAGAAGGGCCACTGCTCTTGGTAAGTAAAAAATAAATGGGAAACGACAAAAAAAAAAGCCCTGATTTTTCATTTTAACTCATTTCTGTGTCTTTATGTTGGTTTTTGCTTCATCACTGCAAGTAGAAAAGCGTAAATTAAGACATTTGGGTTTACTACTTAAGTTACCCCTTAAGGCACCATTTACTCAGAAGTAGTCAGACAAAAAAGGGATGATTTCAGGTTTTGCTTTCTTGTTGTTTTTAAGGGGTTTTTCTTAACCTGGAGTTATTTCTCTCCCATTTTTTCACTTAAAGCCATGCCTCCCACAGCCTTCTGCGTGCCCCGACCAAAATCCAGCTGGCACCTCCCAGAAATCCATCAGAATTCCTTTAGAGCCTCTGCAGCCAAGAGGTCCCTGCTTATCATGAGAGGAGAAAAACATGGCAAACAAGGTGATCAGCAAATGGGGGAGCGGGCCTCACATAAATAAATCAGAATGTGCTGGGCCTGGAGAACAGGAGGCTCAGTTTCCCATTCCCGAGAACCAGTGCACACTGTGAGCCTGAACCTATTATCCTACCTGGATATTTACTGTAAGAAACCACAGTGGCTACAAATCCGCTAAACAGCAAATACCTCCATCAGTTTTGGCTGCATCCTCCAGTGTTTTACACCAACAGCTACTTCTGGGTTGCCTTCCCCCAGCCACTGATGGAGAATCCATCGCTGTCCATGGAATCACACACTGCAGTGCTGCCTTTTGCTGGCCCTGTTGACATTCCTGTCCAACCAGCAGCGCCAGTCAATGGCCTCCCCAAAAAAATCAATCCTGGCCCACATTTCAATCCCCCCCCAGCGCCCAGCCAGCAGGAATTGTTCATCCTTTGTGCACCACGAGCAAAGGAGCAGCTGAAAACACTTGACATCTGTCAGTCCAGATGAGATTCCCTCGGTGCTGGGTAGGGGTGCTCGCTCCTGGAACTGGAAATGCAGCAAGGCAGAGCTGATCCCGGCACCACTGCAGCTCTGCACAAGGACTCACCCAACCCAAAGCCTTTCGTAGAGCCAGAGACCATCCTGAAAGGAACCCACCAGGATCATCCAATCCAGCCCCTGTCCCTGCCCAGACACCCCACCAATCCCACCCTGTGCATCCCTGGCAGCGCTGTCCAAACGCTCCTGGAGCTGTGGCAGCCTCAGGGCCGTGCCCATTCCCTGGGGAGCCTGGGCAGTGCCCAGCACCCAGCACCCTCTGGGGGAAGAACCTTTCCCTGATCTCCAGCCTCACCCTGTGGTTTGATCCCTCTCTGCTGCATGTTAAGCCATCGAGTAATGCAAGTAAATCCTCGGTGCTTTCCCTCAAACTCCTCCTTGATACCCAAGGCATGTCCTTGGACAGGTTTTTTTGAACATATTGTTCTCGAGCCATGGTTTAAAACTCACTGTGGCCCTGCATCGCTGTCATCCTGTACTTCTGTCTCTGGCATACATGAGGTTTGACCTTTTCAGATTTACATTTACAGCGTTCACAATCCTTGTGAGCTTTGCTACGGACAGGAAAAAAAACGAATTGAGAGGAATTTCTGGAATGGTGACTGGACTGCTGATGTTTCCTAAGGCAAAACACACACTGCTTCTATTCCAGCTTCCTAATACCCTGGTAAACAAGAGAAAATTGAATGACAAAGGAACCCTAACTAGCTGGAATCGTCTGAAAGATGGAAAACAGACTTCCAGGGCTGCCCACACAAGCGAAGCAGCTTCGGCAGTCACTGTTCAAGGGTAGCACAAACAATGCTCCAAATGAAAAATGCGGCAGGAGAAAAAAAAATGCAGCCCAGCAGCTGGATTTCCAACTGAAGGAAGGAAAGCCAGGCACTTCCAAAAGTGTCCCACCACGCACCCAGCCTCACGCTTCTCCCTTTCCTTTGTGCTGCAGATGCCGTGCTTGTTTTCCTGGTGTCCCTAATTTATGTGGATCCCTTCCACCCAGCTGTCTCAGCACCACACAGAGCCTCAGTGTTCCCAGGCTGTGGGAACCCCAGCCTGGAGCAGAGCTTCCTCTCCCATCCAGCCCCCAGAGGGAGGCAGGCACGCTTTTCCTAACACATCCATCACTCACAACACACGCACAAACCCCAAAGCTCTGGATTTTAACAAGGCTTGGAGGACAGGACACAGGGAATGGCTTCCCTCTGCCAGAGAGCAGGGTTAGATGGGATTTTGGGAAGGAATTGTTCCCTGGGAGGGTGGGGAGGCCCTGGCACAGGGTGCCCAGAGAAGCTGTGGCTGCCCCTGGATCCCTGGAAGTGCCCAAGGCCAGGCTGGACGGGGCTTGGAGCACCCTGGGACGGTGGAAGGTGTCCCTGCCCATGGCAGGGGTGGAAGCAGATGAGCTGCAAGTCCCTTCCAACCCAAACCCTGCCATGATTCTGTGATTTGCCAGCACTCCCATCCTATGAGACCACACGAGAGCAGAAACAGGCTCTTGGATAAGGACGATCAGCTCTGGATAACCATGATCCTCCTCAGACACACAGATTCCTGGGCTTGGCTCGTGAAGGCGCCACAAACTTTGGCTTCCCCAGCCCTAAGTGCCCTTCAGTGCCACAAAACACTTGTGCCCAATTAACCCTTTTGATGTGTCTCCTTTTTTAACAGGGAAAATCAAGGGCACGGAGAGGGAAGGCTAAGCTCAAGGAATGGCAGCATTCCCCAAGCCACTCTTCCAGATCCCCTACCCCAGACCCGCCACCCTGCCAGTCACTGGTCTCCTACCAAATCATGGAATCATTACAGCTGGAAAAGACCTCTAAGACCAAGCCCAACCATTCCCCCAGCACTGCCAGCTCCACCACTAAACTGCATCCCCAAGTGCCATATCCACAGTCTCCAATAACCTCAAAACAAATTCACCTGCCATTTAAAATGAATGGGGGAGACCCAAAACATTTCATATTTAATCACCTGTCAGTATTTCCAGCACAAGACACCAATGTGCTTGTAGAACACCATTACAGGAGCATCTGCCTCTGCTTTTAGCCATTTTTTTCCTGGAATACTCCTGCTGTGCACACTCTATCCATCTTGTCCACCATCAATAAAATCCATTGATCAGTGTCAGCCACCAAAACCCAGCAGAAAGGTAAAGAGAGGATAAGGAATGGAGAGCTGACTGCAAAGGAGGCAGCTCCCGGGGCAGAGGACATGGGATTACTGTCAGAAGGGAGATGGGCAGCATGAACTCTAGGAAAGGTGAAAAGAAGTAGGAAAATAGGACACAGGTGGTTAAAACAACACCTTCCTAGTCCTGCTTGGGGCTAAGAGCTGGATTTCAGCATTGCTTGGGGAGCTCTGCCTGTGAAAGGGAGACTTCTCAGTACCCATAAGCTTTTGAGCAAAGCAGCCAAAGCAGTGAGAGCCTCAGCAGAGCTTTGTCCCACCAGAGGGGGGATCACCCCGGGACCTGCTGATCCTCCACGCCCCTGCCCTTCCGAAAACCAGGCAGCAGAGTGGGACCTGGGGGTTTCTCTGGCAGTTTGGGATATGCTGTGCACACAGTTCTCCCAATCCCAGCGCCACGTGCTGAAAAAACACCGCAGGAAGCAGAAGCAGCTCCTTGAAGTCTCCAAAGGGTGGCTGATTTTTTCACCCCAAGAAATTACAAACTGTAGTGCGCCAAGAAGAGCACAAATTATCAACAGGCTGCCAGGTTGTTTTACTCCTTCTTAACTCGTGATTACCACCACCGATTCCATCATCTGGGGCTAAGTGGAGCTCCAAAGAGATGTGTGGCATCAGAGATTAGTTCAGACAGTTTGAATTATTCCCTCCACGCTTGGACGGAGGTGTAGAAGAGAGGGGAGTTTGGGGTGGCTTTTCAGAGTTTGTTTGGTGTCCTCCAGCCTGGTCTGTCCTTGATTCAGTTCATTTCCACTCAAACAAACCCCAACTGTTCACGGGTAGGATCAGCTTCACAGGACACGAAGCTGTGACCCCACAGGCAGCTCCACGGCCACGAGCGCTGGAGACACCAGCCCTGCACTTTGCCCCAGCTAATGGGGGAAAAACACACCAGGAAAAACAAAAACACACCAGGATGGGGGCACAGAAATAGGAGTTTTCAGAACAGGCCCTAAACTGTGTTCCTGAGTGCCACATCCACTCACCTTGTCACTTCCAGGCACGGTGGGTGACTCCACCACTGCCCTGGGCAGCGTGGTCCAATGCCTGACCACCCTTTCAGGGAAGAAATTTCTCCTAATATCCAATATCCTAAGCCTTCCCTGGCGTAACTTGGGGTGCTGGTGTTCCACCCCCTGCCATGGGCAGGGACACCGCCCACTGTCCCAGGTTGCTCCAAGCCCCATCCAACCTGGCCTTGGACACTGCCAGGGATCCAGGGGCAGCCACAGCTTCTCTGGGCACCCTGTGCCAGGGCCTCCCCACCCTCCCAGGGAACAATTTCTCCCCAATATCTCATCAAAACCTGCCCTCCTCCAGTTTAAGGTCAATCCCCCTCATTACTCCATGGCTTTGTGAAAAGTCCCTCTCCAGCTTTCTTGTGAGACTCCTTCCTTTCCCCATCTTGCTCCTGGCATCTCATTTCTGCCTCTGTGATAACTTTTTGACTGAAGCAAAACAACTGTGCCTGTAAGACCAGCAAGAAGATTAATTAAAACAAAATAATAATAAACAATCCCCCTCCACATAATAGACTCAATACAAATTCAGACCCACATTTTAAACTACCAGGAACAAGTCAATCAAAGCTAAGTTTATATTTCCAAAGGACAGAGAGCCTTTGCACAACTTCTCAGAAATAAACCATTTTCATTTCAAGCCAAAGTCCCAGCTAGAAATTCTGGTCATACACACATTACCCAGAGTTCAAGGAGCATTTGGGAAACACTCCCAGGGACGCACACGGTGGGATTGTTGGGGTGCCTGTGCAGGGCCAGGAGCTGGACTGGATGATCCTTGTGGGTTCCTTCCAGCTCAGGATATTCTGAGATTTTATGATTCAATTTTTCACCAGCTTCTGTCTGTCTAATCCCTGGGAAGTGCAAGGAGCCAGGCTCCAGCCTGCACTCCGAGAGCACTCCAGCGGCTCCGCTGCCGAAGGGTAAAAGGGTTCTTGAAGCATCTGCAGTTCCCAAATCAAAGGGAACGTCGCTCACTAAACCAGCATAAAACAGGAGGCCCTGGCCTATGGATTCTGTGTTAATATTGACAGGCTGGAGCTCAGAAGTATCACTGAGAAGACTGAAAGAATAAAGAAAAACCCAACATGAAGACTTTTTGTTGTGAAGAGCTCAAAAAAGTTGAGGAGCAAATCAAAGACTCAGAAAATGGTGAAAAAAGCAGAAACATCCCAAAAAAAACTTCTAAGTGCAGTCCGAGGTTCCAGAATGACAGCATCCCGGAGCATTTAACAATTTCCACTTAAGTCAAGCTAATAGAAAGATTGAACTTTAATTTCCACTGAATTACTGCCAAAAGCTTTCCTTCAGTTGAGGATGGAAAAAGCATTCTCCCTCCTGCTTTTTCAGCTTGTTCAGGACTCACAGCGAGGAAAGGAGGGTTGCACGAGGGCACGGAGCGACGGGACAACAGGAACGGCCTTAAGATGGAGGAGGGCAGGGTCAGATGGGATATTGGGAAGGAATTCCCGACTGTGAGGGTGGGCAGGCCCTGGCACAGGGTGCCCAGAGAAGCTGGGGCTGCCCCTGGATCCCTGGAAATGCCCAAGGCCAGGTTGGACATCGGGGCTTGGAGCACTCTGGGACAGTGGAAGGCGTCCCTGCCTTCTTGTGACAGGCTGCCCTTTTCCTCACTGCTGGGCCTTAACTGCAGCCATCCCCAGTTTCGAAATGCACTTGTTCACAAACCAAAGGTCAGCGGGGGCTTCACAACAACCCAGTCCCTGCAGCTGTGGCCATTGAGCTTTACAGCTCCGGTAACTCCGGGCAGGGGAGCAGCAGCATCAGCCTGGGCAGGTCCCCAGCTCCTCTCTGGCTTCAGGCTGTATTCCCGAGGGTTGGGTATCCTGGAAAAGCAGGATTAGGTAGCCAAGGATCCATGAAAGCACTGGGGGATTAGCAGCCACTTGTCCTGCACGACAAGGTGAGCCAGAAGATGCTAGAAATCCACTTGGGTGCTTCATTAAGCAATTAGAACTTGTTAAATAACCCACAAAGGTGCCCTAGGAATCCACCTGACTCCAGAGGACTCCTCTGTCCTGTCTCCCACCCCACCCAGGCTGAGGAAGGGAAGCTCCCTGAGGGGCTCCTGAACACCGAGGTGGGAGTAACATCGCAGCTTGCAAAGAGTTTCTTTTGCCTCGCACAAAAGCCGCGTGTGCAGGGCGGGTGGGTGACAAAACACACCGAGAGAACGGGCCCCTTCTTCAAGTCAGTGAGAACAAGATGCTGCCTCCTAAAAGCCCCAAAAAAGGGCAGGTGCAGTTTCTACACACACACACCCCAAACACCTCCTCTGACACACCTGTAAACAGGGACAAGGGATCAGCACAAGATTCCAAACAGAGAAAAGATCTTTTTGATAGAATCACAAAATCAAAAAAAGCCCTCTCCGATCACCAGATCCAACTGTTCCCTCAGCACTGCCAAGGCCACCACTAAATCATGTCCCTCAGTGCCACATTCACTTGTCTTTTAAATCCCTCTGGGGACGGGCACTCCACCACTGCCCTGGGCAGCTGTGCCAGGACTGACCACCCTTTCCGTGAATAAATTTTCCCTAATACCCAACCTAAACCCACCCTGTGCAACCTGAGTCCAAGAGGAGCCCATCTGTGGAAGAGCCTGGGACTAACTGCTGGAACAACTCAGAAGAAGGGATCTGTGTGAGGAATAAAAGCCAGCTGGGCACATGAGGGCCCTCTGCAGCGTTCAGGAAGGCTGGTTGCTCTCCAGCCCCCAGTTGTTTCGGGTCTGCCATGAACTCCCATCCTGCAAACAGGTGATGCAATGAACTGACAAAAAGGAAAAGGTTCTTCCCCCAGAGGGTGCTGGGCACTGCCCAGGCTCCCCAGGGAATGGGCACGGCCCCGAGGTTGCCAGAGCTCCAGGAGAGTTTGGACAGCGCTGCCAGGGATTCCCAGGGTGGGATTGTTGGGGTGTCCTGGGCAGGGACAGGGGTTGGACTGGATGATCCCTGTGGATCCCTTCCAACTCAGGATACTCTGAAAACAGCTCCCTCCCGGCTAGTCTGCCTCCTAGGAGTAAAACCAGCCGGGAACAAGATCCTCAAGTGTGGAGAAGGAGGCAGGCAGGCCTGTGAGTGCTCATTTCCATGGGGAAACTCTGAGGTTGTCCGAAACCCGCCAAAAGTAACGATCAGAGAGTCCAGAGCAGGAAAAGATGGGTGGAGGGGAAAAACCCTGCATGCTCTCTAGTGTTTTATCAACATTTATTGATTTATTTTAAAAGCTGGGTGGAACACAGGGAATTAATAGACCACCATATGCCCATGTGCTGCATCTGCTACAGCGATTTATTCTTATAGTTCTTTTATTACCTTCTTTGGGAACTGAATGGGAGAAGGAACAGCATCCTGACACTTGGAAATTAGCTCGTTTTCACAACTGTCAGCAGGAAAGCAGGAATTAATCCTCTCATTTCAGCCTGAAAAATAGTGAGAGCAAGCCCAACGAAGAAAACAAAAATTGTTTCTGTGTTTGTAAGAGGGGGTGGGGGAAAAAAGTGCTTGGAAGAGCAGTGGCCTTATTATGCTGGCAAGGCTACAGCCCATGAGATCAATGTTTTGATGAGCACAAGGACTTGTGCCAGAGGGGGACGGGAAGCAGGAGAGGAGACTTCAATGGGCTGAAAACATGGAGAGAGGAAGAGGCAGGGAAGTGGTTTGGGAACAAATTAGGTCAGGGGTGCGTTTAGGACAGGGGAGAGCAGGGAATGCCTGGACAGGGACATGGGAGCTGGTGGGACCTCAGCCACCAGCCCTGAAGGCTGAGAGGAAAGATGAGAGGAGGGAATGTGGTGGTGGCTCTCACCTACAAGTGAAAGGAGGGTTCTTAGAGGAGGAAAGGAGAAGGATTTACAGTGGACTTTGCACACAACAAGAGAAGCACCATCTGCCCAAGGCAGCCCTCACCAGAAGAGCTCACAGGGAATCCACAAACCTCAGCCAGCTCCCAGGACCAGCTCTGTATCCAGCTTGGAGACCTCTCTAAGGTGCCAGAGACTTGAAGTGAAGAGCAGATAAGACTCTTGTGGGGTTTGGCTGTTTTTTGGGTTTTTTAACACCTCTCCAAAAGCGTTCCTGCACAGCAGCAGCAGCAGCATCAAGTCGTGTCCCGCCCCAGGGCTGGGTTTGCCAACGGGATTTATTTCTGGGCTTGCAATCCCCCTCGAGCTGGGAGCTGCATTTCGGCACTGCCTTTGCCTGGCTCGTGATCCCATGGCAGGCACAGTTTCTAGGTCAGAAAGAGGATTCTGTAACAATCATAGGATATATCGAGTTGGAAGACACTCACAAAGATCATCCAGTCCGGCACCTGGCTCTGCACAGGACAACCCCAAGAATCCCGCCCCGTGCATCCCTCAAAGCGTTGCCCAAAAGCACCTGGAGAAATTTTAATTCGATTGAAATTCTTATTGAGAAAAAACAAGAAACTAAAACTCACAAATAATTAAATGCAAAGATAAACCTGCGTCCCTTTGCACAGAAACGCTTATCCACAGCAACCTTGGGCAGAAACCCTGTGCTTCCCCACTGAAACCTCACAGATCAATCCCTCGAAGACAACCCCAAATCTGTGCATTCCAAGATGAATTTATACACCCAGCATCCAGCAGGAAAGGGCTGGAAGGAAAAGAACAGCAACTTCCCACCTCTCTCTCAAACCACAGGCTCTCCCCCCCAGGAGCCGGAGCCCGGACCGCCGGACCCGGCTTGGAGAGGAGCCGCTGGAAGCACCCGCCCGGGCCTGGTGTTCCAAGCTGCGAACAAAGGCGCCCTTAAATGTGGTTTGATTGACGCAAATCAAGAGCCGAGCGGGTGATTCATCGCTGTCAGAGCGCGGCACTCGCACACAACCAGCGCGGGGACGAAGCCGCCGCTGGGCTCCGACACCCGGCGCTGCCGGCGGCGCGGCCGCACTCAACCGCGGGCCCCCCTCAGGAGAACGGGAGGGGTTGTTCCCCCCCCCCAAAGACATTCCGGATTTTCCCAGGTTGTAATAAATCTCGGGACACGAATGTGTAATTAGCAGCTTGCTGCACCTCCCCACAGCTCGGCGGGGAAGATTCGTGTGTCAAAGGAAGGCACAATCCCGGCGGAGCTGAGGGATAACCCATGGCCGCACCCCACCCAGCTCCTGCTGTTTGACGGACGTGTTCTGACCTTTCCGTGCCCAAGCCCAGCCTACTCCCTCCCTCTGCACAGCAGACACTTTCCCTCCTCGTTTGATATCCCATGAGCTTCTCAAGAGCAGGGCCAGGCTGGTTTGGGGCTGGGACACACACGTTTTCCCCCATTTCATGAGGGGGGCCTTCGGAAAGAGCCCCAAACCGCGGCTCCTGTGCTCACCCTGCACTGGTCCCGCTTTCCTTGCGCTTCAGGAAGCTCTGCTCAGGGTACCCACGGAGGTGGACAAAGCTGGGATCACAGAGTGCGTCAGGCTGGAAAGCAGCACCGTCCTGGAGCACACTGCACAAGGATCCTTCCATGCTCTCCGCGAATCCCAGTCCAACTTAATTAAAGATCTGCAAATTTGTCAGGAACAGCAGGGACCACAAATCCCTAGTTCTCCTAGTTGGAAAAGAGGGGGAACTGGGGGAAGAGCTGCTGGGTCACAGGAGGGTCCCTGCCACCAGCAGCAGGCTGGTGCTGTGCTGCTGCAGCTCTCCCACCACACACAAAGAGAGCAAACAAACTTCTACCATAATTAACTCATGAAAATGACACCATTATGTTCCTGCAAACAATTAGGAGACAAAAGAGAATGTACAGAGATCCTGCCAACACCACAAAATAAACTGAAGACATTGTTTCGTACTAATTTTCTCATAAACCATTTCAAGACAAACGTGACTGTAGGTAAGAAAATTCCAACAGCCATGACTTCTGAGGTCACTCTTCAATCCAAGGAGCACCTTGGGGTGGAAAAGTGGATTTCAGTGGATCAGGGCTGGAAAAGAGTGTCAGGATCTGCCCAGTGGCCTGCACAAAACCTCTGCTCCTCAGCCTTCAGCTCTGCTAGCACAGTAATCCATCCCAAAGCCCCTGGATCCTGAGCTGGCTTTGCTGGAACAAGCTCATGTTTGCACCTGAGCTTCCCAAAGAGAAGTCCAAAATGACTTCAGCATCTCTGCACTGCTGCAGCTGGAGCAGCCTAAGGAGGAGTCATTCCAACAGCTCCAGCATATCAGAACTAACTCCTGAGGGTGAAAAGAGAGAGAGAGGGAGCAGAACACCAGGAGAGATTTCTCAGAAACACATTACCATGGAAGAGTGAAGTACACGAAGTTTAATCCCTCAGCACTGCAGTTGTCACCGCTCCTCAGGTTCTGGCTTAGTCATCGTTAAAAAAAAACCCCAAATACGACTCAAAACCCTCCTGAAGTTTAGCAGTGCCCAGGCAGCCATGGCAGGAGTTTTCCCCCTGGCATTGCTGCCCAGGAATCTGGCAGGATGTGCCTTCAGCTGTGCTCTCCCAACAACAGATCACTTCTTGTTACGCCGGCCAAACGGGGAGAGGAAGGGATTCTGCAGGCAGGACCCTACAAGCAGCTGCCTGCAAGAGTCAACAGCTGGAAGCTGAGGCAAATTATTTTAAAAATAGAGAGGGCAGCAGGAGATCAACATGTGAAGATCAGGACAAGGTGACAGGAGCAAATACTTTCATTTATAGGATAAATTTCTATAGCTCTCAGGGTCTGGGGCTTAGGAAACCATCAGCGTGACTAACATCTTTAGGAAGTCCAGAAATGAAATCTTGCCTTGTTTTTGGCTTAATGCAGGAAATCAGCTTTAATGACAACCTACAGTTAGCTCTGGAGTAATTTTCTTTCTGCTTCATTGACATATATGACAAGACTTTGTTAGCAGGGCTAAAATTAAAAACAAAACATTTTTCCCAGCTGCACAGAATGCTTAATGCACACACTGACACCTCAAGAAAAGAGACCGAAAAAATTATTTCAAAGCAATTCCATCACCTTTTTATACTCCAGCTTTTCCCGGTATTTTACATCAGAAGTTTTGCACTTTGCACAACCACAGCCACAGACTTTCCATCGTCAAGAATAACCACTGTCCACCTTGTTTTCATGGAATCCCAGAATGGTTTGGGTTGGAAGGGACCTCAAAGCTCATCTTGTTCCATGGGCAGGGACACCTTCCACTATCCCAGGCTGCTCCAAGCCCCAGTGTCCAGCCTGGCCTTGGGCACTTCCAGGGATCCAGAGCAGCCACAGCTTCTCTGGGCACCCTGTGCCAGGGCCTCCCCACCCTCAATGTAAAAAACCCTTCTTTCTTATATCTGATCCAAATCAATCCTCTTTTAGCTTAAATCCCTTACTCTTTGTCCTAGCAATATTTTACATATCCTGTATTCTTCAGCTGTGTTAAACCTTGTGATGACAGCATTCAAAAACTTCAAATCCATGAGGAATCACCTCAAATTACACTCTGTTAAAAAAGAATCAAGACATTTAAAAATAACTTTAAAAAAGTAAAGGTTTTAAAAATTAAATTGTTTTAGGCCACTGAACTATTTTGCTGTTTGGTACCCAATAATCCTTCCACGATTTTCCAAGTGGAAGCAGCAGCTCCCGAAGGTTTCATCCTGCCAGGCATCCCTTAAACCTGGTGTGGTTTTTAAAATCTTCCTGCACACAATGTTCCCTAAAAAAATGTTCTTACAAGAATCTTTCATCTATTCAGAAGCTTCTTCTAATGATAGGACTTGGATTGTGTGAAATCCTAAAAATATGGAGCCAATTCAGGATCTGTGCTGCCCAATGGGATTGGGTGGTGAGGCACTGTCAGAGGCTTCCCAGGGAAACCATGGCTGCTCCATCCCTGGCAGTGTCCAAGGCCAGGCTGGATGGGATTTGGAGCACCCTGCGATAGTGGAAGGTGTCCCTGCCCATGGAAAGGGTGGAATGGGATGAGCTTTAAGATCCCTTCCCACCCAGCCCAGTCTGGGATTGCCATATCTGTTTTTATCATTCTTGTCACGTGGGTTATTTCCAATAATAATCCAATCTGCAGCAGCAATATGGGTTGGATTTTGCTTTCTTTGAGAAATTTTAAGCAGGAGCGATGGTTGAAAAGCTTCAGAAAAAAAAAGAAAAATGCAAAACTCCTAAAAAGATTTTGCTTGAGCCCCTCTGTCCAGCATTAGAGAAGAGAAAGGAGAGAGAAGAGACAAAGTGTAAGGAATTATGATTGTGGAAAGAAAATTTGGTTTTGCTAAGCTGTCAGAGTGCTGCTGCAGAGAGAAGTTACCCAAGGAAGTGATCCTGCAGCACAGCAAACTCCTCCCAGGACTCCCCAGACCACCTCCAGCTGAAACACTCACGTAAAAATCTCCATTATGGTAAAAACCCCAAATCCTAATTTACAGGAGGTCAGCAAGAGCAGAGTCCTCGCCATGGTCGGCAGTGTTTTCCCCTGGCTCCAAGGAGCTTCTCCTGGAACTCCAGCTCAGGGCACGATCGAGGAACAGGACTTTACTGCTGGTGTAATGAGTGACCAGACCACGAGGGGAACACAGGATGAAGCCATTAAAACCCACAGATCACCACAAGTGCCGTGGCTCAAGGCTGCAGTTCCTCGACTCTGCTCTGCTTTGTGTGGCTGAAACGCTCGGTACAGGTTTGTTTGCTTTGTGCCCGCTCTGTCTGATTAAAAACGTGTCAGTCACCCAAATAAAGCAAATATTGCCACCAGTGAGCAGGAACTGTCTGCAGAGCTGACCCCAGTCATGTTCCTGACACGTGGGGCTTTGACTGCCACTCAAAGAACCACCAACTCCAAATATTTACTGTAAAACTGCAAAGAACTTTCTAGATACGTCAGGAATATGATTCCTGAAGAGCTTTGGCTGATCAGTCATTTACATCACTCGGGTACCAATTTGGCATTTAGGGGAAGGAGGGAGCTGGGGGTGCTCACCTGGAGAAGAGAAGGCTCCAGGGAGAGCTCAGAGCCCCTTCCAGGGCCTGAAGGGGCTCCAGGAGAGCTGGAGAGGGACTGGGGACAAGGAATGGAGGGACAGGACACAGGGAATGGCTTTAAGCTGAAAGAGGGTAGATTTAGGTGGGATATTGGGAAGGAATTGTTCCCTTGTGAGGGCAGTGAGGCCCTGGCACAGGGTGCCCAGAGAAGCTGTGGCTGCCCCTGGATCCCTGGCAGTGTCCAAGGCCAGGCTGGACACTGGGGCTTGGAGCAGCCCGGGACAGTGGAAGGTGTCCCTGCCCATGGCGGGGGTGAGGAATGGGATGGGATTTAATGTCCCTTCCCACCCAGACCATTCCATAATTCCCTGAAATTCAGTACAGCAGAGATCCAGGTGAGGAAGGGGCACTTTCCCAAAAAACTCCCCGAGGAGCAGGGAGGCTCTCAGCCCCACGATGGGAAGCACTGCCGGTGTGCTGAGCAGTTTCCCACCCCGGGAGGAACACAAAGGGCCCGGAGCTGGCCCTGGGAAGAGGCTCTGGAGCTATTTATAGCAGCTCAAGGTGTGTGCTGCCGCCGCTGCTGCAGACAGGGAGCAGCTTGTTTTCCCAGGAATTGATCTGCACGGGCGGATTATATAAACAGTTGTTTCTCGCTCATTTCCACACCGCCGGCATCTCCCGGGGTAAAAACGTGCCTGTCAATACAGCAGCTGCTCGCAGGCAGCAGAGCTGGCAGCAGCTGCGGCGCCTCGAGCTGGGAGTTGTAGGTGAGTTCAGGAAAGATGTTCCAAAAATACAGCTGCGAAGCCGTCACGTGCAGCTGGATGCAGGCAGAGGAGAGCCATCAGCTCCTTCCACGCCATTCTGCTGCTGTTTAAAAAACCCCAAAGCCAATTTTCTCCGTTTCGCTCACCATAAATCCTCGTTTAAGCCTATCCGCACGGGTCTTTTGGACGATGTCGATGGGAAGCTCCGCATCCAGTTTCTGTTTTGGGGGACGCCAGTCCAATTTCTTTGAAGGCTATTCCTTCTGCTTCAATAGTTATTTGCTCCTGCCCCACAGCATTCTCCAATGATTCTATCAGAGCAAATAAAGGCTGGGGAGCTGCTATAAACAGGTAGAGAAGCAATAACCACACATGTGAGCGCTCTGCTTTATCTGGCATCATCCAGGGCACACCTCATCTCTTTCAGGTTAATCAGATTTTCGGAGCAGGGCCCAAAAGCTGCAGTTTAACTCCCCGGTATGAGGAATGTTCCCTGCACAGAGATTCCTTATCGCTTCTCCATTTTAAAATTTAATGACAAACTGGAGGAGAGAGCCAAGGCTGCAGCCTGGTTACTGCACACTCAGAGCTCGGGGCCCTGAAACTCGCTTTCATCTACGGCAGAAGCCACGGGAAAAGGGGGGAAAAACCACCAGCAAGCCTTTGTTTTCCCCTCAGTGATGTACCCTGGCTAACTCTGCTGGCTGTGCATTGCAAAAGCAGCACTCACCTCAAGGGCTGCCAGGCCGTTGAGCAATGCACTCCGACCCCTGTCGCAACTGCAGAAGTTAATTCTGGGCATTGCAGGAGAAAATCCATCTCAGGCAGCAGTGTATCACATTAGGGATCCCAAGGCTGCACCTGAGCAGCTGCTTTGAAACCCAGAGGAGCTCAGCTGACCAGCCAGCACCAAAACGGCAGACCCAGCCCGACAGAAATCCCTGAATACCCACTACTACACCCTCCGAGCCTGGAAGAGCCTTCCCAAAGAGTCAGAAACCCCTTGACCTCCAGGCTAACACACCCCACACACATTCTGCTGCAGCCTCAGCAGGTGAGAAGGCATTTCCCTCCTCACATCTTAACAAAAAGGGCCCAGGAGACCTTTTTTCATTCCTTTAGATACAAAAAAAGCAAGCTCAAGTCAGCCCTGGCCGAACGAATGCAAAATATTGTGTTCAACCAGTGTTGTCCTCCCTGCTGGCTGCTGCCCCTCTCTGGGGATGGAGACAAGATCATGGAATCACAGAATGGGGTGGGTTGGAAGGGACCTTTAGGATCATCTCATTCCAACCCTCCTGCCGTGGACGGGGATTTCACCCAGATGCTGGTTTCTGCACAAGAGATGCACACATGCATCGGTACAGATGTGCACGTATCCATATTCCATGTGTGCTTTGCACGTGCAAGCATATTTAACACCAGCAGAAATTCCCATTTATCATGGAAACCCCATTAGCCACCACTGCTGCTTCCATTCAGACAGATCCCTGTGCTTTTTCAACGGGCCTGGAGAGCTGGGATAAGGGGGAAAGGCTCCTTAACCAGAGGGCAGGGATAGATGGGATATTGGGAAGGAATTGTTCCCTGTGAGGGGGGTGGAGCCCTAGCACAGGTGCCCAGAGCAGCTGTGGCTGCCCCTGGATCCCTGGCAGTGCCCAAGGCCAGGCTGGATGGGGCTTGGAGCAGCCTGGGACAGTGGAAGGTGTCCCTGCCCATGGCAGGAGGTGGAATGGGATGAGCTTTGAGGTCCTTTCCACAGTATGGGAAGCCTGGTATCCCTCACAGCCACCATCTGGAACATGTGGACCCAACCCCTTCTTCAACAAGGCAGAGATTTACCCGGTGCTAATTCTCCTCGTGGCCACAAAATGCTGCACTGACCTTACAGTCTGCAGCCGGACACTTACGAGGCAAGACGCTGGAAAAGCTGGAATGTGGGGGGAAGGTGGCAAGGGGATGGAAGCAAGCCCTCCTTCCCAGCATGGATGCCACCAGGCAGCAGCTCCACCGAGCTCCCTTGTCTTTTTAAGGGAAGATTACGAAGGTTTAGAAAGCAGCAGCTGCCTTGGGGTGAGATGTGAAACAATCAGCTTGACTCCGTGCCATGCTCCAGCTCGCAGAGAAAACATCATTTGCAGCAGTGGCAGCGAGCCTGCAGGTGAGTGCAGCCCACAGAATTGCTGTTTGGGAAAAAAATCCCCAAATACAGACAGGTTAGCAGCAGAGATAATGGCATTTCACTCCACAGGTTTCATCCACTGTGAAATCTGGGGAAAATATATTCCACACGTACACTACCTGCTGCCTGAAACCAGCACCAAAATTTCCTCCTGGGCCAGCAGGCTCTGTGTCCAGGATGTTAATTAGTGCTCCTTTCCCTCCTGCCACGGGATGAGGGCCAGGTAAAAGCTCTGCACAAGTCAGTGTGATTAACCTGCCAAATCTGTGATTGGCTGCCCATCACGGAGGAGTCACACAGTTAATTCACAGCTCCAGAAGACACAAACACATTTCATGCCTTCCTGAAGCCAGCCGGCGTCAGCTGCCTCCTCCCCGCAGAGCTGACAAGGCTCACGGACTGGAACCCACGATTCCTTGCAAAACAGACTGGAATAGGATGATAAATTGAAAATGTCTGCAAGTTAATTTGTATCAGCCTTTAATTATGATCCTTTCTAGAGGTTTCCCTTTATTATTGTCTCAGTGTCAAGGATAAACTGAAAGTTATTCCAAGTGCATCCCCCTAACAACAGGCACAGCTTTGAGAGCACTTGCCCACAGAAGCTGTGGCTGCCCCTGCATCCCTGGAAGTGCCCAAGACCAGACTAGACGGGGCTTGGAGCAGCCTGGGATAGTGGGAGGTGTCCCTGCCCATGGAATTGGATGGCCCTTGAGGTCCTTTCCAGCCCAAACCATTCTGGGATTCTATGGAAACTTCCTTTTGTGAAACCTTAGGCTCCAGGAATCGGATTTTAGACAAAAGTGCTTGTAGGAAGCTATCACTGCTTTCTGCTGCTGTTGGAACAGTGGGATTTGGGGCCAGGGAAACCCCGAGAGCAATAATTAAAGCTTAAAAAGAAGGTGAATTACAGCAGCTATGCTGGATGAAAACATTAAATAAGTGACAGAGAAATACACTGCACTCGAAGCCATGCTGGTCTGAAACTGCTCACTGCTCTTCCTTCCTTTTTCACATTTATTTCATTTGTTTAGGGCCTATTTTCTATAATTCCTGCTTGGAGAACATCCATTACCTGTCTATTCATGAAGCCATCCAGCCAGGACCCACCCAGGCTCGTACCTGGTGCTTTCCCAAGTCCAAGTCAAGTTCAGCATCTCTCTGCCAGCATCCTTCTCCATTGAGCCATCACCATCATCATCATCACGCCTGGACCACCACGGCAACATAAACACCTAAAAGGACTCTCCAACGCTTCAAAAACCCCTGCTGCTGCATGGAATGCAGCGGCACGAGAGAGAGGCAGAGTTCAGGAGTACTGAGGGCAAGGACACGGCTGGGGCAGAGCTGCTGCTGGTTCCCCCCACAGGGGACAGAAATATCCCCATTTGTGTAAATACAGCCTTAGTCAACAGGGCGACAAATCCGTACAGAGATAAATGTCACCCGCTGACGTCAGTGCCACAGCAACCTAATCAAAGTACAGCCTTCAGCTATTTTTAAACCCCAGTTAAAGTATTTTTCTTTAAAAAGAAAAAAAAAAAAAAGAAATATTGTTAAAACCCGTCTTAAAAAAAAAAAAAAGAACCATAAAAACCCCTTGAAAAATAAATGTGTTTAGCAGTAAAACAGAGCTGAAATATTTATTTCTCTCTGGTGCTGTGGCCATACAAGCGAAGCTTTACCTGAGCCCGAAACTCGCTGTTGCACCTGATGCGTCAGTGCACTAGAAAGCAAAAGATAAGGATTTGGGAAAGCGAACACATCAGATTGGCACTGGCCTTTGTATTGGAAATTTACCCAGACAGGTTAAAAATAACACGGGGAACGTTGGGAGCCACGCTGAAGGTCGCTCTCGGCGGAGCTGCTGTTTTCGTAGTACGAGCTGCCAGTGACACGTGGCTGCCATTGCCAGGATTTGTGTCCCCACACTCGCCGGGATCCCCTGGCTCACGGTGACGGCCACGGAGGCTGCTCAGGACCAACGCAGCAGTGCCACGGCAGAGAGGCCGAGCCCGGCACTTCCTCGATGGACCTGTTTTCCTTCTCAAAACCAGTCCTCCGTGACTGACACGGGCCAACATTCCCATTCTGCATTCCCATGGTTTTAAGGCCCACTGCAGCAGGGCCCAGTGTCAGCACCACGGCAGTGTTCACACAGAGCCCGGCACACAGCTTCAACCTTCAGGCCGTGCAGAGCTCAGCGAGGAGAGAGGAGCACGCACACCTTTGCAGGAGAGCTGGTCAAACACCCACCATGACCAGCCTGAGGGGATGTTCTCCATGGTAACCATGTCTGGGCTCTCCATGGTCTCCACTTAGAAAGAAACCACAGAATCTTCAAGGTTGGAAGAAGCCTTCAAGATCACCCAGCCCAAACACCCACACAGCACTACTGTAATCATCCCTAGTGATATCCCCAAGTGTTTCCAGAATGCTTCCAGAGACTCCACCACCTCCCTGGGCAACTTATTGCAGTGCCTGACCCCTCTTTCAGTGATTTTTTTTTTTTTTCCTAATATCCAATCTGAACCTCCCCTGGTGCAGCTTGAGGCCACCTCCTCTCATCCTTTCACTTGAGGCACGGCAGAAGAGCCTGACCCCCACTTCACCACAACCTCTTGTCAGGTACTTGTAGACAGCGATGAGGTCCCCCCGAGCCTCCTCTTCTCCAGAATGGGAGTTGGAAAGGAAGCAATTCCGACTGGGAACACCTGATTCCGGACTTCACAGGTGCAAGAGGCTCCGCTGCTTCCTTGCAGCTGTAAAGTCTTCTACAAATGCTTCGTGTGGGGGAAGAGTGTCTCCAACAGTTAAATCTTCAATTTAAGCTCAGGCTCCACAGGGAACTTGCAGAAGTCACTCCTGGGTGTTGGCAGAGCTGCGCAGTGACCACATACAATGAACCCAAGTCCTCTTTCCATGCTGTCCTTGAAAGGAGAGGTGGCACGGGTTGGATGCTGTTGGGAGTGGCTGGCAGCAAGTGCTCACACTGATCTCTTCCCCTTGTTTGCTGCTTTTAAAGGAAGAAACTTGGCGTTTAGGAGGAGCAAGAATCTTTAATTCTTCCTTCATCTGGAACATGCAACTGATTTAAGGGTTTCTTGAAGTTATCTGTACTTAACAAGGGGGTGCCTGAAACAGGTTCTGCTCCCACAGAAAAACTGGATCTCCAGCCCCTGCGGCCTCATCCAAGCCCGAACTCCACCAGCAAGGCTCTGCTGGGCTTCCGAGCTTCACTGGACAGACGGAAATAAATCTTCAGCAGCAAAAGCACAAACATCAGCGCAGGAGGATGAAAAACACGAGGGAAGAGGAAAATTCCCGTCAGCTCCCACTTGGTGAGATCACACACACGCCTCAACTAGTGAAGATGCACATGAAGACCAAGATAGATGTGCATCGATCCCCCTCTCAACCCAGGGCTTGCCTTATTTAATGGGATACAGCAGAGATAAACCTCTGGGATAAACCAGCAGTGGAAGAATCCATTTCCCCACCAGAGAGAATCAATGATTATCCATTTTCCCTTTTATCCTCCTCGTCGCACGGCGAACTGGAGCAAACGAGCTAACTGCAGCTCCCATCTGCTCCCCTCCCAGATGTTCCTCCAGCTCTGGAATCCCCGGCAGAGCCCGCACCAAACCTGTCCTGATGGGATTCTCTTGCCAAATTTAAACATGACAAGCAAAGCAGCTTCCCTTGGAATGCTAAATTTAGTGCAGCTTGACCGTGTAACCCACAGAGCCGGACATGCGGAGGGGCTCTCCCGGGACTCGGCAGTTGTGTCCAGCTCATTTCAAGTTGGGAATACGCTGGCTCGTGGATCCGGAGTAGCACACAGGCTCTAATTACATAAAAGAACACAAGTACAGAATAACAAAGTCTTTAAGCAAGAGCCATGCTGAGAGCTCCGAGGTCCCCCGCAGCACTCTCCCAAATAAAACCCCACATTCGGGGAGGGGGGAAGGAACACAAAGTGCATTTACTGTAACACTCGCGGATGAAAAATCGTAATTGCTCTGCCTTGACATCTGGTTTCTATTTCGCTCCCATTCTATCAGGTTACATAACAAACAGATGATGCACCAGAGCCCCGGAGTTCTTCGGCAAGTCTTGTGCGGATTTGGTGTTTACATTCCTCGGCGTAAAAATTCAAGCTATGCCACACACACAGGCATGTTCGAGGCAGACAGAGCACTCGGAGACAAACGAGCAGCCTGCAGAGGAAAAGTAAGGCTGATTGGGGAGTGTGGGCGTGTTTTTTCAGAGAAGATTCCGTACAGAAAATCCTCCGCTGTCCTGATCCAGTTTGGGAATTGAGTCTGCGCTCGACGGCGCTCGCAGCCGTGCAGACGGAGTTTATAGGAGCGAGCCACAGGGAACACACCGAGTTTACAGCCGGCCGAAACACTCGGGTGAAGCCGGTGCCAAATTCAATGATGCAAACACAAATTCCACCCTGCCCTGTTATCTAACCGAGTGCGACCTCCGGGGCCTTCCTCCACCTTCTCATTTGGGGTTTGGGGTTTTTTTTTTTAAGAAAATGGCACTTTTCACTCACTTCTGCTGTCACGGCGATTCACAGCCTCGAGAGCGCGTGGCCAGCGCTGGACCTCAGGCATCCATTCTGCTGACCCTGTCCCCAGACATCACAGGCTTTCTTCTGAGTCAACAGCACGTCCTTCCTCGGCAGCAATTCAGGAAGTCGTGCAGTGCTAATAAAGCTGACTCAGCCGAGCACAGGTCCCACAGAATCCCTCTTCCCTCCCCGAAACACCGGCACGCAGGAATGAACGCACCAAGAGCTGGAGAGTCGTGGAGCTCGTGATGGTCCGGCACTTCTCTCTCCAGTTTGATCTGGAATAATCCTGAATTATTCTCGAGTCCAGTATCAATGGGAAATTTTGTACACAAAGGATTTTCTACGGTTCACACAAACAGCAAGTGTCCCCAAACTTAAAGTCACCCCCAAGCTTCTCCTTGCACATTTAATTGCCAGCTTGGCCTACTTTACCTTCACTTCTTGGGCCAGCAAAAGCACCAATTATCAAGCACCAAAATTGCCAGAATTATAAACTCATCTCACATATTATTCTATATTCTGTTCTCATTTTGGGCTCTCTGTTTTGCTTCTTAGAGGCCATAAACACCTCGAGCTTGTCACTGTCAGGCAGGACACTGGTCCAGGTCAACATTCAGCTTCCTCACGTACAACCCACTCTAGGACTGGATTTATACCTTCAGGAGAGACCAATTCCCACAGGGACTTTCCAACCTCACCACCACAGGTTATTTTTGAAGGAAGCAAACACGGGACCCTCTCCCAGCTGCACCCCAAGGGTGTAAAATGTGTCCTGGAAGAGGGTACAAGATCCCCGTGCTGTGTTTGGGAAACGCCTGCCAAGGCTCCCTGCGGACGGGACCTCTCCGAGCAGGAGGTCACTGACATTTCAGCTGGAGCCAAATATGAAAATAATAAAAGCCCTGATGGACTTTGCTGCAATGCCTGCTGATTTCCAGAGGCCGGTGGCTGGCTGTTCTCCTCACATTACCCTCACACAAATCTGCACGCAGCCACGCGCCGTGGTGCGAGGACGGCACCCGAAGCGGTGCAGGCATTCGTCATGGGCAGGCAAGTGGAAAAATGCTCCAAAACACCAGTTTTCAGGAGGCCTGTTCCTCAGCTACCACAGGTGTCTCTCTGCTGCCAGCTCGGGCAAACACAACAGCAAAAAAAGGACATTTTCCTGCTCGGAGAACCCCTTCTGGCCACATCTTAACAATTAAGCACCAAGAAAGCAATTAATAGTATTGACTTAGAAGGAACACACAGCACTAGGTGCATTCCACTCCTTACCAGCAGGTGTTTTTCCCTCTGTTTCCACCCTGGACTAGGTTCCTAGAAAGCCCACAGAGCACCAGCTTAGGGGAAGAAAGAAGGGAAAAGCAAAAAAATAAAGGAAAAAAATCCAACCAAACAATGCCACCTCCCATTACAAAACTCCAACAACTAAAATATTTCAGGTGTCCCAAGGAAATTCCATGGAAACTAAGCACGGAGGACAAGAGCAAGGAGCAGAGGCAGGGTTGCTGTAGCCAACAGCCCCAGCACTGACACCTCAAGGGACGGCAGTTCCTTACTCCAGGACGTAACTTTACACCTACCCACACTTTGCTGCTCTTCTTCAAGCATCCAAAATAATGTGTTTGTTCTGCCATTTCACCTCAGAAGAAGTGAATCAGAGATCCTCAGGTGTCCATCCACTGAAACACATCAGGATCTAGTCCGTGCTGACGGGATGTTTCTAGCTGGTGAAGGAGTTGGTGGATTGTGCTTCGGGTACCTCCTCCTGCTGCTGGGGGGCAACCCAGGCAGCACAGGGGTCCTCTCCAAAATCAGCACACAGCCCAGTCAAAACAGGTCCTGCAGCGTGCCAAGAGCAGAACAGGGAATCCCACAGGGAGGCTGAGGGATGTGGAGAAGAGTTTTAGTTCTATGCTTCCCAACACCTGTCTTTGGAGCAGCAAGCGACGCTGTGAGGAAAGGGACTGCAAGACTCTGACTCGCTCAGAGGCCAAGATGGAAAAGCTGTTCCTCCAGCACCAAAAATTTTAAGTGCTTATTCATCCCTGCTTGTCATCTGTAAGCAAACTACTCCTCCATTCACTACAGACTGGCAGAATGCAAAGGCGTAGCGCAGGAGCCTTCTCTTTTACTATTATAAATGATGCTATTTTTGCCTTTGAGCCTCCGGTATCACAAATCCCACATCCTTCACATGCCTCACCCCAGCTCCCTGCGCTCTGCCATTGTGTCTTCCCGAGTCGGAGGTGTTTTCCTGCCGTGGCTTCACCTGCTGACAGCGGAGCCGTGCCACGTGCCCGCTCCGTGTACAACCCCTCATTTGGAGCACGGGCCAATTAATCCAGAGCCACACGTGGCCAGCGAGCCCCAGTCCCGTGTGTGCTGCACCCCCTGAGCTTTTGGCACTGATGGCACCTCTGGCCACCAGGGACGAGCTGCCACGGCCACGCCGGGCACCGTGGGCCATCCCAAACCCGGCGCACGCCCTCGTTCTGCCCTCTCAGCTCTTCCCACCAGCACCGAGTTTTCCCTTCTGCCAGACAAAACATCGCCCAGCTGCCAGCACGAGGCTGGGCTGGCACGGCCAAGGGCACTCGGCAGAGGTCAGCAGCTCCAAGAAGCTGCACAGTGAATCAAGGCATGGCGTGCTCGGGGTGATCCCTCATTAGGCATCACAGCATTAGTCATCCTGCACCCACAGCAGCATTTCTGAGCCCAGGACTGAGGGGTGAAACACCTCACACAGCTCAGTTCTGTTTTCCCAGCATCTGAAAAGGGGGCTTGAGCTGAAATTACGATTTGGAGACCAGAAACAGCGCAGCTCAAATGCCTCTGACTGCATGCAAGGCCTGAGCCAGGAGATGTGGAAGCTCCGAATCAGAAATGCTCTAATTAAAGGACTCGGTGGAAGTGGCCAGCAGCCTCCACTAGTTTCAGTTTGGGAGGAGAAACATCCCGGGCAGATTTTTCCTCCCTGCATCTTCCCTGTGCACAAAGGTATCCGTAGTCAGGGAAATCATTAACTTGGAAGAGGCAGAGCGGTAAGTAACGCGGATCTAAGCAGATAAATCACGCAGAATTTGCCAATACTGAGAATATATTAACAAACCGAGATGTTATTAACAACTCGCAAATGTGACAAAAGCAGTGAAGCTCGCAGACACGATGAAAACACAGGCTTGGTGGGAAACAGTAAGAAAAAATATTAGAGGAGCGAATACTGAGCATTCTGCCTCTTTCAGAATCTCTGAAAGCTGTCGGTGAGATGGTATCTTTGCCAGATACAATCTCACCAACAACGGTTCCTAAACTCTACCTGCTGCTTCTTACTGCAAAATAAAACCAGCTGAAGGTTTTGGGGGGTGAAAAACCCACTGCAGTCCAAAAGAAATAGTCCCACAGGTGTTTCTTGCAAGAGGAAAAGGAGTTTCTAGCACGACAGGACTCATCTCCCAGCACAAGTGTGTCTCATACCTCTGCCTGCTCAAGCCACAAATGTTTATGTGCCTAAACCAGCTACTACATCATTATTTCTGAATAAAAACAAGCTCCTTCTGCAGAGCTCCCTGGCTTCAGCAGCCTGAAAAGCCAAAAGAGACACCACAGCCACGCGCCTTCATCCCAGCTCACCTTCCCCAGGAAGGAGGGCTCATCCCACAGCAGAGCCAGGCTACAGAATCCAGCTCTAGGGACTGGTGGCTCCTGAAGGGATTCTCCTGCCTGCCTCGACTGAAGAAAGCAGCTCCAACAGTGAAGTACAAACCAAAACAGGAAGGAAGTTAGGAATTTGAGTCCACCCATTTCCCTGAACACTTGCAGGGATGGCGACTCCACTGAGCAGCCTGTTCCAGTGCTTTACAAGGAAAAAAAATTGACCTCAGGCACAAAGGAAGTCAAAGACTCCTCAATGTGTGATGGGCAGCCCAGAGAGCTCCCAGAACCAACCCTCAGCACCCCACGCCCCAGCCTGATCCGTGAGGGCAGGGGATCTCCAGCTCTGCAGCGCCCAGGTCCTGGGGAGGAGGAGAAGCCAAGCACAGCCTGAGCTGACACAGCTCCAGTCAGCAGCCACAGGTCTGTCTTCACCCCCACATCACTCGCTGCCCACAGCACCCACGCCGGACACCTGAGAGACGGGGAAATGAGTGTGTGAGTGTGAGCAGCAAGCTCCAACACCCCTCCCCACACGGGGCTGTGGAAAAGCCCAGCCCCAGCCCAGCATGGCCCTAAGGAATAAACTCTGGCCAGTTCAGACAGGAGGAGCCCAGACACACGGCTGAGCGGCAGCCACATCAGGGGAGCGGGAGCTGCTCTGTGCCCGCTGCAGAGCCAAAACACCGCCCTGGCATCAACACCAAGGCCTGCCTCGCAGAGAAAAGAGGGGAGAGCCCACGCAGCCTGCACCCCGGCACAGGCACGGGCAGGCAGCTGCCAGAAAGCTCCGGTGACACAACCACCGCTGCCTTTCCTGCAGCCTCCAGCCTCGCGGCTCCTCCGGCACCGCCCCGCGCCTCGCGCACCGGCGGTGAACACACCGACAGGGAAGCACTCCCAAACCTGTACTGTCACTCTCAGCCTCCAGCTCGAAGGGGGAAAAAGGGCAGGGGGGATATTCCTTGCGCACATTCTGCGTTTTGGCCAAAACACGTAAATCTCTTAGTGAATGTTGGCTCGCAGCTCCAGAGAGGAGGAGGAGGAAGGCCAAGGGAACAAGATGACAAATCCTAGGAAATACCGAGTTTATCAAACCCCCGCATCAGGCCAAGAGCAAGCCATACTCTCCTTTCTGGCAAGGCAAGTCAACTCTGAGCAGACAGCTTCCTCATCAAAATAGGTGCTCTTCCTCTGGAAGTACTTCCAGACCCAAATCACATCGAGGCCTGCCCTTCCAGAGGCCTCCGGAGTTGATCCATTGGCATCCACAGGCTGGTTGTTTTTCCAGGGACAGAAGGAATATGTGCAGTTCGTGATGAAACAAACAGTTTGGTTTAGAGCAGCTACAGCTGCTTTCTCAAAACTGGCCAAAATAACTGCTAATTTCATCCACGGGTGGGATATGGAGGAATTTCCTCCCACTCCCCCACCAGGAGTTTGTGTTTGTATTTAGATATAGATTAAGAGAATAATAAACAAAAAAACCACCAAAACTAAATTTTAGAAACATTTCTAAATCATTCTTATTCTCAAGTCTGCTCAGCTGCTCTGTGTAGAGGCAGGGCAGCTGTGGGGGCAGCGATGCCAGTGGGAGGAGGAACATGCTGCAGGAAAGCCCAAACGAGCAGTTTCATCAGGGCATTCTCCAGGGAGAAACCTCTGGAGCCTGGGAGAACCAGCAGGTTCCATCCCACTCTCTGACTCAGAAGCTGCCAGCGGATCATCCCAGCCTCGCCAGCAGCTCCCTCAAGCTTCCCTGCAAGAATCCCAGTGCAGAAGGGTGACCCATTTGCCAGGTTTCTCACCCTCCACCATTTCCAGCAGCATTCAGCACCCGCTTTGCACAACAGTTGCTCCAGCAAATGGCTTTTGCAGAAAGTTTCTTTCATCTGATGGCTGGAACATCTAAAGATCAAGTCCCTGTTGCCCAATGATTTGGGCAATCGTTCCCAAAACATCACGTTCTTTTGTGCAACTGCTATCTGCGGTTTCCCTGACAAAAGCAAACACTGGGACTACCAGTAAAAAATAATGGGAAAAAAAAACGGAGTGTGAGCAAGCAGCTCGAAAAGGAGCCCCTCAAGGGCCGGGAGGTGAAGCAGTGAAACGCTGAGCAGAACCCAAAGGAGGGGTTGAGGAGGGGCTTGCAACACGAACTGCAGCAGCTCTGACACCCCAACCAGGCGCTCTTGGACTTGACCACTCTGCAGCTGCAAAACTGGCAACCTCTGGCCTACTTTGGGGCATGTTAGAGTCCAACTGTATTTACGCTGACAGAGACAAGCAAAGGTTGTGACGATTTATTGACGCAAGAGCTATTTTGTGCTCCATGCCAGAAATTAATCAGTGGAGGAGGAGGAATTCTCTTTAAGCGCTTTGGTGAGCTGCTAAAAACAACAGGCTGAGGTCTCCCATGGCAAACACCATCAGAAAGAGAGGGAAAGGAAAAAAAAAAATTAAAAGGGCAACTTTCACATAGCAGCTTCTTTAGAAAGACTCAGGACTCAGGCAGTGCCTGAGCTGAACTGCCCTGCATAACTCTCCTTGTGAGAAAGAAAATACACGAGAAGAATAAATCAGAGCTTTCCCAAACCTCTGTCAACACAACCTGGGGCTGTGTTCGTCCAGATCAACCTGTCTCAAGTATATTTGGGGGAGGTGGAGGTGGTGGTGAAGGTGGGGTGACCCTGCGAGTTGGCTCTACCTGCTGCAATTCCGGATAAAAAGAAGGAAAGCAGAGGCAAGAGTCCCGTCACCTCCCTGAAAGAGCTGCTGCACAGAGCTCCACTTCGAAGGGAAAAAACGAAAAGGAAAAGAATCCTTAATGCAGACTGAAGGAACAGCATCAGCCCTACCTGCCAAGAAGACATCACGATAAACCTGTCAAGAGTTACGAGCCTGCAGAACAGGCCTTGCACCTGCTGGAAAGGAAAAAAAAAAAGGAAGGGAAAAAAGCCATCTAATGCCAATCAGATTCTTGCTGCTGGCAGGGAAGAGATGCCAGAGCCCTTCTCCTGGGTTTGGTAAGCTGTGAGGATCACATGCTTCCCCCTGGCAGAGGTTCTGTGAGACCAGTGGCACCTTAGTTAGAATAAAGCAAGTTCTTGGAAGTTTCAGAGATTTTTCCTGAAGTGACAGACGTCAAGGATTCAGCACTTGGATGGACTCGTGGAGTTTGGTGTACGGTCTTTTTACTGTTTTGGATGATTTTATGACCAGAGAAGAGATGGTTGGTCTAGTTCAGGCTTTTATGTCTTCCCACAGGAGCAGCTCAAGCATTTTCTAGATCAGGAGTGGGAAAAAAAGTTTAGAACTGTTTCTCTTTATAGGCAGCATAAAATAAAGGTCACGGTTAACAGAGGGGGTTAAGTCTCTTTGAGTAGAAAGTGCAAGTTTTGAATGCTGAAACAGAAGAGCAAAATACAATTCCCAATGGATTATTTTAACATCAGCAGGCTTTAAGGGTTTCCTGCCCGAAGAATTGTCAGTTGATCAGAACTACTGAAGCCACCTTTCCGGCAGCAGACAAAAAAACCACCTGCTGCCCTCAGATCTCGGAGCAAACAGCCCAGCCGAGGGAGCGCTCCCCACCTCCCAGCTGCCCCCAATTTGCCGGCCGGCTGCAGCGACCGCGCGGCCGAGCGGCCGCATTGATCCGGGGCTATTGATCACGGGGTGAAGCCTGGCGGCACAAAGGCACCACGCAGGAGTTCATGGACAGCAGCAGCTGCTGAAGAAAGAGTCAGAACCCACAGAGCGCACGCCCCTCGCCCCACGGTTTTAATCCTGGTGGGGTCACACGGCCACGGCAGCTGCCTTGGAGGACAGAAAGGGTACCTGAAGCCAAGGCTGGCAGTTCAAAGCTCCCAAAGCAGACCTCAGCCCCACTACAGTCTGCCCCATAAAGCTACTTATGTGGTTTGGCAGCACAGCAGCCACAAACAACGTGAGCACGCAGATTCCAGGACAGCGAAAGGGTCAGGATTGATTTTTTTTCGAACAAGTGATTTCTTTGAAATCGACTGCAATTTCTCCAACACCCTGATGCCAGCCCTGCCACAGAGCACAGGGGGGTCCCAGCAGTCCCCTCCACTGCAAGCAACTCTACCTCGCCCATGGCTGGAGGTTCCTCCTGGAGGAGAGGGTGGCACCGGCAAAACACCGCTTGTTCATGGGCAAGTCAACAAAAGAAGTTGTTTTTCAGTGCTGGGACTATTCAGCTCTTGGTACAACCAAAATGACAGGGGAAAAAACCCCAAAAAACAACAAAACAACTAACAAAAGTAAAATTTACTTTATCAGCCCTCCCCAAAAGTCCACATCACACACGACCAAAGGCTGAGAGGGTGTATTAATGGCTGCTGGCACAATCCTGCCTGTCCTTCCCTCCTTCCCCAGGTATCCACAGGTAGCCGTGGTCAGGCTCCTGTCTCCCCAGGCTGACCTTGCCCAGCCATCCTGGCAGAACCTCCTCACGCCCGGCAATTCCAGCCTTCAAAACAACGCTGATGTTGCTACATCAAAGCGCAGCAGGGCAGCTACAAACACTGATTAAGTCTGGCCTGTGGATTCCCTGGAAAAGCCCGGGTTGACAGCGTTCAAAGCAGGATCAGCAGTGCCCCACTGAACCCCAAACACACTCAAGAGCTCCCGAAAATTCCCACCAGAACTGAGCTGAGACAGGAGGATCTCAGAAAAGCCCACCTGGGGTTATTCCTGCATGGAATTCACCTTTCAATAGGGGTGAAGTTTAATACCAGCCTCATCCTTCTGAGAGGCTAAAAATCAGCTCCCACACCTGAGCAAATCAGTCCATCAAGCCAAAGGGTGACAGCAACCCCCAGGGGGAACCCCAAGAGCTGCTGAGCATCTCAGAGCAAACCAGGGCACTGCAGGTAAAGCAGTGACTTTCCCAGGAACTGATGAAACAACAGCATTTCGGTTTTGGTTATGGAAACAAAAGCTTTAAAAGACCTGCTGATGTATTAATTTTAGTTTTCTTAAGGGAAGAATAAATTGTGTGCCCCGTTTCTCTGCAGTTTGACCACCGTACCTGGCACCTTGAACCTCGCAGGTGTCAAGGCCTTTCTTGCTTAGTGGCCTAAATAGAAATAATAAAATGAATAAATAAAAGTGTGGGGGGGAATTCCTGGTGCATGGCAAGCTACGGGGAGAAAGAGACTCGCAAAGCCTTTCCTGAAGGATGGGAGAGTTACCAACTCCACAATTGTTCATTCTGCAGCCAGGCACCTGCTACTCCACGTTCACTCACTCCTGGCTATCCTCTGACTGTGAAGGCAGTTTCTGCAGCTGTTAGAGGATGAAAAAAGCATACTAAAAACTACACCAAATTAAGAAACGTCATTGCAATTGTCTCTCCACTCTTCTTCCCGACCCAGCACCACAGAATCAGAGAACCACAGAATCTCCAGAGCTGGAAGGGACCCACAGGGATCATTGACCCAGCTCCTGGCCCTGCACCCCAACAATCCCACCCTGTGCGTCCCTGGCAGCGCTGTCCAAACTCTCCTGGAGCTCTGGCAGCCTCGGGGCCGTGCCCATTCTCTGGGGAGCCTGGGCAGTGCCCAGCACCCTCTGGGGGAAGAACCTTTCCCTGATATCCAGCCTGAGCCTGCCCTGACACAGCTCCAGCCGCTCCCTCAGGTCCTACATGGAAACATCTTCGAATAAAAATAAATCTCCAAAAGAGTTTGACCAAGAGCTCTCAAAAATAAGGCTGGAATCTACCCCCACAGCCCCTGTGTTTATTTGAAACGATGCTCTTGCCCCCAGACAGCCTCAACAGGGTGACTGAGACAGTCCTTTGCCATCAGCTCTGTCCCAGTTATCCGCATCCAGGACACCCCAACAAGCCTCGCTGCTGTGAGAGCCTGGCCCCAAAGGTGACATGCTGAATAATGTAAAACAAACCCTGAGGAAATACTCCTTGTTAAGGCCAGTAACAAACTTAATTTGGGGAAGTATGGGCAAACAGGGCAAACTGGGGTTGACCAAAAGTGAGTAACAAAAATGTAGTCACCTCGTAGAATAAGGTTTGTCTCCTTTCCAAGTGAGACACAAGATCCCAAGGACTATCTCAACCATTATTACAGAGTCACCTGACTTTAAAAGTATGACCTTTTTTATATCCTTTTCCTACCCTGTACTTCATTCAAAATAATCCAGAGTTCTCTGCCTCTCATCACAAGTGCCTGCTTCTCATCTTTGCACTGCAGGAAACATCACAGGCTAAAAAACTTACTTTAGAATCAGGCTTTTAAAGAATTCCTAAGTGCAAGAACTGCATTTAAAGAAAGAGCAGAAATGAGAGGAATGTACTTGGCAGGGACACTGACCTAGCAGGAACTTCAACTTGAACCCCAAGTTGAAGCATAAAACAATTCTTCTCTTTTGAGGGTACAATAAAACCCTTGTACAGAAAGTCCCAGCTATTTGATGCTCCAGAAAGTGAAAACTTCACAGGTTTAGTGGGAGCAGACTGAAAACTTTCAAGGACCTCAGAATGACACTGTTCCTAGAGGAAATCCAGGACAGGCTCAGCTCCCACGTAGGCAAGAACAGGAAAGCAGGTGGAATAGGTGTTCTGTCATGGGCTGGGGAAAGAAAAGTGAACGAAGGCATGGCCAGTTCCCATCTGCTGGAGTTCCCAGCTCTTCTAACTGAGTTTACTCCACAGCCAACCCCAAAGTCCCCCCCAAACGTGGGGGACCAGACTGCTCAGGGGAACAGCCTCTGAATCCCCAGTCTAGAATAATCCAGTAAAACCAGAGCACCAGACTGGTAAGGGGAAGCAGGGCTCCCTGGAAGTGTTCCAGGCTGGGCTGGACAGAGCTTGGAGCAGCCTGGGACAGTGGAAGGTGTCCCTGGCCACGGCAGGGGTGGGATGGGATGGGCTTTAAGGCCCCTCCCCACCCAAACCATTCCATGACTCTGTGATACACCACATCCAGATGTTCTTCCACAGCCAATATCCACCGTGGCCTGGCCCTGCTGAAGGACCCCCACAGTCCCTGTGTTCATTTGAAATGATGCTCTTGCCCCCAGATAACTTCCCCAGACAGCCTCATTACTGCCAGAAAGTAGGTCAGTGTCATTTAAAGCCGGCTTGAAATGCATCCCCACAGAAACTTCTTAATCTTTAAAAGGAGAACGCATCAAATATTTATTGGGCCGTGCAAAACGCTGGGAGACGCTCATGGGGAGAGCTCTTCTGTGTGCTGCATGAAATGGCTTTCCATGCCTCACCGAGCCCTGGAGTAGGGGAGGAGAGCGGCTGGGTGCAGATAAAGCCCCGTACAAAAGTCCTTATCTGCCCAGCAAATCACAGTACGTGACTCCCTAACTCGTTCTCCCGGTGCCATGTGATCCTGGAGCTTTCTGCTTCCTCCGGGAGCTCCTCTCAGCCTTAATGATCCCTGCTGCAGATTTTCCCCTATCAGCCAGGCAGCTCATTCTTAAAACTTCAATATTCCTAATTATCGAACATTCAGCCCTGCAAAATGTAGCTGAAATTTGCATCTCTGCAAGAGTGGCTCTGAAGAAAGGATGGAGCATTTGCATTCAGACTGGTTAATTCCTGCAAGATAACATTTCATAAACAAAATGCTTCATTGAACATGGAGATTTTCAGCTTTTACAAAGGAAAGTGAACTTTAAACAAATACAAATCAGTTGAGTGATTAACTTTCAGTGTTTTGGTTTTTTAAAACTAATCTTTATGTATAACTAGTATCAGCAGAACAATCTTTACTGATTAAAGAAGCCAACGACAGTGAAACTCAAGCCACTGAATATTAAGGAGGGAGGTAGAAGGAGACTGCAAGGAATCATTTAAGGTCAATAAGAGAGGGGGGAAAAAACCAAAGCACAAAAAAAGAAACCCTATAAAAAAACCCCACACTACTCACAACGCAGTCAGCCTGGCTAAGGTGAGCACCACGGGTTGCGTAAGGCAAGTTTAAATTGTGGCCAGCGTTAACAGGTTAAGGAGTGAAACTAAACACGCTTTCCCCCGCCCCCCCCAAGCTTTGTCATAATCCTAAATGTTATCTTAATTAGCCTAATTTTCTTAATTATACTTCGCAGCAACTCGAGCCTTCGCAGCACAATTCCAGCACTTTTTTTCCAGCTTTGTTCCAGCGCTGGAAGAGGCGGCGACTCCTCTGCCAAAAGCCAAAGGGCACGTGACGCCTCCCAGCTCGGTCCTGACTGGATCTGCATGGCCTCCTGCTCCCATCACCGTGGGGAAAAGACAGATCCAGCCCCTTTCCCCACCTCCACCCAGCTGCAGGGAGCTGCCTGCTCCTCTGGACCACGCCAGGAGGGTGCCCTTGGCACGAGGGGCACCAGCAGCCCACCGGCTTCTCCTGCTCCACGTGTGCACAAGAGCTGCTGGTCCCAACCCCAGACTCAAGAAGGAGACCATGGAGAGAGCCCAGAAAACAAAGCTCGAGGTCTTTACCCTGTGTCCAGGGCTCAGACTGATTTAGCCACTGGAAATTTTCTCCCACCTGGGTATTCTCCTTCTCCAAAAGATGTTTCTTGTTCCCTGAGGAATCTTACTCCAAACCACAATGAGAGAGGAGGCAGTGATGGGGGAAGAAGCCACACTTTCCCTAGCCAACTTAAATCTCCTCTGCATTCTTTCACCTGAGGGTGAGAAGCCCTCAGTGCCCGACACTTCTCACAAAAGCTTTGCAGAGTGAAATGAAAAATCAAGAAAGCACAGAAAGAAACCCAACCCAAACCACTTCCATTCATCTACGCCGCAACAACTTTATGGCACAGCTCCTAAAACATCCCATTAGCGCTGGGCTTGGAGAAGATTAGAGAAGAAAGCTTGAACCCACTGAAGCAAGGCCTAATAGGCTCTCGAGTTAAGCCAGAGCCTTCCCTTAAACAATGCCCATCATTAGGGATAATTACCTGTAGCTGTATAATCACCGTGGCTATGATAACTGACATGAGAAGTCCAGATGTCATCTTTGGCAAGGGTTGGGAAATATTTCTGCTCCTCATTATGCAACTGACTCTTGAAAGAGAAGTGAGCAACAGGAACACCGGGGGTGAAAAGCCACCACGGAACACGGCAGAATTCCAACCCAGCCCTTGGAAATACAACCAGAGTCAGAGCCCAGCACCCAGGAAGGGCACACGGATGTCCAACGCCATCCTGCCCGGCTGCCACACCCCGGGGTTATGGTCAGACCGCCCTTCTCAGCACCATTCCAGACAGGGCTGTTGGAAAAATGGAGCTCAAACTGGTTTTTAGAGCTGAGCCAAAGCAGCAGACACAGCAGAAAGAGGCAGGAGAAACAAGGGTTCGGGGATGAATTATAAAGGGAAGCAAGACAAACCAGCAGCAGGCTTCCACTGAGTAACAGCCCAGCCAGGAAGGACATCAACACTTCCCAAACCTCCGGAGAGCTGCTCCTAAAGGAGCCAAGCAACACCCACGGCTGGGTTTGGACTGCAGGTGGATGTTTAAGGTGCCCCACCACCACAGCGAGAGAAAAGCAGGCGGCCACAGCTGCCCAGCCTCACTCCTGAGACAGGAAAACACTGAAACAACAATTATCTGTTATCTGAAGAGCGGAGCTCCTGAAAAACATCACTCTGCATTTGTGTCCCAGGTGAACACCTACGTGCACTCATACAAACACACTTCAGTTTCCCAACTCCTCATAGTGCCAACAAGTTTCAATACCTAAGGCTGCTACATTATGGAAGCAGAGACCACTTTTCTTTTTGATAATTGTGATGATTTTAGAGACTTATAAACTCGTTTCAGTTGTGAGGAGAGGGTCGGATCTACCCCTGCTGCCTGTGAACTCCAGCACCCCTATTTATTGCAGGATTTCTTCCCCCACAAATAAGCAGCTCCTTAAATCTTAGGAGCTGTTCTCTGGCTTTTAGCACTTCAGCCTTACTTGTTAACCCAGCCCTGATTAAACTGAAGTCACAGAGTAATCTCTCGGAGGCAGAGTTAAGTAAGCCCTTCCACGTGCCCTGTTGCTGTTGGATTATTTGCTTCCCAGCAGCCAGTTCTGTACCATAAACTCAAACAGCCCAAGCACAATTAAAATTCCTCTTGCAAAGCTCTGCCTGACACAAAAGTTGCCCCAAACTCCCCAAAAACAAATGTATGAGGCACCTTTAAGCTGGAAAGCAGGTAAGTGAGTAGCTACAGAGCCTCCTGACAGACAGAAACGCATCATTTGGTCGTGATGAATCGCACCTCCAATTGCAAGACGCGTTAGGGATAATCCCCCAGCCAGCACTGAGGTGGATCAATTGACTTTTGTTCCAGCAAAACTGTTCCTTCCTATTAAAAAGTACTTTAAAAGTCAAAGAGTTTTCTTAAATATCACTAAAGGCAGCAGCAGAACCGTGCCCATTCCTGGGAGGTACCACTGCACATCGTTAAAGCTCATCAGCGCCGATTTAACAAATTAAACATCTGGCTAATGACTCAGAAAATACCAACAATTTGCACTGATGCAACAATTAGAAGGCCAAATTTTAGAACGACTACAGAAACCTGAAATGGTGAAACTTCCCTGTTAGCTCTTGGTGACAGCAACACCGCTTTGCACCCTCACACACACGGAAAGCAGCAAAGGGAGGGGGTCTGGGTGATCATTTCAGCCTGGTAAAAGGCGTGTCCGTGCAGCAAACTGTGCTCTGGGGCCACTGCTGGGATTCCCAGGGCCCTGCCCTTACCTGGATGGCTTTGGGAGCTCATTGCTGGCAATGTCTAGTCCTTGGGAGAAGGGATTCGAGACAGATCAGCTTCCACGGGAGTAACAGCAGCTCGAAAGAGCTCCAGTGCTTCACCAATACATAGGAATGGGAAGTGGGGGTTAAATCATGGCCACCTTGTAAAATCCAGGGCACAGTGACATGCTGAGTTGTATGGGAAGTAATCCAAGAGGGTGGCAGAGTATCTTCCAATGGCTTTTAAAATGGGAACCTGCAATTAAAGAAAAAAATGTCTGCGTTAGCAAATTAAGATTAACAACCATTTAAATTGTACATTATATAACCTATTTATCCCCTGGATTAAACTACAATGCTATTTTAGGCATTAGGGTTGCAGAGAGAGTAATTTTCAGAGTTGTAAATGTTACTTTGATTAATAACCACAAAGATGCAGATTAATACTTAACATTATTTAGGAAAAAAAACACAATTAAAAAAAAACAACTTCCCAACAACACATTCAAGTCTCAGAAACCCAAAATTCCGTGTTAATTCTCATCCTCCAACAGCACCATATGAAGCCACTTCAGTCCAACAGCTTCCATATTTTAAAAGCCATATGTATGAGTGGTAACTGTACTTCATGCATCTGTTCCCCGAAGAAGTCTAAAGAAAAATCCCTCAGTGCCAAGAAGTGGTCTTGGAGCAGGAAGGAAAAAACCCACACAATCAATTCCACTCCCACTCTACCCAAGCCTCCAGCAGATTACTGAGGAGCAGCTCCATACTGCCCCAGGGGGGAAAAAAAATCCACCATTCCCAATTATTTTGAAGCTGTATATTAAAGGGAGGGAGAGAGAACAGAGGGGAAATAACCCCCAGAGTCAGCAAGCCCTGACCCCTGCCCCCCAAAAAATGGAAGTGTAGAAGCAGCAGATACCCTGGCTTGGTGAAACCCCACCTGAGGCACCCAGGCTGACCCAGCCAGCCACCCTTACACTGGAACAACCTGCTCAAGCTCAGTTTCGGGGGGGTCAGGGGTTTTTTGGCACTATACCAAGTGACATGCAGTATTCCCCATCCTTGGAAGTGTCCCAGGCCTGGCTGGACAGGGCTTGGAGCAGCCTGGGATAGTGGAAGGTGTCCCTGCCCATGGCAGGGGGTGGAATGGGATGGGCTTTGAGATCCCTTTCCACCCAAACCATCCTGGGATTCCTGGACATCCCTGTTTTACAGGCAGAGTATCTCAGGGATTCTGCTCCCAGCCAGCTGACCCAGCTTAAACTCAGCTGTGTCCTTCATGCAGAGCATCCCACAGCCACAGGTGATTTCCCTTCTTTGCACCATCAAACACCATCGAACCAGCAGCCCAGCCCTCCTGGGCACCAGGGCTGAGGGGTGAGCTCCTCCTGCCCGGCCAGGCATCACCCAGCGCTGGGATGAGGTCACCCTGCTGTCAGCAGCCAGCTCCAACCCGTCCCCACGGATCCAGCTGACTCTGCTCACCCCAAACTGCTCCGGCAGCAGATCCCAGGGAGTGGTGCCCTCCAGCAGCGCTGGGGCGGGGGACGGCTGCGATGGGAGCTGCGATGGGAGCTGCGATGGGAGCTGCTCCTGCCTTGCACAAGGAGCATCTGTCCACAGCGGGGCTGTGCCACGGCGGTTCAGGCAGTGCTAGCTGTTCCTGGAAGAGCTCTTAGCATGCTCGGGTTTGTGTGCTCCTTTCCAAGAAGCAAGACCAGGTCTGAGACTCCCAGCACCGGCACGGCGGCTCAGCATGGGCTTTCTGAGGTTACTGCCCTGATGGGCAGGAAAGCGCCACGGCAGGCACTGCTGAACACAGCCCCTTCCTCGCTGCGCTTCATTAAAAGCCCCCTTTAATTGGCTGTTTCTCTGCAGCCCAAGTGTCTCAGCATCACCACTCTCCAAGTTCCTCTCTGCCCATCTTGCATTCTTAGAGACCTGGAACGCGTTCCATGGTACGCGTCAAATTCAAGAGAAAATCACTTAAATGTCATTTCTAACCCCTGCAGGTCTCCGCCATCCCAAATGTTCAAGATGTTCCAGTCCCATTAATCAGCACATCCTGCTAAACAGAGCTGGGTCAGCTTAGACCAGGCATTAGCAAGATACTGACATAATTTATTTCCATTAGAACCAGCAGGTACTGTTGTAGCATAAGCCATCTCAGCTGCAGACAAGAAGGATTTGGAGTGCAGTTACCAGATTTCCTTGTCCTCATTTTCCCAGCACAAGAATGAAAATGTGAGCATGAACAGTGGGAAGTTTCCCAAAGGAAATGGACTGAATCAGTAGCACCAAATCCATCCAACAGCACCATTTAATGGTTTAATCTGTTCCCACTTCTGCTCCATCCCTGGAAGTGTCCAAGGCCGGGGGCTTGGAGCACCCTGGGATAGTGGGAAGCGTCCCTGCCCGTGGCAGGGGGTGGAATGAGATGGGTTTTAAGGTCCCTTCCAATCACTCTGTGATTCCACCATTCTCTCCAGGACACAGCAATCACGTCCCAAATGACCTCCCCCCAAACTCTAATTTTCAGGTAGCCCTTGCACTGATCCCAGTGCAGACCCAAGAGCCACTGCCAGGCCTCCACCTGCAACAATTCTTGTGTAAATCTGTCGTTTTGCCACCGTCCCAAGGAAAACAGTCCTTAAATTAAAGGAAGCGAAACGCTGTCTGTCCCTATGCCTCAGCTCTCTGGAGGTCTGGAGGGTTTTCCAAGCCAATTATCTCGTTGGAAAAAAAAAAAAAAAAAGATTAAAAAGAAAAACAAACCCGAGTTTGTTTAACTTCTACTCCAGTGCCTCCCAGGACAAGGGCAATCACCTCTGGCCTGAGGAACAGCGAGTGCACCCCAAGCATCGTTCCAGAGGCACGCTCCCCTCCAGCACCGGCTCAGGGCCGGAGCGCACGGCGAGCGCTGGGATCCCTGCTGGCTACGGGAATTGTCCTGGCAGACAGCAGGCAGGGCCACGGTGGCTGTGCCAGGGTTGGCACTTCCCTGGGCACAGGGCAAAGGGAGGGCTCGGGGGAGCACCCACACTGCCGAGCAGAACTGCAGTCTCGAACAAGCAAGTGTGTAAAACAGCATTGGATCAGGACTGGGATCATCAAGCCTCCTGCCTTGCAGGAGAATTTTCAGTCTGGTCACTGCTGGATTTTTAACAAACTCGGGAAGAGGAGCACAAGGAACCACCTGCTCATTTCAGCCTGCTTCTGGCGGGGCACACCTGAGAGCGCAGGCTCCCTAAAACCACTGGGCTGGTGCATCAGCAGCTGTATCCTCACCACATCCCTGGATCAGGGGGTGGCCGTGCTCCGAGCCTGCTGTCACCTCCCTGTCACTGCCCCAAACGAGCCTCTGTACCTGCAGCCAGCACAGAGCAGGACAGGCCGAGGGGCTGCAGCCAAAGTCCCTCATTTCTCACTGGTTTGGTGCCCCAGCAAACCACCAACCCCCTGCCAGGCACCTTCCCTGGATTAAAAGTAATTCCAGCTCTTCTCTCACCCCTACAGAAAGCTTTTTTTTCCTTTTACATCAGAATCTTACAGTTCTGCCACAAGGATGGTTTGCTGACAGGAGGCCTGGAGCAGCTCCCCTACAAAGACAGGCTGAGAAAGCTGGGGCTGTTCAGCCTGGAGAAGAGAAGGCTGTGTGGAGAACTCAAAGCAACATTCCACTACCTGAAGGGGCTATGAGGAAGCTGGAGAGGGACTCTGCATCAGGAACTGCAGTGAGGGGACAAGGAATAATGGTACAAACTGAAAAGAGTGGAAGTTTAGGTTATGTATTAGGAACAAACGCTTTACTGGGAGGGTGGGGAGGCCCTGGCACAGGCTGCCCGAGAAGCTGTGGATGTCCCATCCCTGGAAGTGTCCAAGGCCAGGTTGGATGGGGCTTGGAGCAACCTGGGATAGGGGAAGGGGGGTGGAACAAGATGATCTTTAAGGTCCCTTCCAAGCCCTCATGGTTCTGTGGCAGTGCTAGTCACAAGCCCAGATGTGCAGAACCACTAATGACACTTACCACAGAACTTTATTTACACAGAGCTCCGTTTTTCAGAGCTTTAATTGCTCTCCAGCCCAGATAAGAATCTTGGCCTGGGGCTGAGGTTTCGGGGCTGAGTCAGCCAGGCTGCTCCAGGACCAGGAGCTCTGATGCCACGGCTCTCTCAGACACAGCAGCCACGATCCCTCAGAGCCCTGGGTGAAACAAAGCGATGCTAGAGGGGATGCTTCCACATCCTGGCACTCCTCTAGCAGCACTCCAGCACCATGGGGTTTGCTCTCAAAAAGCCATGGAAACACCACCACCACCTTCCAAAAGGCATCAGCGCCACTCCTCCTGCCTGGCACGGATTGATTACAGCGAGATCGTTATTTTTTCCCCCGAAATTACCTTCCTCGCTGCACTCAAAAGCAAACAGCCCCGAGCTCGATCCCACGTGCTCCAGGTAAGATGCCAGCAGCCCCCTGATGTTTCCTTGGATTCCTGCTCGTAGCAGGTAGCCTGCAGACAGCCCAGCGCTGCAGCACACACGTGCTCAGCACATGCCGACCTGAAGAGGGGCACAGCCTCCCTCAGAGCTTTATGGATTAAATCTCTCCTCTGACAACAGATCCTGCACTTTAACCAGAGAGGGGGAGAGCTGCCTTTGCTTTTCAGGGTCTGTTTATAAAATACTGCCAATACAGCATCCATACATGAAAAGAGGAGGGAAGGAAGAGGCTTAGAGGTGCCTGAAAACAATTTGCTGTGACCACAGGAGGATTTACTGCGTCTTTATTTAGAATGGGCTGGCAGGGACCTCAAAGCCCATCTCAATCCAAACCCAGGCAGGGACACCTTCCCCTAGGCCAGGCTGCTTTGTTTAGAGCAGGGCCAGGGTGAAACAGCCTCCTGAGCTGATCTCCCCTCCGGGGACCACATCTCCCAGCCACCACCTTGCAAGGTGACAAAAAGAGTGGCAGTCATCCCCAGGACCCCCACAGCCCTCTGACAACATCCCCTGGGCTCCTGCCTCTGCAGCAGAACACAGCTGGATCTGTCCCAGGAGAGCAGGTTGCACAAGCACTGCCCACTTCCACAAGTGCTGCTTTTCCTACAGTTTCAGCAATTACCCAGACCTCTTCCAGGAAATACATTTGCAAACCTCAAATATCATCAGACGCTCTAAGAGTTCCGAGTCTCTAAGCAGTTTTCTGTCTCTGAACACACACTGTGAGAATAACAGGTGACACTGTAAAATCTACTATCAGCTTAACGCTCAGCTGGGGCCAGAAGAGCAACCAGAATATCACGGAATAATGGAAAATAAAAACAGAGCAGAGAATTTGCTGCTGCGTTAGCCCAGTTCCTCCAAACCCATGCGTATTTTGTGCAGATCTGGACATTCCCCCTCGTTCTCCAAGTACACAGTGTAAGAGTTTCAAAAGGGCAAGAAAAACACCACCAGAGGTGTGGTACAAATTCCTCGTGCAGGTGAAGCAGACGATAAACCTGCAGCCCAGACAGAGGTGACTTAGAGGTATCACAGTGATGCAGAGTTATGATTAACACAGACAAATCACTCATCATTCTGCTTTCCATCTATTTCTTTCAGAGCCAGAAGTTTTTCCCCTGCTTTTGCTGGGTGAGAAGCTGGGTGGACACAGGAGGGAAGGCCAGGAAACCCATGGGACAAGTCACTGGCTCTCAGGAGTGTTTGAGAAGTGTCACCTTCAGTGACAGTGCGTGTCCTGTTGTGAAATGCCTCCCTCTGGGACGCTGCTGGAGAACGTGGCAATCAAGTACTTTTAAAGACCTTGAAAAACCTTAAAATCTCACCTGGACACCAACCTACAGTCACCAAACCAACCCAGCTCTGCTTTGTCCCACACAGAAGTGACAGTCCCATCTCAAGTTTGCTCTGTAAAGCTTTCTATATTGCACTGAAAGCACGTGTCAGATTCTTTACAGTTTCCACGCCTGCACTCAGGAAGTTAAGGAAAATACTGGCAAGTAGAAGTGCTGACACAAAACTCAGGAGTCCTCATGGAAGGGGGACAGGGAGCACAAGCAGTGTGAGCACTGAAGCCTCCACCACAGTTAGAACCGTGTAAGTAACAATTAAACAGGAAACCCACCCTAATCCAGCTGTTACCAACAGCTCCTCTCCAGGGGAATACCAGGTACAAACATGCCCCGGTGAGGAGGATCCAGACTGACCAGTCCAGCCCTCTTTGCCAGGACATCCCATCTTTGCCAAACCCATCGTTTCCCTGCAGCACCAGAACCAGGGGTGCCTGCCTTCAACACCAAAAGCTCAGCACGGGGATTCAAACGCGCAAAGCACCTCAGAAACACAGCAAGGTTCAGCCAGCACTTCAAGGAGTCAGCCCCCGGTGCATTTGCTTAGCAAATGCTGACATTTCCCTGCCAGCCATCACAAGAGGCTCTCACATGACAGCCCAGAGCCGAACAAACATCGCGCTTCCGCCTCTCCCTGAAACTTCCACTCTGCAGCACACACGCGGCGAAGAGCGACTGCCTGTGTGCCCACACCAAACACTGACCCCGCGACAGGCTGAGTGTGCCAAAACCATCACACGGAGATCCCACCGCGAGCCACGTCTGCCCTACGCGTTAACCCACGGCGTGTGTGCGCCGAGGGATAACCAGCGCCCGCTCTGAACCTCCACAGCTCCTCCAGGAGCCGCTGTGCCCGCCTGGGAGCTGCTTTGGAGCAATCCTGCCTTTATTCCGGGCAAGTCCCTGCAATGCAAGCGGTGCTGGACCTGCGCTGAAGCCACCGTCAGACACGGAAAGGAAACCAAATGAGCAGCAGCCACAAGTGGCAGGACACTATTAACTAATTATGAGCTACTTCATTAACACAGAACTAATCCGCAGCTGTTTAAAGGTAGCAACCCAAGATGGAAATAATTAATCTAATTACGTGTAACAGAAATTCTCCATAAAAATAATCAAGGAAAACGCTTTCTGCAGGTTCCCATCCTTTTGCTTCTTACTGTCAAGTAGCGCTCCACAACTAATTTCCAGGGCACACAGGTTCCCTGAGTAAAGCTGCTTTTCCCAGGCTCTTGTCAGCTGTGTCTCAAAGTCAGGTGCTCACACTGATCTCTGGTGGCAGTCCTGTACTTCAGCTCTGGAAATCCAAGCACTGAGACACCAGCCGAAGCTGAAAACATGGTATCCCAGTAGAAGTGAAGACACCCTGCACCCATTTCCACGTTAAATTAACACAAAACTGACATTATTGAGCTTGCCCCTGGCAGTATTTTCCTCACTAAGTCTGAAACTGAGGAAATCCCTCATGGTACCTTGTACTTTTGCAAGTCACCGCCCTGACCAGCACTTAGAGCTGCTCTGAAAACCAAAGGTGCCTCCACAGCCTAAAAACAAAAATCTTCTGGTGGACACCCAAAACCCCCAAAGTTTTGCGCCCCTTCTCCTTCCTTGCTAGGAGTACACAAGAGCATCCACACGATTTCTGCTTCCACGGATTTCACAGCAGTACCACTGGGTAGATCTCTCATCCATTTTTAGACCTCGACAAGTACTGATGTCAAAACCACTGCAGGTATCCCAGACACACAGAGAAGTAAAAACACTTTGGGAACAACCAAGTGCGTGAGGAGTGAACCCAAATCCCCCCATGCGTCACCCAAGACTCTGAACAAAAGATCCCGAGCAAATCTGGAAATACCACCTCATGTTCACTCTGTGGGAGCTCCAATTTAAAGTGGCCAACAGCTTGGAAATTATTTTTTTCAGAGTCAAGCAGGAAGAGCTGCAGATTCAGAAATGCAGGCGACTGTTTGAAACCTGGGACTGTGCAAATCTGCAGGGATACAGAGCCCTCCTTGACTAGCAAGACTCTGGCAGAGGGTCTGAAGGAGCAGGATGCTGCTGAGCTCGATCCAGTTTCTCAGCAAGAGCAGCAAGAACAAGCAGTCTCACAGATGGATCCGCGTGGGAGGGAGAAAGGATAAAAGTCTGCCTCGGGAGCCTGTTCCAGCTGCTACCGGAGCCTTGCAGGAGTCGGCACAAATTGGGCAGAGCTACCTATAAAAATCTACTGTCTTGGCTTTTTCTGAAGCCCTCTTCTTTCCCAATTCCATGTTTTTCCTCCATCCTACTATTTCCACATTCGAAGGAGTCCAAATCAGATAGCTGAAAGCAGTGCCTGACAGAAGGTGAATACAGACTGGGAGTTTATCCCAATTCTTCATTCTGCCTTGCGGATCACCCTCACCACACACACTCAGGAGCACAAAAAATCAAAACTCCTTTTAAAGGCTTGATTGAGAAGTGATTAAAAATGGAATATTCGAGGCCGGGTTGGAACCTGAACCAGTGAGGGGCAGCCTTGCCCATGGCAGGGGGGTAGAACTAGATGGTCTTTCAGGTCCCTTCTGACCCAAACCCTTCTGTAATTCTACATTCTTTTTATCCAGAATGCCCCCAAAAACATTTCCAGTGCCAGGAAGAGGTTGTGTGGCCAGCAGACAGGGAGCTCACCTCATTGGCTGAAAGCAATTCTTTACCTGGGGTTGTTTTTCAGCTCCTCAGGTAGGCAAAGGCAGAGAGAAAAACATTTACCTTTTCTCTTCATGTACTTGAGCTGTTCCAGCCACATCTGAACTTCTTGTTCCTTCTGACAAAGAATCAGAATTACTGGTCACTAGCTGTGCCTAACCCATCTGGTCTCCCAGCATAAAATAGCTGAGTACATGTGTCATCAATCACTGTTAATTACTTCATTAACTTGGAAAACGAATATTGACTTTTTTTTAAAGAACAAACATTGTTTAAGGTCAGTCTAGTTGGTTTTTTTTTCTTTTAATTGAATGCTATCTGATTACCAAGAGAAAATAATTTAGTCTGAACACTCAAGCAACCCTGCCACGTAAGTGGTGCAGGAGACATTTCCCCAAATCCTTTTCTGGAAGGACCAGTTTGATCCAGAAGCTTCGTGCTGTCCTCCAGAGCCCCGTGCTCACCGCGCTGCCGTTCCCACCTACTGCCCCCGTGGCTCTGGAAGTCCTGACCTTTGTCATGCTCTGGGAACGAAACACGCCCCAAGGTCTCCACAAACACATTGCATCACTGTGGAGTGGACATTTAGCCCTCTGCTGTCGGCTGCAAAACAGTGACACAGGGAGATCACAGCTGTCTGTGCGTGCTCACCTGCAGCAGATCCGCTGCCAGCACTTAAAACCACTCAGGAGCCACACAGTGTGATGCCAACCTGCCCCTGGACTGTCCCCCTGCTTCAGAGGCTCACTGGGATCACCTCCTGGCCCCAGCATGAGCTTACCTTCCTGCCAGGCAGAGGGGGCCCTCTCTGCACCTCCTCAAGGAGCCTCATCCAGCCACTCTCCCTGGAGGAGCCAGTATTAACTCAGTATTTATGACATTTTTTCATGCCTCAGTTACTGGCTCACTCACTGTCCACCTCCAAAAAGCTATTTTGTTTGAGGGCATCCCCTGTCACTCCTGTCCCCCAATATCCCCTAACTCTGCCCCCAAACCCAGGCCCTGCTTCCCAACCTGCACTGCAGGAACGTGCGCAGTTCACTCGAGCACCCTTGACCTTGGCTGCTGCCCAGCCCACCAGGCACAGCACACCCTCACCCACAAAAGCTCTGGGATCCCATCGTGGGTTCCCAAGTTTACATTTCTGTGTGTTTAATTCCTCCTGTCTGGCACTGAATGCCAATAATGATACCAAAACACTGCACCTCCCACAGCCACGCCATCGGCCAGACCTGATGGGCTGCACAGGATCACGGAATCTCAGAACGGTTTGGGGTGGAAGGGACCTGAAAGAGCACCTCATCCCAGCCCCAACGAGTGGTGCCACTCTGCCACTCCTCCTTTTAAAGGGTCTGCTTCCCTACAGCCAGGAAAAATGTCTTACAGCCGGTGAGTGCATTGTGCATTTGTGCATGTCACTCAAAGGAACTCTACCTAAATCCAAATTTTACATTTGAGCATAAATAATGCACCACGCAGAAAGCAAGAAATCACAACTTCACCTTCAAAGTGCAACATAATTTGCTTTTATTTGTTGGGAAAACCTGTTCTCCTCTCACCAGCATCATGTGAAAAAGTGATGCTGACCTGTACCCACTCACAGGATCATCCCTCAGCACACACGGCAGTGCTGGCACCCTGCTCAGTCCCCAGCTCCTCTGCCAAAGCTGCTGGGACTCCAAGCCCCAGACTGCTGATAACTGAACAGGCAGGAATCCCCACGGGAAGCTGAAGTAAATAGATGGCCGTATATTCACAGGGGTTCCACGACTTCCAGTTGTAAATCACAAGTAACATTTCTGAGCCACATCCACAGCAAGAATAGAAAACCAAGTCAGTCACCACAAACCTCTAAGCTCCTCTGTTGTGCCCCTCTGAACAGGGTTACATTTTTCATGACCAGCATCACCCTTTAATGAAAACTAGAATCTTCAGGCAAATATTTCAGTCTTAAAAGCTGACAAGCAAGAAAAGCGAGGAAGGAACAGCTGGCACTACTCAGACTCCAGGGGGTTTCAGGTTGTTTATTACATATTTATCTGTTTTATAACACCACCAAAGCCAAAAAGGAACAAAACCCTTTAAGGAAGTACCTGCAGGTTACCTTGATAGACAAATGCCAGCAAACCTTCAGGAACTCCCTTTCCAGGTGCTGCTCCCAACACCACAGTGGTTCCTTAACTCAGTGAGAAGGAAGGGCTCCATTTACTTTGGGATTTACACCACATTTTATGTGGCCCATTTTGCCTGTTTGCACAATGCGAACACGGCAAGGCAAACTGGAATGTTAAATAAGAAAACTGGACTGTAAAGCCACACAAAACACTGGACACATTTCAAGGACTGACGCAGTACCTGCCACGGGGGCTTTTTAAGGCATGGTTTACAATACTGTCAGTCACCAGCTGGAAAGGGACTCCAACTCTGTGTCCCCAAGGAAGCCTTAGAGCCCTAACTTAGGGTTTGAGTTGGGAGGGACCTCAAAGCTCATCCCATCCCACCCCTGCCATGGGCAGGGACACCTTCCACTGTCCCAGGCTGCTCCAAACCCCAGTGTCCAACCTCCCCTTGGGCACTTCCAGGGATCCAGGGGCAGCCACAGCTGCTCTGGGCACCCTGTGCCAGGGCCTGCCCACCCTGCCAGGGAACAATTCCTGCCCAATATCCTATCCAGCCCTGCCCTCTGGCACTGGGAAGCCATTCCCTGTGTCCTGTCCCCCCATCTCTTGTACCCAGTCCCTCTCCAGCTCTCCTGGAGCCCCTTTAGGCCCTGGAAGGGGCTCTGAGCTCTCCCTGGAGCCTTCTCTTCCCCAGCTCTCCCAGCCTGGCTCCAGAGCAGAGTAGCTCCATCCCTCTGATCATCTCTGTGCCTCCTCTGGACTCTCCAGCAGCTCCAGGTCCTTCTGCTTTGGCCCCAGAGCTGGGGCAGCTCTGCAGGTGGGGTCTCACCTGAGGTCAGGGGCAGAGGGGCAGAGTCCCCCCTCCCCTGCTGGTCACACTTCTTTTGATGCAGCTCAGGATACGGGGTTTGGGATTTCTGGGCTGCAGAACACTGCTGGGTCATGCTGAGCTTCTCACCCACCAACACCTCCGAGCCCTTTATGGCTTTTCACACTAAACAACACAGACAGAATATTCCTCCCTGCAACTCGCTCCTCTTTCAGGGTGGGAATGAAGCAAAGTAATTTACACCTGCTTTTGTCCCTCTTCAGCCTTTTAAAACATCAAAGCCCAATCTTTGGGGGCTTTTTTTTCACTTTCCTGGTGCTTGGGATTTTGCACCTCTGCATGCTCCTAAATCTCCTCCTGTAACTTCTCACTAACAGCTCCAGCTTCCCAGAGGAATTGCTTGGCTTTCAAGAGAAGCTGCCATTAGTCACCAAAGCTCTGCTCTGCAGAATCTCCTCTCACCTGATCCACCTGATCACCTGCAGCTTGGGATACTCTGAAGTAAATGAACAGGAAAGGATACAAGGTGAAAACAAAACAAATCCAAAGGCTTTGCATTAAATGAGCGTTAATCTGGACACATCGTGTACCTGACAGGAGGCTGTACTGAGGTGGGGGCTGGTCTTTTCCCCCTGGTAACAAGTGACAGGACAGGAGGAAATAGCCTCAAACTGTGCCAGGGGAGGTTAACTTCGGATATTTAGCAAAAATTCTGCATGGAGAGAGTTGTGAGTCCCTGGGCAGTGCTGGAGTCCCCATCCATGGAGGGATTTAAAAGCCGTGTGGAGGTGGCACCTGGGGACATGGGACAGTGGCAGTGCTGGGGGAACGGTTGGATTTGATGATCTTAAAGAACTTTCCCAACCTAAATGATCCTGTGTTTCTACGAACGTAATGATTAACAAGTTACATTACGGCAGAGGGGGAAAAAATGGCCTGACAGCCACCTCCAGCCAAGTGCAGTCCCTTCCTGAAGGAAACCACGCACAGCCACAGCACACTCCGACAGACAAACACCTCCTCTGGATGTCAGGCGGCTGGAAATTTACATTTCAGCACCAGTTTTACATTCAAGCAAAGTGCAGGGCCACTGCAAAGCAAACACGACTCCCATTACCTCAGAGCACTCGGCATGCAAAGCACACTCCAAGGCTGGGGCGGGGGGGAAGGAGATTGCAGGAATTTTTTCCTGAAATGGAATGGAGAGATAAGATCGAGTGAAAAGGAGCAGAGGCTGCTGACATATCTAGACTCCCAGAAGCCAGTAAATATGCAAATGGACTGCCATTTCTGCCAGTAACACTCAGAACCAACTTTGATTCTGCTAAAATATATCGCATTAAACAAGGGAGATAAGCCCAGCACCGAATCCACACAGAGCAGCTCCCTTTGACCAAGACAGCTTTACTTCTCACTCCAGGGAATCCTGAACAAAGCTTTCTATTCCAAGAGTCTCCGCTCTGACTATCACAGTGTTTATGAATAACTTTGGCCATTTACCTTTTCGCAGTCTGATTTGCAAGTACTATTAAAAACTCTCCATAAAGCCATAAACCCCCCTGGAAAAGCTGCATCCAGTACCAGTCACAAATCCTTCCCCAAACCAGGAAAGGGCTTGTTGCCCCGAAGCCACAAGCAGCAAATTTCACACGAGATGTCAGAGAGGAGAAAATAAAGGGTGTATTGGATGTGCATCCCCGGAGACAGAGATTACAGAGCAAGAACTGAAGTTGATGTGACCTGATAGCGGGTGATAAACTCAGGAGATGATAAAGGCATTCCCTGGACATCCATCTGTTGCCCTTGGGGGTCTGGACAGACACAACAGGCAGAAATATGTATATATAGAGTAAAATATTAAATCTAGACATGATTTGTTTTCATACATATGAAGTATACATGTGTGAAATAAACAGATGTACATTCAAGCACCGGAGGCAAAGAAAGCATCTCTTATTTTCACTCCATTTTATCTGCCTACCACCTCTGAATCAGCGAGATGAGCTCAAAGGCCAGTGCTGGCTACAGTCTGAGACACACATTTTACACACTGCTAAGCAAGAGCAAAAGCAGCTCTCCCCTGCCCACGGCAGGGACTGAACTCGGCCTCCACTCGGCCTCCATTCAGCGAGGCTGCTCCCTAACAGAGGGAAAGCAGAACAACCTGCACCGCTCCTCGACAGCCCTCGGCCGCTCCTCTGAGATTCCAGCACGCAGGGAACAGCAGCGAGAACTTCCAGCAACTGCCAGCATCAAAAAATAAGCATGTACCGAAGCTAGGAAGATGTGAAAAATAAAAACCAGACCTCTGCGGGCTGAACAAGCCTCCCACGTGCGGCACAACACAACAGGAACGATTTCCCCAGCAATGCCAGGCTCTGCAGGGAGATGAAAGCAGGCTCCAGCTCTCCAGGAGCAGGGACCCATCCCCAAACCTGTGGCAAACACAACAGAGAGCAATCCAGCGGGAGACGGCTGGGGAAGGCTCCCGGTGCCGCAGGAAGGTTATGACAAAGCAGGTTTGCGGGCAGGGAGGAGAGACAGAGACGTGGACAGGGGCTGTGAGGGCCTGCTCCGGGAGAGAAGAGCCTCGGGAAGAGGGAATAACTCAGCAGCTGGGAAATGCCAGCCCAGGAAACACCTGAGCTCAATCCCTGCTCCTTCCATCCCGGCCAGCCCCAGCACCACCCTGGCAGGAGAACGCCAGGAGCTGTCCCTGGGTGTGCCTCGGATCCACAGCCACGCTCGCTGGCTGGCTCCAGCATGTGCTCAGAATTCCCCTAGCCCTGTTCCGAGGCTGCGATAATTCCCATTTTCGTTGCCAGTGCTAGGAAGGAGCCTCAGAGCTATATGCTGAGGCCCTGGAATTTAAATATACGATAACACTGTAAATAAAAGGAAACAAATTCCTTAAGGAAAACCTTTTCACATGCCAGATCAGTTCCCAATAGTAACTGCTCTGCTTTGACAAGAGATAAATATTTACAGTCTGAAACAGAGAACACCTTGTGTTGCAATACTGGAATGCAAACCTTGTCAGTCCTGGTATCCTAAAGAGAGGGTTTTGATATTTAAAAGAAAAAAATTAGACATAAACCCCCAAGCTGAGCACTTAGAAGCACACGCACATTATTGTGCTCATTTACCCCACCAAAACAAAAACCTGAAGGTAGTCACACAGAGAAATTGTCAAACATGCTGAATCCAGAACAGATTTTCTCAAAAGGAGACCTCATCCCCCAGGGAATGTAGACAGTTTACAGCAAAAGTCTAAATTATTGCCAAGAATATGCTGCTTTTTTTATTTATTTAAATATAGTCTAAGTTGCTCCTCTTAGACATTCCTCTAGCGAAAGCAGACACTGAAGATTTTTCTTACTGGAGCAAAAAGGCAGCAAGGAGGATCAGATGTCCACATCCAACTCCTTGGAGTGGGGCATCCCACACCAGGAATACCCTTGGAAGAGGGAAGAGGAAGCCCAACAGCTAAAGCCTGAGCTATCTCTGAGCTTCCAGCATGACTCCCAACCTCCGGGCCTGATCAGCTCCTTCCAGCTAAGGAAAGAATGTGGGGAATGTCATTCATACTGGCACTTGGGAAGATCGAGGAATGGAAAGTGCACAGTGACTGGATATCCCTGTCCCGAGAAGGGTGATAAGCCTCGTGCAGGGAGATGCTCTCATTCCTGCACGGCTCGGGTTGCTGGGCTTCGTTGCCATTTCGAACCAGGTAACCACCTCATTGAACATGAGTGCTTTTCCCTGCTGCCCTGCCTGCGCAGTCCACACGCCCGTTCCTACCAGGACCCGCACGAGGCCAGCCTGGCTGAGCTGTTACTCTGCAGGATCTCCTATCTGAGGTGCAATTTTCCTCACCCAACCGCTGCTTGGGCTTTTATGGCCCGCTCCCTTTGAAGTGGGGCAGCCCGGCCACCGGCGGGCCGACAGAAGAGTTCAATGTCTACCTGCCACTCTCAGTTCCCTCACTTCCTTCTCCCCTTCCCAGGGAATTATTACCCCGTGCAGAACTCTCCTGCCTCGGCGTGGCTGCTGCTGGGGCCGGTGCTGCTCCACGATCCCGTCCCTGCAGTCAGCCAAGCCTTATGTTCTGTGCACAAGTTCTCCGTTTGCTCCCCTGCTTCCAGCATCCCTGCACAGCAGTTTATTTTTAGACCAGCATTTTTAGAGCAAAGCCCAGAAGCAGCACACTTTCGGTGCCAAACAGAATTCAGCTGTGATTCTGATGCTGTCAGCTGACAGGAGGACACTCGGGTTTGGTGGCCACAGAGTATTGGTGCAGCTCCGTGGCTGCCACCCAGGGCCACTGCTGACCCCTGGGCTTTTCCTGCAGCGCTCTCCCAGCTGCACACACCACGGGCCCTGCGTGGCCACAAGGCTCAGCCCAACATTGCCACACCATTCCCCTCTCCAGCAAAGGAATTGTTTTTCCCTGTGTGTGCAGCCCTCTGCACGGAGAAGGATCTGATCCCTCTCCTTTCACACTGGCACTGCCACGAACCAGGCAAGGATCACAGAACCACTGAGGCTGGAAAAGACCTCCAAGATCATCAAGTCCAACCTCAGAGCACCGGGTGCCACATCCAGACATTTCTTGAACACCCCCAGGGAGCTGCCACTCCCTGGGCAGCTCCTTCCAAAGCCTGACAACTCTTTCCGGGAAGAAATGCCTCCTGATGTCCATCCTAAAAGTTCAGACAGAGAACTGTGCTGGCCCAGGAGAGCCCAGAGCTTCCCCCTTGGGTCCACATGAACATTTATAATTTGGGATCACCACTCACAGCCAGCTCAGGGCAAAGGGGAGATCCCTGCCGGCTTTACCAGGTGCTGGAACAAGCCCTTAACCACCAACACAGACAACAAGTGCCCCAATACACAAAGCAAGGCTCCTGCCCAGCTTTATCGTCAGCTTTCTGGGGTCAGAGGTGGTTTTCAAGTTCTAAATACCAATATTTGCCTTCTTCTAACTACAGCTTGCTGTTTTCAGTGCAATTATAGAATAACAGAATCAGATCCACCACGTACCACCACCACCTTTTCCTGTTGACACAACATAACCTAGTAGAGGCAACAGCAGCAAAGGCACCCAGACACAGCAACTGAGACAAACAAGACCGTGTAATCTGTGCAAATCCACCCAAGATCTGCAGGGACGGCTCAGAAAATTGCATGGTAAAAGTGTTTTCTACTCTCAACAGCTCACAGAATGTCCTTATGAACAAGACTGCAGTGACAAGGCTGTCTTCTCCAGGGTATAAAGCAGCCAGGGACAGAGCCACACTTTGCCCTGAAATCACATCAAGCCTTTTTGTCCACTGACCCAGAAGTCTCCAGCTTTCCTGCAGGTTGGATAATTTATAACATAAAAACTCAGATTACTTTTCCCTGTCACAAGCTGGTGGTTTCTGCAAAGCTTCAAGCAGGAAGTGTTTTTCCTAATGTTGAGTATTTCATTCACTGCTACGATTAAGCCCATCCTCAAAGGCTCCATCCGAGGCACAGGGAGCAGATGAGGCAGCAGGGATGAACAAGGAGATGAAGAAAAGCCTGACAAGGAGAGGCAAACACAGCCCCCAAGGAAGCATTAGATACCTACCATGTACAATCAGAATAAATACTCCTTTCTAGTCCTCTCCCTCCTCCTTTGATCATGCTTCCAGGTCAATATCTTGTGAGAGGCAGTCCTGACTCAAATGTATCCTTCAGCCCCTACCAGGATCTGACAGCAGGTATCAGTTGTGGAAATAAATAAGTAAAGAACGTTTCCTCCCAACCAAAGCACGGCTGTTTGATTCAGATAGGAAATCTGTCTTGGGTAGGAGAAATGCACAGCAGAATCCATATAGAGAGTCATTTATTCTGGGAGGTTCACATGCATCAAGTGGTGAGGAAGAACTGAAAGGCAAACGCAGATCACGGTAGCCAGTGCCTGTCCCAGCCCCCTGGAAGGACTGGTCACTCAGCAGGACATCCAACACCACATCCCAACACACCTGACTCTTGTGTGGCCTCTTCTCCTTGCCTTCCCTTCCTCTTCAGCACACAGCAAGGACAAGACACCAAGTTTTGAGCATTCTCACCACCCAACATACCCCGGCCCTCACTGCCCTGCTGAGTAAGAGCAGCAGCAGCCCTAAAACGTGGAGAACTTGGATGATCCATGCAGCAATTCCCACCCACAGCAGAGCTCAGGGGCACAGGATCTGGGGGCTGGTTTGCTGACCAACAGCAGGAAGAGCAGTGTCAGACCAGGCTTTCAGCTTTGCAGGGGGAGCAGAGAAGGGCTGAGCTTTGCAACAACCCAGCAGAGATCCTGCTCACGTTCCTGGAATCATTAAGGTTGGAAAAGACCTCTAGGACCATGGAGTCCAACCATTACCTCAGCCAGGTCTGTTTCTTTCCCTGCCCCTGAAGATGCCCCAGCAGCACAACCCACACTCAAACTGCACCATCTCCCTGGGAAGGCAGCAGGGAACTGCACTTCACTGTGTTCTTGCCCTCTCCAGCCTTAGAAAAGCTGCCAGCCTTCATCCCCTCCGGCCAGACCTCCCCAAGAAACATGATCCAGTATCCTCTGAGTTATTCCAAAGCATTCTGCGCTGCCTTTTCCCCAAGCACTCTGAAGAAATGAGCCAGGCCTCCCAGCAGGACGCACACCCCGCTGCGCTGCGCAAGGCCGAGCTCCGTGGCACCGTCCTGGCGACCGTGGTCACGCCGTGACTTGGAGGGGTCCCCTCTCCTGACTTACCCACGGCACTGGGGACAGTGATTTTACTTTATTGCAAGTCTCTGCTGCCTGGAGAAACGACTCTCTTCATTTGAACAAATGAGTTGCACGTATGCAGAGCTGTAAAATGTAACCCAGCCTGCAGGAAAGCTCAGTTTTACCCCCTAATTCTGCCTTCAGGACCCCTCCTGATGGACAGTCTGCACACAGCTCTGCCCCTTCCAGTGCTCCCTGGGAATTCCATGATCTTTGCATCCCTATCCGTCTGCAGTTGGACCCACTGCATCCAAAGTGGGACCGACAGCCTATCTTCCATCTCATCCCACCTCCTTCCAAACCAGTGTTCTCAAGCACCTGCCCGCTGTTCCTTCTCCCTGCCCGGAGCTCCCAAGGCTAAAGCTCACACACTGCTCCAGTTTGCAGAATCCTCGTTGTTATACAGCTGTGAATGACGCCATTCTTCTTCGCTTCTGCGCACGTTAGCTGAGCAGAGAAGCAAACCTCACCACTCCACACGCACATGAACCTGCAGCAAAAGGCAGCCCATTTTTTTTTTGCTCTCCAGGAGAACCACCTGTGTTGAGGATTTCACCAGAATCCACAACGAACGGTAACAAGAACTAGATAACCGTAGCTCCCATGGGGGAAAATGTAACCTCACTCCTTTTCCAAGAATTTCTTGGGAACAGCACACACCAGGATGAATTCCTTGTTTCAGGCTCACACTGAGGAGGACCCATCCCTTGGAGATAAAGTTTTGCCCAGCACAACCCCAGAACTGACCTGAGCATTATTCTCCCTGAGCAAACGCAACATAAGCTGCTGCAGCACGCATCAGGAAAATCCAGGCAGGGGAAGGATGTGAAGTGACTGGTGACAGCCCAGTTATGAGTAACTGCTATTCCTCCAAGCGAAGGTAACACAAATTCTACCAGCAAACCAACGCTCTCGCGTGCACGTGACAAATGGAAGTTCATCTGACATGGAACAAGACACAGTGTACTAATGCTCACAGAATTTAACTGTAATTAAGTCTCGCTGACAGACACCTCATTAAAGCGCCGCTTCTCCAGAAAAATTAATAAAGTGAATTATTTCCTACGTGTGAAATATCAGGGTTTTTTCACTCTTCATGAAAGATACATGGAGTTCAGTTCAACTGGATGTCGGTGCTCCCCGGAATGAAGGAGTGACACGCTTAAAAAGACATTTAAAACAACACATTGCTGTGCTGCCAAAACCCAGGCTGAGATGCTCAGCCCCTGCACATTATTTTATCCTGTGATGGCAGAAAATAAAACCCTTAAAATACAATTCTTCACCCAGCAGACACAGACAGATAGATAAATAGATAGATAAAATAACTGGCTTGTTATCAGAAAACCAAACTAAATTAAGACAACCTAATCTTGGCCAAACTAAAAAAGAGGATTCTCATGACCCAAAGATCCAGTTATCAAATTGCAACTTTTTGGGGTTTAAATGCTTCTTATGTGAGGAACAAAGGTCCAGCCATTGAGGAGAGGGGCAGAGGGCTGAGTGTGCCCAGGCCCACAAGCCAACACACATTCCTTTGCACTGGGAGATGGCTCTTTGCAGCACATTTTAATCAAACTCCTCTGAGGTAATATCCAACACGAAAATGAACGACAAAAAATGAAGCTGATCGAGACGTGCCCAGTAATGAACGCCATGAAAAAGGCCTGAATTTTCAGAGGGGAAGGCCAAGCTGTAATTCCTTGCAAAGGGAAAACCACGGAAGCTTTCCAAGAGATTTTTACAGTCTTTTTCTAATTGTTCCCTTTTTCAACATCATTATGCAACCTCCGTGTGCTTTCCTGCTTCTCTACCCCCCTTTATTTCACCCATTCTCCCCCTCCAACTTCTTCTAAATGCTGTGAGGCAGCTCCTTTAAGACAGCCAGAAATACAGTGCAGATTTTTCTCTCCTCCTCCTCCTCCTCTCAGTTTAAACTGCCCAAATCTTTCCGGTGAAGAAGCATTGCCCAAAATCTGCTCGCTATTCAAGCAGCCCTGGCAATGACAAGCAGCACTTCATGAATCATCTGTTATATATTGCCTTATCAACACGGTCCACTGCAGGAGAAAGTAAACCTGGCCCACTTTGGGGCTGTGCACAGCACAATCAAAATGCAAGTGGCATTAATTACAGGAGGGCTCTGAGGAGTTCCCTCATCCAAGGATTCAATATAGGCTATATATATATATAGTTATATATATATATATATATATATATATGAGGCAACGTAAATCGAACCAAAATGCTAACAGCCATTTCCTCCCCCACCACACACAGCTTTTACTTTAATATTTCAAAGGACTATTTACCCCTTTTACTGGTTTCCAATATTGTCACATTTCTAATTATTAAAGCAGACAGCTTTAGTGTTTCTGCTGTTTGTCAGCTCCAGCTATTTGAGGAAAACACACATATTTTCATGGGGTTTTTTTCGCCCCAAGCCAGACCTCCAAGCTCAGCAAGCGAGGGGAACCTTGCACTGCTCTGTTTCCTTCCACTGCTCTGGAGCATTGGCACGCTGGGGAACCTGGAAGCAAAGGTACACGCAAGAGAGAAGCTATCCATGAGGGAAGGGGGCTCCAAACTGAAAAGCAATTGGGAATTCAGTGGCAAGACACATCCCATCAGCTTCTCTGCCCAGTGAAACACAGCCTTACAAAAGCACAAGCTCAAGGGATTCCAGCAGGACTCTGATAAAATCTGAACCCACGCAGACTAGGTAGCAGGATTGAAAAAGATGACAGAAAAGCGATGGGGTAACTGGAAACAAGCTAAAGGTGAACTGGCAGAGCAAGGAAGTAGAATATGACACCACTAAAGAAGCCAGCAAGAAGAATACTTGGCAAATATTTAACAAATGTCATTACCAGTGGCCCAATAACATCTTCAATTAATATTTCCTTGTGGTTTGGGACAAGCTCTGCCATTTGGAACAGGCCAGCAACAGATCCCACTGAGCAAATGAACTCCTCTGTGTGTACTCAACGATGGGTACAAGACGAGGGAAATACAGTCCCAAGGGCTGGGGGTTGAATTTTTTATATATAAATACAAAATACACGGTGCCAAGGAGTGCACAAACACTTCTTTAGCTGGAGGAGGACACTAAAGAAGTGCTTTAACCCCAAGATGAAGCTGGCACAGCTGGGCAGTGAGCACTCGGGTTCTCAGACCCTGAAGGGAGCATCACTTAACCCACACAGACCCAGGGTGACCTCGACAAAACATGGGGACAATTGGTTCCAGTGACCTTACAAAGGCACAGCGTGGCACACCAGCATGGGAGGAACACTGCAAGATGAAGGAAAACTGTCCTGAAATATTTGATTCTATCCCATCTCACGTATTTAAGGGCAAGTTTTAGTCTCAACACTTCATTTGCAATGTGTTTGGGCACTTCATGCATAGAAAGTCTGTGGCTTCCCCTGATTTGAAACCTGCAAATGAACCTTGAGGGCAAGTTTCAGGCACTGCACCAAGTTTCTGGATCACAGATACACCTTCAGCTGGCTTTAAAAGGTCTACTCCCCAGAAAGCACAAAGCATTTGAAAGAGAGATAAAGAGGGCAAACTCAGCTAAACCCACGGGCAGTTTTAACCTTTATTTTGAACAAGCCCTACTCCTCACCCCTGCAGTGCCACAGGGGATTTAAGGTTGAAGACTCAACTCCAGCTTTTCAGCAGGCTATAAACAGGCAGCTCCTGTGCTTCCACCTCTACCCATGGCAGGAAGGAATTGTTCCCTGTGAGGGTGCTGAGGCCCCGGCACAGGGTGCCCAGAGCAGCTGTGGCTGCCCCTGGATCCCTGGAAGTGCCCAAGGGGAGGTTGGACACTGGGGCTTGGAGCAGCCTGGGACAGTGGAAGGTGTCCCTGCCCATGGCAGGAGGTGGCACTGGGTGGGCTTTAAGGTCCCTCCCAACCTCAACCATTCCATGATTTTATGGCAGAAGGCCGGGAGAAAAACAGGCACTGACCATGGGGGCTGAAGTCACTCGTGCTCAAGCTGCTGCTCTCGAGGAGGGGGCAAACCACAAGGCTGGCACGTCACGGGCTGGTGCTGCAAGCAGAACAACCTGACAAGTTGGGCAAAGCCTCCACCCAAAACCATCCCTCAGCTAACACAGGTACATGGGACCTGCAAACCTCCCCAACCAGCTGCTCCAAGGCTCAGGAGGCAGGCTGGAGCTCAAGCCCCTGAAGATTTGGGCAAAACGTGTTGCTTCAGGACAACCCACTGCAATCTGCACCTACCTAAATATCTCTTATCAGCTCCTGCTACCAGGTAACTTCTTCAGGACTTCATCAATCTCCAAGTGTCTATAAACACATCACTCCTAGTTTAAAAAAGTCCCTCATTCTGTTATTTACCTTTTCTTGTATTTACCTTTTCCTGCTGTTACTGAACTGTTGTTTTTTATCTTTCCTGCATTAATAGGACGCTGCCTGTGAAACATAAGCACAGCAGAGAGTTGCATCTTCACCAGCACAAAGATTATGCAAGAAACTACTTTTACTGTTTTTATCTACTCATAGAATGGTTCGGGTGAAAAGGGACCTTAAAACCCATCTTGTTCCAGCCCCCTGCCATGGGCAGGGACACCTTCCCCTATCCCAGGTTGCCCCAAGCCCTGTCCAACCTGGCCTTTTTTAATTTTCCTAGTGATTCACCATCAAAAGGCGAGAAAGAAAGTGAAACTAATTTCCACTAACGAGTTCACCTGCATCCCACAGCAGGATCTTGGTATCTTCCACCTGTTATCTCCCACCCTGGACACTCCCTGGGCTTCTCAAGAACTTGATAATTCACACCTGGCAGCGTTCCTCTACTTTAGGATAGTCTGTTTAGGAGATTTTAGGAGATGGCAGCACACAGACACAGACTGCCTGACAAACATCTCCTCCCAAGGGAATACAAGCTCTCCATGCCATACATGTGCTTTCCTTCCATGCCTCCATCCCGCTGAGCAAACAACCAATTCTCCTGGTGTTCTGAGCTGATTTTCAAAATGCTTTTTCTAATCCTTTCTAAAGCTAAGTCCTGAAGCAAAACAAACAAACAAACAAACAAACAAAAAAAAAACCCAGGGTGGCCAAGTTAAAATTTTGAATATTTAAATATATTTTTTCCCTAAGTTTAGACCAGCGAGGGCACAGCTTAATATCAACACCGGGAATCTGTCGGATGCACACACTAAAACATGCCACGCAAGGACGAAGGGAAAAAGCAGAGAATCCTGGAAAGCTGCATCTTCCACATTTCACTTTACCCAGAAAATCTGCAGCCGCTAAAACTTACTCTTTCTAACTGGGTGGCATTTTACATTTCCAAATGTAATTGAGTGAGCGTGTTGCCATGGCGACAGCAGGGTTCTGCAATAACTTTGTTGCCTTGTAATTGCTGTATATTTGTATACAAGCAGCTGAGCTTTCTTTAATTCAATGCCCTCAACTCTTCCAGCGAGGCTGCGGAGCGACGACGGCAGCTTTTTAGGCTGAGAACTCTGAACAGTGGTGCTGGAAACATCAGAAACTATTAAAACTCAGCGCCGCGACCGACCGCATTACACACACATGCACAGAGAAAAAAAAACCCACCACGAAACCCTGCCAAGAACCAGATTATTATATAAACTTCAGAGCTCCTTAGCTTTTAAAAATGCTGCCGTTACAACAACAACAACAAGGAAAAAAAAAAAAAAGCACAATTCAGATAATTAACTCCAGGTAGATCTGGCACCGAGCAAAGCACTTTGAGGGCAGGGAAATAATGCAGCACGAGTCCCATTTATTGACAGGGCATAATACCAGTAAATCAAAACACGCTGGCCAGGGGATTATCCACTCGCCGTGGCTCCCAGGGCCAAAATAATGCTTGCTCCATCTCCCCGGCCTCAAACCAGCGTTATGAGGACAACGGGATGCAGCTGTGGGAAAGGAGCACGGCACCGAGCTGCCTGGTGGGAAAGAAGTGGGGAAGACGGGAGAGAGCCAATGCCTCGCCGCACGCCCCATCCCAGGGTTTTACAAGGCATTTTCACACCCTGAATCCACCCACACCTTCCCGACACGGATCCCCACTCCTTGGGAGCGTTTTCAGAGCTGTAATCCAGCCTGGAATATGAAGCAAGGCTGGAACACGAAATCCGCTCGTACGGGCGTTAGCGGTGACGAGCCTAATTTATGCAAATGTGCCAAAACAGCCTATTGACAGGCAAAAACCCCACCGAAGGCAGCACCTTCCACTACCGCGGAGTGGGCGCACAACACAATTACGCAAGTGCTTTTTGAGCGAAGGGCAGGTTCCCTTCCCCTCCAGACGCTGCCCAGCGCCGAGCACCGACAGCGCCAAATTATTGTTATGTAAATCCATCTGCTCCGCGGAGCTGTCAGGGCGCCGGCCAACACCCCGGACACCACATCTGGGGCGCGGGCAACATTTTTGGGGTGGGGGGGGGGGAGCGCCGGGATCGCGCAGCATCTTCCCTGATAAATCCCTGCAGCAAAAAACCCACACGCGGCTGCCGGGCAACACCTCCCTCCGCGCTCCGCCGCCAGCCCCAAGCCTCAGCTTTTTCTGCTTCGCTTCTGCTCCGTGCGAGCCAAGGCTCGAGGTTCTGGCGGCGGCACACGTGGCTGGTCCCCCCTCGGCCCCCCAAAACCGGAGTTCTAGCGGCGAGGCTGCAGCCCTGGGCCTCGGACCTGTCACTGCCACCTCCGGGCTCCCCTAGAGCGCCGCGATGCCGAGGGCAGCACCCCCTGTTTTCTCCTCCCAGGCACAAAAAAAAAAAAGCCATTTTGGGGCTTTTTTTTTTTTTTTTTAAGAGGAGATGGGTGCAGCGGGGCCCTCGGCCGAGCCCGGCAGCCGCGGGCAGCGGGGCGAGAGGACACAAACTTTCCCCAAGTCCCGCGTTATTCCCAGGTTAAGGACAAGGGAAGGAGGCACGGCGGGAGAGAGGATGGAAGAACCGACCCCGGGCCGCGGCCCGCCCGGCGCCGCAGGGCCCCGCCGCGGGCGTCGCCCCCGCCGCAGGGCCGCGCCCGCCCCGCCGAGCCGCGGGGCCGTGCCCCCGCGCGGCGCTGCCCGCGGCCCGGCGTTCGCTCGCTCGCTCCGCCGGTCACTCACCGCTGCCCGCATCGCCCCGCCGAGCCCCGCACGGACCGAGCGCCGCCGCCGCCGCCGCCGGGGGGGACGAGGCGGAGCCGCGGCCGCCCGGGGGGGGCGGGGCGGGCACGCATGGGGCGGGGCTCGAAGCAGCGCCGGCCCCGCCCGCCCCATTCACAAAAACCGGGCCCCGCGCGCTGAGTGGGCGGCGGCGCTGCCCGTCACGCCCCCCGCGCCCCGCCCACCCCGCCCGCCACGCCCGGGCCGGGCCGATGGCGCGCGGCGGCCCCGCCCCGCCCGGCGCGCCGCCCAATCAGCGCGCGGTCTGGGGCGCCACGCGGCTCAAATCCGCCCGCCACCGCCGCGCGGGCGCCTCCGATTGGCCGGCGGAGCTGCCCGTCACCGCCCCCTCCCACGGCCGGGGCGCAGCGCGGACCAGCGGCCCCCGGGAGCGGCCCCGCCGCACCGCGAGCCCGGCGGGCGGGGAGGCAAGCGGCCTTAAAGGGCCCGCGCCGCGGGCAGCCCGGGCGCGGCGGCGGGAGCGGCGCGGCTCGGGGGCGGCGGAGCGCCGCGTACTGACCTGAGCGGCGGGCGAGGCGGGGAAGCTGCGCGGCGATGGCCCCCCCGGCGCGGAGCGCGCCACCGACGGACTCAGCCCGTGACGGGTTCCGCCATCTTGGAAATTTTTTTAGATGGGGAGTCACGTGGTGCGACCATTTTTTCCCCGCGGCCAATCAGCGGGCGCGGGTTATTTATAGCCGCGCGGGGGGAAGGGGACCAATCGGGCCCCGCCCCGCGCGCCCCCGGCCACGCCCCGTGGCGCGCGGCCCGTCGCCATGGCGACCGGGGGGCGGGCCGGGGGCCGCCATGTTGGCGCGGAGCCCGCGGCCTCCCCGGGACCGGGATCGAGGATCGGGATGGCAGGAGCGGGTTCCCGACCCCCACCGAGGCGGGCTGCGAGCCCACAGCAAACGCAGTCCGCACCGTGTAGACGGTATTGCAACCAAACGTGAAACTTGGGGTTTTTTTTTTTCCCCCTGCGGTTCTCCGCAGCCGCGATGCCGCTCCCGAACGGGCCGTTTTGTTTTATCCCTCAAGTGTCGTCCGTAACAGCAAACAGCTGGAGCGAGGGATGAATGACAGAAAGGGCAGGGCATGGTTCGACGCCTTTGCCTGAATTAGCGAGAGGGAATAAATAAATACAGATAAAAACAAAAAGGAGTTGTCCGGCGCACTTCCCAGTACCCATGTTTTCGCGGCGACCATTCAGCATTTAATTGGTTTTTCAGTTGTACGTGGAATTGCCCCATCCAACTGACACATCTCGTTTCACTCATATTCCGTTGTTTCGCCTTCGATTCGCCCGCTGCCCAAAGCTCCCCGAGTCCTGCCCCGAACATTCCGGATGATGGGAAGCGAAATACATCTGTGGGACACGATCCGATGGGAACATCCTGCCTGGGATGCGTTATCCCATTATCTCCAGAGGAGCTGTGGCTGCCCCTGCATCCCTGGCAGTGTCCCAGGCCGGGCCGGACAGGGCGTGGAGCGCCCTGGGATGATGGAAAGGAGACTTTCCTGCTAAGCTTCCAAGGGGTTTCTTCCCATGCTCGCCTAAGACAAGCTGAAACATGACATTCCTTATTCGCAGGCAGCCATCCCAGCACGCTTCTGGTGGGCTTGATTAATTGGCTCTGGCTAAATTGTTTTTAAAACTTCCAGATTTCCCTTAAAGCAAAAAAAAAAAAAAAAAAATGAACTCGTGTCGTTCAGCCATCTGGGTTTACATAAATTCTGGGACCTGATGAGAATTGCTAACAACTTTGTCCCTCTCTCAAAATCTGCATATATGTGGTAGTATATATACACTGCTCCTTTTCTCTTTTACCTTTTTTGAGATATTTAGCATTTAAATTTTCATCTGAAAGGGCTGCCCTTATAAAAATCCCTGGCATATTGATCTGACCCTTAAAATCGCTTTTTTTCCATGCTGTGAGCAGGCTCCCCAGGAAATGGGCACGGCCCCGAGGCTGCCAGAGCTCCAGGAGCGCTTGGACAATGCTCTCAGGGATGCACAGGGTGGGACTGTTGGGGTGACTGTGCAGGGCCAGGCATTGGACTGGATGATCCATCAATAATTTCTCCATCCCTGGCAGTGTCCAAGGCCAGCTTGGACATTGTGGCTTGGAGCAACCTGGAATAGTGGAAGGTGTCCCTGCCTACGGCAGGGGGTGGACTCTGACAGCCCCATCAGCAAGAACATCCCATTAACTTCAGCTTTCCATCTTACTTTATTTTTAAGATAGTAATTTATTCCCGTCAACTTCCAGCTATTACATTTGACAGGTCATGCTCGAGCACACGGGCAGCATGGCTTGCCCTGGAGCAGGCCAGGAGTTTGGGGATATTTTCCCTGGAATACACACCTGAGAGCACCACTGGCACTAAGAACGCCACCTCTGCCTAAAGCTGAAGCCCTTTTTGTTTCATTTTCAGCTTCTTCGGGCCCGTGGGCTTGTTTGTTGTTCTTTGGCTGGTGAGGTTTTGGGTTTCCTCGCGTGGTTGTTCTGCCCTCTTTATTCGGGGCCAGCTTGTGTGCTCGGAGGGATGGGTGAATATGTGTATAAATAACCTCCCAAATTATTTTCTGAGTGTCAGGAGACCTGTGGGTGGAAGGGCTTCGGGGCTAGAAGGTTACCAAGGCAGGGTAATATTTGCTACAGCAACAGCTCTGCTGCTGGAGGTTGGCATAGGACACACCTGTGGCAGCCAGGTGAGCGTCTGCCCTCCCTTGTGGCCCCCATTTCTGCTGCAGCTGGGGGGTGATTTGGTCCCAAACCCTTTAGACACGGCTTACAACCAGTATTTTTGCCCCAGTGGTCACTGCAGGTTGTAGGTGTGACCCACCTGTGCCCGCAGCCGAGCTGGGGGCCGTGGTGCGGAGCATTCTCCTGGTCACTTGCCTGGCCACACCACTGCCTTCCCTCTCTGCACTGCTGGAGCGGTTTGGAGACAGGAAACGAGAGGAGCAAACTGTGCCCTGGAAGTTGCCATGGAGTGTACGTTTTACCTTCAGGTTTTGATTGATGCCGTACCTGTGGCTGTGGGTGTGAGGACGTGTCTCTGTTAATACCCAGTCTAGGCTAACCTGTGCATAATGGCAGAAGATTAAACCTTTGTGGTTGCTCGTGTGAATTAGACCTCAGAGATTCACGAGGGAAAGGCTCCTTGCTGTGTGTTAAACCCAACATATTGGCTATAGCTGTATATAGTCTGTTTTTACTGTAATTGCAGCTGAAAAACTTACTCAGAAGCCAGTTGAAGCAGAAAATAAAAATCTAAAAAAAAACCCCAACCCTGGCAGAGCTAATTCATAAAGATTTAAATAAAAAGCAATTACAGAACTTCCCGCCTACCTCCACCTCATCTTTAGCTGAACTCCTTGTTTGTCAGGAATGATTCCATTTTTTCTGTTCTCAAGCAGGAAACAGCCATCACAACACTCCAGCTAATTTCCCTCGCTAGTCACAGGGAGCTGGTGAAAGTAAAATAGGGTGCTTCAGCTTTCCACTCCAATCCTGCCACTCCGCAGCCTAAAAAAAAAAGGAGGATAAAGTTAGGAAGAGAGCCAGCAGGAACTTCCTCTGGAGCCTAGACACCAAAGATGTGCTGGTGCCACTTGGTTCCGTGGAGAAAGTCAAGCCTAGACACAATTTCCAGCCTGGTGATGGCTTCCTCTTCTTCCTCCCGATCATTCGAACACCATCACTGACCTCCCTTGGTTTTCCTGTCCCACCCATCACCTTTCTGTGCTTAATCTGCCATTCCCTGTTCTCCATCTTTCCCACAGCACACTGATTTACTCCTTTTTGCCAGAGAAAGGAAAACCCCATTAAGCCCACCGAACTCACAACACAGCTCTGATGGGACAGGCAATGTTAAATTTACATCGCCCCTCTCCTGTGTTTTGCCCCCAGATACCTTTTATTGTGGAGTTTTGTTCTGTTGTCACTGGTTTTTTTTAATCCTGGTGAATTTTGCTTCAGCTGGAACTCCTCCTTCTCTCATTGCACAACTCTTTCAGAGATAGACAGCTCTTCCTTACCCTGCTGCAAGATCCATCCCCCATGCAGTCCTGTGTGGCTCAGAGCGAGCTGTGAGGCAGAACCAGGGGGTCCTCCTCCACTTGTGAGCCCCCCACGCCTGCGTTTGGCCGCAGGAGTCGTTCCCCAGCTTGCCTGCACACCCGACACTTCATCAAGTCTGCAGCACTCAGGGCCTGAAGAGCTGGAATCCTGAAGCACTAAGAGCCAGGCTCTCAGAAACAAGTTATTGCTGTTGTTTTGGGCAAAAGCAAGTCCCTGTCCCCCACTTGGGGGAAAAAACGAGCAAGTGAAGTTCAACATGAAGGTCACAATGTAAAGTTTGCTTTCTTCTCCCTATTTACACTTCATTTTTGCTGATGGAGGTACACTGGATTGTTACGGCAGTCATTTTGCAATGCACTTTTAAAATAAAACTCCCGGCTGACGTTTGTTTTTAATATTTTTCTGGATTTGTATAAACTTCCTATTTGTTTAGGAGCTATGCTCTCAACTATGTTATGGAACATCCTGACTTGGAAGGGATCCACAAGGATTCCTACTGCAGAGAGAAAAATTATTCTGGGGCCATTACAAACCACTGCCCAAAAGCTCTTACCGTGTCATCATCCCTCTAAATTAAACTGAAGAATTAAGAGTATGAAAGAAATCTCTTTTCCCCCCTCAACTGTTTTTTTGGTTCAGTCAATTTTAGTAGCACACTTAAGGCTTAAATTTAGATAAAAAGCAGAAATAAGTCTAAAATGAATGTGGAATCTTTGTGAAGTCAAGGCTAGAGTAACAGTTGGATACACTTAGTTTATCAGTACTCATTTCCTGATTCTTAATAGTGAAAACAAGGGAAATGGGTATAAATTGATTATATTTATTTTCATCCATGGCAGCTGCTGGGAGAAAAATGCGGGGTGTGTCTCTCTGTAGTGGGAACCTTAGAGGAAATATTGATCCATTTTTCTATTCTGTCTCTTTCAACCAGAAAAACAAAACAAAACAAAACAAGACATCATCCAGGGTGAAAAACAATTAAAATCTAAATAAATGTAAGAAAAACATAACCAAAAAAAAAAAATAGAAATGAAAATATTTGTGGCCTGGCCCTTGGGTGTTGGTTTTACGTGAAGATACTGACTTGCAGCTGAATGACGAGTAGGATATTTTTCTACTGAAATATTGATAGTAGATTACACTAAACCACAAACTATCTCCAGAAAGCCCATCATTTCTAATCCTAATGGTGTTTTCTTTCCCTTGGCTGACTACTGCATTCATGAGATGATGGCTTTATTCTATCTGGGGGAAAAACTTTTTACCATACAGCTAAATTAACTTGTCAAAAGACTTCAAACTTCGGAAGCTTTTACAGCTCGATTCAAAGCTATTATTCAGGATTGAATGAGAAGGCTGTGGACTGTAAAAGCTGGCAAAAGAAAAAAAAAAAATTTCAGCAGCATTCAGGAGTTGAATGGAACGCTTACTTTTTGTTCAGGTTGTGTGCGTTTCATTGAGCTGTCTCGGAAGAGCTGGATTTTCGTATTTTAAGGCAAAATGCTTCCTTCTGCTGCTCTGGAAGCTGTGACCCAGTCCGTGCTCTTTCACACACACTTGGTTATATTTAGTTTGTGCCAACCTAAATAAGTGTCAACCAGCTCTCCAGAAATGCGGGGAGCACAAAAGAGAACGGCCAGCAGCTAAACTGAGGCAGAACGAGAACACAATTAGACTTATTTTTATCCTTTTCTTTTAAAATCAGATCACAGACTATCTTACACTCAGCTCCAGCTTTCTCATGCAAATAAAAATGCCTGGCTTCAGGAGCAGCAACTTTTAGATTTTGCAGGCGAGGAGCAGCTGGCAGAGCTTGTGCTTGGAGTCTTTCCTGTCGCGGGTCCAATCTACTTTGGGACAAAGCTGGAATAAAAAGCCAAGCCGACAATGGCAGCCCCCGGAAGGGAGCCCAGGGCTCTCTGGGAGAGCGTGCAGGCACGTTCAGGACGTGGCAGGATGGGCTCCATAGTGGCCAGCACGGGGACTGGCCTGGGTTCGGCGTGTTCTGGATGCGGCTGCCCGTGGCAGGGGGCAAGCCTTAAATACAGCTTGTCACCGAGGCCTGCGGGGAGGTTCTGCCCTCCACCAGGGACCCACCACTCACTCTCCTATTCCAGAGCTGAGTTAGAGTCCCTGGACTGTTTGTGGAGATGCCCGGGGCTTGCAGCACGTTCAGGCTCAGAGCACGCAACCACGGAACGGCGGATCCAAGCCCGCATCCCTCTTCTTCCTGGCAGGTTCCTCCTCCCGAGGGACCGTGGCCATGGTGGCACGGGACAGCGTCCCTCCTGCTGCAGAGACAGGCCACTGAGTAGCAGGGTGGGCAGGGAGCACAAGAGGATGGAGCAGGCAGGATGTTAACGTGCTCAGCTGGTACAGAGAGAGCTGAGGAATGTTTGGGTTCTGGAATATCAGCGCAGGATCATGGAATGGGTTGGGTTGGAAGGGACCCTAAAGCTCATCCCACCCCCCTGCCATGGGGACACCTTCCACGATCCCAAGTTGCTCCAAGCTCTGTCCAGCCTGGCCTTGGACACTTCCAGAGATCCAGGGGCAGCCACAGCTGCTCTGGGCACCCTGTGCCAGGGCCTCACTGCCCTTATACGAAAGAATTTCCTTCTAAATCATCTTCCCATGATCTGAGTTTAGGTTTTGAGGGAGCCAGCAGCAGAGCCCCAAGGTGTTTTGGAGCTCAGCACGCCAGAAACCAAGCTCTGGAGAGCACTGAATTGCTGCCTTCATAGTAAGGTACCAAGATGACCTCACAGTTTTGAGCACTTGAGACTAAAGTTGCACTGATAGATGATGTGCGGGGACAGAATTGCACAGACCTTAAAATTTCCCAGTTTTTCCCTCCTCTGTTTCGTTGCTCTAAGGGTTGTTTAATCTCATTTCATGTGGGTCACAGCATTTCCTGAATACCGATATCTATTAAAAGGCACCTGTGCTTTGCATTTGGCAAAACCTCAGCTGACCTGTTTTCCCTTTCCTATGGCAAAACCAAAACTGTAGCCAGCTTTGGACTGGAATCCACTAGAAAGCACTAAAATACCTCAAATTTTCTCTATCTGCTCATCAAGGAGCAAGGAGTTTTTTCCTAATGCAAGCTCCTGAAATGTGGTATCTCAAAAACTCGTGTTCCTTACGAGCACCTTCACCGAGTTCCTAAAAAGCATCACAGCAGAGCAGGACGTGCCAGCAAAAGTGTCCGGAATAGCAACAGTGGCATCGAAATCACGAGAGGAATGTCTGAAAAGTCTGAAGGGTTGTACTCAGACCCGGTTAAAGAGCTGGGTGGGACTCTGGAATCCGGCCCTCATTTGCAGATATGTTGTTTAATAGAAGTGTAATAAGTGAGTGCTGGCCCATTAATGACAAAAATAAGGTTTAGAATGTATTAGGATGAGAGGCCAGAGGAGCCAAAACCTCTGCAGCCCTGGAAATGTCTGTGTGTGTGACTGTAAAACACGGGCAGAAAGGAGAGCTGCTTCCCTCCTCCAGGATCACTAGGCAAGATCAAGTCTGTGAAAGACCAGGAGGTGCCACAAGGGAAAAAAAGGAAGAAAAAAGGCAGACTTCCCATTCTGAAACAGAGCAGATGACAGAAACCCCGTGGTGCCCTGGACTAGATCCAAGGGGATGTGTGTGCATCGTTGCACTGGGACTGGTTTAGGACGGTCACACTGTGATCTGGGGAGATGAGGCACATGGACCTTGATTCATCCTTATCAGGAGCTTCTGATCGGGTGGCCTGCTGCACATTTAAAGACTCAGTTATCAGCAGAGCCTTTGTCTCGTACCAGGACAAGGGGCAGGACGGGTTCTGCTCACACACGGAGACCAAGGAGCAGTGATCATGTGGTGGGAAGCGCAGTGGTCCGAAACTGGGGTGTGCTTGTGTGTAACTGGGGAGACAGAAGGTGCTGGGCCTTTTTTCCCCTGCTTCTCTGGTCAAGGGAATTGCAGAATCCCAAAATGGTTTGGGTTGGAAGAGACCTCAAAGCTCATCCAGTGCCACCCCCTGCCACGGGCAGGGACACCTTCCACTGTCCCAGGCTGCTCCGAGCCCCAGTGTCCAACCTGGCCTTGGGCACTGCCAGGGATCCAGGGGCAGCCACAGCTTCTCTGGGCACCCTGAGCCAGGGCCTCCCCATCCTCACAGGGAACAATTCCTTCCTCATGTCTAATCCAAATCTATCCTACTTCAGTGGAAGCCATTCCCCCTTGTCCTGGCACTGCAGGCCCTTGTCCCCACTCCCTTTCCTGCTCTCTTGGAGCCCCTTCAGGCACTAAAATGGGCTCTAAGCTCTCTCCAGAGCCTTCTCCCTTCTCCAGGGTGAACCCTCCCAGCCTGTCTCCTGTCTTATCTCCAGCACAAGAACACTTTTTATCACCTTGCTTTTGGTAAACCCAGACAGCTCTTCCAGGGGAGTTTACTTGTTAAATTATCCTCAGTGCTACAGATGCTCTTTATTTTGGTCGTATATTTCAAAGAACAGTTTCTCCAGCAAACAGTGCAACAGCTGTGGCTGATAAAACTCCTGGGTGCCATCATTATCCTTTTTCCTGATAGAGACTGTCACAGATTTACCATCGAGTTTTGGCTTGGATGCTGGTGCTCTGCAGCCAGCCAAAAATAAAATGGAGCTGGATAGCCTTCATATGACAGAAGACAGATTCCCAAGGTTGGAAAACTCATGGAACTGCAATTATCAGACCAGAGGAAGGAGCTGTGTCCAGCACAGGTGCCAGAATCTAGTTTGGATGTGACAGGGATCTGCAGTGATACGTTCTCGCATGCTTGGCCATAGGGATCTTGCCACAAGACTGAGGATTTTGGAAGGTGGACTCCTGTGCCAACATGAAAGAAGTTCTCTGAAGATCTCTTACATATTTCCAAGCTGAATTCCCAGAGCATCCATCAGTTTGGGGTGCCTCAGTTACCGACTGTCTACAAATCCATCTCTGAAGTCACGCTCCAAAAACCTCTCCTGAGGTTTCTCCTACCAAGTCGGACCTGGAAGCCTCTCCAAAAGCATCCTGAGTCTTTAGCATGCAACTGCACGGAGCGTGAGGTCACACCCTTGGCGGGATATGTACCTGCAGCTCTCGGAATCCTGTGGCGGCCAGGTGAAGCGCTGGTTTCTGGGATGCACACACCCGAGCGCCGGGAGCGGGGACCAGGCCACCAGGGAACACGGGAGCTTCACGGCTTCCCCTCGCTGCCAGCCTGGATGGGATTCAAGCCAGCAGAGAAATGATCCCTGCTCCCGAGGCATCCCATCTTCCGTGGGTTTTAGTGAGCCAGCAGGACAGCCCCCGTGGCAGAACAGCAGCCTTACAGTTGGGTTTAAAGAAGCATTTTTGCTCTTCTGGACTTGAGCCCAAAGTCCCTCTTGGAGTAACTCACATTCATGTCAGCAGAACAACCCCAGCCAAACAGAAAGTTCTCTCTTTTTTTTTTTCCCTTCCCCTTTAATTAAACTGTTATTCTCTCAAATCAAATGCGAGCGTTCTCCTCATTCCAAACTAAGAAAGATCACAGGTGAATGCTGCCAGTGAAATTAAAAACTGACTTGAGACAGCTTTGCTTTAAGCAGAAAGTATCTTTTTTCTTTCTTTCTTTGCTGGATGCCTCTTCACCAAGCCAAGGGTTGGAACTGAAGTGGGGCAGGTTTTTAGACTATCAAGTGCAGAAGATGTTTTCTGTCTGCATTCCTCCTTCAGAAGAGATAAACCAAGCCTAGAGAAATGAGGATGCTGCAGCTCCTCGTGTCGCAGAGGGGTGATCATGCCCAAAACACCCCTCTTGCCACAGCTGCTCCCCTCGTTCCCAGAGCCACCATGAGCTTTGCTGGCAAAAACAAACCCTCCCTGTCACTGCTGGGCTGCTTTGCTCATACCAGGTAGTGGCATTTCCAATGTTGCTCATGCCCAGAAAGTCCCGACGCCAGAAGGGCAGCACTTACACCCAGCCTGGCTGCCTTGAGGTCACAAAATAATCGTTTATGTTGTAAAAGACGTTTGGGATCGCTGAGTCCGGCTGTCAACCCAGCACCACCACCACGTTCTCCACCAAACCACATCCACGCAGTTGCTGAACACTTCCAGGAGTGGTGACTCCACCAGTGCCCTGGGCAGCCTGTGCCAACTCTTTGCAACCCTTCCCATGAAGAAATATTCCCTTAAATCCAGTCTAAACCTCCCCTGGCCCAGCCTGAGGCCGTTCCCTCTCCTCCTGTCCCTGTTCCCTGGGAGCAGAGCCCGACCCCCCCCGGCCGCCCCCTCCTGTCGGGCAGTTGCAGAATCCTCAGCTCCCACCAGCCCTTAAAAAACCTCTTGTTACAACCCCCAGCAATTTATTTCCAGCCTGCCTGGGTGTTTTGCAGCGAGTGGGGCACAGAAACCCTGGAGACTGACAGAAAACAACAGAGTTAAAAGAATAGAGTGGAATTACCCATCCCCTGCACATTAACTGGCTTCAGATGGTACCAGCTTGCTGGTGTTTTTTCTGCCTCTCTGGCAGGGAGTGTTTTATTTGCTTAGTAAAGTTTTCACATGCAATATGCTGTTGCTGTTTTGTTTTGTTTCTGAAATCCCTTACCTATATATTTATTACAGACAGATATTATACCCTGGCAGTACAGGAAAGCTGCAAAGTGCTAGTTAACTTCTCAGAGCTGCCTGAATAATTCCATAAATACGAGGGGACTGAAATGACAACAATAAAGGGATCTGTACTTCGAACAATAAATATGAACTGGAGCTCTGCTTTGGATTTGAGGCATGCTGCAGCTAATAGGTATTCAGCTTGTGTGGGCCACTGACATTTAAATAAACACATGTGCAGTCCAAGGGGGTTGGCTGCAGAGCCTCTTGTCGATTGAATCCAGCCCTGGGAACACTGAGAGAGTGGTTCAGGATTGCAGGAATTCCACGCTGGGCTCAAGCCCTCGGTGGGATCTCTCCTGAAACCATAAGATGTCCTCCACGGGGAAAAATAAAGTAGGGGGGGGGGACACACACAATGGGAATGAGGAGAGGGGTTGGAAACCCCCCCAAAATATGTGGCTTCAAAGAAATGCTGAAAATATTTATAAGAAAAACGCCTGGCGGGCTGCCCGCTGCAGGCTGAAGGAGACCTCAGCTCCTCAAGCTGAGACAGCTCAGCAACCTTAACAGCATTCCTGCACTGCCTTGGGAAAAAATCACCTCTAAACAGGCCCATTTCACGTGGATCTGCAGAGCCAGGCTGGAACGTGCTCTGAAAATCCGTTCCTGCTGGGAAAGGAGCAGGAAGGACCCTGGGACAACACCTTTGTGCAGCTCCTGGGGCCTGCAGAGCCAGCTTTGGCTACAGTGGCACCAGCTTTCCTGCAAAGGTAGCCCTAAAATCAAGGATTGTTTGGCAGCATCGGACACAGAGAGAGGGACAGGTGTGTGTGGTGCTCACCCTCTGCACCTCACACCAAAACATCTGGAAGACCTTGGAGTGTCTCCAGCACTTGTTTTGTGTGATTCCCATAAACCTTAAGCATTCACAGGTCAAATATTCTCCCTCAGTATTGCAGAAAACACAATTTCACATCCAGGTGTCACCTTTTCCCTCACCAGGGCAAATGGGGGATGACCCAGGAATAAGGAGGCATCAGCTCTGGGGCTGTCAGCTGCAGAAGGAGGGAAGTGTCCAGTTTAAAAAATAAAATTAAATAAAACCAACAACAAAACAAACAAATTAAAAAAAAAATCCAAAGAGGAATGAATTGAGCTACTTTCCACTGAGTTCAACACCGAGCAAAGCAGTGGAGGCTGTGAAACAGCATTACAGATAATTAGAAAACTGGGATGGAAGGAAACCATTCTTTTGGTAGCTGGAATCGTGGCTCCTGGGGAATCCTTTGTGGCCACCAGTGCGTGCAGAATGGGGGCAATTTACTCAATACCACATACTCTGGTTTCTCAAAACCTCCCTCACTGGGGATGCCTTGGAAATTAATCTCCCCTGGGATTAGAAGAAAGGTTCTCAAGTGAATTCCAAACCGGTAGGAAACAGGAAGGGACAGGTAGGAATAAATGGTTATTTTTCACAGCAGAGGGAATCCCAGTGGAATCCCCAAGCAATCTGGGCTGTGGCATGTGCTGTTCTCGGAACCTAAAGGATCAGGAAAAGGGGTATTGGAGAAATTTGCACAAGAAAAAAATAATGACTTAAAGCAGCAGAGATTAGTGAGAATTAGAAAAAAAACTGCAAAGGACTGTGGGACATGGCAATAAAAGAGAGCCCCAGGTCCAGGAGCACAAAACCAGGCTGAGCTCACCTCAGCCCCTCCCTCAGTATTCCCAAAGAGAGAATCCAAAGCAACCCTCAGTTCACTCCCAAGCAGCGAGCAAAGGAACGGACAGAGCGCAAGGAATTCACAGAATTATGGAATGGTTTGGGCTGGAAGGAACCCTAAAATCATCCAGTGCCACCCCTGCCATGGCAGGGACACCTCCCACTGTCCCAGGCTGCTCCAAGCCCCAGTGTCCAGCCTGGCCTTGGACACTGCCAGGGATCCAGGGGCAGCCACAGCTGCTCTGGGCACCCTGTGCCAGGGCCTCCCCACCCTCCCAGGGAACAATTCCTTCCCAATATCCCATCCATCCCTGCCTTCTGGCACTGGGAAGCCATTCCCTGTGTCCTGGCACTGCAGGCCCTTGGGAATCAGGAGGTGCGTGGTGGTGGCTCCTTCTGACAGTGCCACGGCACTTTTAATGCGCGTTACTGAAACGATGCGGGTTGAGAATTGAAATAAGGCCCTTTTCCCATGCAAGTACTCCATTGAACATCCTCTTCCATCAAGCAGCCCTTCCCAGGCAGTGTCAGGGAGCAAAGACTCGGGCCTGCCCCCGGCCAGCTGCTCCTGCATTTCACAGATTAACTCTGGCTCCGGCCCTAATCGGCACAGAAAGGGGAACTTTGAGAGGAGGCTGGGAGAGAATGTCCAGCATGCGTCCCTAATGCAGCCAGGCCTCTCAAAACAGCCCCTCCAAACAGAGCCCCCAAAAACACCCTGATGGCAGGAGGATTTAGGCAGGGATGTAACTTCCAAGGCATGCTGCTGGGGTAGGCAAAAGGAGAGTTTGGAGCAAGGGGATTTTTTTTTTCCCCACAACCAAGGACAATCAGGGAGAGAACCTTGTGTGTTAAAGTGTCTGGAAAAGAGTTTAGACAGATAAAACAAACAATAAAGTCACTGGGATCAATTATTTCTCATTAACAAAGTCATTTGTGCTTTGTAAAGGAAATTAAAGATGAAATATTTGAACTTGTAAGCGGGCATGCTAAGCTTGGTTCCTCTTCCCAAATTTTACATTTAAAAAGGGAGGGCACATGGATGGACAGGGACAGAGTCCTGGAGAATCAGCACCATCCCTGTAAAGGGAGGTTCTGCCTCACCAAACCATGGTGGTCCTGTGAAGGAGTCGACACCCGGATCAGTTGTTCTGATCTTCCTGGATTTCCCAAAACGTTTCCAGCCTTTTTCACTGGGGGCTCTGAGGTGCCTTGGGATCAGAGGTTTGGTCCTTGCCCATGGCTCAAGGAAGAGGGGACCAAAACCAGAGTCCCTGGCTGCACAGGGACCTGAAGGGAGAGAGGGAGAGCTCATGTCAGCACTCGGAGATGCGCAGAGCAGAAAAGCAGCGGAGCACCTTGCCAGGCCCACGGCTGGGAGAGGGCAGAAGGCACATCTGGAAAGCAGCTCTCGGGGCAGGAGGCACAGATCTCACCGGGAGCTTGGAAAAACCTGCTCTGAAGTGCAAGGCTGGAACAGCTCCTCTCATCTCAGGCCGGAGAGGCGCTCTGACAAGGCCATCACAGCCAGCGCTGGAGGAATTTTTAGCAAAAGAGGGCTCCTGGGTTTGGAGAAGCGGGCTCAGGGAGGCTCTGCCTCTGCTCCGGGAGTGGAACACTCACGTGGCAACAGCAGGAGGGATAGAAACAGCCCTGCTGAGCAGCAGAGCCCTGCCCAGCCACCCCAGACCAGTCTCAGCCCAAAAGAGAGATTTTGCTAGAAAGCCAGTTCCAGAGGACAGCCATTGTTTAAAAACCTGTGTCTTTTTGGAGCATCACAGCTTCCTGGAGCGAGATCAGACTCGCTCCCCTTAGAGGATGAAGTTCCCGGAGGGGCTGGATTATTTTCCTTCCGTGTTTTACCACACAATGCAATTCCTTCACTTGTCTGCAGTGACCAGAGAGCTGGAATTATCTCAGCGAGGGGAACACTTCCCTCAAGAACTGAAGAGAGCCAAATGGCCCCAGAAGATCATTTCAGCCCTGTGAGAAGCTGCTCTAATACCTGCAATACATTTTGGTGATCTACCGCTGCGCCTTGGGTTCTGTTTGAGGAGCTGACTCGTGCTGGGCAGCATTATGGAGATTTGTTTGCACTCAGCTGAGTTATTGCCAGCCAGAAGGCTCTGCTAGGAATCACAGGACTGTATTTCTTGCTGATGGAAAGGTGATAGAGCATTACACTAGCACCAAAACCAAGCCCTTTTGCCCTGATGGGATGATTGCTGTTATCAGGGAGCCCTGCGATCCCTGCAGGATGACATGCTGCTCTACAAACCACAGGATCCCAGAAATTAAAAATAAGGCTGTCCACCCTTGAGAGAATTGCTCCTTTCTATCCTCAGCAAGATAGCAAACCAAATTTAATTCAAATCAGAGTTGCCTCACAGAGTGGCTACAGCTGAGTGCCTGTGGGAATTCAGGAAATTACGCTGGAAGGGAGAAGGGTTTGAGAATGTGGGGACAAGGAATCAAATCAATCCCTTGTATGGGACCGAGACAAAACCAAGGGGCTGCAAGACTTGGACTTGACAGGCTGGGAGAGCTGGGGGTGCTCACCTGGAGAGGAGAAGGCTCCAGGGAGAGCTCAGAGCCCCTTCCAGGGCCTAAAGGGGCTCCAGGAGAGCTGGAGAGGGACTGGGGACAAGGGCTGGAGTGACAGGACACAGGGAATGGCTTCCCAGTGCCAGAGGGCAGGGATAGATGGGATATTGGGCAGGAATTGTTCCCTGTGAGGGTGGGGAGGGCTGGGATGGAATTCCCAGAGAAGCTGTGGCTGCCCCTGGATCCCTGGCGGTGTCCAAGGCCAGGCTGGAAAATAATCCACCCCTCAGAGCTGCAGCAATCACAGCCACTACAGGAGCTCCGAGGCAGAGAAACCTCTTTAGGAGCTGCAGAGCAGCACTTCCCTCACAGTTAATTTATTTCCAGCCTTTTTTTTTTTTTTTTTTTTGAGAGGGATTCTCCTGTGATCAGTTATTCCTTGACAGTTCCCCGCTTTCCGTAGGAAACCGGGCTCCTCCAGCGGTCCCAGCCGGCTCGGCTGAGAAACAGCCTTTCCCTCACAAGTTAATTATAGGAGAGGGCTGAGGGCTGCTCAGCTCCTTCCTCAGGCAGCCAGCACAGCAGGCTTGGCCACAGGAGCCCCCTGTGCAGCCAGCACTGCTCTGGAAGTCGGGGAGAACAGAGGGATAAATCAGGGGATTCACACGGGAGCGTTGTCCTCCCCGCTCAGCTGAGCTGTTTAACCCGTAGCCACCAGCCCTGGCTGTTTTTCACCGGAGCTTCTGGCCACAAATACTTGTGACCTCAAAAAAAAAATCCTTTCTAGATTGCCCAAACAAGTAGAAAACATCCACAACCTGTGTGTATCCCGATGTACCTGGACCTCCCTGCTAAGAATAAAGAGATGGATTTGCTAAGATTCAATTTACTGCTCAGAACTCTCTCCCCCCCAAAAAATTAATTAAAACTACAGCGAGATACACTGACATCTCAAAATATGGGGGGGAGGAAAAAACGGATTTTGCATTAGCATTTTGGTTTGAGCAGTTCAGCACTGAATCCATAGATTGTTAAAACTCCCAGCAATTGATTCTTTTATTACCAGCTACCTGCTGAGAGCTGCCTGTGTTGATGTTTCACTGACAGCAGAACACTTCCTACCCTGTTATTACCTGAAACCACTTGGAAAAATAACACATCCAGCAGGCTGCCATGAAGACATCCTGGAGATGGGAGCTGCCATCGGCGATGCTGACATTCCAGGGTGTGTTTAGGACACCACGTGGGGTTAAACCATCTGTAATGGTTTAAAACAAGCTCCATTAATCGGGTCAGTGGTAGCAGCAGCACCTTCCAGCAGGTGATGGTGTTTTTCGTAAATAGGTGATAGAAATGGGGTCTTTATGAACACCCAGATCACATAATGCTGCTGTCTTTCATCACAAAATGGTTGGGGTTGGAAGCGACCTTAAAATCCATCTCATCCCACCCCCTGCCGTGGGCAGGGACACCTTCCACTATCTCAGGCTGCTCCAAGCCCTGTCCAACCTGGCCTTGGACAGTGCCAGGGATGTTGTCACAGCCTCTTACTGTCACTTCTCAGCTGGTTATTCCAGCTGCAATCAAAACTCCCCTGAGACATCCCCAGTAAATGGTCACAGCCAAGCGCACTTTGCTGTGGGCCCGCTATAAACTCTCTCCATCTGACCAGCCGCGCTGTGTTCCCCAGTTCCAACAGCAGCCTCAAGTAAACCCACTCTTCCACAGTGAGGACAGCAGCTGCTTCACAGGCAGCCAGAAGTTTTGCTGTGGTTCTCAGGAGAGGAGGCAGGAGTCCCTGGAAAGACCGAGGGAAGCAGAAGCTGAGCTGTGTTGAGAAGATGTCGGTGGCAGGGGGTTTCTCCCCGCTCTTTGTAGTGCCTCCAAAACACCCCAAGTTAATTTTTCTCCTTTTGTTGCCTGCCCTGTCACAAACACTAATCCCTGCCTCCCCACCCAGCCCCTTGCCTTCAGCAGAGACGAAACAAACAGCTGGGCTGCCCCTGCCAAGGGCAGTTCCAGCCGCCAGCAGTGCCGAACCCACCGCTGCCCGTGCCCTGCCTCGGGAGCAGCCTTGGCACAGCCCGCAACAGAGGGAGCTTGGCTTTTCGTGTGTCTGACCAACACAACGGCTATTTAAAAATATCTTTGGCAAGGGGGTGGCAGAGAGGGCCTGAAAATACACATCAAACTACCCAAAACCTGCAGGGACCCACCGAGACGTCGGGGCAGAGGGTTTAGCGCTCCAGACAGCAAAGAGGGACAGGGTGAGGGCCAGCAGCACAGGGAAGAGCTCAACGCCACACAGGGAAATCATGCATATGCAGGAAGGCAAGAGCAGGGCAGAAAAAGAATTTAAAAAAAAAAAAAAAAGGAAAAAAAGAAAAAAACCCAAGTGGCGGTGGTTAATTATTCAGTGTTTCAGCTACTTTCCCCTCAGAAAAGAGGAATTCCTGGGGCTGGAGAACACTCTAAGGAGCAGGAGGAGGGCCTGATCCTCTCAGTGCTGTGGGAAGCCTCTGGAGCCCAGCATCTGACTCCAGCTCAGCCATTTATTCAGCGTGGAGGGTCCCAGGTGGGTCCCTGTCCCCTGTTCCGTTTCTGGGGGCTGCTTTCAGGCAGGCAGGAGGTGCACAAACCCTGGGGTTCAGCATTCCCCACCTCCTGTCCCTCAGGTCAGTGGGACCATCACCTCCACCCTGTCCGGCCTCAGCACATCCATATTTCACAGGCAGGATGTGCACCTCCATTCCCCAAGGGCCCTGATACTGGCATCCCACTAAGGGAAGGAGGAACCCTCCAGTGTGGGACACGCTGCTGAGGACCATTGCTCAGCCAAAAGAGGAGTTACTGAACCCAGCATCTCCGGCTGGTACCACCGGGAGCCGTGCAGAAGGTGGAAGCCCCTTTCCACTTGCAGCAGCCCCATGAGACAGAGAACCTGTGCAGGGATGGGGATGGCTGTGGCACCCTTTGGCTGTAGGGAAAACAGCTCTGAAAACTGCGTGCCCGGAGCAGTTTTCCCTCTCCCTTCCACCCCCTTCTTTCTGGGAGCAGAGCTGGGTTTATTCATCCCCTCTCCATTGATGCTGGCGTGCGTCACCGGCTGCACGGGTGTGGGAGGTGCAAGCGTGCCTCAGTCAAATCCCAGCCTTTCAGCTTAATAACACCTCAGGGGCACCGAGAAAAACAGCAGGGGAAATAAATGATCCAACAGTATCAGCTGAAAAGGAAGGGGGGGAAAAAAAACCAACAAAAAACCCCACCCCAAAACCTCCGCAGCAGGAGGTGAAGGAAAAACAATGCCTGGAAAAAATACATCAATAAATAATTGAATCTCATTTTCTTTTGCACGAGGCAGATAAATCTCAGAATGGTTTGGGTTGGGAGGGAGCTGAAAGCTCATCCTGTTCTACCTCCTGCCACAAGCAGGGACATCTTCCACCGTGCCAGGTTGTTCCAAGCCCCAATGTCCAACCTGGCCTTGGACACTGCCAGGGATCCAGGGGCAGCCACAGCTGCTCTGGGCACCCTGTGCCAGGGCCTCGCTGTCCTCCCAGGGAAGGATTTCTTCCTAAAAAAGATAATTGGTGAGGATACATGGTTGATGGTAGGACCCTGGACCAGGGATGCTGAGCAGCAGCACAGGACAAGGGGATTGGGCTGCACCAGTCAGTGCCACCTCACCCCACCCCACCAAACCCCAGAAACCTGGGCAGGATGGCACTTAAACTAAACAAGCCACTTGGCCAGCACTGACCATGAGCACCAGGGCTTTTGGGAGCTCCTTTCAGGAGGAAGGTTGGACACCTGGGAAGAGGCTGAACCAAGAGCTGGGCAATGTCAGTGTGGCAGCCCCCAGCCCTGACAGCCCCCACAGCCCCACAGGCACCTCCAAAGGCAGACTCTCCACCACAGGGAATCGTTAAGGTTGGAAACAACCTCCGAGATCATCAGGTCTCTTCCAACCAAGGACCACCGTGCCCACGGAACCGTGCTGCTGAGTGCCACATCCACTAATTTTTGAGCACTTGCAAGGGTGGTGACTGCACCACTGCCCTGGGCGGCCTGCAGCACGCTTGCTCCCTGATTGTTCACCTTGTGATGAACACCCCAAAAATGCAAGTGGTTTCCACCGCAGGAGAAGGAATATAGGGAGTGGAGGACAGCAGACACATCCCGTGGGATGAGGGAGAGGATCCCAGCTCCCACACACACAGGTTTCCTTTAGAGCAGGGTAACGGTGCCCATCCCCACACAAGGAGTTTTTACACCTGAGTGGCCTCAAGAGGAGCAGCACAGACCCACATCCCCAGCTGGGGAGCCAGGAAAGCTGGCAGGAGCCCGTTCATCCCATTGTGGTGAACTTTCCCAGCTATCCAGCCACAGGAAAAGCTGTGCTTTGAGAACAGCACCCAGCAGGGAAGCACAGACCTCACGGAGGTCACCAAACACCTCCACAGCACGGCTCTGCTGGCTTTGCCACTGCCCCTCATTCCCCAGCAGCGCCGGCTCCGCAGCCTGGGCTCAGGGATCGCTGTCCCTGCTGGAACCGGGGTGCCGTGGGCTGCCAAAACCACTGCAAAGCAGAGCCCGGGCAGCAGGCAGAGCCCGAGGCTGGCTCAGGGCTCCCGGGGTGCTGCCGCCCCTCCCGTAGCCATCCACGTGCCGCCGGGCGCTGGCTGCTGTGGCACAAGCCGCCCGTGCCGCGCGGCCCACGCTCCGGCAGGCAGATGATGTTTTTCTGAATGCATCCCCGTCCGTAATGAGACATTACTCACAAGCTGCAGAATAAAATAGAATAATAGCATCTCTCGGGCGTTAGTCATGCTTTAAATGCGTACCTTTCAGAGCAGGAGGGGATTTGATAGGATAATCTTCCAGGAGACACGTAGGAAGCTTTCATTGAGGGACACGGCCCCGTTGGCAAATTACAGCTTGCTGCTCCTCGTGCCGCTGCGCTGAATGGTGCTGTCAGGGGGGGACCAAACGTGGGGCAGGGGGGCCCACAACCCCCTGGAGAGAGGTTTGGGGCAAGACAACAGGATGTGGGAGTTTTACCAGCTCCAGGTGCCACAATTCTTTCGGCCCTCGCTGCCAGGCCGCGCCTGCCCACAGTCACACACAAGGGCTTTTTCTTCCCTTTGCCCTGCTCTCCGACTACGGCATCCTCGGTGGATGTGCTCCCTGCCCAAACAAACCCCGCGTGGCTGGAGGAGAACACGAGCTGCTGCAGAAGAATAAACTCATTTTGCACATGTGGAACCAGGCCCCAAACCTCTGCGAGCAAGGAATGCTGCAGCCTCCCGCCGGCCCCGCGGCCGGGATGCCTTTTCCAGAAGGGGCCGGGAGCGCTGCAGGGAGGCTGGTCAGGCTGGGAGAACGCAGCTTTGCCCCAAAACCACTTCTCTCCCGCGTCTGTTTGGATGACCCCCTGGTAAAAAGCAGGAACCAGCTTGCTGGGAAAGCCCAGCATCCTGAGGGCTGCCCAAACTGGCTCAGCACCGGCACCGCCGCGCTCTGCTTGGGAAAACTCATCACAGGGTCTCAGCCCTGCGACGAACAACTCGTCCCTCGTTCCTTTACTCACGTTTGAGGCACGCTAAAGGCTGCCAAGCAATCTTCCCTGTGTGCTTGAGGAGACGGAGAGGAAATTTGGTTCCCAGTCAGAGGCTCTTAACCAATTTCAGCCGCGGCACAGCGCGGGAGAGGAGCAATTTCGCACGGCGGTGCGGTGGCGTTCCGGCAGCCTCCTGCCGGCCCCAGAGAGGCGTCTGTGAGGGATGAACAAACACAGCACAGGAGCTGGGACAAGGCCCAAAGCCTCCTGTCCTGCCCCAGCGAAGAGCCCCTGCACCCTGGCTAAGGGGAGTTTGTTCTTAGAGGCTGCCAGCCGCGGGTCAGCGCGGTGGGGCCAGGGCTGGTGGGGGTGCTCAGGCAGCTCTCACCTTTCAGCTGGAGGTGCAAAGGCTCCAGCTCTGTGAGAAAACACAGGCAGCCTCCAGGAAAGCAAAAACTCACCCTGTGCCCTTCCCTTCTTGTATCAAAAAATACCCCAAAACCACAAAAAAAACCAAAATAGGGTAGAGAAAAGCAAAAAGGAAAGGGAAAGAGTCACACAAAGATGTTGCAGTTCTCCCAGTGAGGACCAATTCCTCAGCCACGGGTAAGATGTGAGCAAGCCTGCACACCTGTGGGGCAGGGGATGAGCTTTGAGAGCCTCCCAAAGCCCCAGAGGGGGATTAAAGCCACCCTGTCTTCACATGGTGGACCCATAAAAACACCCGGTGCACAACTCAGGTCCCTCCTGAACCTCCAGTGGTGCCTCAAATCACCCCAAAGAAGCAAAAAGCTCCATTTTGCTATGGCAGTGCTACACCTGCTACAACACCAGTGCAAAGATTTGGACCAGCAAAACCCAAAATGCTCCCTCTCCTTTTCTTTTGCGTCCGGATACCAAATTAATTTGGAACAGCAGTGGCTAATTAATGCCACAGAGAATTTAACAGCAGCAACGATGACCCCTGCACACCTCCCTGGTCTCTGCAGGCACATCAGGCCCCGGTCCCTGCTGCAGGAAGCAGGTGGGAGAGCAACAACTTCCCCTTTAAAGTGAAGCAGGGTGGAAGCAAAAAATGAAAAGAGTACCCTGCACGTTTCCAAGCATGAGACTCCCATACAAATGGTCCCCGCAATGTTTAAACCATTTGGGCTCCTTCCTTATGCTGTTTCTAAGTTTGAAGAATGCCTGCTGGGGATGATTAATATTCCTCCTCCTACACTTACCCGTTACTCCTGACAGCAAAAATTAAAACAGGAGCTTCTCTTCATTCAACCCCAGCCCACAGGAACGTGGCTACACGGGGAGAAGCTGCTAATAAAGAAGGGGGAAGGTTTGTAAATCCGCTGCATCCGCAGGCGGGAGAGGTGTGGCTCTCATTCAGCATCCCCGGCGGAGGAAAGTTCCTTCACCTCCTCCCGCCGGGACGCTTGGCACGGGCGCTGCTCCGGCGGCTTTCGGGGGGAAAGCAGCAGCAGGCAGCACCTCCATGCAGGTCCCTGGCACGGCAGGGATGCCCGCGGGATCCCTCCAGCCCGGCTCGCACCAGTTGCTATGGGCACTGCTGCCTAGGAGCAGCCGGCAACACGGGGAGCGGAGAGGAGCCATCCCAGAGCCTCCCAAACCCAGCTGCTCGTTGTGCTGCACGTCCCTGCCCTCGGCTCTGCTCCTCCTGCGCGTCCCGAGTCGCCTTTCACCAGAGAATGAAGCCTTGGCCCCAGCCAAAGCCCTGCTGGCAGGTGCTTCAGCCCACAGCAGCTCGACATCAGCCACGGACCGGCCCGAGCAGCCCCACCCTCTGCACCCACCCCTGCGAGAGGCGTCCCGTGGGATGCAGGGCGGACACGCAGAGCTGGGCGTTTTCCCCGTGCTCCTGGAACAGCTTGGGGTGGAACAGGCCTTTAAAGCTCCCCTAGTCCGACCCCCAGTGACACAGGAGGCTGACCTGGACTGCTGGACTGCACCTCCGTGACACGGGAGCAGCTTTGCCACCCTGGATCTGGTTTCAGAGGAGGTTGTTCTGCACACGGGGCGGCCTCGACCCGGCACTACCACAAGGACCTCATGGGCTTCACACCTCAAACGCATTCAAATCCCATCAAAGACTCTTCAAGGTTGTCCAGCACCCTAAACTTGAGTGTCCCCGCCATGCTCAGATGGGTTCTGCTCACCACCTGCAGGCAGGGAACCCCAAGTCAAAGCCCCCAGCTCCCTACAAAAGTGTTTCCCCATCCACTTGGGCCATTTTTGGCGGGGCAGGGATAGTGGTTTGCCTTTCCTTTGTCCTCCTTGCACGGAGGGCTGGGGAAGTCAGTTTTTCCCCCGTGCTTCACCATGTGGCTTGGCTGCAGCAGATCTCCAAATAGCAGAGGGCAGAGTTAACTCCGAGTCTGGAAAGCTTCAAGGGACATCATGCAAGAGACACTTACACAACCCTAATGAGCCAGAGATGTCCTCAAGGGAAAAAAAACCCTCCAAGAAACCATGTTAATTGCAGTCCTTTCCCTTCAATTAGCTTCCCTCCATTTAAAAGCAGGAACGAGAGATCAGAAATTCCAGGCAAGCCTGAGAAAACTGGTGTTCCACAGCAGCCTGAGCTTGGGACGCAAGCAGGACTCACCCGCCAGCCTCTGCTGCGCTTCTCCACCCATCTTATTTTCCCCCAAGCACATTTTTAAGACCCTTGAAAGCCTCCGTGGTTGTACCACAAAGCATAACCTCCCTAGGGAGAGAGGGCAGGGCAAGATTCCTCATCAGGAGCGGTGTGATAGGACAAGGAGTAATGGGCTGCATGTGAAAGAGGGGAAATTGAGGTCAGAGATGGGGAAAAACTTCTCCCCTGTGAGGGTGGGGAGGCCCTGGCACAGAGCAGCTGTGGCTGCCCCTGGATCCCTGGCAGTGTCCAAGGCCAGGCTGGACATTGGGGCTTGGAGCAGCCTGGGACAGTGGAAGGTGTCCCTGCCCAGGGCAGGGAGGGAATGGGATGGGCTTTGAGGTCCCTCCCAACCCAAACCATTCCACAATTCCAAGCGTGGTGCCCCGGGAAGGAGGAGATTCCCCAGCCCCATCACCGCCATGGCATTTGGATGCCCTCAGCCTCCAGAGGTCTTTAACAAATCGAGTTAATCTGCCTCGCACAGAGCATCTTCACGGGGCGGGCGCGGAGACGGCGAGGAACAACGGCGTTCCTCTTTAATGAGGATAAAGATCAAAATGAAGTCAATTAAGTCTGCCGCCCGTGACATTTGTCTGAGCACATGAAAATCGGTATAAGCTGAAGCAAGACAAGTTGTTTGAACTCCGTGGGCAGGATTATTTCTCTTTTTTCTCTCTCCCCGCCCCCCCCCCTTCCTTTCAAAATTAGTTTTTCATGATGCATTTCGATTTTGTTTCCCTGCCTTGCTGGTAGGTTCAGGGGACATGTGGGACAGATTCCACTCGACAGTTTGTAAACAGCTGACGTGGGAGGGAGAGGGCACTTGAGTTATTGGAATTGTTTCCATTCAAAAAATTTTGTAAATTAATTCCTCCCCCAAGTGCCTGCTCTAAACAGCGCGGAGCCGCGTTCCTCCCCTCCGAGCGGCGCACGCAGGCAGATGTGCCTTCTGTTCCCTCGCGAACATCAAGGCTGCCGCGCTCGCCGCGCAAATGTCAAGGTGCTAATTAGTTGTAGCAGGAGTCAGGCGAGGACAAGGCGCAGCGCGGCGAGAAGGAGCTTTCCGAAGGCTCCTCCGAGCAGCCTCCGAGCCACCGGCAGGGACAGGAGTGGGAACTGGGGCTGAGGTGCGCGGGATGCCCGAGGAGGAGCATCCACAGGCTCGGGCAGTGATGGACCTCTGTGAGCAGGGACAAGGGACGTGCATGTCCCGTCGGAGCCAGCACGACTCTGGTGATGGTCCCTGTGTGTCCCTTCCCGCTCAGGATATTCAATGACTCCACATCAATCCCGAGTTTATAATCCCCATTTCTGCCCTAAACACCGGGCCCTTGTTCTCCAGCGTGGCACCAACAAATTGGATGTTTCCTCCTCTCACTCAGGGCAGCCAGAGTTGCTACACCCATCACGCTTCCATCGATACTTTCCCGTCTCCGTTCCCCCCCCGTGCCTTTACCACACTGGAATATTTTAAGCCTCAGGACAGGGATGTCGCTTAAGCCCTCTTTGTTCAGACGGTACCTGCTGACCACTTAATTACAGAGTGATTACCACGCGGTAATTACGCGGTAAGCACCGTTTCCGAGCGAGCGAGCGCTGCTCTCCGCCTCCCTTCCACGGGGCAGCTCCTCCCAGCCCGGCCGCATCTGGCTGCAGTCCCTTGCCGTGATTCCCCCGGTGTTTCATTCACCCGGCGCTCCCCAAACTCCCATCTAGGAACCGAGCGACAGCGGAGGGGACACCAGGGAGGTGCCCGGCTGCAGAGCCACAGCCCCCGGGTGCCAGCACCCACCAGCGGGAGGGCACCTGGGGAAGAACACCCCGCCACAGCCAGAGCCCTCCTTTCCCAGACTGGGGGCAGTGAGAAGTAATTAAATGCTATTTCTCGCTGCTGTTGCTTCCCCTGCCTCTGTGAGCAGCTGTCCTCCCGGCTCTCTCTCGCGTTTGGAGCTTGCTGGAAGCATCCCTGGATTGCCCTCCCTGCTCTCCAGCAAGCTGCTTTTCCCAAGGACTCCCTTCTGCATCTCCCTGCAGGAAGCACAGAAAGCGCTGCCTCCTCCGCTGACTCATAATCCTCTCCTCGAACGTACAGATTATTTAAACATAAGCGGGGATTTCACGCCGGGTTTCGGAATGCCGGGGGCTGGAGAGTATTAAAATCCACCATTTTATCCTCGGCACGCCCAGCCCCAACACCCAGAACCAGAACCACGGTGCTGGGCACTGGAGGAACAACCCGGCCCAGAGACGGAGCCCAGCGCCTTCCTCTCAGTGGGAAAACACAGACAAGGCAGGTCAGCCAGCTCCTGGAAGCAAATCCCAAATCCCTCGTGGCACTGGGCTGAAAGGTCACCTCTCTGACACCAAAAAAAACCCCTGAGGTTGTACCGTGGTGGCCCAGGGCTGAGCTTGCTCTTTCCTCTCCTTGGCCTCCTGGAAGCCTCAAGAAAGCCACGTTTCAGCCACACCTGTCAGCAGGCAGCAGCACAGGGATCCAGAGTCCAGACCCCCAAAGAAATGAGCTAATGGGAATGCAAAAAAATGAAAGAAAAAGCACTGGGCTATCCCCAGTTATAGGAACCAGGCAAGCACTGTCTGGCACAGAGCAGCAAACACTCCCCACTGTGCTCCCCAAGCCTCACTCTCCCTGTGAGACCCATCAGCCCATCTCCAGCTCCCTCCCCAGCTGCTCCCATCTTTCCCAGGGAGATATTCCCCCTCCTACAACCCCAAAAACCCCGACAGGGCTCCTTACCTCTGGCTCGTGCAGTTCCAGCAGCATTAGCAGCCCCTGCTGCCGCCACAGCCCCCTGCTCGGACACCCAGCACCTCCCCAAGGCCTTGCTACAGCCCTGCCCTTCCTTTTAAGCCTTCATTCAGCAGTTTTTAATTGCCACTCGATTGCAGCCTGGGTCAGTAATGAGGCACCTAATTAACCCCTTCCAGGCAGGAGCGGGGTGGGATGTGCTCACCCTCCTGGCTGGGGTGAGCACCCCAAGCCTGCAGTGCCTTGCTGGTGGTGTCACAGCTGTCGGAGCCCGTGTGCCCCACGGTTTTAGAGTGAAAAGAAGGGAAAAGCATCGGGGAACCTGCAGCCGGGCCCTGCTGCTCTCTGTGGCCACCATCGCTCATCCCTGAGCTACTCTGCTCCGGCACCATCCTCTCCATTCCCTGGGAGTTTTCCCCGTGGGAAGGTCTTCCCACAGTCAGGCATGAAAACCCTCGGTAAAAGGTCTCCTCCTCGCACGTGCCGTCAGTCCCTCTTTATTCCTTTCCTGCCCTCGTTTGATTCCACCCATCAGCCCATCACAGGGAAGCTGCATTCCTTCCCTGAGAGAGGGACAATGCTTATTGCTGACTCTGTGCTTGCCACCTCTATTTCCTCTGCTGGTGTTTTTTCTCCCCCCTAGCATCTTCGGTGGGTTTTTTATCGTGATTCCACCGCTTCTGCACCGATCCCTGACTCCGAAAGTTGACGCCGTGCTCAGAGAAGCCACCCCCCAGCGCATCCCTCCACCCCATCCCCTCACTTTTGGCACCACGGCACAGCAGCCATCCTCCAATATGGTCATTTTCACCCAGCTCCAAACCCGGCATCTTTATTAGCAGGTGCTAAATTGCTGCTCCAGCTGCTGAATGGTAACAATTAACTCAATTAACATCTAAACAGATGCAATTTTTGAGGAAACGAACAACATTAATAACAACCAAAAGGGGAAAAAGGCTGCAATTACGAATGCGGAAAAAAAGCCCTGCGCGGCTGCAGACAGGCGTGTGCCGTTCCCAGTGTCCCCTGGAGAGCGGTCAGAGCACGGCCCTCTCTCTCCCGGAGAGCTGGCAGGACGTGCGGCTCGGAATATCCATCCTTCCTGCCGCAGGCTGTGCCAGGGATGCGGCAGAGCCCGGCTCTGCGCGGAGCAGAACCCCCCGAGCTCCTCCGTGCAGCCCCAGTTAAACCCGGTCTCTGCGCTGCTCCAGCTCGGTGACCTTTGCCTGCCGGGAGTGACCTCCTGCCTGAGCTCCGTGCAGGACACAGGGACATCTAATGGCAGGAGAACAACACTGCGAACCGTGCAGCCCAAAAACCACGGAAGCAGCAGCGAAAAAACGGGGTGAAAAATGCGGATTCCCAGCCTGAGCTGTGGCTGTGTCCTTGCCTGCTGCCGGATCCTGGGAACGGTTGTGGTTGCTGCCCCAAACATTCGTGGAAAGGAAGATTTGTCACTTCCAAAGTGTCTTTATTTTTATATCCACAGCCAATCCCTGGCAGCTCGAGTCTCCAAACTGCCCTCCTGGTGTGTTCTGGTTGTCACAGAGCAGCTTCCACAGAATCATGGAATGGTCTGAGTGGGAAGAGACCTTAAAGATGATCCAGTGCCACCCCCTGCCGTGGGCAGGGACACCTTCCACTGTCCCAGGCTGCTCCAAGCCCCAATGTCCAGCCTGGCCTGGGACACTGCCAGGGATCCAGGGGCAGCCACAGCTGCTCTGGGCACCCTGTGCCAGGGCCTCCCCACCCTCACATGGAAGGACTCCTCCCCAATATCCCATCTAAATGGTGACACTTTGGGCGCTGCTCTCAGGGCAGCGTGTCCTTCTTCAGGGAAGGATGTTCTCAGGTAGTCCCAGTTTGGTCACCAGCCCCCAAAAAGTGCCCCCATGCCACACTCCCCTTGTTGCTGCTGTCCGAGGACCCCTTTTCCCAGCCAGCTGTGCTCCCCACAAACGAGGGACAGAGCACTTCCCTGGGGCCCTCTGTGCCCCACGGACAATGGGGTCAGCAGCGGGCAGAGCCCTAAGTGCAGCTCTCTGCTAGGTTTAATGCTCAGATTAAATTTTAAAGAGCATTTAATTGGCAATCACTCTGCTCTCTCCATTTACGCTCCCGGCACCTCCCTGGGCCGGTGCTTTTCCACGGGCAGAGGGAGAGGGCTTGCACAGAGAGTGGATGGGTCTCCCCTCGAAGCCAAACCCCTCCTGGAGGGGAGGCTGGGGAAGTTCTGTGTTGGTTTGTGAGGGATCTGCCCTGACTCCGTGGGTTTCGGAGATCGATTGTTTACATGCGTCCACATCTCATTCCAGATGTCGGCACGGGGGGAAGTCAAAACCCAGACTCGTGCTTTGCACGTTCGTTTTCCTCGCATTCGGGAGGAAAATAAAGTGTGCCAGGACAAGCAAGAACATTCCCTTTTTTTCTCCTGTTCCGGCCAAATCTCGAAATTCTGTAATTACCATTTAGGTCAGGGGTTTCTAAAGAAAGCAAACCCCAAATTCCCGTGAAAGGAAGGACTGGGGCGTTTCGGTCTGTTTGCCAACAAAGCAGGATTTCATCCCAATAATACCTCCCCAGGAAAAGGCTCCACTTTGGCTAAACAGAAAGTGACTTGGCTGAAAAATTTGGGGTTAGTGATACACAAACAAGCTAGGTGGGGTTATTTCCATCTCCCCAGTTTATCCCCATCCTTATTTCAGTGTAAATAGGATCTCTGGAGCAGTGCCCTGGGTCCTGTAGCCCACATCACGGCCAGTTGTTGACAAATCCAACCCGCTGCTCCCTGCCATCCCCTCGTTTAATTTTTAATTCCCTGTAATTAAGAGGTCTACTGGAAACAAGGCAAACTTGGGGATAAAAACTGCGCAGGGTTTGGCAAGGCAGCGGCTTCACCCAGGATTCATCCTGGAAGAGGCAGCTGAAGGAGACTCAAGACCTTTCCCGACGCAAGTGGGAGCATCAGTCTCCATTTAATCTTTATTTAGTCTCCCATTCAGCTTAAGTGTTATGGACTGTTCTGGCTGTTTGCAAAGTGCACAAAGTGCTGGGCTCCTGCTGCCACATCCTGGGATCTTCAGCAGCATCCTGGGATCTTCAGCAGCATCCCGGGACCTCCAGCAGCATCCCGGGACCGAGGGATGCTCTGCAGGTTTTCAGGCACACGCAGACAAAACCATGTCTCGGCACCTGTGCTCCAGGAGCTTTTGAGTTTTTTCCCCTACAGGCAGTGGGCAGTGACACCTGTGCAGTTATTGATCACCAGGCAAGGTTTGGGAAGGGTTTTTTGGGCCATGGGTCCATCCTGATTTCCCTCTGGATGAGGGAGATGGAGCCTTACACCAAGATTTCCCAGGGCAGAAATCAGCCTCTGCCCCAGGCTGGCAAACCCCAGCCCTGCCCAATTCCCCTGCCACTGGATTAATACTGAGCTGCAGAACCCTGCAAGGTAAGAAATGCTGCTTGGTGGGGGCTGTAAAAAACCCAGGAAACATTGGGATTTTGGTTTTCCATGAGGACAGAAACAGAAGCAGGTGCTGGGAGGTTCTCCCTGCTGGTCCTACAGGCCGGAGGAGCAGTAGCATCCCTGGCTTTGCCTGGACACAGCGCAGGAGCTCACCCCTGTGCTATCCCAGGTGCAGTCAGCCTGCTGGAAAATAAATAATAAATAAATAAATAAATAAATAAATGAGATTAAGGAGGGAAGTGTTTTGGGCTGGGTAACCCATTGCACATCGCCAGCTGGGTACGGAGCTCCCCTAAAGCCTCTGTGCCAAGCCTCAGCAGCTTGTGCTGGTCTGAAACCCCAAATGCCACCAACGCCACATGTGCCAGAGGGGCACCAGGTCACTCCCGAGCCAGCCCCTCACGAGCCAGGGACCAGGACCTTCTGTGACAGGGGGTCAGCGCCTGGCCCCCACCTTCCCAGCTGCTTTGGGCCGGACGCTGCAGGTGCCTCGGTGTCCCCCAGCACCTCCTGCTGCAGAGGGGCTCGTGGGGACAGCGGGGAGCCAGCAGGCACAGAACCACCTGCCACCATCATCCCCACGTTTTCGGGGCTGTCTGGCCGTGAAGGAGCCTTGCAAGCAGGGCAGGGCCTGGGCAATCTCTCGCTGGTGTGTGCCCGCTCCCCAACGAGGTTTGTTCACATCCCTGCTCCCGGGAATTGTGTGCAGGGTCTGGGTAAAACAGCCCCGGCCCTCAGCAGGGAGTCTCCAGCACAGTGGTCTGCACAAACAGCCTGGCAGAACTCCGGTGCTTTTTCCAGCAATCATGGAAGTTGTGCAGGATAGGAGCCAACTCCCATCTCTTTTAGCATCCACTTATTCCCCACGCCAAAGCTTTTTGGAAACCCTTAACTGGTAGCTTTGAAGCATTTGGAAAAAAATTGGTTTCCCCTCTTCATTGATGTGCTGTCTCTTTTTTCTGCCAAAACCCACAATTTTTTTTGCCAAAATAAAAACCCACTAGTGTGTGAAAGCAGAGCTCATCCCCGAGGGAGGGCAGAGCTAGCAAGTAAGAGCTGACAGAAATAGAAAAGCTTCCAGGAAATAATATCTTCAGTGCTGTTTTATCTGCTCCATCATCCTGCAGTCAGGAGAGATTTTACCAGGGTCCAGATGAACCCAATTAAAGCTTTCTGATTTTCATAGACCTCTCCAGAAAATATCTGGTGTGCAGAAGTCACAGAGACCTCATGGAGACTGTGTTGGTGCTCACTCCCTCCTCTGGTGACAGTGACAAGGCTGGCTGTGATTTGCTGTGCCACACACTGGGGCTTGTTCCAGGTCCCACGCTGTCCTCAGGGGCAGGGAGGTGTCCACCAGATCATCAAATACCTGCAAGAAATCCATCAGCTGTCTGCAGCTCCTTAGGGAGAGACAGCAGACCTTTCCTGCCAGGTTTGCAGAGCAGGGGTGGTAGGACTGACCCTACTTGGCTGGAATTTGGGGCTGAGAAAGCAAACCCACTACGGACATCCAGCTCCCCAAGGGCCAGCAGGGCTCACCAAGATTTTTTTCACCAAGGGGGCAGAAGGGAAAACCCCAAAACAAAACCCCTTCCACAGAATCAGAGGCAGGGTCACCTCCCCGGTGATTTGAGGACCCCAAGCAAAGAGGTGACTTTGTGGGAGGGGGAGTGGGGCCACAGGGACCCTCGCTGCCCTCCTGCCCCACTGTGGGTGTGCAGGAGGGTGACACCAGCCTGGAGACATCCCAGTCAGCCCAGCAAGTGATGCACATCACCCAGTCCCCCGACACCAGGCCGGGCAATCTCCAGCTCCCAGCCTCAGTTTTCAATTAACCTTTCCCACAGGGACACCCACAGTCCCGAGCAGGGACTGGGAAAAACCCGGCAAGTCTGACTCACAGATGCTGCTGGCCTGATTTTAGAGGGTGCCAAGCGTGCCCCCCCCCCCGTGCCTGGTGCTCAGCCCAGGGGGATGAGCCCCCTCCCCATGGCAGCTTTCCACCCTGGAAGAGGCTCCCTGGGGAGATGGGCAGCAGGTCGGGCAGGGAAAGTCCCGCTAGGACACGTGTGTTCCTTTATGGCTCCGAAGGGAACGTTTCTCATTATCTCTCCTCGCAATTTAATTAATCTGCATTCAGTAATGAACCTTGAAATTTCAATTAAAAACATCATTACTAATCAGGACAGGATTCAAAACAGTCGAGGGCTCTCGGTAGCTGCGCAGCGGCAGGAAGCTGGGGTTTGCGTGCTCCCATCTCTCCATTTCGGACACCCTCGTGCCTCTCCCCTGGCGCTGGCAAACCCCGGCAGGCACGGGAGACGCAGCTGGAACTCGCCTCTCTACGGAAAACCACGGGGCTCCAGAATAAACCCGCAAAGGGGGAGTCACCCAGAAAACCAGCAGAATAAATATCAGCGCCGCCGTCCCTCCCGCGCCGTCCGGCGATTACAGTCCGGGGAAGGGAGCTCTGCCTCTCCTCAGCCCATCAACCAGGCAGCCTCGGCACGGGCGGCTGGCAGCACATCACAGGAGCCCCAGGAATGTCAGGATAACCCGACCCGAACGAGGCATCCCTCCCCGTGCCCCAGAAGATCCTCCTCCGGCCGGGTGGATGCGGCTGCTCAGGCCCGGCTGCTCCCGGGCATTGTCCTTCCCGGGCCAGCGCTGGAGCAGCACTCCCGTGCCTGTAAATCCTGGGGCACGGAGGGAACGCAGCTCTTCCCCTGGCTCCAGTAAAAACTGGAGCGTGGTCATAAATCCGCGGAAAAAATAGCAAAAGCAAGCAAGGTAGAAAGGGGCGAAAGAGGAATGAATCCTGTGTAGTTGCCCGTGTTCTTTAGAATGGAAGGGAATAATAAATGTATTCGCTGGAAGAGAATAGAATTCATGGTTTTGGTTTGTTTCAGAGGAAAGCTACACGCCCAGCAAGGCTGTAGGAGGATGAGGAAAGCTCAGGGGGCAGGAGACACAGGGATGCCAAAAGTCCTGGCGGTGCAGCCTTCACAGGGAAAAGCAGAGGAAGGCAAAGCTGTATTTTCTAGCAGCTCCCCCAGCTTTTGGGCTGCGGTTTTCCTTGCACTGCAGGTGTGTCACTTCCCAGATCCACGGCCCCATGCTGACTGCAGCCCTCTGTAAATCCTAGCAGGCTGAGTTATCGCAGCCAGGAGGGACCTGTGGGACGATGCTCCCCTGGTCGCCAGCCCTGCAGCAGCCCAAAGCCCTCTCTGACCACTGAACTCCCACGGGGGAGCACAGGCACAGGAATTACTCCCTGAGGCACCTGCACAAACAGTCCAGAACTGTGAACACGGAGAGAGGATGGAAGCTTGAGCACAGCTCCGTGGAGTGCGGGTAAAAGCTCCATCGTCCCAGCTGCCTCTCTGAGGAGATGGAAAAGGGTAGATGGCAACTCTGGGATAAAACCCCTCCTATTCCATGCGCTGTTCCCAAAGCCTGGCCAGCCTACAGCTGGGATAATTAGATTTAAGCTGCAGAGGTAAAACTCACAGGATAAATTATTAATCACAGGTTGTTTGCCCAGTGAGAAAGGAGGGAGCATTCCAAAAGCTCCAAGAGACAGCAGCTGGGCAGTGTTTCTGCTGCTTCACCGAAAGATGAGGTGCAAGCACAGGCACCCCGCAGCTCCAGGATATTCTCCTCATTCCCTGCCCTGCTCCCTGGGTTAAAGCTGGGATGGGGAGATGTCCCCTTCACGTGCAGTGTATTGCACGGGCCCAGAGTGACAGGACAAGGGGAATGGCTTTAAGCTGAAGGAGGGGAGGTTACGGTTGGATTTTGGGGACAAAATCTTCCCTGTGAGGGTGGGGAGGCCCTGGCACAGGGTGCCCAGAGAAGCTGTGGCTGCCCCTGGATCCCTGGCAGTGTCCAAGGCCAGGCTGGACATTGGGGCTTGGAGCAGCCTGGGACAGTGGGAGGTGTCCCTGCCCATGGCAGGGGGTAGCACTGGATCATCTTTAATGTCCCTTCCCACCCAACCCACTCCATGATGACCAGCACGGTCCTGCCGTGGCTATGGAGAGAGCAGGTGCTTCCCCAGCATCTCCCCAAAAATCCCAACCAGCACACACTGAGCATGGCCCTGGGGGGGTTCAGTCAGTGCAAGGGGGGTCTAAGCCCCCTCTGGGGCCTCTCCAGCTGCTCTGTGCCTTCGGTTGTGGCCGTGCTTCCCCAGGGCCTGCCCACACTTTCTGTGAGCCTGGCTGGGCTCGGGGCTCAGAGATGTTCCCTGGCACGGAGCGCTGGGGTAATTTTCTGTGGGGCCCACACCCAGGATTATGGCTTTGAAAAAGGAGGAAACACGGGAGCTTGGCTCAAAGGAACACACTAATTACCTGAGCAGGGAAAAAAGAGCCTTTTCTTTCCTGGTAGAAGGCATCTGATAAAAGCCTGAGACCAGTGGTATTTATATTAGCAGATTTTACATCCTCCTTGTGTGTACTTGGACTGTGAGATATAAATCAAAGCAGGGGTTCATTCCAAGAGCAGTTTATTTTTATCAGAGAAGTATGTGCTGGCAAACCAGATATTGGTATGTTGATTCTGTTGGCTAGGTGTGATTTATAATAGTTCCTATTGTTTTATGGTGTGTTCCACTTAATTTATCCAACTCGTGGGTTTAGGGTTTTCTTTGTTTTGCTCCGTTTAATGTATATTTTCTTATGGGTGGTTTTGCATCTTAGTGGTTGGCTGCAGTCTTGGAGCACTTTAATGCGAAGGAAGAGCCTAAAACCATGAAAACAAATCCTAAATGGGTTTGCAATCAAACATCTCCCTCTCTAAATGGATCCGTGCGAGGTGGAGAGCGAAGCAGCACAGCGTGCTTCTCAATCTCTCAGTGCTCCTTGAGCAGGGCGAATCCTCAGCAGAGTTTGGGAAGCAGCTGCATCCCTGGGAGCATCCAGAGGTGGGCTTCCCAGGCGGCACCTGCAGCAGGGGAGGTGAAACCACAGAACCACGGAATATCTGGGGCTGGAAGGGCCCCACGGGGATCACCGAGCCCGACTCGCGGCCCTGCACATCCCAGGCATCCCCATGTGCTGTGTCTTGTGCCGTGTGCTGGCACTGGCAGGCCCTGGAGCCTCTGCTGGGCTGATTCGGCACAAGATTCCATTAAAATTATCATCCCGAAATATTTCCTCACCCAGAGGAAAATCCCGTGGGGTGAAGGGATGTGGCTGAGAGGAGAGGGTGGGAAGCACCGCCTGCCTCCAGAGCAGCCTCACCTCAGGTGTCCCTCAGATGATCCTTCAGGTCCCTTCCAGCCCAATCCGTGTTCCTGTGAATGACCAGGAAGGGAGCAGCCCAGAAAAAGGCTGAATCCACAGCTCTGGGCCCAGGTGTGCCCAGCATCCCCTCAGCTCTCCCTGCCGCCCATAAGCAGGGTCCTTGGGAAGCTCTGCAGCGGAATTTCAGGAATTCCAGCAATTCCCTAAGCCGGGGCTCTGCTGGCAGCTCCGTGGCAAGGAGAGCGTGCCCTCCCTGCGCTGGGCTGTTCATTCATTAGCTCGCTGCCTGCGGCTGGTAATTAAAGCAGGGAACGGGAGAGAAGATTAAAAAAAAAAAAAAACCAACAGAAAAATCACCTTCTTCAAGATTTATGGGAATATAAACTCGGAGCTGAGACGTTCCTATCAGCACCTATGGGGCCCAAGGGACAGCTTTGCCTTAATGCAGAGTCAGATGTTTGTCCCGGTGATGGATTCCGAAGGTGAGCGGGGACCTCGAAGCTCCAAGAGGAGCACACAGGAGCCTCGGGGCTGCCAGCCTGGGGTCTCGGGCTCTGATTTCCCCAGAGCCTCTCCAGCTGGTGGGGGGCAGTGAATATCCCCCGGCCCTGGCCAGGGGGAGGCTGGGGAAGGGGCAGGGGGGCAGCGAGGTCTGAGCCAGCTCCCAAAGCCACCTCCCAAAGCCACCCCCCCCAAAGCCACGAGGGCCCCTCTCCCAGCACAGCCTGTCCCACCAGGGAGGGCTTTGCTGCCCTGGGGGGTTCTGAGATGCATCTTGGGCTCTGCCCTGGCAGGGCTTTGCTGCTGTTCCATCCTCCCTGCTCCCCCTCAAGTCCTTTAATTCCAGGGGTCCCTGGTGAGGGCGTTCATCAGGGAGGCCAGAAGGATCATGGCCCTGCTCTGATGAGGAATTTGTTGCTCCGGGAGAGCAAGGAAGAGCAGTGCTTGGGGCTGTGCTGCCCCAAGGACCCCAAAGCCATGGCCAGGAGGAATCCCATCAACGGGCAGCCCAGAACCTTTCATCTCTGAATCAAAGGGAAAGGTAAAATAAATAAATAAGTGAAAGCAGCGCCAAGGAGAGTTTTTGGGAGGAATTTTTTTAAAACACAAAAATGGGAACATCCGACCTGAAGGCTCCGTATCCACTCCGGAGCCGAAGCTGCTGCAAACTTCCTCTAAAAGCAAGGAGAGCCTTTCCCATTTCGGGTTCCCAACCCTCCACGGGCAGCCCGCCCGCCCCTCGGAGTGAGCCCCAACTTCACGGAGGAAAGAGCCACATCCATTCCAGTTAAGGTAATCTCCTGCCTTAATAATTCATGGGCTGCTTTCAGGAGAGCTCGGAGCTCCGAGGAAAGCTGAAAGCCTCTGTGCACATCTGTCAGCAGCACCAATCAGTGCCTACCTCTAGGAAAGAATAAAAATCACTGAAAGCATTTTGATTAAACCACGGGGTCAAGCCGTGGCTCCTGCCAAGCTACAGGAGTCACATCTGGCTTATTTACATGTTTTTCCTTCCTTAAAGTCACACAATAAAAGCATAATCCTGAAAAGAAGAGGAAGATCTTAAGCTGAAAGCTGTGCTACCTGACAAATACACTTAAAAAATGCACTTTTAACTCCGGAGTGCCTTGTGGAGATTGTTCCCAAGGAGCTGTCCTTCCAGGGAAACCTCTTCCTGGATGGTGTGCATGCCTGCTTCCATACTGTCCCCCCTCATTACCCTCATTCCACTCTTCACTTGTCCTCATTGCATTAGTGCTGGTGGATATTATTCCTGGGGGATGCTGGATCTGTTGGTTCACCTGGCAGAGCCTAAAAACCACAGCTGGGAGGCTGTGCCATGGCAGAGCTCCCTGAGTTCATCCACAGCGGGTCTGACCCTTTTCTCTCCAAAGATTCATCCCTTGCTGTAGAAAGGCCAGGCTGGACAGGGCTTGGAGCAACCTGGCCCAGTGGAAGGTCCAGGGCAGGGGGTGGAACAGGATGAGCTTTAAGGCCCCTCCCAACTCAAACCAGTCCGGGATTCCTCGCCAAGGATACACCTCTGCTGATGAGAAGGTGTCGGTTTCTCCCCTCCGAGCCCAGACACTCCTCCTTTCGTTTTCTCACCACACCCACCCCTTTTCTGTTCACACACCTTTCCCCTTTTACAAGGAGCTCTGGCTTTCAGCGAGGTTTTGTAATGCTTTATGAGCCTGGGCTGATTTAACAGCATTCTCAGAGATGACTGAGGGATGGAGGCAGGCATCTGGCTGGGAGAGGGAAAAACTCCCGTGAAACAGCTTCTGGCTGTTTGAGAGGCTGGGCCGAGTACCCTCGAGGCACAGGCGTGGCCTGGCACACCATCGGGGCTCTGGGACCCGTATTCCAGGGGTCAGGAAGATCCCAGGTGACGGTCCCAGAGGATGTTGGCTGTGAAATGCAAGCAGCCTACAGCTGCAGCAGCCATCAAAGTGGCACAGGCAGAGCAGCCTTTGAAGTTCATGGGAACTCCTCTGAGATCCTCCCAGGAGGTTTTCCCCGCCAAGATCCATCTCCCAGAGTCCCTGCCCGAGGACGAATGCCACGCTCCTACAAACCTCCCAGTCTCCCAGGCTCCGGGACCTCGGCTGCTGTCTGCTAGCCCCTGATTTCCCAGCCAGCGTGGGATGTGTGGAAGCAGCGCGTCGTGGCACCGGGATAATTGTGTCTAATTACACCAAAAGCCTCCACCAAGCTCTCGGTGTGGCTCTGACTCCGTGTCACACTCGCAGACACTGTACTTTTATTTCAGGCAGCAGAGAATAATCCTGCAGTCAATTACTCCCACTTTCGGCCTTTGTGCACTGCCAGGTATTTCAGACAGCATGAAAGACACTCTTAAAATATTCTGAATGACTGCTCCAGGCTGTTGCGAGCAGGCACTTAATACAATGCATGGCGAAAAAAATAAATCTCTCTTTTCACTGAAGGAGTCAGTGGGCTGCATCCGCGATGAGGCAGGAGCTGATCCTGCACAGCTCTTGGGGCTGGGGAACGAGGGGGCTCAGCACCACGGGTTGGTGCTGCTGGAACAGCATCCACTGACACTGCACAGTTCAGGGCTGCACCGAGGCAGTCAAGTGATGCTCCTTGTTAATTTCACCTGCAGCAGAGGCAGAAAAAGAGCCAGGAAAGAGACAAATAGCTCAGAGGCACCCAGGGCCAGAGCAGGGAGGAGCAGGATCCTGCAGCAACAGCTCCGATAAACCCTGATTTTTATTTTTCCAGGCAGCTAAAATCACTGACTTCCTCTCCCAGCAGAGGCAAGGAGACACAAACCCCACGCAGGGCAAGCAAGGAACAAATGCAGAGGCACAAATGGCTGTTTTAGCAGAAGATGCAGCCCTAGCTGGCTGGTTTAGCACCTGCACTCCAGCCACACTGCTGGGAGCCAGCAGAGATGGTGCGGCCACCGCTCTGAAACCGAATTAACCGTGGCTGCCCGAGCCTCCCGCTCGGTGCTCTCTGCATTGATCCCCACTGCTTCACCACCTGCTGCAGGCACAGATGTCCCAAAGCCGGGATGGGGATGCAGGAGGCTGGGATTGGTCACACAGCAGCTGCTAAACCTCCCCTTTCAGACCTGACACCTTTTCCTATCTGCTCGTGGTGAGGAGAGGGACCAAGCATGTGGGGTCTTGAACCCAGCCAGGAGCAGGTCTGACCCCAAATTATCCTTCAGCCCCCACCCCGCAAACACACAGTAAGGAATTCCAGAAGGTCAGCAGCAAATGAGGTCTTTCCTTTTGAAAGGAGGTGGGAAATTTCAGAGGCCTTTCAAAGCCGGCAGAAAATGTCTACTTTGAAATGCCTCCTGCCATCACTTAAAAGAAAATGCTGAAGTGTCAGCTGGGTGTGCAGATAACCTCTCAGGCCATCAAAAACTTCTGCCTCCCACCCCAGGATGCTATAAATAGCTGTGTGCACAATTAGCAGGTTTCAGGCCAATCTACAGAAAATCATAATCCACGTAAAATCGATAGGATCAGCTTTCCCAGCAAAGGTCAGAGGGAGATCAAAGCAGCAGGAGATACAGCCCCTGGGACGGATGGCAGGGGCAGCTCTGCAGCCTGGCGATGCTCCGGGGTGCCTCTGCTTCCATGGGGTGATCCCGTGGCTGGGGGTGCAGGGCAGCACCTCCCCAGCAGCCAGCACCGTGTTCCCATTATTAAAAACCCACGGCAGCCACCGTGGCTGAGGCTCCCAGCCGTGCATTTCATGTTTTATCCGTGCTGGCTTTTTAACCAGAGAGAATCTGTGAGCTGCCTCTCCAGCTGGCCGCTGCCCCGGAGCTGGGATGACACAACCTGACAAGGAGTGCTCTCCTTCCTCACCCCTGCAGCACCCAGGACGTGCAAAACTGACTTCGCAAGCCAGAGTTTGCTTCAGCCTTAAGTCTGGGGACTAAAAGCACGGATGGAGACTGAATCATAGAAACACAGAACGGTTTGGGTGGGAAGGGACCTCAAAACCCATCCAGTCCCACCCCCTGCCATGGGCAGGGACACCTTCCACTGTCCCAGGGTGCTCCAAGACCTGTACAACCTGGCCTGGGACATTTGCAGGGATGCAGGGGCAGCCACAGCTGCTCTTTCTGGTGACCCCCAGTGCCAGGCGGCCGGGCCTAAAGGAGGCTGTGACCTGCTCGCTCAGGGGACACAGGGGATCAGCAGCACGGAGTCATGGAATGGCTTGGGTGGGAAGGGATCTTAAAGCTCATCTTGCTCCACCCTGCTGCCATGGGCAGGGACACCTCCCACTGTCCCAGGCTGCTCCAAGCCCCAATGTCCAGCCTGGCCTTGGACACTGCCAGGGATCCAGGGGCAGCCACAGCTTCTCTGGGCACCCTGTGCCAGGGCCTCCCCACCCTCACAGGGAACAATTCCTGCCCAATATCCCATCTATCCCTGCCCTCTGGCACTGGGAAGCCATTCCCTGTGTCCTGTCCCTCCATCCCTTGTCCCAAGTCCCTCTCCCGCTCTCCTGGAGCCCCTTTAGGCCCTGGAAGGGGCTCTGAGCTCTCCCTGGAGCCTTCTCTTCTCCAGGTGAGCATCCCCAGCTGTCCCATCCTGGCTCCAGAGCAGAGGGGCTCCAGCCCTGCAGCAGCTCTGGTGCCTCCTCTGGACTCTCTCCAGCAGCTCCACGTCCTCCTGATGTTGTTCCCCAGGGCTGGGGCAGCTCTGCAGGTGGGGTCTCACCTGAGTGGGGCAGAGGGGCAGAGTCCCCCCTCTCCTGCTGCCCATGCTGTGGGATCAGCTTGGGACATGGTTGCTTTCTGGAGGCCAGCACATGTGGCCAGGGCATGTCCAGCACCCCCAGGTCCCTCCTGGCAGGGCTGCTTTCAATCCCTTCATCCCCCATCTCCTACTGATCCCGGGGATGGCCCCAAACCCCCGGGGAACTCTCCACACATGGGAGAGACCAGTGCAGGCCTGGACTATTCTTCCTCTTCAATCTTGGCTGGGACAGGGAGATGGAGCCCCACATGTTGGGCAGGAAGGAGAGGGGAGCACTCAGGCAGCTCCTGGGCAGCCTCTGGAGCGTGCTGGCTTGCTCCGGGGTGCGTGCTCCAGATCGGAGCGCGTTCCCAACACGCCCGGCAAGGACCATGGCGGTGGAGGTGGAGGCAGCGGAGCTCGGCCCACACTCTGCTCAGAGTCCATCAGAGCCGTCATTCTGCCTGAGAAAAAGAAGGAAAGCGCTTTCAAAATAAAAGGGAATTGTTCCAGAAATGCCTGAGACGGCTGGGATGGGCCTGCCCACCGCGCCAGGCCATTTGAACAGCTCCGTTGCTCTCGGGGCCATGCAGGAGCTTGACCCACCAGTGTGCTTCCTTTCCTTTCCTTTCCTTTCCTTTCCTTTCCTTTCCTTTCCTTTCCTTTCCTTTCCTTTCCTTTCCTTTCCTTTCCTTTCCTTTCCTTTCCTTTCCTTTCCTTTCCTTTCCTTTCCTTTCCTTTCCTTTCCTTTCCTTTCCTTTCCTTTCCTTTCCTTTCCTTTCCTTTCCTTTCCTTTCCTTTCCTTTCCTTTCCTTTCCTTTCCTTTCCTTTCCTTTCCTTTCCTTTCCTTTCCTTTCCCTTTCCTTTCCTTTCCTTTCCTTTCCTTTCCTTTCTTTCCTTTCCTTTCCTTTCCTTTCCTTTCCTTTCCTTTCCCTTTCTTCTTTCCTTTCTTCTTTCCTTTCTTCTTTCCTTTCCTTTCCTTTCCTTTCCTTTCCTTTCCTTTCCTTTCCTTTCCTTTCCTTTCCTTTCCTTTCCTTTCCTTTCCTTTCCTTTCCTTTCCTTTCCTTTCCTTTCCTTTCCTTTCCTTTCCTTTCCTTTCCTTTCCTTTCCTTTCCTTTCCTTTCCTTTCCTTTCCTTTCCTTTCCTTTCCTTTCCTTTCCTTTCCTTTCCTTTCCTTTCCTTTCCTTTCCTTTCCTTTCCTTTCCTTTCCTTTCCTTTCCTTTCCTTTCCTTTCCTTTCCTTTCCTTCCTTTCCTTTCCTTTCCTTTCCTTTCCTTTCCTTTCCTTTCCTTTCCTTTCCTTTCCTTTCCTTTCCTTTCCTTTCCTTTCCTTTCCTTTCCTTTCCTTTCCTTCCTTTCCTTTCCTTTCCTTTCCTTTCCTTTCCTTTCCTTTCCTTTCCTTTCCTTTCCTTTCCTTTCCTTTCCTTTCCTTTTCCTTTCCTTTCCTTTCCTTTCCTTTCCTTTCCTTTCCTTTCCTTTCCTTTCCTTTCCTTTTCCTTTCCTTTCCTTTCCTTTCCTTTCCTTTCCTTTCCTTTCCTTTCCTTTCCTTTCCTTTCCTTCCTTTCCTTTCCTTTCCTTTCCTTTCCTTTCCTTTCCTTCCTTTCCTTTCCTTTCCTTTCCTTTCCTTTCCTTTCCTTTCCTTTCCTTTCCTTTCCTTCCTTTCCTTTCCTTTCCTTTCCTTTCCTTTCCTTTCCTTTCCTTTCCTTTCCTTCCTTTCCCTTTCCTTTCCTTTCCTTTCCTTTCCTTTCCTTTCCTTTCCTTTCCTTTCCTTTCCTTTCCTTTCCTTTCCTTTCCTTTCCTTTCCTTTCCTTTCCTTTCCTTTCCTTTCCTTTCCTTTCCTTATGCCACGGAGGGAATTGTTTCCCCGGGAGCTCTCCCCCTGGTTCGACACGGAAAGCCTGGCATGTGCTTTTTCAGAGGGGGGACGCTCATCCTCGGAAGCCACTGGGCTTGCGGAGGTGAAAGCCCAAAAGTGGGAGAGGGAAAAGGCCCTGCCTAGGAAACACATCAGGATGGGATGATTTCCAGGGCAGGCGATGATTCCTCAAGTTTCCATCCCCCAAAAGCCAGAGGACTTTGCCGTGTCACCTCCGAGCGCTTTGAAGGCAGCGGATGTCTGTGCAAAGCTGTTCTCCACCAAGGATCCACACGCAGAGCTTGTTGACAATCAGGTGCTTTATTTTGGGAGGAGCGGTCTCTTTTGGTGCTCTGACCACACCAGATTCACCCTCCTCTTTCCACACCTTTAATCTTCCCACCCTTCCAAAAAGGCCGATTTCCCTTCAAATACCTTCATCCCCTTCCACCCAAAAATGTATTAACCTAGCGACTAATGAGCAATTAACGCATTAGAATGGTGCAGTTGGCTCCTCTTTACATCAGCGTGGCTCACAACAAAAGGCACGTTAGCCTGTCCGTTCAAAGGCGGGCTATTATCTCCTTTCCTGCTGCTTGCTGGCTTTTTTAGGGTGAAGAAAACGAGCTCAGCCTCATTTCTGACCTTGCCCTGCGCATCTCAGTGGAGCGTTGCATGAGAGGGGCGACCCGCAATCAGAGGGAGCAGGTGCCTGTTCCCTGGCCAGAGGGAATTACCAGGAGAGACCTGAGCCCTCGATGCTCGGGATAAATCGCCACTCAGAAAATCGAACACAGAGAAGCTCACGGAGAGCAAAGAGCAAAACGCTTTTCTCTGGTGTCACGATCGGAGCTGCCACCCTCTTGCCAGGAGCTGCTGGGAGGCTCTGCTTGAATGCAGGCCGTGAGGAGGCGTGCAGACCCGTGGTGGAGGGTTGGGAGGTGGAAAATGAGGTTCCCTTACTTGTCTGAGGTTTGTCTGGCCGTGGGAAGTCGCAAACTTCCCAACACTCCGGTGTTTTGTGTGCTCCGTGCTGGGAGAGGCAGCATGGCAGACTGCTAAGGTCATGAGAGGAGGCACCGGAGCTGGGTGATCCTTTTCCTAGACCAGACTTGCTCCAAGGGACCTTCTGGTGCTCCCAGAATTTGGCTGCTCACTGTTTAAGCCCCTTGGTGGAGCGACAGTGAGCTTCTCTTAACGCAGCTTCTCCAAACCACTGGGGTAGTGGGAAGGTGCCATTTTGAAAAGCACTGATGTGACTTTGCAGCTGAAATTTGGCTTCCAAAAGCCTTTTAAACAATCAGCATTTGGAGACAGCGGGCGCAACACTACAGGCCAGGTCCTCCAGGTGCGAGACCTCCAGGTGAGCACCTCAGTGTCCCCTTGCCAAGGGGTGACAGAGGATTCCAGGCACTGCCTGCAGTTTATCCAGCAGGAAAAAGGAGGATCGTGCTGTGCATGCCTGGTCCTGTGCTCCTGGATCCCAGGCTGGAAATGTCCATGACAACACGAGGCAAACACAGCAGCAGATACGTAAATACGTGTGTGCTCTGCCAGGTGCTGCACAGACCGGGGAAAACGTGGAACCGTGGTGGCACTTTTCACCAGAGACTCCTGAAACTCAGGGAAGGCTGCTCTTCCACTGTGGGTAGGCTGGGAGCCTGCAAATCCAAAGAGAGTGGGGACAGCCGCTGTGGGGTACAAATTCTGTTTTGAGTGTTCAGTGTGGGGAGGAGATTTGCCAGTCTGTATATTCCTCCCATTCATCAGCTTGGAAACGTGACCTCTTGAAGGAAAACTTGGAAATGCAATTGCTTCGACAGAAAAAAAAAAAAGAGAGGGAGGGGAAAAAAAAGGAAAAAAACCAAAACCAAAGAGAAACCAAACAAAAAAAAATATCACAGAACAATTTATTACCATGAGCCATCTCTTCAAAATGTGGGTGTTCAGCACCTGGCAGCCTATTTTCCAGGGATATACAGCAGCACAAGGCAGGATTGGCTCCGGAGCCACTCGAAGAGAAGTGTCAGGACCAGGCTGCTCAGAAAAAAAGGGAGAAGAGAAAGGAGAAAATGACGGGGAAGAATGGCAGGGCGTCTAACACTTTGCATCTAATGCCTCCACATGGCTGCAAGTGCCGTGGCAATTTGGCCCCGATAACACGGATGGAGGGATGTTGCTAACATATTGCTTCCTTGTCAAATGTCTCACTGGTTTTGCAGCCAAGTCTCCTGCCAGCGAGGCCGCAGCAGCGCCTCTCTGCTACTTTCATATGCAAAGAGCTTGTTAACTCAATTGCCAATAAAATTCTAGTGGGTGGAGAGGAGGACATCTGCCTGTCTAGTCCTGTGCTTGCCAACATGGTTCTTTTATTCCTCCAGAAGCCGCGAGCTCCGACTCGAGCTGGTATTTTGACAAGCATTTCTGTTTTCCTGACACAATGGGCAAAGCGGGCACAGATCTTGCATGCCACTCGGAATATGTTTTCGGTGCCGTGATTTGCATCCCTCCCCGGAGGAGCAGCTTGGCCAGCGGGGTTTGGTCTGGCATGGGGACGTGCCGCCTCTCTGTGAGCAGCCGCGCGAGGACAGCGCGGGCAGGGCGCTCGGAGGGGCTCGGGGTGCTGGGAGAGGCCTTGGAGGAGGGAGGAGAAGGGACGGGGATGGTGCTGAGGCAAACGAGTTGTCACATCAGGAGCCGCACAAGCCCGTTTGTGTTAACGACACGGCTTTGGGCTGCTGCAACCCCAGGGGCCCGACTAAGCTGGGCTGCAGCCCCCTGAGGATGCTCCTCCAGAGAAAAGGGGGCATCCGTGCTCTTGGCACGGTGGCAAATCCGCCCTCCAGTGAAATTGCAGCTGAAAACGAAAGGTGCCCAGTGACTGGGGGTGGCAGCCTGGCCACCAGGAGCGGGCTAGGTGGGCTTCATCCCCTGGGACTCCTGACCAGACAACAGGATTCTCCCAGTGCTTCCCAGGCCTAAATTCCGGGCAGTCTCTGCTTTCCTGGCTGAGGATGAGCCACCCCCTTTGCCACGTGGCTCAGCCTGCCAGAGGAGGCCGAGCAGCCGCAGGGATTTCTGTGGGAAAGGCTTCGGCACATCAGACTGTACAGATGGCCAGAGCCAGAGTCTCTCAGGTATCACACAGGGCACAATCAGCTCTCCTCCGTCCTCCTCTTCCCCTGCCTCGCCCTGCGTGCCAGCCCTGCTGCCAAGCCTCATAAATTATCCCTCAGCTCTCTGAGCGCTGCACCACGGAGGGTGGGGAGCCACGGCCCAGCTGCTCCTGCAGCTGCCCAAGGGCACAGCAGCCACGCTGCCGCTCTGCCTTCCCCCCCAGAACCGGACCCCTCCCCTGGCGGGGACCACGGACCTAAAGGACAGCTAATTTCACGCCTTTTAAACCAGATTCCCTTCAGCACAAAAAGAAAAATAACAGAGAAGTTTCTTATCTCTCTGGGGAATGTCTTGAGACTGGAGCTGTTTCATTATCTGGGTTAGTTTGACATCCGAGAGGAGAAGATTGTGATCTGGAATCTGCAACGAGAAGGGGGTTAGTCAATGTCCTTCCCCACATTCATAAATAAATGACCAAGAAGAGATACGTGTCACTTTGTTTTCCTTTATTGGGCTGAAGGTTCATCTGGAGAACAAAAGATCAGGAATTTATTGTCTTGTTAACTGTCTGGAGGCTTTTAATAAGGTGCTGTGTTACTCTGACCATCTTACCATTCTGTAATTTGATTATCCAGACGTTCTGGTTCTTAATTGATAATTAATTTGAATAACGTGCAAAGAATTGAACGATGGAAGGGAGAAAGAGAAGCAGATGGTTGGTCTATGCAGCTAGAAAACATTGAACGGGCGAAAAAAACCATCGCATTTGGAGCATAACAATATACTTTGTTCATCTCAGGGAAGAGACAATGGCATATGTTGTGGCTCATGTGTTCAAACTTCTGCCCTGGTAACAGAAAGGAAGGGAAAGGTGGATGGCACAGCGTGTGAGGACTGGAGAGCCGGCAGATGTGAAACCTGGCACTGCCTTCCCCGGAAAGGAGCGATCCGGGCCACGCCGTTTGCTGGACGTGGCGCTGGTGCGGACAATCTCAAATGCCAGTTCTCCTTTCACGTGCAGAGCACTCAGAGACAGCGAGGGGTAGAGCTGCAGCACGAGGGGCTGTGTGTGGTGGTTTGGAAGGGATCTGTGTGTTTTATGTCCTCAGGTTCATGCCTTGCCTCCGAGTATGTTAAGATCCAGCTCCAGGAAACGGAGAGCAGGGAAAATGGCACTGAAATGCCACCGTTTTCCTTCCCCCCCCTGCAACACCACTCCCTAGAGCCTCGCTGCCCCTCCCAGCTCCCTGTTCCCAGCCTCAGAATTCCCACCAGCCAACAGACCTCCGGGTAGGACGTGGCTACCAGGGCTCCTGCACGGCCTGTGCTCAGGAGTTCATTCCAGGCTCCTGATCGGGTGTTTCCCGAGCCATGGCCTCCAGAGCTCTTCCTTCTGGGGTTTCTGGCCATCACACAACTGAGCCTCCTACAACGATGAGCTTTATGGAAGCATCTTTTCCTGGAACCTACACCCGCTTTTTTTTTTAATTTTCTTCTTTTTTTTTTTTCTGAAGGGATGTTACTTCAATGCATTCTTTCCTCCTTCAAGGGCAGGCTATACTTATGGAGACAGCGGAGAGAGTTATGGCTGGAGGTAACTCAGACTGCAGGAGGGAAATAGGAACAAACAAGCAATGTATTTTCTCCCATCCACCCACGGATGTCAGAGGCCCAGAGCCCTTACATCACTGGAAAGATGAATCAGGAGCCCACAGCCACGTTTGCTTTATTCCACGGACAGTGCCACACTGGCTCTGGGTCTGAAAGCAGCAGAGCTCTCTGCAGGCTGCTCTTCCCTTTCTTCCTCCAAGCTAAATCACCTTTTGCACGTGGAGGATGTGCAGGAGGACTTATCTCCACAGCCTTATGTCCCAACCAGTGCTCGATCTCTGTTCGTGAGCTGGGATTTCCAAAGGGGTCCAGCCCAGGTGAGCAGGCTGGGAAGGGGATGCCCAAGGTCAAACATCAAACACAACTCATTTCGGTAGGGCCCGCAGAAATCATTCCTTCCATTTTTTCCTGCTTTCCAACCCCTCCAGTGGAGTAAGGAACCAAGAAAAAAAAACCTGATTAAAGAGGCTCTCATCGATGCAAATGGATTGCAACCGTTTTTAAAAGAGTTAAATTTGCAGCCTGAACTACTTGGCAGAATCTCTGAAATCATTATTCTTTTATTCATAGCAGTAATAAATAATAATAAACCTAAACATCCCAATGGTCCCCACACCTCCTGCATCTCCCTAGCTGCAGATCTCGAACATGAATAATAATTACAGCTTATCAAATCAGCCCATGATTAGAGACAACAGAAAGACATTTCATATTGTTAACTTCCTCGCACAAGAGGGGAAAAAAAAATCAGGTCATAGGGGTATTAAAAATTTATATCATAGCATTTGACTTGACTCATCTCTTAAAAAGGAAAAAAAAGCCAGCATGTATTATGTATTTAGGCAATTCCTTTTAAACCCTCTCCCGAATGAGCACAAGATAGGCCAATAACTTGATAGATGGATGGCTCCATCCCGCCCGCATGCATATTTTACACACACGCGCACGTGCAGACACTCAGCGGGCACTCACACCTATATAAAAAACCATACACATGCACAGAGAGAGGTATAAATCTATTTATAGCCCTTAGCTGAAGGCAGATGCAGAGCTAATGTTAAAAAAAAAAAAAATCCCTGTGCAGAGATAGCATCTTATTTAAATCTGGCAGCTTTAGAAGAGCAACTTTTTTGCCAATTTTTTGCAGAGTCGCAGCAACCTCAGCAGAGCTTGGTTCATTAGCTGCCTGATTCCTGTTTGTGTTTGCTGCTTGTGTTGTTTGTTTCTCTTTCCTTGGGTCATTTTTCTGGCTTTCGTGGGCCAGAAAATACCTAGGCAAGGGAAAAAAGCAAGTCCTTGATGCCGTGGAGCACAGAGGAAGGAGCGGAATAAATCAAGTCAAGCGAGAGCCTGAATTCTCATCTCATCTCTCAGGAGATCAGGAGATGGAACCAGCTCCTGCTTGGATGGCTTTTTCAGGACCCACATCGTGCCCTGTTCACCTGCTGGGGCTGCACATTTGCTCTGGGCAGGGGAGGTTCCATCCCATCCCATCCCATCCCATCCCATCCCATCCCATCCCATCCCATCCCATCCCATCCCATCCCATCCCATCCCATCCCCTGTCCTGCCAAAGATGTGCTCGAGCGCATGCCCAGTTCAAGGGGAAAATGAGCAATTTCAGTCAAAACTGCCCAAGGCTGCCTCGAGCTTGGTGCCCGCTCCAGCCGATGGAAGAAGAAGCCTCCAAATCTCTGTGGATGCCTCCTGGTTCCTCAGGTCCTGGCTCAGAGTTTTCTCCAGCCCATTACAACTGTTCTAAAAGCCAACCAGAATTCTCACACCGCTCAGAAAAATCCTGCCACATGTTTCCATGCAAAAACTCCTGTTTTTATGAGAGACGCGGTTCCGTGTCCAAGGGTGTCGGCACCACATCACTCCAAAATGCTGCTGGAAGCCCTGGGAAGGCAGAGCCTGCAGAGTGCTGCAGCAAATGTCTCTGTGCACATGCCCTGGCACCAGCCTGCTCTTTTCAGGAGAGGTCAGCACATTTACATAGATGCTTTAATAGAGCAGCCGCCAAAATCTCCTCTAAGATGTTTTGAAAGCTTAAAAAAAAGAAAAAAAAAAAAAACCAAAAACCCTCAAATATAATTTTTTTTCAACATCTGCAGTCAATGAAAGGAGAGATGCAAATCTGCTGTCATTTGCATGCAAATTTTTTTACATCAAATCAGTGACAGAATGCACAATAAACACACTTTAAATTGAAATATTCCACGTTCACTTCCTCCTAGCCTTGCCTGCAGCTGGGATTCAATTTTCATGCACGGCTCCACACAGGTGACCGTCCTCCAGCGGCTCTGAAGCCAGGAAGAGTGTGGGAAAGATGGAATTACAGAGGCAAAGTAATTGCAACCAGCTCATGACTCAAAACCCAGCTGTCATGAGAGAGAGTAAAGATGAAGGTTCTTCAGAAATAAATGCTGTTGAAAGAGTCTGTATCTGTCTCAAAGCCTAAAGCATCCTTTATGATAATCACTAACATTTTGATCACAGGGAAATATGATAATCGCTCGCCCCGGAGTCCACGCAATCAGGAATAATAGCAAATATCTCTGTAAGGCTTGTTTGCTCCGGGCTTTGAACAGCTCAGCCCGTGTATGGCGGCGCTGCAGGGGAGGGCAGCGCTCCCAGCGTCACGGTGGGGCTGGGCCGGGGTGGGCAGCCAGGGCAAGGGGTGGCTTGGGCCGTGTGGGACACGCAGCGGGGCTGGAACGGAGCTGGGCTCTCCCCAGGGCCCACAGCCACTCTTCTGTGTCCCATTGCCAGCCCAGTTCCCGGCTCCAGGCCTGTACATCCCCGTTCCCCATCTATTCCCATCTCCATCCGCAACCCTGTATCAAGCCCCAAACCCATCTCCATCCACATGTTCATCCCCATCTCCATCCCCATCCCCTTCCCCATCCATCCCCAGCTCCATCCCCATTCCTATCTTCATCCCCATTCTCTTCCCATCTCCATCCCTATCTCCATCCCCAAACTCTTCTCCATCCCTATCCCCATCCCCATTCCTATCCCAGTCTCCATCCTCATCACCTTCCTCATCCATCCCCATCTCCTTCCTCCATTCTCTCTCCATCCCTTCCGGAGCCTGCTGGTTTCAGCAACATGCTCCAAGCTGCAGCTGGTGCTTCACTTTTCCAACCAGGGAAAACCCTTCCTGATGTCTGCCCAAAACCCTTCCTGCTGCAATTTAAACCCTCTCACTCTTGTCACACTTGGTCAGCCGAGTATTTGTCTCCAGCAGCTCCCAGCTCCCCCCGTCCCCATGGCACTGCACATCCATTGGGTCCATCCCGGCTTTCCCAGGCAGCGCCCATCCACCGGGAGGGCAAACCAAAGGCCAGGCTGGGAAATCCATCCTTTGTGTTTTAATAGCCCCAGGCCAGCTGGGAACCCTTTGGATGCCCAGTGTGTTGCTCCCTGATGCTGCGGGAGCAGGGCAGGTTGCCAGGGCTGGTTCTGGACGTGTGGCTGGAGGGGTGGGAGCATTTGGAAGTCGCCTGGATCTGTCTCGGCCCCTCAGCAGCCACAGCTGCTCGGCAGCAAAGCTTCACCGTGACTCACAGGCTGCTCAAAGCCACATTTTCCCCCAAATTGCTCTACCCCAGCGAGGCTGCAAAGGCGCCTAGGCCGGTTAGGGAGATCTCCCTGGAAGTTAAGCACCTAATCCGCCTGCCTGTGAGGAATGAAACGCCTTTCGAAATCCAGCCTCGGGCACTTCCGAGCTCCTCCTGAAAGCCCAGGTGACCCCGGACACAGGTCAGTGAAACAGAGCTGCACGCACCTTCCCGTGCCCACTTCTGCACGTGGCAAAGCCTCCGAGCCCGGGGAAGCATGGAGGGCACACGCACTGGAGAAATCCCAGTGAAATTCCCCGCAAAACCCCATTGCTGCTGCCCACCTGCTGAGCCACTGCACGTGAATTTTGAGGGGAACTTCTCCAGACTGTCAGAATGGCTGGAAAAAGAACCAGCCCTGAAAGGGTCCCAAATTGACCTGATTCCTGTTTTTCTGCAAGAGGATGGAGCGGGGAGGTGTGAAGGAGCATTACCTGCCCCTGTGGGAGTGATGTGCTCTCCCGTGCACTTGCTGCCCAGAGGCCATTTAAAATACAGAATGGCTGAGCTGCTTCTTTTCTCCTTTTTCTTTTTTTCTCCCGAGAAATTAAAAGCTCTGCGTGAGACCACCTTATCTGCCAGGCGAGGGGATAATTGGAAATGCCCTGGTGGAGCTGACACGTCCGAAGGCGCAGCAAGGAGCGGCAGGAACATCTCGGAGACAACGCACAAACTTAATAAATGTTGGGGGGGAAATCTAATAATCGCTTTGCTGTCTCAACAGCTCTTTAGCTGATGGAAGAGACACTCATTTTTCACCATGTGTCCACTGTTCTTTAACCCCGTGAGAGCTCCCATAAAACACCCACGCTCCGACGTGTCCTGAGTCAGCAGCACATCTGCCCAAGGTCTCCTCGGCAAACCTCGGCGGCTGCCTCTGGAAAAGCCCAGCAGGCTCAGCCAGAAAATATTTCCTCCCTGGCTTCTGTGCCCAGAGGCTGGAAAAATGCTATTTGTGGCCATCTCCCACCTTTTCTGTTAAAAATAAAGCTTGAGCGTGGCTTGGGGCTCTCTGGAAAATGATCAGGAAAGCGCCAGGAATTTGGAAGGAAGCAGGCAGTGTCCATCTGGCGCTTCACTCCTGGCTCCATTTCCCCTCACATTTGTCGGGCAAGAGCCCCCAAGGTCGAAATCCAGCATCTGGGTGCAAGGACAGCTGCCCATCGCAGAGATCCCGTGGGACACGCTGGGCTGAAGCCTTGCTCTGGAGGGGACATGCCAGCCCGGGCAGTTATTCCAGAGGAGGCACCATAAAAGCAATTCCAGCTCTGTTTCCTCGTGCACGAGCAGGTTCCCCTGCCCTTTGGCCTCCCGCGGAGTTTGCATTTTATGGTAAAGCTTTTAAAAAGACGGTTGCACAACCTCGAGCACAGCCCCCGGCTGGCCTGGGGATGGCGTGGCCGGTTATCTGCGCAGAGGCTGTGGAAAATCCCTGCATGGACGTGTGGAGGACGGACACAGAGCCACACGGCCTTTCCCACCGCTCAGGGAGCCACCCTCCACGATGGGTTTGGGGTCACCAGTGGGGATATTTTGGCTCAGAGTCTGTGCACATGCAGGCTCATGGCAGGTGTGCTTCCACAGAACCATGGAATCACTGATGTTGGAAAAGGCCCTGAGTCCAACCATGAACCAGCACCACCATGTTCACCACTAAACCATGTCCCCAAGTGCCACATCTACTCCTTTTTCGAACTCCTCCAAGGAATGGTGATTCCATTCCGGGTCCTGCACAATCCCTGCTTGCATCCCCCACGGACAGCAGGGAAGAGAAGAAGCCCAATGTGGAGAAATCCAAGCAGCTGGAGCAGAGAAAAAAAAAAATCATCTGCCCTTTTCCAGGAAAGCGCTTTGCAACCTGACTGCTCTTGTATTTGTTTATTAAACACGGGTTTGGGGAGGAAGTGCCTCGCTGCGGTGACAGGCCGCGTTTCCAGGGTTATCCCGGAGCACAAGGCGGGACAGCAGCCATTTCTCATCCCCGTAATTAGAGAGAGCACGTCAGCAGGTTAGCATTGAGCAACATCTACACGCTGTAACGTGGTCCTAACCGAATGAAGGGCTTCCTCTGCCACCCTGCTCAGCACCCTGCCTGGCAGCACGTTCCCAGGGGATTCAAATATCCCACCCAAACTCGGCCACAGGATGCCCAATGACTGCAGCAGGTCATCAGCTTTCCAGAATTTGCTTTCCCCGCTCCTCATTGCATCCCAGAGGTGAATTTAAGAGCAACCTCCCTCTGCCACCCAGGTTTCCTTGGGTTTCCTTGGGTTTGCTCATCACTGGCAGCAGCTCAAATCCCAGCCTGGGATGCCTGGCAGGGCCTGGTCACAAAGCATTCCCAGCTTCCTCAAACCACCTTCCATGGAATGCTCCACCTCCCCTTCCCCTCCTCCCCCCCTAAAAAACCCAGCCCTGAGCCCAGCCACTCCCAGCCCCTCCACAGCCATTTCCCAGGTTCCCAGACTTAACTGTCGAGGCTGCAGACACATTTATTATCTTTTTTTGCCATGCCATCTGGCATTTGTGTATCAGAAGAAGATTATATCTGTGTCAAACAGGGGGAAAAATATCTCTCCCTGTAACAGTTGCAGAAGCAAGGGGGAGAAAAAAAATACATTAAAAAAAAAAAATTAAATCCTGCGGACCATATGGAAGATTTTTTTTCCTAAGTGATCTATCTTGAGCAATTAGGAGGTGTCACAGCCAATCTGCAGGTCCTGGGCTCGCTGGGAGAGGAGCAGGGTGGCAACGTCGGGCTACCTGAGTCACTCACACTGAAATAGCCTGGGACCACGAGCTACCCCGCTGTCCTCTCCCAGAACGGGGGCAGAAAGGCGAGCGAGAGGAGAGGGAACAAAGCGGGACAGCTTGCAGCACGCCGAGTGAATCAGAGCAATGGCCTTTCTCTGCCTTTCGGGCTTTTATCACCGCGCCTCTTGCGAAAGCAATAGGTGTGAACCCGCCGTGGAGCCCGGCCAGGTTTGCAGTGCCTGCTCCGTGCCTCCCCGTGCCGGGGATAGTGGAAAATTACCGGCTTCTCCTCCCAGGGCTGCCACACGGGCCCTGGCAGGGCCAGGGAACCAACCAAGCGCCGAGCGGAGCCAGCGCTGCCACCGCATCCTGTGGGGTGTGCCATGGGGACCGGGGTGTGCCATGGGGACCGGGGTGTGCCCAGGGTGCCCTTGGCTCGGCCTGGTCCCTCCTGGCCCTTGGTCCCTCCTGGCCCTTGGTCCCTCCTGGCTTGGCAAAGTGGCTCCATGGTCACCTCCTCGCCAAGAGCATCCTCTGCGACGCTCCGGCCGCATCCTGCAGCGGGTGGCTCCAGGGAGGGGAAGCACAGCCAGCACCACCCAGGAAAAGTCCTGGTGGGAAGGTGGGAGTGGCAGCCGGCGATGTGCGGGCCCTCCTCTCCCAGCCCGTGGCTTGCAGTCCCTCTGTGTTAGGGGAGCAGCTCCCGTCGGGAATGGGGCGGGGGTAGCGCCGTTCTCCAGCCTGGAGCCGGGCTGGGAGAGCGGCTCCCACCACGCCCTGGCAAAGCAGACGGGCTCAGACCGACACCGCACAGGCAGCCCAGCCCCATCCTGCTGGGACACAGGGTAAACAAAGGAAATACCACAGAAGCAAACAGCATCACTGCCCAGGGCGCAGCCGGCCATCTTCCCCCACTGCTCTCGGGAAAAGGCTCCTCGCCTCCTCCCTGTTTTCCCCCTTCCACCGTTGGTGCTCTCGCCTCTAGGAACCAGCTCAGCCCGGTATTTATTCTACTCCAGCCCCCCAGAATTTCCCCTGGGTTTCACCAGTGCCAGCCAGAGCCTTTCCCTCCTCGCCGGGATTCGCACTGGCCCGGGCAGATGTTTGCTGATGTGGTGGCGGGAGGGAGGGAAGCCCCAGCTGCTCTCCACTCCTCCTGCTGTGAAAGTTTATGCCGTGGAGTTTATTTTTACCAGGAAATCCAGCTGTGGTCAGAGCTCCTCTGGCAGCTGCCCAGCCCTGGGGGTGAGGAGCACCAAAACCCACTGTCACCACCCCACACCGTGCTGACCTCCCTGCCGGGTGCCCCCCCTCTGCCCCCAGCATCCCCCACATCAGCATGGCTGCAGAACGTCCCCTGGGGCAGGGACACGCCCGTGGCTGCCCCCAGAGCCCCTCTCCCTGCCCATCCCACTGCACACACCCGCGGTGGCATCTCTGCCCTGGGCCCTGTGCCACTGACAACAGCCAGCGGGCCTGAGTCACCCGGCATGTCTTGCTGGGGCTTGACCGTGTCACCCCGGATTTTGGGGAGAGGTGGAAAGCGGCCAAGGGGCAGAGAGGCAGCTGAACAGCAGCAGGGTAATTTAAAGGGCCTCCTCTGCTCTGTCCTGGAATCACAGGGGCCTCCAGTGTCCCCACCCCAGCCCAGCACTGCCCCTGTGCTGACAAGGACACACAAGTCAGCCAGGTGGGGCAAAAACTTCCCACATCGATGTCCTTTCATTGTAAAAATCCTTCTGAAAATGAAGAATAAGCGTGAAAGTCCTGCTACCGAGCCAAGGCTAGCTGTGGCCCATCCTGCACCCAGGGAGAGAAGATCCCTGCTGGGGTGCACCCTGTTAAGGCCACTCCCTGCAGGTCTGTGGCCGAGGAAGGGGCGCTGCCAGGTTGGCTCAGCAAAGCTGGTAAGAAAACCCTCGAAAATAACTTGCTAGAAAACACGTCCCAGCAGAAGTGTTCCTGAGGTTGCTTGTGGCTTGCTTGTTTAGGCTTCCCCATCCTCCCCGAGGCTGCACCTGGAGCTGCTCCACGCTCCAAACCCCCCTCCTCAGGGTCACTTGGAAAGCTCTTACTCTGGAGAACAGGACGCTCATTCCTGCCCTGACCCCTCTGCAGAAGCCTCTCCAAACTCCCTCATTCCTCTCTTTGGTTACCTCCATGAAAGTCTCCAGCATTTCCCATCTCTGGTGCGCTCTGGCAGCCCCAGCAGTGAGTCCCCTGCCCTTCTGCACCCAGGTTCTCCTTTTCCCACCTTGCCCTTTCGTTAGAAAAACCCTCTCCTCTGCAGAACCCCAAGCTCAAAAATCCCTGGCTCCAGCTCCTCCGGAGCTCCTCCATCTCTGCAGGTTTGGGCAGGAGGTCTCCTTCCTCACCAGCAGCCTCGCTGTGCCCTGGAACCCCCACCCTGCACACCCAGGAACTGAAGCCCCGGCCTGTGAGTCCTTGCCCTGCAGAGCTGCTGTTCTGTGGGAAAATAAGGGGATGAGAGAAGTGGAGAGGGGTGAGGGGAGGATGGATGTCAGCTCGGGAACATCTGAGTGGAAATGAGAGCAAGGATCCCAGGTTTTTATCTGTTATCTGTTTCTTCAGATTTTATTTCTGTTCTGGGGAAACTGGGGGGAAAGAAATTTGTCTGAGGTCAAACAAAACATTTTCTTTTGCTGAAAGGGAAGGATTTCATCTCTGCCTCAGCATTAGAATAATTTCCATTTCAAAAGTGGGCCGTGATTTTGAAATGAAAATTGAGACCGTCCCATCCCCAAAGGCTGAAGTGGGATGTTTTGATAGATTTTTTTTTTTTTTTTTTTTTTTACCTCTAGGGCCCTTTTGCCTGGAACCGATATATCCCTGCAGCGAGCTCTGCATTTGACAAGCAGCAACTCTTCACCAGCCAGAGCATCCCCTTAAATCTTCATCAGTCGAGGCCGAGGCGCAGAGGTGCAGCGTCCTTGCCGAGGTCCCTCTGCCCTTGGATGCGGCTTCCTCCGTCCTCACTAATTCCTCAAGGATGTCGCCTGGCAATCCACACAACTCGTTAGCACTTAATGCACAGCGAGAGGAGCTGGTACCTGTTCCTCCCGTCCAAAATAACCCCCCCAATGTTTGAAAATAAACGGCAGAAATATGTCCCAGCAGGTGTTACCTCCTCAGTGTTGTCTTGTTTGTAGCCAGTCACAAGACAACATTCCCACAACATCAGAGGTAAGCAGATGGCACTTATTAATTTACATCGTAAATACTCTCTTAATGTGCACGCTGAGCCGCCGCTGCTGCGGGAGGCAGCCCTACCTACGGAGCACCGCAGCCCAAGCGCTTCACCCGGGACCGCGCGTCCCTGCCCTGGTTCCCCGGGAGTGTCCCGGTTCCAGCGGCGTGCCCCGGTTCGTGCAGCAGCACCGGAGGAGTTCCGGAGCGGCCGCGTCGTTCCGCACCCGCCGGGGGAGGAGGCCTCTCCCCACAGCTGTCAGTCGGTCGCCCCAGGCACCAAACCGGAGAAAATTACACCCAAAGTTATTAGAGGCAGCAAGACTGCAGGCAGCATCAACACAGCATATGTCCCAGAGTAAACAGATTGCGCGGAACTTTTCCGACATGCTGAGGGGCCGTCGGTGCCGAAATCGCTCTTCCCGAGATGTGGAGCTGCCTGCGGGCAGAGGGACGTGCGCGGGGAAGGGGCTGTGCTCCCCTCGGCGTCCGGACCTGCAGCTCTGCCATGGGAGGCTCTCCCAAGGCACCTGCGGACCCACCCCGCTGCCAGCGGGGACACACGGGAACGGGGAGGTTGGAACTGCCTGGAAAATCGGGGAAGGTGCTCCCTTGGCCAGGCCACCCGGCACATCCAGTGATGATTGGGGCTGGATGGAGAATTACCAACGCAGATGGGTTTGCACTAAAATAGCTCCGTCCCGTCTCCCCCTCCCAGCCCTCCCCTCCTCTCTTCTGCAAAGCGACACGGTTGAAAATTAGTGAGTTTTTAGTTTTTTCAAGGTTTTTTTTTTTTTAAATTCTGGAAAGAGGCACAAGTACACGGGCAGCAAAGGGAACCCAACGTCGCCGAGGGATCTAAGAGGTGCAGCTTTTGGCTGAAGGTGCTTCTGAGCTGGGGGAGCACCAGCCCGCCCTTCTTGCGGCGGACACTGTGGCTGCAAAGGGCTGTGGCACCGGAGAAGGAAGGACAGCCCAAGGACTGCAGCGTGGCCTCCAGCTCCAACCTGCCAAGAGCATCCAGCCTGCCTGGAAATCCCTGTCTGTGTTGCCTAATGCAGGGGCTGATCCCCAAATCCAGCTGCCACCCATCCTGTTTGGAGACCTTGTCACTCGAATCCGTACCTGGCTTCAGCCTGGCACAGTGGGATCCAGGTCCTTCCCTGTGCATCCCACACTGAGGATCGGCTTGCAGGATCACAGCAGGATCACAGCAGGATCATAGCAGGATCATAGCAGGATCATAGCAGGCTGGAGGTGGGAATCTCCCACACCCTGCTCCTGGGCCCCCTCAGTGGTTCATGGAGCACACACTCATTTTTCGGGCTCAGGACATTTCCAAAACGTGGCACATTGCAGGGAGCTGGGCGGGCAGCCTGGCAAAGGGCTAACATGGCAACCAGAGGCCTGCAGGAGCAGCTGTGAGGCTGCTGAGGGACACGCCGGGCCTGGGAACCGGTGCTGCAGGGCTGGAAGGGCGAGTGTGACCCCACCACGACCACCTCGGTGCGCCCCACTCCTCCCCTCGCAGCCCTTGATGGATCCTGCAGCCCTTCCCAAGGGGAGGGATGTGCAGCGGCCCCGCTGCCGGTGTTATCAGCCTTATCTGCTTCCCAGGCGCTGCACCAGGAGCAGTGCCAGGCGGCAGGGTGGCCGTGCACCTGGCAGGCCACGGGGAGGGAGCTTGTGGCGCTCTGCTTATCTCGCACGGGCTCCAGGCCCCCGTGCTGGAAGCTGGATCCTCCCCTGGCTGCCGGGGAGCAGCGAGCCCTCGGCTTTGGAGGGATCTCTGTCTGTGTCCCACGGCACCAGGATCAGTGGGAGAACGAGGGGCCGACAGAGCAAAAGTGCCAGATGCCACCACAGCGTCTGCCTGGCTCCAGACACACGGGCCTGGTGTTCCAGCCAGGAGCAGGGAGAGCAGCCCAGCTCCTCACAGTGCCCCTGTGCTTTGTGCTCCTCTCCCCTGCCTGTCCTGGCTCTCATTCCCAGCTGTTTGGCCACAAACCCGTGACCCTGGGTCAGCGCGATGGGAGTGTTGCTCTGAGGCCATGTCCCCAGCGTCACCTGCGCTCAGCAGCGGCTGCGAGCACCGAGGGTGAAAACCCAGCCAGAGCACACCAGGAGGCTGTGGTGAGGGGTCCATGGCACAACGCCATCCCTGCAGGGTTTAAAGCCCACGTGCCATCAGATCTGAGCAAGGGGAGCCCCACATCTGCTGCAGCACCTGCCCAGTGTCCCCCCCGTCCTGCAGCCACCCCGGAGCCCACGGCGAGGGCTGGGTCCGGAGGAACACCACCCACACTGCAGAGTCTGCACTGGGGAGAGGAAATCCACTCCAGCTGCCAGCTCTGGCTGATAAGGCAATCTCCTTTCATCTCTTACTGCCTCTCATTCCACCCCTTCATTCCTTTTTTATTATTTTCTGGTTGCACCCAAAGGCCCGCGCTGTGCTGGGCACGCTGCGTCACTCTGACGTCAGGGAGGCCGCCAGGGCCACGATCGTGGGGCTTCTTTCATAACCTGCCTGCCCTGGGGGCTCTCATTAATCATGATCTGCGGATAACGGCCCTGCCAAGTGATTGCCAGCAGTCCCAAGGGAACTCACACTGGTTTTTCCGCACAGCCGCCCTGGCGGAGCGGGAACAGGGCAAACACGCTGGGAAAGGAGGCTGGAAAAGGGCAGGCACCAGGCTGGAGGGGCTCCAGGTGTGTGCACAGGCAGCTGGCAGCACTGGGCTTGGAGCGCCCTGGTCCAGTGGAAGGTGTCCCTGCCCGTGCCAGGGGAGGGGAATGAGATGGGCTTTAAGGTCCCTTCCAAACCAAACACCTCTGTGATCGCTCCAGGGTTGGCACAGGACCTTCTGCATCCACCCCGGGACAAAAAAAATAATGGATTTGGCCACAAGCCTCTGGCTTGGGCAGTCCTTCTTATTAATCCGTCCCATCCTGCTGGCTCAACACTCGGCTGTGGATATTGAGCATCAGCCCCGCCAGGAGACATCAGAGTCGTCCCACATCCACACGGCAGTGAGAGGAACAAGTCTGCAATTTTTCCATTTCTCCTTCTTCTTGGAGATCTTTAAAAAAGAAAAGGAAAAAAAAAAGTATCTTTAAGAGTTTGCCAGCCCTGCCTCCTTCTCCTTCATGCCTGCTCCCAGCTGGAAAACAAGGATTACCTTAGCTGCTGGATTTCTCTTGCTCAAGGAGGCTTATTTGCAATCACTCCTGGCATGGCTTTACATTAAGTGCTGGCCCAACCCTGGTTTTGGGAAGAGGGCATAAATTCAGGGCTCATTTTGAGCCACAACCCTCATTTTCAGAACATGATCCCTCCTTCCTGCATAATGAAAATCCATCCCTTGTCCTGGGGGAGTCCATCATAGGCAGAGGAGACCAGCGTGGTTTGCACATGGAAAAGAATTACTATGAGACACCCCTTAAAACATTTTTTTTTAATTGATGTTCTCCCAGTCTCCTGTTTGCTGGTGGGTAATTAAGTCAATTAACAAGCATCTGTTTATTTATTTCCCTCATTTGTGGATGTAAGCAGTTCGGGTAGCAGTTTGTAACGAGGGCCTGCTGCAGCTCGCCCGCCGATCCATGAATATTCAGGCAATCGCTGCACTCTATCTACAGGACCTGCTCCTCCACCTCCAGGAATCTGGGAATGAGCTCCAGGGTGGCCAGGGATGGGACAGGCTGTCAGCCTGGGGCTGGCTTGGACGGAGCTTGGAGCAGCCTGGTCTGGTGCGTGTCCCTGCCCGTGGCAGGGCGTGGAACCAGATGGGCTTTAAGGTCCCTTCCATCCCAACGCGACGTTCCCACGTGGACCCAGCAACTCCCAGCGCTGCCTTCCGAGAGCGATTTAATCAGGGGGAGCAGGGTTAAGGAGGCCTCGGAGCCAGGGGAAGAGGGACCAGCAGTCTCCGGGCACGGCATTCCTCTCGGCGAGCAGTTTGCAGGGACTCGGCTGCTGCTGGCTCCTCTCTCGCAGACGCGCCGGCTTTGTTGCCGTGTCAGCGCCGGGGATGTTCACTCCCTCCCGGAGCCGGCAGGCAGCTCGCTGGGTGCCGAAGCCCTGCCACGCTTAACACGCTGGTTTTCCAGGAGTGGGGGGGGGAAAAAGGGATGCTCCCAGCCCAGGGAATTGCCGCAGCGGCTCGGGCTGGCCCTGCCTGCCCTGCTCCTGGTGGGAGATGCCATCAGCAGCTCGGAGGAGGCTGCTGGAAAAGCATCCATCGTGCCTGGGAGAAGGGAGGGCAAGGCTCCTGAGCGCCCTCGCAAAATTCCTTGGGTTTGGGAAATTAATTAGTTTAGATGAGCAATTAGAGCTCGATTTAGCACCAGCTCGTTGCAGCTCCGCTGGATGGCTGCGCCTTCCCCTCTCCCACTCTTCAAACGAGAGTTTTGGGGTTTTACAGCAGAAATCATCGGGGCTGGGAGTGCAGTGAGGGATGGAAGAAATCAGGGATGAGAGTGGGTGAGGGAGGGCACAGGTGGGAGGGCCATCTCCAGGGTGCAGGGAGCTGGAGATTTGGCCAAATCCTGCTGTTGGAGATTTCCAGGGTGGTTGGAGATGGTCAGCCTCGTTTCAGAGCTCACAGAAATTTGCCATCCAGTTTTGAGAGAACTCAAAAAAGTCCAGCAAGGGTCCCAGAAAAACCCTCCAATATGCAGCAGAGCAGGAGGTGTCATAGTAACAATAATAATGATAGTAATGATCATTGGATGAAAGTTTGCTGTCATGAACTGGCTGCTGCCCAAAGCTGCTTAATAGACTCGATTTCCGTGTGACAGCCGAGCCGAGGCACCAGAGAAATTCACATCCCATGGCTCTGCTGATAAATAAAAGATCCCTTCAGGGCAGTGCAGAGCTGGGACCTTTCTTCCACCCACGGTGCCCCCAGAGAAGCCACACTCAGTTGTTGGTGCCCCATCCCTGGCAGTGTCCAAGGCCAGGCTGGACATGGGGCTTGGAGCACCCTGGGATGGTGGAAGGTGTCCCTGCCATGGCAGGGGGTGGGAATGAGATGGGTTTTCAGGTCACTTCCCACCCAAACCAGTGTGGGATTCCAAGGTTCCACAATAATTGCATGCTCTGAGCCCTCCTTTAAATCTTTTTAGAGTCTCTGGAAAACAACAGATGAAGACATCATTTTCCCGGGCAAACAAAACGATGTGCTTCCCCCCAAGGAAATCACTTCTATTCTGCACCTTTTCCTTAATCCCACACAATTTGGGAGACGGTTGATTTATGGATTTCAGGGGCTCTCTTTCTTCCCACTGCTGCCAGAAGTGAGGTGGATCACACACATCCCGCCCTGGCTGAGGTTTCAGCGCCTGTGCCGAGCATTCCCCGTGTCCCCCACGGGGACGAGGGTGTGGAGGGTTCCAAACAGCACCCGGGGCTCCACAGGAGGTTTGGAGGAGGCGTATCCTCACCACGAAAGGGGCACTTGATCTGAATTCCAGCGAGGAGAAGGAATTGCTGCACAGGAGGATGGAAGACAAGGCAGGGTGAGCACAGGGGTTACACTGCGGGGTGGGTGCTTTTGGGGGGGTCTTTAAAATCCAGCCCAGACAGGGCCACTCTCGCAGTTATTAGTAATTACCTCTGTTTGATCTCCTCTCCTCCCAAGCTGCGTCCTGGTGTTCGTCTGGAGGAAAAAAAAAACCCAAACCCGCCAGCCAAAACAAAGAAAGAAACAAACAAAAAGCCTGCTCCCCCAGACAAAACAAATAATAGAATAAACCCCAACTCTCCCCACCGCCCAAAAAACCCCCAGAACTCTAACCCCTTCAAAATTCAGCACTCGCAAAGAAACAAACAAAAAAAACCAAATTAAAAACAAACACACACACACAAACCCCCCAGAAACCCAGCCCTCCCAAAAAATACTAGAAAAACTAACACCTCCAAAAAAAATCCCCCAAAAAATCCCCAAACAAACCCACCCTCAAAAAACCCAAAAAAATGACACAAAAAACCCCAGCCCCCCAAAACCCAAAAAATCCACCCTGAAACAAAACACAAAAAAACCCAAAAAACCCTACAAACAAACAAACAAACAAACAAACCCCAAATGAAACCAAACCCCACCCCAAAAACCCCTCAAAAATAAAAAAACCTCCTCCAGAAAAAACCCCACCCCCAAAAACCCCAGAAAAATCTTCAACACCCCGGCAAAACAACAGGTTTTGGGTTGAACACGGAAAAGTCTCTGCAGGGAAGGGAGATGCTGTTATCCACCCCCATCCTGAACTTCCCAACAAACTGCCCTGGGGTAGCACCTACCCTTGGCCAAATCTTTTGTGAGTGTCCAGCACCCCCTGGCTTTGTCACCCTTTCCAGCAGAGCGCTCCCAGCTCCTGAAAAACCCCCTCCCATGGCCACTGCTCGGGGACATCTCGTCCTTCCCGGAGCACGAAGCTCTCCAGGCCCCGCAGGTGTTCGGAGCCGCTGCCCCGCCAGGGTGGAAGGGGCTGCTCCGGGCTCCCGTTCAACAGGCACAGGAAATCATCCTCGTGGCATCCTCTCATCTGGCCTCGCCTCTGCTCCAGCTGGGCCTGCCTCTCTTCCAGAGGTGCAGCTGCCTTGGAGGATCTCGGAGCTGGAGGAGGAGAGGTTTTGGCATCTGTCCCCCCACCCCGTGCTCCCTGCGCTTTTGGGGTCGCTCAGATCGCAGCAAAGGCAAACACGCTTTTCTTGGATCTCCTCCTAAAAGGGGCTCAGGGGAGGGTTTGGGGGGGGGCCAAAACTAGAAAGGAAAAATAATTAAAACCCCTAATGAAGCTGGAGGTGCCAGCACAGCTGATAACAGGGTCTTCACAGTGCCTGGGGTTTAGGGTGGGTTGAAAGCCAACAGGGCTAAAATCCTACAGGAAACTCACCCTGCTGCTTCCTCAGCTCCTGCCACAGCTTTGGTTCAAACACCCATTCCCATGGGGACAGTGGAGACCTTTGGGACAAGCTGGAAATCATAAAATAATGGAATGGTTTAGGTTGGAAAGGACCTTAAGGCATCATCTTGTCCCACCCCCTGCCACAGCCAGGGACACCTTCCACTATCCCAGGCAGCTCCAACCCCATCCAGCCTGGCCTTGGACACTGCCAGGGATGGGGAGTCCACAGCCTGGACTTGCTCTCTGTTTTCCTGGTGCCCAGAAATTCTCTCACAGAAAGTATGGGCTTTCTCCTTGAATCAGCACTCCTCTCTCAGAGAACTTCCCCAAATGTGCTGCTGCTGGAGAAGGTGCAGAGGCTGGACTGGCAGACACACCGAGGGCTGATACAGGCTGAGCTTGGAGAGGGGAGAGCAGAGCCATCAGCTTTCAGGGTACAACAAACAGAAATTCCTCTGATATCCACATGTTCCCCAGGGAAAAGGAAAAACCATGTTGAAAACACCCAGTGTCAGAACAGAACTTCCAGAACAGCCCTTGCAGTGGCTCCAGCAGGGATGGTGGGTGGGAGTATCAGCCTCGAAATTAGGTACAGACCTGGTGACAGGGGAATGTGGGACACATTTCTGGAGGTTTTGAGATCCTGTCTCCTCTCACCTCTGCACTTGTGGGGAGGGAACTCCCAGCACTCCTTCCTTCTCATCCAGCTGGGAGCAGGTGCTGGTGCCTCTCTTCCGTACACTGGGTGCTCCGAGCTTCCTTCTTCATCCTCACGGACGAGCTTTGTGTCTGGCTGCAGCCTTCGGTGCTCTGGGGCAGGATCACGGGATCAGAGAACCCCAGAATCCCAGAATGGTTTGGGTTGGAAGAGACCTTAAAGCCCATCTCATTCCACTGTCCCAGGCAGAGTGTGACACTGCCGTGGTCCTTCCTCACACAAGTCCCTGCAAAGGGCTGAGGGATGGACCAGCCAACGCTCAGGGAGAAAGGGAAAACCTCCCGGGACTGCTGCCTGCCCCGTGGTGCCCGGAGGAGCAGGGAAGCCACACAATGGAGGGGTTACAATAAACCCATAAATCAACCTGGGGAAAGCAGGGAGCATAAACACCCAGATAATCCCTGAACACACAGGGAAGTGGACACATAAGCAGAGGCAGGAGTTGTAATGAATACCCATTCCTGGGGAAACCCCGCCTCTGGCACCAGCAGGAGGTTTGTGCAGAGTGGAACCAGCGGGATGACTGGGGCACGGGGAAAGGATGGAGCCTGTGACCCACCTGCCTGGCACTGGGGCTGTGGCTGTTGTGACAGGGCAGGTCTGTCCCCCTTGCTGGGCATCCCAGCAGGAACAGCTGCTGGCACACTGCACGATCCCAAACCCTGCTGGAAGGGTCGTGGCTCCACAGGCCAACGGGAAGATGCACTTTCATGGGAAATCCAGGCCCACTGACCGCAGGGGAAGCATGGGAAATGCCCAGAGCAGCTTTGTCCTCAGCCCCCGGGTGCTCTTTGCCTGGCTGTCAGACAAGGCCACGCCAAGGGGCACCTGAGGGACAGGAACTTTGCTTGAAGTCCTTCAGATCCAACCGCTGGGCACTGGGGTTCGCCAGAAAAGAGCTGTGGCTGCCCCTGGATCCCTGGAAGTGTTCCAGGCCAGGCTGGACGGGGCTTGCAGCAGCCTGGAACAGTGGAAGGTGTCCCTGCCCGTGGCAGGGGGTGGCACTGGATGGGCTTCAAAGGCCCTTCCAACCCAAACCATTCCATGTACAAACACGTATTTTTGGAGCTGTGCCCACTCCAACGTCCTCCCTCCACCCCGTGCTGGATTTAAACCAAAGCAGCATCTGAAATGATTGCCCTGAACCTCCCTCCCAGCCGCAAGCTACATTTTCTGGGCCAGAAGCCCCTGACAACCCACTCCCTGAGGGATCCAAGGAAATCTTCAAATGTGATGTGGCAGCCTTTCCTTCCTCCATGACAGGCAGCGCTTCCCGAGGGACGAGCCCCATATTTATGCCCTCGGCCAGAGGATGCTGGAGCAGCGTGGAGCAGGGGGACAGGCAGCACCTGACTCCATCCTCTAAATCCCTGACTCTTTGAAATGCCCCATCCCTCCAAAGCACCCTGCAGGGCTGGTGAGGGGCCGGGGCACACGCGGGGAGCAGGCCCGGGGTGAGTTCCAGCCCCCGATGGCCACGGAGGCAGCTCTTCCCCTGCAGCTTTCTGCTTGCTGAAGCACTGCTGCTGCTATTAAAGCCAGAAAAGCAATAACATCCCCAGCAACAGATGCCCCTCGCGATAGCTCAGGGAGCAGATAAGGCTCCCAGCGATGTGCTGTTCCCGTTCAAAGCCTTGGTCACAGTGACCTCCGCAGATTCTTTAAACTCAAGCTGGTTTAAATTCGGTTCTTTGTTTGTTTGTTGTTGCATCCACTTTTTAAGGAAACTTTCAGCGATCCTAAGCCCTGCTCATGTCTGCTGTTCTCTGGTTTCCTCCTTCATTTAATGAGGCAAAGACTAGCTAATTAAAAAAAAGACCTCCATCTCCCAGCTGACAGACTGCCCTTGGCCCGAGCAGTCGGGTGCTCCCCACCCCCCTCCTTCTCCCTCCTGCCAGGAGATGGAAACCAGCCCTTTGGTGGGACGTGTTTGCACCTTACAGAGATCCAGTAAATTAAAAAAAAAAAATTAAAAAAAAATAAAGAAACAGTCAGTTTGCTTCCCACTGATTCCCAAAGCTCGGGCATGTTACTGCTTTGGGATGCAACACAGTCCTGCAGCTGAGAGAGGGGGGCTGGGTGGTTTCATGGAGCCCCACATGGAAAAGCTCCCCTATCCCTGTCCCCACACCATTTTTAGCGCAGGAGCTGCAGACACACACGGCTGGGTCCCAAACCCCTCCATGTAATTACAGATCCACGGTTTCTTCTGGGCTTCCGCTTATTTAATCATCCTTTCTCATCTGCCTCTAATACCCTGAGCTCTGTCAGAGGGCAAAAACACAGCCTTTACATCCAGGAGGACAAGAGTTCCCTGCAACAACTGCTATATTTAACAGGGGGGAAAAAAAATACACTGGGTTGCCATGGCAACCCTGGCTTCTAAAAATAGACCTGCCATATCCAGCACCGCCGAGAGCACAGGCAGCGCTGACGGAAGCTGCTTCCACCGAGCGCTGGGGAATGGAAGCAAACTTTTATTCCCCCGCTGGAATTGCCACGGAGCAAGTCCTGCCAAAAAAAAAAAAAAAAAAAAAAAATCACGCGAGCCTTTGCTAATTAAAGCCTTGTGCAAAGGATCCCCACTTCCCTCGGCTCGGGGATTGATCCCTGGACCGCGGTTCCTGGGAGAAAAAGGGTGCTTTGGGAATGGGGGGCAGGGCTGACGCGAGCTGGGTGAAGGGATGAAGATGGAATGATGGTGCTGGGTGGTTTTCCAGCAGGGGCTCGGAGTGGCCAAGTGGCCACAGCTCTGGCGTCAGGGTCACCCCCAGGCAGCAGATCTGGCCGGGTTTGGACACCCTCAGGGGGCACCCAGCCTTGCCTTGCTGGCTTTAAATGACCCACAGAGAGCTGTGATGGGGATACAGAGGTTTCCACGTGGCCCTTTCCTCCCCTTCCGCCAACAAAACCAGTTCCCTGGGCATTAAATCAGGAGCCTTCTCCTTCCCCGCCGGAACGCAGACCCCGTTACCAAAACACACCCCGAGCTCCCCTCAGCAAGAGCCAGCTGAGCATCCCCCGGCATCCGATTAGCAGGGCTGAGTAGTCACAGCCTGCTTGGGAACAGCAGCTCCTTCCCATTGCGCTCCAGGCCTCCAGGCATCTCCCTAATGCTCCTTGACGTTCCTTGCTCGCGGGTGGGGGGCTCGGGGTGCCCTCCCTGAGCTCTCCCCACGCAGCCCTGGCTTCGAGGAATCCTTGAGCGCGGAGGTGGAGCGCCGAGTGCCCGCTGGAGGAGGCACGGCGCTGCTTGACTCCTGCTCTGCTGCCGGGAGGAAGGCGCTGGAGAGGGAGGAAGGGCTCTCCAGGAGGAAAACACTTCACGTTGTTGTAGCAGTCAGTGTCTGTGTGTGTGTGTGAGAGTGTTCTTTCCCTTTTTTTTCTCCCCTCCACTTAAGGAACAACAGATTGCCAAACCTGATGGGAACCCAGGGCAATCTAGTGCGATGTTTTCTCTATTCCGTGGTTGATACCAGCAGCCTCGGAGCAGCGTCCAGAGGAGGCCACGAGGATGCTCAGGCAGCCAGGCTGGGAGAGCTGGGGCTGCTCACCTGGAGAAGGTTCCAGAGGCACCTCAGAGCCCCATCCGGGCTTAAAGGGGCTCCGGGAGAGCTGGAGAGGGACTGGGGACAAGGGATGGAGGGACAGGAGACAGGGAATGGCTTCCCACTGCCAGATGGGATATTGGGAAGGAACTGTTCCCTGGGAGGGTGGGGAGGCCCTGGCACAGGGTGCCCAGAGCAGCTGTGGCTGCCCCTGGATCCCTGGCAGTGTCCCAGGCCAGGCTGGACATTGGGGCTTGGAGCAGCCTGGGACAGTGGAAGGTGTCCCTGCCCATGGAATTGAAGCCCCACTCTGCCCACATGCACTGCCCAGGCTGGGGCTGCAGGAGCATTCAGCTCTCCGAGGGGCTGGCGGGAGGGTGCTGGAGCAGGGAAGAGCACGAGAGCATCGGCACGGCCTTGGCGGGGGGGGGGAAGGGGCCTCACTCAAGGACTTCAGGTTCTGTTTGCTTCACCCCGCTTCATCCTGACCCACTTCCTGGCCAATCCCAACTTGCCAGGAGCTCACTGCAGAGAGGATATAAACACTGGATGTTTCTCTGGCTGCCTCCAGCACCTGTGATGCCCTGCTACAGTTCCTGCTCAGCACCTTCCCACAGCCTCCCCGTGCCTCTGGAAGCAGAGCACACTTGTCCTCCTCTATTCTGTGTCATGCCTGGCCCACTTTTACACCTGCCCTGAATCCCTTTCCCCCCTGCAGGGCCCAGAATGGTGTTTCTGTAGCTGATGGCTGTATCAGCATCACAGCAGCCCCTCCTTGTCACTGACAAGGGCAGCAAATTCGTGCCTGAATAAATCCCTACCTTTGCAACGGCGTGTGGAAGGAAAGGCTTTAACGGTGAATAAACTCCCAAACCGGCCAAATGGGAAAGGGAGTGGATGAGATTTACGCTAAATGCCACGGTGTGATGGCAGGGGCTGCAGCTCCTCTGGCTAAGGGCTGAGAGGATGGAGGGAGGGATGTTTGCTGCCAGGGCTGCTGCTCTCAGAGCAGGGCAGGGAGTTGAGTGCACAGAGCCTGTTGCTGCTAATGGTGTTTGTGTTTTGAGCCTAAACTCACATCAGGGGAAGATGATTTAGAAGGAAATTCTTTAGTATAAGGGTGGGGAGGCCCTGGCACAGGGTGCCCAGAGAAGCTGTGGCTGCCCCTGGATCCCTGGCAGTGCTCAAGGACAGGTTGGACAGGGCTTGGAGCAGCCTGGGACAGTGGAAGGTGTCCCTGCCCATGGCAAGGGTGGCACTGGATGAGTTTAAGGTCCCTTCCAACCCAAACCATTCTGGGATTCTGTGAAATAGACTTCACCAGGGCATCCTTCACTCCCCAGGAGAGTCTGCACCTCTCAGTAAGGCCAGGCCACGTGCAGATGTAACAGCAGCCTGCATGTCCAGGCCCAGCCACGCCGTGCTCATGGTCAGGTGGGTGCTTTCCCAAGGAAGCCCAGCTCCTGACGGCTCTGTCCCAGCCCCAACCCGCTGCCATCGGCCACAGGAATGCAGCAACAGCCCTGCACAAGCCCACACAGACTGGTGGAGCACGTGCCCCACACGTGGGCTAGGCTCTGAAAGTGAAATGTGACAGAGGGCATGGAAGGTGCTCAAGATTTACAGGGATGAGGCGGAACAAACACAGTAAGATGCTTAATTTTGATGTGGATCTGGAGAGATTTACCTCAAAGGCTTAGCTGGGACCCCAGGAGAAACTTTGTGGGTGGAACGCTCCCAGCCCCAAAAAGAACAAGACACATCCCAGCAGAGTCCAGGCAATGACTCCAAACAGGAGGTGAGATCCCAGAATCCTGCATCCCTGGATGTTCCCTCATCACAGATCCTCACCTCCCTCCTGGTTTCCTGCCACCAAGCTGGCTCGGGTTTGTGTCCTGCCCTTGCAGACATCCCTGATCCTCCACCCCCACTTCTGGCAGGATAAAACCATGAAAAATCACAGCAGAACACGTGTTTCATCAGGAATCCATGGAGAAGCCACGTTACAAGCCAGGGGACACCTTGGGTACATTCAATCTGCTGGAAATTATGATTTTTGGCTCCACTGCTGTCCCGGGCCATAGAATCCCACACTGGTTTGGGTTGGAAGAGACCTTAAAGCTCATCCTGTTCTATCCCCTGCCATGGGCAGGGACACCTTCCACTGTCCCAGGCTGCTCCAAGCCCCGTCCAACCTGGCCTTGGGCACTTCCAGGGATCCAGGGGCAGCCACAGCTTCTCTGGGCACCCTGTGCCAGGGCCCCACGGTGCCTTTTCCAGCCTTTCCTCCAACAAAACCTGATACTACCACACTGAATTTTGCCTCGGGTTTCCTTTCTTTGCTCCAAGTTCAGCTGGGTCTCTCTCCAGGAGCCAGGAATTAAGTAGCAGAGCTATTCCAAGGTAAATTGCTCTACAATTGCTTTTCCATAGCAAGAGGGTTGTTTTCTTAGGGCAAACCACTTTCATCCTTGAGCAAAGTGTCAGCAGAAGGAATAGCCAGGGAAAGCTTGGCCGTGCTGCTGTCCTGGAGTTACTACCAGGTAAAAAAAGGCCAGTGAGTTTCCCCTCTACAGTTTTTGTGGCCAAGTTCTTTAACTTTTCCCTCAGCTCAGCTGAGGATGTCAGAGCTGGGGTTCCCTATAAGTTCCCTCAGCCTGGGTTGGGGAGAACAAACTGAAAGGGCTCAGAAACTGTGGAGCTGCTCCAGCCAGGGAGAAACGTCTGTAATTAATGTAGTGGGAAAATTACACGTTTATATGGGCCCCCCCCACCCCAACCACCAGAGCAGACATCCATTTCCTGCAGGGCTGTGGACGCCTGCCAGCCCGCAAATAAATCACAAAAGCCACAAAGCCAACAAGGAGGAAAAGAAAGGGGAATTATCACAGAGGATGCAGCAGCCTTTTGTACCAGGGAAATCACCAGCGTCGCCACCAGACATCCATTGTTCACCAATGACATTCCCTAATGCTTCCCACCATTTGGGACTCACGTGGGGAGGGATGCTCCAGCAGAACCACGGAGGTGTCCTTGGATTTCGCGAGCTCCAAAGGCATGGCCGAGGGGTGGCTGGGGAGAGGGACTGACCTGCCCCGGAGGCGCTTGCGGGACCAAACCCAAACAAACCCACAGCAAACCTATATTAAAGAGGCTTTGGCATGGCTGAAAAAATGGAATAAACCCAAAGTTGCCGACTTTCCTCCAGGAAGAGGGTGTCTGGAGGGCAGGGATGGAGCACTCAATGGCCTGGCAGCCCCTCCAGAGGGACCGTGTCCAGCGATGCCGGAGATTAAAAATAAGAGAACAAACAGTTTCAGCGAGGACTTGCAGTCCTACTCCCACACATTTTCCCTCCCCTCGCCTGTCCCCGTGGAGGTTTAATGGCCTGGGCCCCCACCTCACAGCACACTGCAGTCACTGAGAGCCTCTCCACGGCCTCCCAGCTGCCTTTGGCTCCAGCAGTGGGATCATGACAGCAGCTTTACGGCTTCCCCCGTGGCCCGTGAAGCTGGGCTTTATCAGCACCGGGGACTGCAGGAGAAGGTCCCTGAGTGGGGTTCTGAAGGGCAGTTCCTGTTTTCTTCGCCACCCAGGGCTTGTTTAATGAGCCATGGGCGGGTGCCATGCTTCCCAAGATGTACCGTGGCTACAGCAACCCTGGCAAATGCATGAGCATTCCCAAGTGGGATTTTTTTCTTTCCCACTCCGAGCTGAAGCGCTTTAGGGGGCACTCAAAACCATCCTGTGCTGCTCACAGAGAAGCTTCTCCACCACCTCCTTCCCTGACACAGGAACACTGAATCCCATGGATTGGAAGGGACCCCAAAGATCACCCAGTTCCAACTGGACCGAGTTGCTCCCAGCCCCTTCCCACCTGGACGGGGTTGGTTTATCTCCCTGAACCCCCTGATTTCACTGCCTGGCCACCAAACCTCCACCAGAACCAGAGATCCCACGACCAGAGACAGCTGTGACGAAATTCCTCCCCTGTTCCAGGCTTGCCCATCCCAAATCCTCAGCCCTCCTGCTCTTACCCTGCAGTGGGCAAACACAGCTGGCACTTAGCAAAGTCAGGGAATAGAGCAAAATGCTTCCCTGCACCTCAGGCACTTCAGCTTTTCCTTTCCTTCCTTGGCCTGCTTAAAAAAAAAAGAGAGAGAGAGAGAGAAATTGTATTTATTCACACACACAACAGCGAAACATTTGTTTAGGAGAAAATCTCCCTGATTCTTGGCTGTTATTCCAGAGGCAAGGAGAACAGCAGCCCTCAATGTCTGCCTGTTCCTCGGTGACTCGTGCTTTTGTGCTCTGAGCGACGTTCCCAGCTCTGATAAAGGTATTAGTGCATTTCTTGGGCTGAATTATAAATTACGAGATGCAGAGCCCTCTCTGTATGCACTCCAGTGCTGAGAACTGACATGCAAAACAAGACACTCCAGCTCTCAGAGTGCCCGCAGCAGCTCCCCCCGCTCTGCACGGACAAGGCACCCGAATCATTTGGCTGTGTTTACGAGGGACACATTTCAGGGATCAGGGCAGGAATAGACGTCTCCTGGATGTTTTCACAGCACTTGTGGCTCCTGCAACAACATCCTCTGAGCTGGGTTCAGGGCAAGCTCCCTCTCGAGCTCAGCATGACCAAATGGCACACAGCACGAGGACATTCGGGATAAACACATCTGGAAGTGGCTCTCTAGCTGCAAAGAAATGCTTATTAACACACTTTTCTTAGGGTAAAAATGGAGCAAAACTAAAATGCGGCGAGCACGGATTCGAGTTTTCATCTGGGGAGGGGAAAGCTGTCCCCAAACCAGAGCACGCCCAGCATTGCAAACAGCAGATTAATCCTTTTCTATTTGTGTTTCCATTTCCTTTTAACCAAAGGAATTGTGGAATCGTTAAGGTTGGGAAAGACCTCCAAGATCACCAAGTCCAACCGTGAATCCAACACCACGAAACCATTCCCCTGAGCACCACATCCACACGCCTTTTGAATGTTTCCAGGGAAATGCCTCCATCATTGCCCTGGGCAGCCCGGCCCACTGCCTGACCGACCTTCCAGTGGGGAGATTTCCCCCAGTTTCCACTCTAAACCTCACCAGCCATTCCCTCTTGTCCTGTCCCTGGAGCTCCAGAGCCTTGCCCAGCTCCATTCCCTTCTCAGGACGCTCATCCTGGGTGGAACACCAGGAAAGGGAGCTGCACTACCCCAGGGCAGAGCTTTTCCCTTTCATTTCTACAAACAAACAGGAAGACAAAAAACACCTGCAGAAAATTGGTTTAGGCTAATCCTAAACTGAAAGTTCAGATTCCTTAGCTGGATTTCAAAAACAAAGTTTGCTTGACCCAAAATGTTTAATTTGACCTAAAAGGTTTTGCTTTGCTTTAAGTTTCTTGGAAACTTAGAAATCAGGGGACCGAACAGCTCATTAAAAAAAGAAAAAAAAGAAGAAAATAAAGCACTCTCCTCCGTCAGGGTTTGAGGCAGGTGACAACGATAAGCAGTGATAAAACAGCAGCAGTCTGTGTTCGCAGAAAATGCCTCAGCTTGCCCGTGTGCCCACAAGGGTGCATTAGTCCACGTTGTCAAAACTGCTCTATTTAAAAATAACAATAATAATAATAGCAATTAAATATTCCCTCAGCCAAATGGAAAGAGAGGGTGGTGCCCGGGCAGGAAATGGAGCCAAGTGTCCCAGCCAGGATGGCCGAAGTGCCCTGATGAGGGGGCCGTGTCCCACGTCCTGCTCTCGCCCTGCACCACGGAGGCATTGCCGTGGCCCCGGGGAGCTCGCACGGAGCAGAACAGCAGGGCTGGCACGGCAGGGCTCTGCAGGACCTGACCCCGAGGGGAGAGCCAGCTCTGCTTTTCCAGGAGCAGCCCGTGCGTTAGCGCGGCTCTGCCTCCTCTCCCGCGCTGCGCTTGGCTTCCGAGGCCTTGCAGCATCCCAGGCATCGCCTGCCCACCGTGCCTCGTCCAGCACAATCACCCAGACGTGGCTGTGACAGCGCAGACATCTGCCCGCAGTTCCAGCTGCCGGGGGGAGCTTCCTGTGCTTGGGTTTGAGGACACTTTCAAAGGGCCCCTCACGCCTCCGTCTCAGGCAATCACAGAACCATTAAACTTGGAGAGGACCTCCATGGAGCCCAAAGAGGTGTCCTTTCCTCGTCTGCTTCTGAGAACTGACATTTCCCTCCGTTTGTGACCTCTCTAACAAACCAGAAGCACACATTCACCCTCGTTAGCAGTCCTTGCTGGTGTGTTTTCCCAGGCCTGCAGTGCTCAGTGCCAGTGGCTCCACGTGGGAGCTCCAGCAGGCTCCAAGAGCAGGCTCTGGCCACTGGAATTCTTAGCCCGTGTCTGACCCACGGCTTTTGGGGGCAGGGCCTGAGCCTGTTGTGTCTGAGACCATTGCCCTAAATACTTCCTGCTCGTCTCTGTTTTCCCAGACATTACAGGATCCCCGGGGGGGGGGCATTTCACGTTCCCTGCAGCCCGGCTGCAGCCCAAAGCCCAAAGCCCGACAAAGCCTCAGGAGAGCAGCAGCTTTCTGTGTGCTGCTACCCTCTGCATCTGAGGGATGCTCCTGAACTTTAGCCTGGCTTTTGCTTCTGGCTCCTCTCCGAGGCCTTTGATCCAAGAGAGCCTCTCGACTTGTTCCCCTTGCTCAGCTGGGGAATTCAGCACTGCAGTATCTTGCATTGCAGATTATTTTTAGGGATGATCCAATCGAGACAGATAAAAATAAGAAACGAGCTGAATCTTTGCTGGAGCCGACTGCAAAATGCTGTGGCTTACCAGAGCCTCGTGGCCAGAGTGGGATTCCTGATCCAAGAGCACATCCAAGAACAGGTCAAGGGTTCATCCACAAAGCTCGATGGCTCAGGCTGTGCTGCCACCAGCACACAGCAGGACAAAAAACAGACACCACCACAGATAAACACAGATACCTGCATGCCAAAATACCCAAGTCACATCCAAATTTCATTTCAAAGTCAAGGAAACATCACCCATAGCTGCAAAGGACATCCTAAGCAACAACGGGCAGCCAGGCTGGTGATGCACTGCTGAATTTCACTGAAAGCCCTTAATAAATGATTATCAGATCTTTCATAAACTCAGCTGGGCTGTGCAGCCACAGCCCTCACCGTGTGGCTCTCAGCTGGAGAGAAAAGAAGAGCAGAAAGCAGTGAGACATCTCCCCGTGGCGTATGCCCAGACTCCAGAAAAGTGTTTGGGGCAAAATTCCAGAGCACAGTGAAGGACAAAAACTGATTTTTCCTTTTTTCACTGATGTGAAGGAACAGGATTTGCTCTCAACTGGTCAGTATTGCCTGGGGAAAGAAAGTAAAAACCCACCCCTGAGAGATGACTTGTCTGAACCAGTCACTTAGAGGTATTTATTTTTTAACACGGGAATTTTTCCCTTTTTTTTTTTTTTTCGGTCAGGTTGATTATTGCCAACAGTATTTTAGCATCTGCCGTGCCTGCTGACCTACCACATTTACCCTACTTACACTAATTAAACTTTAATTAAGCTCACTAGATGTTCATCTGACATCAAAAGTAAGGCAAAGGCTTCGCAAAGCGAAGGTCTCGGCGTGGTCGGGCAGTTTGGGTTTACATCACTTTATTTACACACTCCCAACAAAGGGGAGGGGTTTTTAAGTGCAGCTCACTTCTGACCTACTCACCTGACCCTTCCAACACCTGCTCTGCAGTTTTGTTCTGAACCAGCTGCACGAGGACTGGCACTTCTTGGGGTAACAGAGACCTCAAGGGACTGAGGAGTGTTTTGGGATGCTCCCGTCAGTCCAGGCCCATCAGGTACCTCAGGTTTCTCCTCTCAGGCTGCCAGTCAGGTCCTGTATTTCTATTTCTTAAAAAAAAGAGGAGGAAAAGGACTTTTCTGCCGGCCCACCCTGGCAGTGCAGGGTGCAGTCTCTGCTCAGTGCACGCACAGCTGTATTCCAGTCAGCCTCGCTCAAACAACCCGAGCCAAGTTTCCTGACAAGTCCGTTTTCCTCTCCTCTCCGCCTCCAAAATAAATTCCCTCGCATCCCAGGAAACGTGCTGCCACCACGGGCTTGGGAAGGGCAGGGAGAGGCAGCATCAGGAGCTCCTTGTGGCACCTGGAACACAGGTGTCACATCCCCCCTCGCCAGCCAGGGCTGCATCAGCCAGTGGGGGTTAACACAGATCCTGGCGCTCTCCTCAGCTCAAGAGATTCCCAGAATCCTGCAGGTTGGAAAAGGCCTCGAGGATCTTCCAGTCCAACTGTTAACCCAGCACTGCTTTTCCCTCTTTTCAGCAGGATCAGCTGGGAAAGCAAAGCCAGCTGCATGTGCACGCTTCAAGATCAGCAATCCGACTGTCGGCATCCAGAACTGTCCTCCTGCGTGGTTCACTCCATTCTCACCTTCAGCAAAACCATCCTGGGAAAGCCACTTATTTTAGAGCTATTCCTCTAAAATTGCTTGAGCAATTCTCCCTCTTTTTGCTCTCTTTTTTTCCTCTTGTTTTTTTTTTTTTTTAAGCAAGCAGAAACTTTAAAAAGAAGGTTTTTTTGGAAAAGGATATTTTGGCAACAAACCTTTCAGTTTAGTGCTTGGCAGGCACCAAGCATTTAAGCTTTGAAAAATAAAAATTTGTTCAGAGCTTTGGGGTTTTGCTATTTTTTTGGCCTTTCTAAATGAAAGTGCAGGTTGGTGCTGTGAGTGGGGAGGTTCTGACACACACACACACACACACACACACACACACACACACACACACACAAAAAACCCCTCAAGACTGGTGGATTTCCAGTGATCTCTACATAAAAAGATCTGAGTCCAAGTCCAGATTCAGGAGGACCACACATGGATGCATGGAGTGATTTCCCCTGAATGACAGCTCCCAGGTAGCACTGGAGGGTGTTGGAATCATGGAATGGTTTGGGTTGGAAAGGACCTTAAAACTCTTCCCATTCCACCCCCTGCCCTGGGCAGGGACACCTTCCACTGGGCCAGGCTGCTCCAAGCCCTGTCCAACCTGGCCTGGAACATTCCCAGGGATGGGGCAGCCCGTTTAAGGGTGTTGGGGACCCCCAAGAGCAACCCCTCATTGGTTCCCTCTTCCCTGCAGTGCCGCTTGCTGGGCAGCAGATCCCTCACCTGCTCCATCACCTGCCCCATCACCTGCCCGTGCCACCCTGCTGGTCCCAAAACACTCCACAGTTCCCTGGAATGCCACTGCCTTCACAGCAGGGATGAGTGAGTCAGGGCCTCCTTTGGCTGCTGGATGCTGTGACAGAGAGAGGCTCCAAGCTTTAAAATAAAAATTCTACCTCATAAACAAAGCAGAGATGAGATTTATCACCAGGCAGGAACAGGGAAGTCGCTGTTCCGAACAACAACCACCTATTTACTGTGTTTTACTGTCGGTCCATCCTAGGAAAACTGCTCCTGGTGAATGTTCTGTGCACGAGCAGGGGCTCCTAGTGGGACATCCCATCCATCGGCTGAGCCCAGCCATGGGAACTCTCCGTGCAGGAATGAAATGGGTGCCCGTGCCACAAAGGCCGGGGCAGACAGGTGCCAATGCCCCTGTTAGCCCTGGGCCTGCGGTGTACAGAAAAGGAGAACAACCTCTTTAAAACCACATCCTGCATCCATCTCAGCAAGCTCCTTTCCTGGGATCCTCTGCTCCCGGGGTGTGGAACGGAAAGCAGAGAGGTAACAAGAGAAACAGAACATTTGGCAAATGTGTACTGAACTTCACACAACAAACCCATTAGTTCAGGCGGCCCCGTCTCTATGGCAACCAAACAGCACAAAAACAAGGCATTAACACCTAAATTTATTAGTGGGCAAGCGCTTAGCTTTCATCATTCCAGGGGTGTATTGCCCTCCCCGGCTCGCTGGGGGCTCCTAAGGGAGACGGTTCTGGTTCAAACGCCAACACAAACATGGGTACACCGTTTACAGACAGCGGAGCAGAAGCTTTTGGGGCTTTAACCACGGCTTGAAAAACAAACAGCAAAACAAAACCAAGGAAAAGAGGCTGTGTGGAGGGGAGTTACCCAATTTCCACTTTACTTTGCGAAACTGTTAAAGGTTTGCAAGCCACGGGTAAGGGGTGAGAGATACCATCCATCCTGTCCTAACAGCTCCATGGAGATCTTCATCAGGAGGAGGAATGGGGGCTATGAACTGGTTCTCCCAAAATAATTTCCAAGTGCCTTGCCTTTATTTTAAATGGGTATTGCAAGCCCTAGGGAAATGTGTAACCCAGTCTCCACTGTGCCACAAGGCTCCAGGTGGTGCCACAGGCTCCGGGGGAGGAGCGGGGCTGTTTGGATTTGTTCACTCCAGGAACAAGCAAGGGCTTGGGGATGAAGATGCTGGAAAGCCGCATTTAAATGCTTCCCATGTAAAGCATCCTCCCATTCCGAGGGCCCTGGGTGAATTCCAGAGGCCCCAGGAGCACAGACCATGCTGGGACAGCTTGGAGAAGACAACAAGGTGTCCGATCTCTCTCTGCAGGTCGGAGTGAGGCGGGAGAACAAAGGCTGTGTCTCAGCCCAAGGCACACTTGCAGCTGTGCTGGGGCTAACAACACTCTGCACATTTAAATAAATGCTCGCTGAACTTCCCTTTTCATCTTTGCTCCGGACTTTGGAATAACCTTCACTAGGAATAAGGATCTGGCTTTCTTGGGGTGGATAGTCTTAAAGAACCTAATCCTGCTCGCTGTGAGAGAGAGGAAATCTCTGCCCAGGGAAGCTGTGGCTGCCCCTGGATCCCTGGAAGTGTCCAAGGCCAGGCTGGATGGGGCTTGGAGCAATCTGGGATAGTTGAAGGTGTCCCTGCCCACAGCAGGGGGTGGGATGGGATGAGCTTTAAAGTCCGTTCCAACCCAAACCCATCCTGCAGAGCTGTTTCCAGGTGAGAGGCACCTTGTCCTGGGGCCAATCCAGACCTAATCACTAAACACTCTGTGTCTCCCCACAATGACAGCAAGGAGAATCCAGACTGCACACCCAGGAAAATCCTTCAGTGGGAAAAGCAACACTGCACCGGGAGACGGTGCCTTGAAAAAATGCCAAACCCATCCTGTCCTCCAGCACCCCTCAGGTGGAGTCTCAAGAGCACCTCTGCTGCCACCAAGCACAGGCTGAGCCTGTCACAGTGCAGAAGGGCTGATGGCACATTGCTTGTCGGCTGGGTTCAGCCAGGTGACCGGCACATGCCCAACACAGGGGTTGGGATGCCCTCACCACACTCCCGTCAGCAGCAGCACAGCCCAGCACTAACATCCCCGTGTCCTCAGGCAGCACCTCCCCCTGAAAGCACCCTGCCAAGATCTCAGGGCCCTGCTTCCCAAGCCCTCCAGGCAGCTTGCAAGAAAGCAAATTAACAGGTTGAAACCATGACAATTTGCTTCTGAAACAAGGTCGCTGAGGATCCCACAAGTCCCTGACTAGCTGGCTTGCTATCAGCTCAAAGGCATTTCAAGAACATTAGCACTGGTGCCAAAAATATCTGGGCTTGTCCCTGCGGCAAAACAGCGGCAGGAGGAGGAGGAGGATGGGATGTGATGGCAGTGTCTGAACACACAGAGGGATGGGGCGGCAGAGATGGTTGGGGGGTGTTTTTTGGGGTGCCTCCACCACTGGGAAGAGTAAACAAAAGAGTTTTAAAGTCTCCTGTCAGCCAGAACTAACTCTGTCCCCATGAGGGCCCAACGGTTCATAGCTGGACTCGAGGACCTTAAAGCTCTTTTCCTACCTTAATGACTCCACATTTACCTCTGGCAACAGATGTCAGCATACAGCAGCAAAGCCAACTTGAAATAAACCCTGAGCACGTCCAGTCCCCTACAAAAGACACAACAAAAACTCTTGCTGACATCATGCCCAACTCACCGGTGGTTTTCCTCCACTGGAAATTTTTTTGCCATCTCCAGTCCCGCCTCAGTGTCTTTGCAAAATGAGAGACTTTTGGGTTTTACCAGTGAAATAATTGCTGTGGAAGAAAATTCAGTGGTCAGAACAACATTCAGCAATCAGGACAAAATTCAGCAATTGTAACAAGAACCACACCTGCAAGCTTTAGAACAAATCTAGCTCCAGACAGACCTGGAGTAAGATACCTCATAACCCTCTTTCACAGCTTTCACCATTTTATTTTGGGATTTATTGTCTAAATCAAGCATTTAGAAGCCTCTATGCTGAGTCTTGGGGCTTTTCCCTGCAAAGTCCTCCTGGCTGACATATCCTTGGGCCGAGGATGTGAGCACAGAGCAGCTCTGACTGCTCTTGCCAAACACAGCAGCATCTCTGGACACAGGGGCAAGTGGATTTGAGCTGAAGGAGGGCAAGGATTAGATGGGATATTGGGAAGGAATTGTTCCCTGTGAGGGTGGGCAGGCCCTGGCACAGGGTGCCCAGAGCAGCTGTGGCTGCCCCTGGATCCCTGGCAGTGTCCCAGGCCAGGCGGGACATTGGGGCTTGGAGCAGCCTGGGACAGTGGAAGGTGTCCCTGCCCATGACTGGATGAGCTTTAAGGTCCCTTCCCACCCAATCCATTCTGTGATCTGACTCCTAAAATTCACGCCACCAGACCTCCGTCCTGGTGGGCAAAGCCGCGCTGGGGCAGACGCAGGTGCTGGGAAGCAGCTCCCGGTCCTTGCCGCCCTCACCGCACACAGACGCGGGTTGTGCGACGGCTCTGCGCAGCCACGCGGGCGCTGCGCGGAGCCGGTGCCACGCTGGACGCGTTAGCGGCGCGAGGAACAAATGAACGGACCCAGGCCAGTCCTGTCGGTGTGCTGAGGGCAGGGCAGCGAGGCACGGAGCAGCAGACAGGCGGAGCACGGTGGCACCGCTGTCCCCAGCGTGGCGCATCAACCGCGCGCAGCCCAGAGGTGCCCAGACGCAGATCTGGAGGCTGTTTATTTGAGCCCCGCTTCCCTGCATGCGTGTTCCCAGCAGGAGAGGATGTAAACTGGCTCAGCCATGCCTGCCCAGCCCTCCATCCTCTGCCACGTGCCAAAACTCTTCTGCTCACACTCACGCGAGGTCACATTTCTTGGCAGGGAGCTCGGCTCCTTCTCCCCTCTCCCTTCCCCCATGCTCCTGGTGAAATATGAAAACAGCCTGCCACCTGCCATTTGCCTGGCCTGCTTCTCTCTGTCTGCCAAAAATTAGCAACATGCCCCAAAATATAATTGGAAACACTGCACCGCACTGCAGGGGTCCCATTGCTGTTGCATAGAAGAGGCTTGACAGAAAGCCAATTTAATTTCTAGATTCCCCGGGCTGCGTGTAGCTGCTAACTGAGGAGGTAAAAAAAAAAAAAAAAGTAAAAAAAAGAAAAAAAAAATCCCTTTTATCAGGCCAATTCCTATTAGTAGATTCAGATCTTTTAACAAGCCATGCCGTAGGAATCAGCGAGCTGTCACTGCAAGCAGATTTAGGGCATGGCTTCTTGGAACTGGAGCTGTGTGGGAGGTCAAGAGTTAGAAGCCGGCATTCCCAAACTTCAGAGCTGGGAGCTGGGGTGTGCAGGGCGGAGCTGGAGGTGGCTGAGGGTATTTCGTGAGGGCTGACAGTAACCCCGGCAAGGAGAGAGCCCCGTTCCCCCTCCTCCCCAGCAGAACTTGCGCAAGTCCCCGAGGATCCTGGCGGGAGGGATCTGGAGCTGCCTCCCACACCTCCGCGCCCAGGGCAGCTCTGAGAGCGGAGCACAGCACCGCTGCTGCTGCCCAGGCTGCAGGCCAGCCCCGCAGAGCCAGCAGCTATCTGCTTTTTGCAGGAAAAGGGCAGGACAGGCGAGCAAGGAAATACAGGGCACCTCATTCACACCACGCCTTGGCAGAGAGCTCGGCCAGCAGATCTGTGAAAGCTGAAAAGCAACATTTCACCCCGAAAGAGCTGTTTATGTTGTCAGGGCTGACTTGCCAGGCTTAGGAAAGAGCTGTGCCAAACTGGCTCATTATTATCTCCCTTCCCCAAAACACTCAGGGCCTGCTCCTTTGTCAGGGGATGTCTGCGTCCGTGGAGCTGTGCTGAAATCCGGGCTCCTCGGGGACACCTGCACACACAGGCACTGGGAACCCGGCCACTCTCCCAGCAATAAAGATGGATAGTGGGAAGGAATTGTTCCCTGGGAGGGTGGGCAGGCCCTGGCACAGGGTGCCCAGAGCAGCTGTGGCTGTCCCTGGATCCCTGGCAGTGTCCAAGGCCAGGTTGGACACTGGGGCTTGGAGCAGCCTGGGACAGTGGAAGGTGTCCCTGCCCGCGGCAGGCGGGGCACTGGATGGGCTTTAAGGTCCCTCCCAACCCAAACCATCCCGGGATTCTGTGAAATGAATTGCCAGGCTGGAGCTGGAGCCTCACTGACCTTATGTCACCCCTGGAACTGTGCTCCTCCTCCTTATCCCAAGGCTATATGGCACACTCGGGTGGGTCCAAACAGGAACAATCCTTCCATCTGCTCTTGGGGAGAAAAGTGCTTAAACCCAAATCACAGCACTACGACATTACACCCCAAATCCTCCCCGGCCAGGTTCCTTGGAGGAGATGCACAGAGATGCTCAGATCGGGCACCCTGGGGACACTCAGGTGTGGCTGAAGGCCCGAACAAGATGCTGGGACAATGGAATGTCTCTGGGGATGGAGAGTCCAACCCCTGGCCCTGCACAGGACAGTGCCCAGAATCCCACCCCGTGCCTGGGAACGTTGCGTTTGGGACTGGGACTCGGATACCCAAACCCCATCACGGATCTGCTGCGTGGGACTGAGGGCTGCCTTAATTTCAGCCTCAGAAGGGAAGGGCAAGAGGGAGCCCTGAGGAAACTGCACATTCCTTCTCATCAGGCTGATGACTGAATAGGCTTTAATAGATCAGGGAATGAAGAATTTGGTTAAGTCTAAATAACTGCTTTGAAATTCTTCAAAATTAGATTTTTTTTTTGTATTTGCATGCTATGGAATAATAGGGCGATGACCCCACGTTTCCAAAAACTAAAACACAAAAAAGTCACCACGAAATCCACAGCTGCTCCCCATTTGCAATAAGCTGTTTGAAACAAAAAAACCCAATGCATTTTGCTCCAAGAAACACGCATTAGGCCCTGGCAGCTTGCTTCCCTCATTCCTCTATCCCCAAGCACTTCGACTGGAAGGAGGGGGAAACCTTGAAGTGACACATGTGTGAGAAGCCCTGAGAACAATAGCTGCTCCCCAGTTGACTCCAGAGCTGTTATTAAACTTGAGGGAGCACAGCTGGAGCAGCACCAGCACCAGGCTCTGAGAACACTAGCAGAAGTCAGATTTCCACCTACAAATTCCTGGAAGCTCTCAGCCCAAAGAGCAGCACACCACAGATCCATGTGGGCAAGCTCAGTGGGATGGCACCATGGAGGTCCAAGAGCAAAGTATCATCAGGCTAATCCTCACATCAGGAGGGGCAGGATCCTGCTTGGAGTCCAACCTCGCCGTTGTGGTTTTAAATTGAATTTTACTCACAATAAGGTGCAGTCAATACAAAGAGGCTGCTGTCACACAAACCCTGCTCGAGCCCTCAGCTCTTGGGGATGGAAGAGGTCAGGGAAGAAAAGCAAGAATCCAGAAGGCCATTATAAACCATCCCCCAAACCTATTTCACACTGTGGAAGCAGAGGGGCAGCTCCGATCTCTGCTCTCAGTGGCCAGGGACAGGACCCAGGGAATGGCTGGAGCTGTGCCAGGGGAGGGTTTCGGTTAGATTTTAGGGAAAGGTTCTTCCCCCAGAGGGTGCTGGGCACTGCCCAGGCTCCCCAGGGAATGGGCACGGCCCCGAGGCTGCCAGAGCTCCAGGAGAGTTTGGACAGCGCTGCCAGGGATGCCCAGGGTGGGGTTGGTGGGGTGTCTGTGCAGGGCCAGAGATTGGATTCAGTGATCCTTGCGGGTCCCCCCCAACTCAGCACATTCTGTGGTTCTATGAAAGGCAGCAGCTCGTCACTGTCAGCATATCTGCAGATTACGTTGTTAATTTTCGATATCCAAACCACCCACCATTCCAGCCAGGCCTACCATGACTACGCATCATCCATTTTCACTTGGGATGTGCTGTCTCAGCAGACGGGGGCGGGAAACCAGGTGATAACCTACAGAGCAAAGCACACAGAAGGCTGAGGGGCTGGGGTGGCAAGGAGGAGCTGGAGCACAGAACAAATGCTGCAGAAACCAGACCACGGTGTCTGGAATTAGCAGCTCTGTCCCTGGATGTGCCAGAAAGGGTAGAGGAAGCTGAGTGTTGCTGTTTGCAACCAGCTCACAGCTCTTGTCCCTCCTGAAAATGGGGGGAAGGACTGAAGGGTGCCTCCTGCTCCGGGGGTGGCTCTGAGGGTCCCTTTCTCCAGGCTTTGGGAAATGAAGCTTCTCTTGACACCCACAACTGCAAGCGAGCAGCTGTTTCCTCTCATTCCCTGGACACGGAGCTGGCCCACGGGAAATAACGCCATGAAAGCTTTCTCTGAGTTTAAAAGCTGGAGATGCCTCTGAAGCGCTGCCTCCAAATGAAGCCCTCACCACGGGACACCGTCAGGGACAGTGAGCATCACCCCAGGCAAAAACCGGAGACGAGGAAAGAACCGAGGGAGGACTAAACTGCTCTGTTCACAATCAGATCTTCAGGCATCAAGGGCTCAGAAAAGCAGGTGAAGGAAGGTTTCAGAGGCTGCCAGAGACATGCTTGTACCCCTCCAGCAGGCTGCACCTCTGTGCCCACATTAAACTCCTTTCTGAGGACACACAAAGGAGACGTTTCACGGCATTCACAGCATCAAATACCTCCCAGCTGCCATTGGATCCGCATCCCTGATTCCCAGAGACCCCTGACAAACTCCCAGCCCTGCATTAATGACGCTGAGCTCAGCAGCAGGATCTCTCCATCCAGCACAGCAATACCCCCACTCCGAGGTTTCCCTGAATGCAAACTGCTCCAAGTCAAACCTGATGTTCCCAGAAGGGTTTGGGAAGGGACCTTAAAGTTCCAAACCCTTTCCACTCGACCAGGTTGCTCCAAACCCCATCCAGCCTGGCCTTGGACACTTCCAGGGATGGGGCAAAGGACAGGATTTGGTGTCTCACAAAACCCCCTCTCCCTCACCAGAGACCTGTACTGCCTGAAGCCAAGGTGTGAGTAATACAAATCAGCTGCCAGGACCAGGCTGTAACTCACCTGAGAGCTCTGATGGAGCCCAAACAGGAAAATCTTTTGATTTTTCTGCTCAGGTTGGATCAAAAAAAAACTTGAAGTGGCAAATGCAACATCTGAAGGGAGCTTCAGGAGAAACCCTTGGCACTACAAGGAGTTCAGTTCTCTCAGGCTGAAATTCTTCCCTGCACAGGGTGCCCAGAGAAGCTGTGGCTGCCCCTGGAAGCCTCGCCAGGCCTTCTGCAACATTTCCTCCAGCCAGGCCTGTCCCTTGCCTTCCCCAGGAAGGAACATTTTGTTCGAAGACAGCTAATGACCCATTTACATCTGCCTACAAAACGATGTTGGGTTGTTTGGCCCTCCCCTCCCAGCACTCGGCTGCTGCTGGCCTGCAGAGCCTGTCAGGGCTAATTACGCTGGCTTTTCCATGGAGGGAGTTTTCCCTCTCTCCATGTGTTTTCTGTTCGGAGCACAGCACAGTTTCAGCAGGTTTTTGAAGCTGCTGTTGTTGTTGTTGTTCCTGACAAGAGCTGCTGTTATGAAACGCATCCTCACGGCCCCGCCAAGGCCCCAGCCGAGGCAGAACCAGCTCCGTTTGACGCAGGAGCAAATTGAGACCATTTGGTACTGGGGGGCACTGGACATCTTATTCAGCCTGCAAGGGAGCTGGCAGGAGGGCCGAGCTTCTCCTCCCTCCCCTTCCCTTTCAGCACACTCATTTATTCCTGCCAGAACACGCCGTTTCCCTTCCAGCCTTCCCCAATCTTATCCACACGCTAAACCACCTGCCCGTCGCTCCCAGCAGCTCCTGGGCCAGCCCCTGAGCCCCGGGGACACAACGCTGTCCCTCGCACCCTTTCGCCAGGGTCACAAAGACCCAGGCAGAGCAGCCCAGGCCGAGCCCCGCAGCCGGCGGGGCACAGACCTGCTGAGGGATCCAGGGAGCTGCGGAGGGAGCCGAGCTCGGCAGGAGAGCGCCCTGCCTTCCCACACACCGGGGACCGGAGGGCGGGCAGGGCAGGGCAGGAGCCGCACAGCCCCGGCCAGCGGGGCCTTCTCCCCACGGCGAGGGGCCCAGGCCGCGGGCAGGCCGGGCGCTCCCTGCTCCGCTCCCCAGCGTGGCAGCAGCTATTTATGAGGGAGAGGCGGGAGAGCTGCGGCACAGCTGTGCTCCCGGTGCCCCTCGCACGGCGCAGCCCCACGCGCCATCGCGGCTGAGGCCACGCGGGCAGGTTGAGCCTGAAGGGGAGGGAAGGGGTGCTCCGGGCGGAGCACTGGGCCAGCTCGAGGGAGCTGACCCCACAACCCGCCCCACAGGCTGCAGAAGGTGACGGGGTCAGTCAGCGTGGCTGCCTTGCTATGCTGGCACGAGGGATGGCGGCAAAGCCTCCCCTCTGCTCCCAGCCATTTAGGACAGCTCAGGGCAGTGGCTGCGCCACAAAAGAGGCTGTTCCCTGTGGGATTCCCTCACAGTCAGCTTGGACCACAGTGGCTTTGTCCAGCCCTCAGCATTGCAGAGCTCTGAGCTGCTCCTTGAGACCTGGGCACCGTGGGCTGACGCCGAGGAGCCCTTGCAGCCCACCAGGAGCCCAGGCACTGGTTTAACTGGTGAGGACACCCTGTTTTACCACACACACCGTCCTGCCAATCCGAGATGTGAAAAGCCATCCCACTCAGGGAACAGTGGCAGCAGCACCTTCGCACCTCTTGGCCTTGCCTGGAGAAGACACCAGTGCAAAGGCTGGGTTGAAAAGCATTTTCACACGTTAATGCAATTGGTTTTGCCAGGGAAGAAGGGGAAATAAGGGGGTACATGTATCGTGTCTTTAGACATTGCATAATGGCTTCAGATTGAAAGGGAGGAACTTAAATTGGATATTGGGAAGGAATTCCTCCCTGTGAGGGTGGGGAGGCCCTGGCACAGGGTGCCCAGAGAAGCTGTGGCTGCCCCTGGATCCCTGGCAGTGTCCAAGGCCAGGCTGGACGGGGCTTGGAGCAGCCTGGGACAGTGGAAGGTGTCCCTGCTCATGACAGGGGTGGCACTGGATGAGCTTTAGGGTCCCTCCCAACCCAACCCATTCTGTGGTTCCACGTTTCTATGATAAATGAGCTCCAGGAGCCCTCCCTTTTCAGGCAGGACCTGGAGCTGCCTGTGCCTGCCTCCTGCCATGGATGGGAGCAGCCTTCCCTGGACTAAGTTCTCAAAGGATGCCCACTAGCTCTCCCGCAGCCGGGAAGCCAGCCCGGCGTTTCGGTGGCAGGCTCACTGAGGAGGAGGCAGAGTTAAGCGACAAAGCAATCAGGCTTATCAAGGTCCAGCTCGGGGTTTGGGAGGAAACGTGGCCGCCAGAGCACATGCCAGTACTGTTAATGCCTTTTGGGGCTGCATCTGAGGCAGGGTTTGTTTTGGCAGCTGCAAAGCCTGATATAAAGCCGTGTCCTCGCCGCACGGATCGCACAGGCTGGAGGAGAGAGCCAAGGCTGCCGAGCGAGGCAGCGCGGGGATGCTCCAGCCTCACCTGGCAGGAATCCACCTGGCTCCAGCCAATCCATGCACACCAATGGAGCAGCTGGACCCCGTTGTTTGTTTGTTGGAGACATCTCCTTGGGGCTTCTCCTGCTGAATCTCCAGAATTGTGGGGCCTAGATGCCACAGTGCCACGTGACTGTCACCAAACCACGTCCTGCAGCAGTTCAGAGAGGTGTGACGGGCTCTCCCGGAGCCACACCTTCCTTGCAGCATCAGGATGGCTTCCTCAGCTCGGATACCCCCAAAACTCAGAAGGGATCAGGCAGTTCAAACAGCTCTGAGAGCAAAAACTGGGGAGTGAGAGGTTTCTGTCAACAACCATGCAAGCAAGTTCTTCCCCCTCTCCTGGCACTTGTTCCACAAAAACATAGGTTTAGAGGGCTAAAAGCCAGAACAAAGCGGGTTTGTCTCCTGGTTCATGGGCAGTGGGTGACAGCGACTCCTTGGTTAATCAGTACAATGAGAGATTTGGGTTGATAACCAAATCTGAAGCACATTTGCATCCTGCAGGCGAGAGAGGGATCGCTCTCATGAGCCATCAGCGATGGCATCCCAGAGGAGTCATCCTCACCAGGATAATGGATCACAGGATGCTTTGCATTGGAAGGGACCTGAAAGATCGTCTCACCTTCCACTATCCCAGGTTGCTCCCAGCCCTCGTCCAGCCTGGCCTGGAACACTCCCAGGGACAGGGAGGCACCTTTGGGAGCCCATGGGAAAGTGACTGCAGGAACCTTTGCTCCATGAGAGCTGGGGACATCTCCGTGTACACGATTTTGGGGGAGAGGTGCCACTGCCATTCTGTGGCTCATCAGTCCTAAATCTCTGCTTGGAAAAGCTCTCTGAGATCACCAAGTCCAACCATTCCCCCAGTACCGCCAAGCCCACCCCAAACCATGTCCCCAAGTGCCACAGCTACACATCTTTCACACCTTTCCAGGGATGGGGACTCCAGCACTGCCCTGGGCAGCCCATTCCAATGCCTGACCACCCTTCCAGGGAAGAAATTTTCCCCAATATCCAACCTGAACCTTCCCTGATGCCACTTGAGGTCATTTCCTCTCATCCTGTCCCTGTTCCCTGGGAGCAGAGCCCGACCCCCCCCCGGCTGCCCCCTCCTGTGAGGGAGTTGTGCAGAGCCACAAGGTCCCCCCTGAGCCTCCTTTTCTCCACGCTGAGCCCCTTTCCCAGCCGCTCCCCATCGGCTTTGAGCACCTCGGGATTTCTCATTCGAGCCGCGGAGCTGAGAGCGCACCCACCGTGCTGCCATTGGTCTCTCGCTCCTCGCTCCCCCCCACTTCTCCTCCTGCCGCCCCCACTTCATTCCACATTTTTCACATTTCTGGGGATTGTTTTTCACCTCCCAGCGCTCTCTGGAGCCTGCCCAACAGAAATAAACGCAGCCTGACCATGGCTGGCGGGGCGAGGGGCAGCGGGTTACGCTCCCGGTAAATTTAGCCTCTCACTGACAGATTTATCTTCCTTAATCAGAACCGAGCGTAGTTAGCGAGGTTTGTTTTTGTAGACTGAACTTCCCCAAAGTCAGCGCGCACACACCTCCCCCTCCCTGCCTGCCTCCCTCCCTCCCCAATTACATAAATGCTTTTAGTTAAGAGCTAATTTCCTGGAGCGTGTGCCAGTGCTCTCTCCACGCAAACAAAGCAAAGACGGCACTGGAAGGGAAGATTATCCTAACAAAAGGTGAGGAACGAGGTGTCAAAGGGCCTCTTCCCCGCTTCTCCTCCTTCACGTGCACACCGGAGATAAAGCACAGGCGGGGAGCACCTTCCCGGCCTGGAGACGCGGGTTTGCCCTGGCGCACCGAGGTTCGGCCAGAACCTAAAAAGGATCCTCTGATTCGGCAGGAGAGCCCTGCAGACCCCTCGGCTGCTCCGTTCCCACCCAGGCTGCCTGCTCCCGTCCTTTCCGCACCCCACATCCAGCACCCCGCCCTGCCACAGCCCGGATCAGCGCGGGGGGCTGAGCCAGGTCCCGCCGTCCTCTGCTGTGTGGTCGGAGGGACTTTGCGGACATCTCCCTTCACGGGGCTCCTCCTCTGCGTCTGCCCACGGGCTTGCTTTAACATTCCCCCTTCGTTTTCCTTCCCACCACGCTATTGATTAACAACATTCCTGGCATGTGCCAGCCCGGAATGTGTTGTAATGGCCATTTCTTTCTTCTGTTTCGGCCTAAACAATTGTTTGCACTCAGCTCGGCCGCTTTCCCAGCAATTAAGAGCCAGGATGGATATCGGGAAGGAGAGACATTCCCTCTGCTAAAAGAGAAATTGCAGCAGAGGGAAGCGGCAGGGCAGAGGGGAGAGGTGCACTGGCACCTTTTGTGGATCAGCACTTGCAGAGATGGAGCCCCGGCCCTGTGACATCGCTGATGCAGCCCGGGCCTCTCCCTGGGCGAAACTCCCAAGGAACCACCCCAGATTTCTAGCTCAAGAGCTGTTTGGGTTTTTTTCCCCTCCCTGCCCTATTTGGGTGAGAAATAATTCTGTATTCAGCACAGAGCATCTTCTGCTGGGTTTCAGAGCTCAGCCCGCGGCTGCCCGGATGCCCTGGGCTGCTGGAGCAGTGCTGGGAGGTGCTCAGCGTGGCTCTCACTGGGAGAGGCTCTGTTGCCCCCTCAGACAGGAGTGGTTACCTGGGGGTGATGCCGAGGCCAGGCTCTGCCAGCCCCAATTCCAGCTGGGAATCCACAGCGGCGAGGCTGTCGGCACAGCCCAGCTCTGCTGCCAGAGCTCACCTCAGCCGATGTTCCCCACATCTGCACACCTTCCAGGGGCCCTTCTGGACCAAGCCCTTGTCCCCTGCCTGGACACGGCTCCTGTTTTCCAGAGGGCGAGCTGGGAAAATAAATTTCAGCATCTTCTTTTTTTTTTCCTCCTTTTCCTTCAGATGAAAATTCCCCTCATTTCCCCTCGAAAGCCGGCACACGTGGGACTATTTTTACCCAGGTTTATTTTTAGCTCCTCTTCCCTCCGTCGCCTCTCACATGGCTGCACGGGGAGGGAGGGATGGCAGCGGCTGCAAGGACACGTTCTCCCCCTACAGCACGGCAGGGCTGGGGGCAAACACGCGGGCAGCAATGACAGCACAGCCTCGCTCGTCAATTCCTGCTCCCAGCCCTGCTCTCAGGGCGCGGCGAGCTTCCTCCCACCCAGCACTGCTGCCCCCGTTGCCAGAGATACCCCACCCAAACATGTCCCCATCACGCCGGTGCTGCCCCAGGGGACCCAGCTCCTGCTGCCCCTCTCCCTGCTGGCCCCACAGCTCGGCCACAGCACGGCAGCCAGGGGCTGGAGCCGGCTGAAAGCCCTGGGAGCTGGGTTTGGAGCCAAACCCTGGCCACAGCCACCAGCAAGGCAGGAACTGGGACACTGCCTGGCCCCTCTGGGACAGAGTCTTCTGTGCCTGGCCCTGCCTTCAAAGCGAAGCCTGGCAGGCAGGCAGCTGGGAAAGGGGGATTGGGATGCTCAGGAGCTGCTTTGAGCAGGGAGAAGGCTGCGGGAGCTGGCCCAGAGGGTGCTGCGGGACACTGGGTGGTTTTGGTTGGGATGAGCAACGCACAAAGGTCCGGGTTTCACCCTTCAGGGGGATTCAAACACGGCCCGAGCCTCCGTGTGTGTTTTCCCAGAGGGGAATCCCTGCTTCCCAGCAGCAGGACTGACCTCCCCCACGGCCTGTGTGGTCCATCCAGCAGCACACGGTCTGGGAGCAGCGCGGGGACTGCGGGTGTGGAGGGGAAAGGGGAGGCACAGGAGGCTGGGTGCTGCTCGGGAGACTCTCATGTCCCACAGCCGCCTCTCACCCTGCCACCACCTTCCAGAGCATCTTCCCAAGGCCTCTGCTGACTTCCATAAGGGAAAACACAGCCTCTCCATGGCACCACTTCTCCATCCCGGATCACAGCGTGCCACGGTGCCCACGGTGCCCGTGCCAGGCTGCAGCAGGCACTGGCAGGTCCCCCGTTAGCCATGGCAATGCTGCCAAGGTTCACATCCCTTCCTCCATCCCGATTTATCCTGCTGCCTCACTTCCCCCCACACTCCAGCCCTCAGGAAGGGTTAGGATGCAGCTCTGCCATCAGGGCTGGGGTCACATTGCAGGAAGCCCTCGCTCAGGAGTAACAGCCTTGGATCTGCTGTCAGCACGGGGGGAAAGCTGGAATCAGGGAGCAGATACTGGTAAATCCTCTGCTCTCTCTCCTCGTTAGACTTAACCACAGGGAAAAGCCCAAAAGGCCTGAAACATTTTTGTTAAGTGACAGGGATGTTTGCTGGTCATTATTTTAAAAGAAAAGCTCCCCGTGCAGAGGAGACAGCTGTGGGTGCAGATTCTCGTCAGTGCTGGTCCTCCCACCCACATGGCCCTGCCCTGGGCATCCAGCCCATCCCAGTGTCCAGCACCAGCCACCTGGGCAAGCAGGAATCTCCCCTGGGACATCTCCCTGGGGCCACAGTCCCTTCCCGCCCATGTGCTGTTTCATGGAGTCACAGAATCCTTAGGGCTGGAAAAGACCTCCAAGGGCTTTGAGCACAACCGTTCCCCCAGCACCGCCAAGGCCACCCCAAACCATGTCCCCAAGTGCCACAGCTACACATCTTTCACACCTTTCCAGGGATGGGGACTCCAGCACTGCCCTGGGCAGCCCATTCCAATGCCTGACCACTCTTTTGGTGAAGGATTTTTTCCCAATATCCAGCCTGAGCCTCCCCTGGCCCAGCCTGAGGCCATTCCCTCTCCTCCTGTCCCTCTTCCCTGGAGCAGAGCCCAACTTCCCCCGGCTGCCCCCTCCTGTCAGGGAGTTGTGCAGAGCCACAAGGTCCCCCCTGAGCCTCCTTTTTCCTGGTGGCCTCCATCCAGCTTCTCCATAGCAACATCCAGACATTCAGTATAGATCCCAAAGCTGCCTTTGCTAACTGCCACCTCTCCCTGCCACAGACAAGCATTTTCAGGGAAAATCCCAGCTTGATCCCAGCCTGGGGGGTTCATCATGCAATGACAGCAGCTCACCTTTAGCTGGTATTTCCAGGCTCTTTCCTACACTGACATTGCCCCTGATCCTTGTGCACCTGACTCCTCTTAGCCTGTAGTGTGACAGGACAAGGAAGAGAGACCTAAAGGGGCTCCAGGAGAGCTGGAGAGGGACTTTGGAGAAGGGCCTGGAGTGACAGGACACAGAAAATGGCTTCCCACTGCCAGAGGGTGGGGATGGATGGGATATTGGGAAGGAATTCCTCCCTGAACTAAGCAGAGAGCTCAGTCGCTTGGAGCGATGCCTTATCCAAGAACCCCGTGGAGCTGAGGAGCCGGGGCTTGCATTGCCATCCTGCCCTGCTCGGGGTTTTCCTCCTCGCCATCCCTGATTCACAGGAGTGGCACTTCGGCCTCGCATCGGAGGATGCTGATGAGCTGATGCTGGGACGCGGTTCCAGGAAAGGCAAATCCATTTATCAAAGTGCTTACGGCTCCCAGTTCAAGGCGGGTGAAGCACCAATAAATATCGAACGGAGCGAGGGAATCAGACTCCAGAGTAGCTTCATAAATAAAAGGCTATTAAAAAAAAATATATATATACATATATCTATCTGCAGATGCTCATGCCAGCCTCTCTGGAGTGATTCAGACCAGCCCAGGTCTGAATCACAGCTGAGAGTGCCTGGCTGCGTCCCCCTGAGCTGACATCCCAGAGGAGGAAGGTCCACGGCACACTGCGGGCTGCACAGACACTGGGGTCACTGGGAAGGGAAGTGCTGTCTGGCAAAGGAACGAGCTGCTAATTTATTGAAATGCTTTGGAAAATAATTGCATTTGGAAGCCTTCAGCTGTCCTGGGTTTGTGCCTTCGTGCAGGACTGGAATTTCAAGAGATGGGACATAAAAGGGAGTGGAAAAGCAAAGAGAGCTTTGAAGCTGGGGCAGGAGAGCACGCGATCAAACCGAGCAAAATTCCCAGCTCCCACCCCGTGCAGGCAAAGCTTTGCAGCTCCCATGGACAAGCAATTAGGGAACAAATCAGCCCCGTTTGCTCTCCCTGAGGTGAGAAACACCTCCACACCTGGCAGCAACCTCTGCTCCCTCAGACAACCCAGTCCCAGCAGGCAGCACCCAGGGGTGGGACAGCGGGAGGGAAGAGGGACCACTCCATCCGCTCTCCTGGCACGTGGGGTGGATCCCACACCACAGAGAGGCCCTGCCCCAGGTGGTTCTCCCATTTCAGGGCTCACCACTTGTCACCCACATCCTCTCTGCAGGTGCCTGCTGTCCTCCCCCCAGCCTGGGACCAGGGGCTGCTTTGGGGAGGGTGGTGGAGGTGCTGAAGTGAATTCCAGCAGGGATCTGGTCTCCGAGGTACATTGGGCAGACCTGTTTGGGCAGGATCCCTGCGGATCTGGAGGATCCCTGTGGCACAAGCTGTGGAGGAACAGCTTTACGGCCGTGGCCAGGAAGATGTGATTCCTGCTGTGGTTACAGCAGTGTCAGGGGGCTGCAAGATCAAAAAGAAAAATCGAACAAACAAAAAAAAGAAGTCCCCAAAGATCAAGAGAGCTGCAGAGTTTTACGTGGACGCTTCTGAGGCTGATGAGGGAGTTTTGACAGGTTTGGCTCCTGGAGCTCCTGCCCTTGCTTGGCTGTGGCTTCCAGGGATGGGGAACAGATCCAGCGTGATGAAAAGCAAAGGGCAGAGAGCAGCCCCAGGAAGGGCTGAGGAGGGAATGAGCATGGAATGAGCACAATTCCAGCCCCATCATCCCAGTGCCTGCTCTGCCAGGGGTTCCCAGGCACTTGCACTGAGGCAAGGGCAGAGGACGGACGGGGTCACAGCTCCAGCAGCACAAAGAGGGGTTCAGAGCTCTTCCCACTGGGGCTGGCTGGCTTCTCTCCCTGCTCCCAGGGTCTGCTCACTGCCACCATCCCCATCTTCCTCTGGGGCCATCCCCTGGATGAAGGGTGTCACACAAAGCCAGAGCAATGGCCCTGCCTTGGAGGGCTCCTCTGAAAATCAGCACATTGAGGGAAAAGCCTCCTTGGGGTCCCCTGGTGCCCAGTGGATGGGGCCATCCTGGTCCCGGGACAGAGCTCGTATTCAGGCTCTGCAGACAACGGGCCATTCAGAGGGAATGAAGGGACAGTAAATCCAGAAGTGATGAACAACAACGAAAAAAAAAAGGCATCTTTTCACACAATTTGCCTCGAGGAACTCCGTGTCATATGACGTGGCCAAGGGCAGAGACTTGTGGGATCAAACAACTGCTGAGCCAGCCCTGGGTATTGCCATTATTCAAACCAAAAAGCAAATGACGTTAGAGATGGGGAAAAGCCGCTGAGTGTAGGCAGCAGAAATCACTCAGGCTGTTGAAGGACCACCCTGGAGAAGACTTCCCAAGGACAGAACACCTTGGTGGGAACAGATCCTTGGGAGCAGCCTGGGTGAAGGCTGCAGGACATCCTGCAGCTTTCCCTGAGGCTCCTGGCACCAGCTGCTGAGCCAGTAAAACCCCTTTGCTAGCCACAGTGGCACCCAGCCCTCTCACCACAAGGATTCTCTCCTTCCAGCCACTCCCAGAAGGTTTTCCTCATGCCTGGCTTGGCCCTCCTCTTCATTTCTGTGCCTGCCATGCAAGGAGCTGCATCCATCCACTGCTCAGACCACAGAATCGTGGAATATGGGTTGGGCTGGGAGGGACCTTCAATCTCACCTCATCCCACCCCCTGCCACGGGCAGGGACACCTTCCACTCGACCAGGTGGCCCCAAGCCCCGTCCAGCCTGGCCTGGAACACTTCCAGAGATGGGATTCCACAACCTCTCTGTGCACAGAGACTTGCCCTGGGAACCTGGAATAAAGCAGGTCGCTTCCCTCCTAACCTGCAGAGGGATAGGGCAGGGAAAGGCTTAGAGCAGAGGACGAGCTGGTACAATAAAACATTGCCTCCAAAAACAAACATGCCAACGGCAGCCTCCGAACACCTTCAGTGATGGAGGCTTCCCTATTAGCACTCACAGCCTGTTAATCCTCCCCTCGGGTACCGGTGATGCAGGCTCGAGAGCACAGCCTGGGAAGGATTTGGGATGCTGCTGGAGCCTTCCTTGCTGGATTGAGCCATCCCAGCACACTCCAAGGCCGAGGCTTTTCGAGCTGCAGAGACGGGGAAGCGAGCGAGGAGGTCACATAGCCCAACCCTGCAGCTCTGTAGGTTTTTTGGGTTTTTTACACTGGTCAGATAAATGCTTTGAGAAGACACTTGGAAGCCATGGCTGCTCTCTCCAGGGAACTATCAGGCTGATTTTCCTTGGCCAGAGCACGGTCCCGGGGTCAGGCTGTCAGCTCCCATTAAGACTGGGACGTGCGTCACTGAATGGGAAGCACTTGGCGCTGTTGCTGCTTGTTAGATTGCTTTGTGATAAATCTAATCATTAACCTGCTCCACTTGGCCCGGCTGAAGGTGATAAGGCTGGTGCTGCAGCCGTCCCAGGGAACCCAGACCAAGTGGCTTTCCCAGGAAGGGCAGCTCCAGCACGGCCGTGCCGGGTCTCCCTGTGTCCGTGTCCCAGTGGGATGCACCTGCCCCAGATTTGGGCCCAGGTGGATGGGTTTGGGTAATTAAGGGTAATTAAAGCTTGGCCATGTGTCACTGCTTCACATCTCCTTCTGCAGCCCCAGCAGGGCACGAGGCTGGGCTCAGCACCACTCTGTGGGCATCACTGGAAACAGAGATGAGAGCTTCCCCCCTTTTTCAAGGCCAAGCTCCCACCCGTGGACCAAGCTCCTTGTGACGCCTCCCGTGCCACATCCAGGGGTTGGAACCCCGCTGCAGGTGGTACCCACAGGTGTAACAGGGCTGCTGGGGACCCACGCTGGGACTGAGCCATCCCAGGGTGCCACAATGGGGCCTGGGCCAGTGGCTTTCTCCCTGGAGATTTGGGCTGAAGGTCTGTCTGCTCCTCACGCTTTAACACACCCAGAGCAAGGACTCATCATCATCATCACCTACAGAAACTGAGCAGCTCTTCAAACTCCTCTGACCACTTCCTCTGTGGGCACGTGGGTGGGCAGAGAGGTCCAGAGCAGCCACAGTTCCCTCCTCCTCTCGCAGGGGCATCCCAGAGGACAGCCAGCCCTGCCCTGGGGTGTGGGAGCGTTCCGAGACCTCTGATCATGGCAAACGCGGGAGCGGCGCCGCAGCTCCCCAGCCCTCGGCTCCCACAGGGACTCTGAGGGGAACAGCACACACCTGGGTGAGATGGATAACCTGGGGAGATTGCTCTGCACGTCTCCTGAGCAGTCCCCTGTTGTCTCTGCAGCTCCTCTGGCTGCTGAGAGCTGGATCTGCCCAGCCCAGGTCCTTGTGTCCCGTCGGCAGCGAGGGCCTGGCAGGAGCACTTCCCATCTTCCTCTGGCTTCATGAACTCATGGATTTATCACAGGGAATTAAGCTGCCCCTGGTTGAGGCGTCCCAGAGAGGCAGCTGGAGCCCTTCTGCTCCTCCAGAGCAGGATGGGAAGGGCCTGGCACCACCAGGCCAGGCAGACAGACCCTCTGCCTGGAAATCTGGCAGCAGCCCGTGCCACCTTCCCAGGCCTGGGCTGCACAGGCCCATCTCCATGGATCCTGCTGGAGGCAGGAGATGGAAAGTAAACACCAACAAGTGTATTCTCCAAGGAATTTAGGGAGCTGGAGCAGGAGGGGTCCTGCTGGAAAATGCAAAGCTGCGTTTTGAGTCACCCAAGGGCAGCAGTGGCTCCCAAAAACCATCAGATCATCAGGTCTTTGCTGAGCCAGGCTGCTGCCTCCTAGCAGCTGAGCTGAATTTTCTCTCCAGCAAGCTAGCTGAAGTTTCAGGCCCTGGATTAACTTCCAGACAGTACTTTGGGAAGACCTTGGGATGGCAGCGTGCCCCTCAAGCCTTGGGTGCAGCAGGATCCATCGCAGCAGAGAAGACCCTCAGGGTGGAGCCAAAGGCTCTCTGGAGATGCTGTGGTAGTTTCCCACGCCCGGGGCTGTCCCTGGCAGGGTTGATGCCAGCCCCAGCACCTCTGCCTGTGTTTGCAGCCTGGCACAGCTGGCCCGGGGCTGGCCCGGGCCACACCAGCACATCCCAAACCACACACGGAGCTGCAGCCACAGACAGCAGGAGCGGCCTTCCCCGCTCCCTCCCAGGCACAAGGGCTGCAAGCGCAGTTCAAAGTTCTCCTCGGTACAAAAACGGGCTTTGAGGGTAATTTGTTGCAGCTTGAAAGCAGCTGAAGTTAATTACAGAGCAATGAAATCTCACACTCTAATATTGCTTCATTCCCCTTGGCTGGGCTGCCGTGGAACGCTGCTCCGTTCCGAGATCCAGACCCAGTCCCCAGATAACATCCCAGTTAAACCAGGGAGAAGCAGGTTGTGGGATGCACGACCCTCGGGAGAAGGGGGGGACAGAGCAGGGGGCTGCACCTGGGGGCTCCTGTCAGGCATGGTGGTGCTCAGTGCATCCCTAATCCATGCCAGGGCACCCCTGGAGCCTCCAGCCCAGCACTCAGCTCCTGTTTGGGACCCAGGCCTGTGCTCCCAGCCCCGCACAGGGCACTGCCCCAGCGCTGCCCTGCGGGGTCCCTGCGCAGTGCTGCTGCCTGGGCAGCCCGGGAAGCCCCTGGCTGCGGGCCAGCACTGGCCAGGTGAGCTCCTGACTCACGGGCTCTTGAGCAAGAGCTGGAGCGCCGTGGCCAAGGGCAGGGCAGGTGTCTGCATCCTCTGCAGGCCTGGAAAGGCTGCTGGGAGCACGGAGAGCAGCAGCCTGGCCCCGCCTGGAGCTCGGGCTGGCTCTGTCAGGCAGCCAGATGAGCAGGAGTCATCCTGCTCGCTGGTCACCCCAGAGAAGATGCTGAGTGTCCCTCTTGCCCTGATGCCGCTTGGGTGCTTTCTGCTTCTTGGAAATGGCACGGGATAAAGCACCAGGGAACACCAGGGTGGACACAGAGGCCACGGCACTCGCAAACAGAACCTGTGTAGCCCAGGCAAGGGCCAGAGCTGGCCCCAGCATGGCCACAGCCGTCACTGCACGACACAGGGCACCTCAAAGCCAGAGGGGCGGGAATCCCGGGGTCTTTCTTGATGTCAGCAGCCAAAACAGAGCTAAAAGCCCAGATGTGAGAGCCCTCTCCACACTCTGCAGCAGAGCCTCGGCCACGCCAGCGCACCCCACAGAGGTTTCTCAGTGCTCAGCGAACAGGCTGCATTGCCACCTAACGGGATGTGCCGGGAGAGCCCGGGCAGCCCACCGGGAAGCAGCGAGAAGAGCAGCACCCGGGAGGCGCCGCAGATGCCTCACGCTGCCCTGCACCGGCAGGCTCTGAAACACAGACCAGCGCTGGGGCACGGATCGGAGAGGACGGGAGAGGGGTTCGCGTGCTCGCCGCCGTGCCAGGGAACACCGGCGTGAGGCAGCTCCTGACCCGGCCGTGTCTGCCGGAGCACACCGGGAAAAGGCTTTACAGCGGCTCCAAGGCGTTTTCCCCTCGCTGCCCCCACGGCTCACGGACGCTGCTGCCCGAGGAAGCGGGTGGTGTCCGGAGAGAGCAGCCTGCTCGCCAAAATACTGCATGCGGGCAGACACCTGACTTCCAGGACTGCTTCAGCTGCCCGCTGAGGGCAACGGGAGCCTGATTTTTACCCATATCCAAAGATAAAAGTGGGAATGGATTTCATCAAGTTCCTCCCTCCTTCAGCCTTGAGTCTCTCCTGTAAGCAGACAAACCAAAACCCAAGAAGCAGCAAATGGAGTCTGTGTCCTAATGGCAAATCCCAGCCCATTTTCTGGGGCCCTCACCTTTTGTGGCATAAAACCAATCACCCTTGTCTCCCAAAACACCCAGCGGTGACGGGAACATCCTGAGGGCCGACATGGGCCATGCCAGGGTTGCACAGGCCACGCCTGCTCTATCTTAGCACCATTTTGTGCTTTTTTTTGCATGCATCAACTCCCTTTATACACCAGAAACTCTCCTGGGAGCTTTATATCGAAGCACTTGGTTCCCAAGAACGAAATCGGCTTCCACAGCGAGCAGCAATGTTTGGACCAGCCACCTTCCTGTGAACAAGAGGAAGCAGAAAAGAGCTCGCCTGTGCATCAGCAGCTCGATAAACCCCACTTCCACCCCACTTCCCGGTCTGCAGAGGGGCACTGCTGTGCCACCCTGGCACTGTAACACTGCCCCAGAGCTGGTTCCCCACTTTCTGCTGGAGGACAGCCTGCAGCAGCAAGGGGAGGAACAGGACCAGAGAGACCCAAACCATTGCTCTGCCACAACTCTTGACCCCCAGCCAGGAGACTCACGCTCCCGTTTGGAATGCCCACCCTGCAAGAGCCACCAGCAGTTCTTTGGCCACCCCTGCCACATCTCCACCTCACGGCCCTGTGCAGGGACACGGGTGAGGGCTGGGAGCGCTCTCCCGGAGGGGCACAGCCCGTGTGCCTCCATCCCCACATCCACAGCGCCTGAGGCCGCTCCAGGAGCGGGAGGAGGAATGAGGAGCGGTGCCTGCCTCTCCCGGAGGGAAGCGCAGCGCCCGCCACGGATCCGGCCCCGGCTGCCTTTGAAGATGCTCAGCGCTGAGCTAATTGAGACAAAGCCTTCTCAGGGACGGAGAATCGGAGTCTCATTTGTACCTGCAGTTTCTGCTCGGGAGGGTGGGGAGCACAGCAGGAGAGGTCCCATCAGATAGCAGCAGCCAGGCTGGGCTCCAGCCCCCGCGGAGGAATTACGCGGCAGCGGGAGGCACCGTGCCGGGCTGGATCGCGCTGGGAACGCGTGCTTGGCACAAAACAAGGCTCAGGGCTGGGAACCAGAGCAGAACCTGCAAGTGCCGTGGCATCCTGCCACCCACAGGTGTAAGAGCTGAGCAGGATCACAGGGAGCAACGCCGTCAGATGGGATCGGTGCTGACCAGCATGGACAGGAGCTCCCAGGGCCAGGCACTCCCAAGGAGCTTTGGCCAGGATCACACAGTCATGGAATGGTTTGAGCTGGGAGAGACCTTAAAGCTCTACTCCAATCCACCTGCCATGGGAGGGACACCTTCCACCATCCCAGGGTGCTCCAAGCCCCGTCCAACCTGGCCTTGGACACTTTCAGGGGCAGCCACAGCTTCTCTGGGCACCCTGTGCCAGGGCCTCACCTCCCCCATGATGTCACCTCCTGTCACCCTCACATCAAATGCAGGTCAGCAGAAGGCCAGCCCAAGGAGGAGAGTCCATCCTTTTCTTTGATCCTCAGACTTCCATTTCCTCCAAGCCCTCCCTGAACACAGATGGCTTTTGGGGTTCTCCACAGACGCTCAGCCCACACTAACCCTGCACAGGCACGTTTTTGGGGAGCAGCCCATCAGGTGACATTGTGCCATCCCACCTCCCCTCTGCTTTGGTTGCTTCCACTCACTTCTGCAAAACTGATTCATTCTGCTTTTGTAAACAGCACTGGAAGCCAGCTGGAATTTGTTGTGCACCTAAATTCCACTTGCTCAGCAGGCTCTTCCACAGAAGGGATTCATTCCAGCCTTTGTCTGCGGTGGGGGCACAACAGAACTGAGGCAGCAGGGATCATATCCAAACCTCACTGCTGTCGTGGTGCCCAGAGAAGCTGTGGCTGCCCCTGGATCCCTGGGAGTGTCCAAGGCCAGGCTGGACGGGGCTTGGAGCAGCCTGGGATAGTGGAAGGTGTCCCTGCCCACAGCAGAGGGGTGAGACAGGATGGGCTTTAGTGTCCCTTCCAACCCAAACCATCCTGTGGTTCTATAATTAAAACATCAAAAGTTTCACCTTGAAGGAGGAAGAAGAAACTTGCTGGACCTCGTAACTGCAGCCCTGGGCTTGATGTCACTGCTGAGGAGCACAGGGACAGGTGAGGAGCCAGTTCCTCACAGAGAAAGAAGCTCAGCCATGCACAGCCTTCTTCACAGCCTGGGTGGTCCCAGCCTGCCCCAGCTGAGGGGGAAGCTGTTAATGGACACACTGGGAAAGCACAGACAAGCACCAGTCACTCACCTCCTCTCTCCCCTCCTGTGCCACTGCAAAGTGAAGCCAAGGGGGAGCTCGTTGCTGGAGTGACCAATGGAGCCACAGGGAGAGCTGGCGGTTCTGCCCATAAACATGACCTTCCCCAGGGAATCTGCCTTGGGAAAGCAGGCAGAGCCAAGCACGGGACCTGACAGGCAAGAGGCAAACCCCAGGCAGCAGCACAGGCAGTGGGAATTTGGGATAAGGGGACACACTGCAGATGGTTTCACGCGCGCACCTACGCAGAAGCACGGAGAGGACTTGAGCCGTGTTATCTTCTCCAGTCTAAGTAAGAACTGGAGATGGATTCATCCAACTGGCACAGCACAGCCTCCAAAACCCAAATCTTTACAGCTGGTTTGCTAAGAGGTTTTTTTTGAGGTGTTGGAGTGGGAAGGAGGGAAGAGAAAAACACAGAGGAGGAAAGAGAAAAACACAGCTAGCATTCCTTCCTACAGCAAGGGGAGAGAAAGTTATTTCCTTCACAGATTTAGGTTATAAACAGTTTTAAAGCAGACTTAAAGCCTGAATAAAATAAAAAGTACGCTTGAGATGCATGTTGTCATACCATAGGGCTTGCCAGCATTGCTTTTCCTGACTGGAACTGAAGTCCTTTACATCCAAAGCTCAGCCCTCTGTGCTGCTGGAGCGGGTGGGTAAGGCACCTAAAGCTGCTCTGCACCGCAGTGAGCCCCACAGTGTCCCACAGCAGCTTCCCCAGCTCTACCCACAGCACAGAACACCTTTGCAGAGCTGGCCTCAGGCTGCACACACACTGCCAAGTGAATTCCAGCACCTGGAGAAGGTGGCAGCACCGGGATGGAGGACACGAGTACAAACAGAGCTGCGCTCTCCAAAGGGATCCCAAAACCACAGCAGGTGTTCCTTTCATCCCCACAGCCCTCGGTGCTCTGGGCAGGTGGAGGGAGGCTCAGGATCTCACTGCAGAGGAGAAGAGAACAGCAGCACTGGCTGGGAGTCCTGAGGGATTCAGGCATCCCTTCCTGGAGGACACACGGACAAGGCATAAAACATGGAAACAAAGAGCTACAGGATCAGCAAAGAGAGCCACATCTCTGTCCCACTGCTCATTCATGCAGTATCTCAGCAGGCCCCCAAGGCTCCTGTTAAAGACTCTTTTCACACTGGTTTGGACACGGGAAGGGGCACGAGCGAGACATGGCTGCTGCAGTCCGAGGCACTGCCCTGAACTCGGGCATGCCTGGCAGCGCTTTTCCGCAGCCACCGAAGCAGGGAGCCCCGTGCTGGAAATGCAAAATTAACTGCAGCCTAAATCTGGACAGTGCTGCTTGAACCAACGCCAAGGCGCCTCATTTCTGTGACTAACTAATACCAAATGAATCATTTCTGTAATAAAACCCCTCCAACTTGGACTTTCAGGGACTCGCAAAAATAATAATTACACTTGTCTTTTATACCCAGCAAACACTTGGCTCTACAGCGGAATCAAAGCAAGAAGCTGTGAGTACAACTGCTGGCCATTATTTTGAGTATTTTTTATAATTTTAAGCAGAGACTTTTGCTGTATGAATTGAGATGACTTACTTCCATCTCTCAATCAACTTCTTATGCTTTGCTGAGGTCCAGTCAGTGCCTTTCAGAACAATGGCGTTGCTTCTAATGAACCTCATAAAACACCACGCATGACAGAGCAAGAAATTAACTTTGTGAGAGCCAGGAGGGTACAAGTTTAATTTCTCTTGAATCAGCAGAACAACAATAATCCTGGACAATAATGTGCCACAGTCTTGAGGAAGAGAAAGTTCAGCTCTGATGTTAAGCCTGCCCCAGCTCACTTGGCTATCCAACATCCCTGAGTTCCTCAGGGACAAACAAACCAGAATAAAGTGGTTTTCCTTCTTCTGGGAGTCTGCTCCCTTCTGCTGGAGACGGTCTAAGCAGTGTTTCCTTGGTGCTACACAGGTGATGTGGAGCAGGTGCACTGAAGGTGGCTCCTCTTCCCTCAGGTTCCGTGGTCCATCCTGGCCAGGGCTGCGACAGGGATGGATTTCACTTCAGCCAGATCCACTTGTCCCCAACATCGGCGTTGTAGCCTGCCTTGTACTTGCGCCCAGGGAGCTGAAGGAAGCAGAAAGCTCAGTCACAACACTTGGCACGCCCCACACAAAGTTCTGAGGCGCCGTGTGGGATCTACAGAACATGAAATACTGCTTTTGCATTGTAACTTACAGAAAAATCGGTCTCTCGGAAAAGGCTGAGCTGTGCAGCTGAAGGAGGGGCTGCAAAAACCACTGTGCCATAGTACAGATGGGAAAATGAGGGCAGTGATCTCAGCACCATATTCCACCTGGGTTCATCCAACTCCTCCCCAGCCCGAGTGAGATGGCTCCCCTAACCGGGTCCTGGAGGAGAGGAACTGGATCTCATTCCAAAATAGGCACACACATTATTAAATATATGAAATACTTCGTGCATGAGATACTGAGTTAATTACCACGTTAAATTAAACCGTTCAAATGAAGCTGCACATTCAGCCTTCGAGAGCTGAACTTAACTTCATTAAAGCAAAAGCAATATCTGCCTGTCTTCATCAGCAAAGCCAGGAACCACGTTCTGATGGAAAAACCCAAAGATTTTTGAAGCATTTACCCAAATGTCAAGGATACCCTGGGACCTAAGCCACAGCCTGTGAGTCTCAGTGCCGAAGCAGCGCCCTTTGGAAGGCGCTGACCACGACCTGAAATGCCAGAGATGGTGAGATGCCAGTTCCAAAAGCAGAATCCATCTCCAGAACACCTATCCCTACCTCCAGGAATGAAAAAGAAACAGAACAGAGCATCTTGGAGCTCCGATACTGGACCCCAGAAGCAAAGCACCAGAAAAAAAAGCAAATGAATTTGGTGAGAAAGTCTGAAGCCAGCAAAGATGCTGTAATAAAACTCTTCCTTTAGAAATGAGCTATCTGCTGGCAGCCTCTCCAAATAATTAAGCACAGATCATCTGCTCCATCTCCACACAAACACTGGTTTCACACAAGACCCCAGACTTGTCCTGAGGATTCTTCCTCTCCAAAAAAACATGTAAGAGTATCCCATTGGAGAGAGCTGCCCCTGCAGAGAGAAGCAAGATGCAGTCTTGATAAAATCTATACTCAGGCCACAAAAATGAGCTGTTTAATAAAAGATGAAGCCTGTTGTTTTGAGGAAGGGGACTTGTGTTTTTATTCACTTGAATGTCAGAAAACAAGACACTTCTTTCCCTAAAAACCAAGCTGACAGAAGACTTGACCTGCTCCATGAGACACTCCCTGCCCTGCCTTGTCACAAACCGTTTGTGATCAGTTTGTCTGAGGTTTTTCAATTAATGTCTTGTCTAAACATCAGCAGAAACCTCGCAGTCCTGTTGAGAGTTCCCCCCACTGAGCAAAGAGGAGATGGGAGATGAAAATAAACGATTTCTATCTCTGCCCCAAGAATTTCCAGCGGTGAGCCAGGGAGGACATGAGACCTGCTGTGACCAGCCTGTGACACAAAAACAGCTCGCCCTGGTCCTCTCCAGGCAGCACATAATTGGCCCTTTGATACTTGAAGAGATTCCCAGATAAGTATTAAAGCAACAGGGGATCTCTGGGAAAATACAGGAGTTTACAGTTTTGTTTCTGGGCACATCTGCCCTCTTTGAAAAGCTACAACATCAGCCCCAACAGAATTCAAATTCGTTGTCCAAAACAAATTCTCTGTGTGCCTCTGGTTAAAGACATGCAAGACATCAAAGCAAGCGTTATAATAAGTATTCATCCACGACTCCATCAGTCACAGTGGGCCTTGGCAAAGGCAGGAGAGTTTGGGGATTTGTTACAGCTAAGCTTTCAAAATAGCAAAAAAAAAACCCCACCAAAAAGGGAAGAGGGAAGCAGAGTAAACAAGTCCCACATTACCTAGGAAGCAGGAGGATGTGAATTGATGTTCTGTGCACGAGCTGCACAAGTGACACAGAGCAATTCCCCAGCTGTGCTCTCCAAATGCCCCATTCCACAGCCGTGACCGCGGTGAGGGAGCTGCACGCTTTGGAACAGGGCAGGACTTTGCAGGCCACGGCAAAGAGGAGCAGTAGGAGCACCAGGGGAGATCTGGGGATGCAGGGCAAGGGGCAGGACAGGCTGCTTCTGGTTAGGTTGGTGCTCCAAAGTGCACCCAGCTGAAACTCCCAGGCTGTTCTTGGCCAGCACCAGGGCAGGAGTGGGAACAAGCAGCCAGCCCTGAGGCTGCAGGGTTTGTCTAGGCTGGGCAGTCTGGCTGCAAGAGATGATAGAAAGGAGATAGGAAAAAGCTCTGACTCGCCAGCAGCTGAGACAACACAGAGGGACTGGATATTCACCTTCTCTTGCAGTACAAGATCCCTGGAAGTGTCCCAGGCCAGCTTGGAGCACCCTGGGATAGTGGAAGGTGTCCCTACCCATGGCAGGGGGGCTGAGATGAGCTTTAAGGTCCCTTCCAACCCAACCCATTCCACGATTTTATGGTAACAGAGATCCCACCAGGCAACCCCAAGAGCTCTCCCACATCCCTGCAGCAGGAGGCAAGGCTGGGCTCCTGCCAGGTCACCAAGGAACAGATTTTTCCACTCCATGGAAATTGAGTGAGAATGAAGCCCTGGCCTGCTGCATTACACTGCACAGAGCCCCAGAGCTGGCAGCAAGGATTATTTCCAGAGGGATGTGATAAAATCCACCACACGGAGCATGAAACTCCCAAAATGAGCTGTACCCAAAGGTAGAGCCAGCTCAAAGGCATCAAACTGCTCAACTTTAAAAGAGCATTAGGAAGAGAGATGAAAACAAGACCATCTCATCAGTTAAATTAAGAACCTGCCACAGAAGTGTCTGTCAAAACTATAAACGTGATGAAAAGCCCTATAAAGTGGCAGAGGCTGTGCAGGAGCAACAAGCAGCTCCAGCCAGCTGTTTGCTCGGCGCCGCAGCTGCTCCGCATCATTGCGCACCGGGCACGTGCAGGTAGAGCCCTGGAGAGCTTTAACCACCTGGAAAGGTTGTTTAGGAGCCTGCCTTGTTTTCCAGCCTTTGGGGAACAAAAGGAATTGCCGTTCCTGCCTTCTATTCCTGCGCTGCTCTGTGCTAATGGCTGGGCTGCACAGCTCCAGGAGCTCTATAAATAGCCTGCTTGGAGCAGCGCTGATCAAAGAGCACTTAAAAGCAGAGTCATTACTCTGCAAGCTCGGGCTCATTCATCAATAGCCCAAGCTCATCCTTCAGTGGCTGTTTATAACAGCCACAATAATAGCCCCTTCCATCACTGCTGGGAGCAGATGACTGCTTTTTGCAGGAGAAATCCTCGCTTCCAAGCGTTTGGCAGTGCTGTAGGCACACAGCTAAAATCTGAGAGAATCCAGGAGCGTGGGGCTTCAGATGCTGGCTGGATCCTGGGAGGGATTGGTTCCTGACTGTTCCTTACTATTCCTGCTTTGGTTCCTCTCCACAGAGACCCAAAAGGAGGCTGTAGCCAGGTGGGGTCGGTCTCTCCTCCCAAGTGACAGGAGGAAACAGCCTCAAGATGCATCAGGGGATGTTGAAACTGGATATTAGGGAAAGAATTCTTCATGGAAAGGGCTGTCACCCTTGGCACAGGCTGCCAGGAGGGATTTAAAAGCCATGTGGATGTGGCACCTGGGGACATGGGCTGGTGGTGGCCTCGGCAGTGCTGGGTTTAAGTGGGACTCAATGATCCTCTCCAACCCCAGTGATGCTGTGCTCTAGAGCAACAGCTAAAGCAGGGAAGGGGGGTAATTTCCCCCAAACACACATCCAAGGGGTGCATGGCTTGGTTTCCAAAGGCCTGGCACAGACAGGTGTTTGTTACAGCTTCACTCCTGCCAGTCCTTACTCCAACAGAACCCTCCGTGCTGCTAACATCCGTGACAGCCCAAAGCACAAGAGCACCCAAAAGTTTTGCTGAATTGAGGCTAAAACAATTCCAGTCTGCTGGAATTGTTCAATGACTGCTGTCCTGCCCTTCATTCATTCATCAGAAAAACAGACAATAAAAATCCTTTGGGAAGAGAAGTGCCCATAAGAGGATCAGTTATCCACTGCAGAGTGCAGGGAAAAGGCAAGGAACTCATCCAAGCCATGCAGCACAGTTAAACACCTCAAACTGACACCATTTCACAGCCTAAGATCCCATGGAGATGTTACCCCTCTATTAAATTATATTCCAATTAATTTTAATTTAACTGAGATCTACCCTGGGGATCACTTTCCTCCACAGGTATGGGATTAAGAGGGGTTTGGGAAAGGGGGATGTGCTCCCACATAAAAACGTGTTTCCTTTCACAGGGACAGCCTATCAAGTTGAAAATGGATTATTTTGATGCCAGTGGGATTTGATTGTCTTTCTGATTTACAGAGGCACCCAGGGCCTGGGACAGCAGGGGCTATCACCTAAAGTAAAACAGGCACAACCACCGAGACCAAGGTTTGAGACAGTTCCAAGGCCTGTCAGGCTCCTTCCCTACTATTTCTGGGATAGATTTCCCTGCCAACTGTCCATGATACTTTTCAGGGGGAGCAGGGTGGAGAAGCTGCCTGCTCCTCAAGAGGGGCTGCTCTCACTCTCTCTCCATATGGACGGGACTGGGGAGAACAGGGGAGAAAGTGGGAAGGTGGGAAGAGAAGTAGATCCAGGTACCCTTGAGCAACAACTCTGTCATTCCCAGGTTTTTGTTATACCTAGCCAGGCAACATCTTGTTACTTTAGAAAGGGCTAAAAATACCTCTACAGAGATAAAACAGAAAAAAATCCTCCTTAAATGAAGCCTTTTCTAATTTATTGTGTGTCTGCTTTCATTCCTTCCTGGATTCAAGAGCAGACAGGGCCGGGCATTACAGCTGTCAAACACCTCCTTTAAAACAGAATTAGGAAAAGAGATCTTGATCCTAAAAAGAATGAAAACTTCATCAAGCCAAGAAAAAAATGGCAGGAGAGAGAAAACAGAAGGTTCTATCAAAGACAGCAGCTATGGCAACGATCACAAACATGGAGAAGAAAGATATCCTAAGCTCCCTGCTCCTGCAAAGGCAAGAGTTGATCCTGCTGTTGCTCCAGACTCTGGCTCACTGAAAGCTCAAGTATTCCTTTTGCAGCTCTTTCAGGAGATTTTTATGTGAGGAGATCTCTGCACTCTCAGCAGAGGTGGGGAGCTAAGGGACCTGCCAAGCCTCTGCTTGCCAGCAGCCACCTTCAGCCCCACAGCTGCCAGGAGGGGCCAGGGCTGCTCTTGGGCCACCTCAAACCTGGAGAGTCTTCCCCTGACGTCCTCCCTTTGGGGCTGGCAGTGATTTCCCATTGCAAACACATGCTCCTACAGCACTCCCAGTTCTGGGGTGTGAGACAGGGCTGACTTGTGCTGCAGGCTCACCCTCCATCACTCAAAGCTACTGCCCTGCAACCACCTCAAAAACGGAGGATTTCCCCTCCTAAGGCTGCATCCTTATGGAAAAAAGTAATGAAAGGCCTGGGAAAAGAGTGTGGGATTCCTCTCCCCTCCATCCTGTTCCCTCTGCTCCGCTTGCTGTGACACAGGGCTGCAGCAGGGCACTGCCAGCCACACATTCCCAAGTCCCGGGGCAGGAGGGAGGAGGATGAGGAGCAGGGTACAAAGATGGAGTTAGGCAAGGCAGCTGAGCTGTGCAGCTGCTGTGCAAGGAGCTGGATTGCACCTCACAGCAGTAGTCAGGTCTTTGATCTGCTCAAGCTTTCCTTGCCTCATCCCTATATTCCAAAAGCAGTCTTCCACCAAGGAAAACAGGGATGGAAATTAAATGAGAGCCTTCTCTTACCTTTCTGTGGCAGAGGACAAGGAGGAATCGCCTCACACTGCTGGAGGGCAGGGACAGATGGGATATCAGGGAGAAATCCTTCCCTGGGAGGGTGGGGAGGCCCTGGCACAGGGTGCCCAGAGCAGCTGTGGCTGCCCCTGGATCCCTGGCAGTGTCCAAGGCCAGGCTGGACGGGGCTTGGAGGAGCCTGGGATAGTAGAAGGTATCCCTGCTATGGCAGGGGGTGGGAATGAGATGATTTTTAAGGTCCCTTCCAACTCAAAGCATTCTGTGATTCTTTGATTCTCTGAGTTCCAGCAAACAGCTGCACTTTCACGCACACAGCAAAGCACACACACGTCAAAGGAGCCGTTTTCCCCCGCTCCAGGAGATGCAGCAGGAGTGTGAAGTACATCAGCACATTATTTAAGTACACTGATTCCATTAAACAGAGCCATTTGTTTTCATCCTCGCTGCAAACACATCTGCCTAAGTGCTCCAGCTCTCCAGCTTCACAGGGCGCACACAGAGTTTGGAGCACCGTCCCTGGGGACTGTGAGCACTTGGAACAGAGGCAGAGATACAGCAGTTGTTAAGGAGGGGGGGAAAACAAGGGTAGTCAAGCCTTTACTAGTCTGACAGTTCCTAAAATAATGTTGCCTCCCTGAAGAATGAACGTGCTTATCTCTGATCTACAGAGCCTGACTGAAAGGTTGCTTCTCCCTTGCCAGAAAAGCGTCCTCAGAAGTTTCTGAATGCCTGAGCAGAACTGCTGGACCCTGCCAGAGGACTTTATGGTGCAAGGAGGCTGCAGAAAGCCACCTCCTCACACATGAAAAGAACCCTTACAGAAGAAATTTAGAGGATATACATAAAAAAAGGTGAGTTTTGAGTATTCAGAACTGTATGTGGCCACCTCATTATTTTGTGGAAAAGCACACACGCTAAAATCTTGAACTCTGAAGAGCGTTCCCTCCTCCTCCTTGGTTGCTTCTAATGAATATTTTGAACAAAACCCAGCTTCTGCCTGGAATTTGTAAATCCCTGAAAACCACCATTATTAGGCAGCACGAATTGTGTGCACGGAGCTCTGAAAAGCACAGCAGTTTGCTGCCTGTTGGAGAGATCAAGGATTTATGAGTAGTTACAGAGGGGAAAAAATCCCCTACGCAAATTGTTGTATTTATGTGGTAAACATCATTACCCCAACTTTAAAAGCACGTATTTCTCACGAGGAAAAGTTAAACTTCTGTAATTATCCCGTAATTAAGCCTTTACTTACAAGTCACATGAGCCTAAACCCTTTATCTTCAAATGCCAAAAGTGGCAGCACAGCTGTGACCATCCCTGCACAGACAGGGGCAAGGGAAGGGCTTGTGATTCCCTCCTTACAGACCCAAAAACCTCACAGCCCAAATCTGGGTGTCTGGGAGCTCATCTGCTCTCTGTGCCTGTGCTGGTTGGCCTCTTGCTGGATCACCTCTGCACAGCAGCCTTGCCTGAGGAAAAAAAATTCAGCCCTTCATTTGCTAAACAAAGTTGGAAGGAAAAAAAAAACAACCAACCCAGATCTTCAAAGTTTCAACACAAAGAATGCAATCCTCAGAACATGAAACAGCAGGTGGGGCTGGCTTTGTGCTTCCCCTTCCAGTAGCTTATGGAAAACGGGAGAACTCAGCACCTTTTGCACTATGCACCACCCCTGTACACCCCCCAGACCACCGAAGGGTTACAAGCATCCAAGCATTCAGAAGAGAGAGAAAAAGAGTATTAGTGTAGGCTAAATCCAATGGAATGCTTCCCGAAACGAGCAGCTCCTCCTGATTCCAAAGGACGTTATCACTTTCCACAGCACTTTCCTGAATCAGGGCCTACAAACAAGGCTGCAGAAGGGAGATTGTATTTTGGCAATGTTATTTTTTTTTGCTCAGCTTCAGCTGTCAACTAACTGGCACGGAGCAGAGCAATCCAAGAGCACAGCTTTCCTTCTCAGGTACCCATATTCCTGCTCCTGAGCATCCCTTTGCTACATCTGCAAGGCAAGTCACAAACTTCTCCTGGCAGCCAGTTATCTGATGAGCCAGGACATTCTCAGTTTCTCGCCAGCACAAAGAGGGATGTGCTGCTGTAACAGCCAGAGGAAAAAAGGCTTTCAGAAGCCTTACCCCTGGGCTCTCAGCACACAGCACCGAGGTCACATCTAGCTGTGTGTCAGGCAGCCTCAGTAATTCCCAGCTCCACTGCAAAGGGACAGCTCAGCCCCCAAAAAAGCCCTCTCATCTCAGGGAAGAAAGGCACTGGCAGTGCAGATGGATGTTGTGTGTTAGAGACAAGTCATGCAGCAGATCCTGCTCAAATCTGTGCTGCACAGCACAGGCAGCTCTCGGAGGGAAGGGCTCCAAAAACCCCGAGCCCGAGCTTGGAGGTTTGGATTTAAGAATGTGACAGCAAGGAGGAGGAAATTCTGAGAGCAATTTCTCGGCTGGACCAGGGAGTTTTCAAACCCATTAAAGACAACCTCAGATGCTTTCTGCTGCTTTAACCTTTAGCTTTAGCCCCTTTTACAAGCTGGAAAAGTCACATCTCAAATGAGGCAGAACAGTGTGAACCCCGGAGCCTCTCCACTACACAGCCAGCCAAGGAGGAACAATTTATGTGGAATATTCTGACTATTCCAGAAGAAAACATTGGTAATTCAGTTTCCAAACAAGTCCATAAATCTGTAGCTTACATTTTAATTTCAGTAAGAGACTGTATACTACCAGGAAAAGAAAAATGATCGTGTTTTGATTATGCAGATCATGGTTTCTAACAATTTATATTGTCTATTCCTCCCTTTGTCTTCAGGAGTGCTTGGAAAATAATAACGCAGTGGCAGAGAAGATTTCAACCCAACTGGAAAGCAGAGGCTCACCTGTAGCTTTGGCCACTCAGTATTAATTATCATCAGCTCCACAACTTCTCTAAGGAGCTTTTCTAATAGCTGGGCCTCAGGCAAGCCCTGTGTGGGGGGAGAGGACCCCATCCATGCCAGGGAACCACGGAGCAGCAGCAGGGCAGAGCTCTAAGGGGATTGGAAGCTGCTGTCTCCAGAAGCAGCAAGGCAGGAGCTAATTAAAACCCTGTGTGGGAGCCTGCATGAGGTGTACGAGAGCGCTGGGCACAACAGGCTTTGGATGCGTGCCCATGTGCAGAAACACTCTATTTAAAGCAACAGCACTTTGGGGAAGCGAGGCAGCATCCATTCCTCCTCAAAAAAACCCACCCCCTCCCTCAGCGTTTGGTAAGGAGTCGCCATGGGTTTCCAATTTTCTTGTTTGACTTAAGGGATTATTTTAGATTTCAGAGGTCACAGACTCATCAGGGCACGCGAAACAAAAACAAATGAAAACCATTTATCCTTTAGTCCACAGCTAAAGATCAAAAACAAAAAAAGAAAAAAAAAATCAGCTTATGAAACAAACCATTTGCTTCATTCTTCCTCTCGGGGGGAAGCTAGACTTCAAAAAAGGTGGGGATTTGGGCAAAATCCAGAAGTTACAGGTAGAAAAGGGCAGGAGGTGGCAGCAGGGTGTGCCTGGCAGGGAGGAGCACCCTGGCCATGTCCCCTGGCTGTCCCCAGCAGCACTCACCGAGCGGTACTCGTAGTAGATCTTGTCGTACTCGGAGCCCCCGATCGTGATCTCGGGAACGAAGCGCGGGATGGACACGGAATCCAGCACTCCATCCTTGTCCTGGACACTGCGGGGAGAAGGAGCAGTGAGCTCACACCCAGCAGCAGCGATGGCCAAATATTGTACCCAGAGAAGCTGTGGCTGCCCCATCCCTGGAAACGTTCCAAGCCAGGCTGGATGGAGCTTGGAGCAACCTGGTCCAGTGGAAGGTGTCCCTGCCCATGGCAGGGGTGGGACTGGATCAGCTTTAAGGACCCTTCCCACCCAAACCATTCTGGGATTCATAATCATGCTTCTATGATGAAAGAACTACTTTTCTGTTAAATAAAGCTTCCAAAGGTTTGGGCTGTTTTCCAAACATTTATCCTTCTCCTCACAAATCTATGATGTACTGCCCCTCATCCTTGCCTCCAGTTTGCTCCTGCTCCAACTTCCTGCTTCTCTATTTCCCCTCCCAGGTTTTTCCTCCTTCGAGATGCTCCACCATTCCTGGGAGCCTTCTCCACGAATCCCCTCTGGCTTTTTAGCTTTCTACAAAAGCAGTGGTTTTATTGAATGCCACACACTACCTTGCTAAACACCCATCCCAAACGGATCAGTGCTGAGGCAACGAGAGGGTCTGGAAGCAGGCAGTGCCTCCAGCATCCCGCCTGGGAATACCTGGAGGAAGGTATGCAATTGCTGCAGGAGCTCCAGTGGTGGATCTCACCAACAACCCACGCTGCACAGCTGCAGCACCTCAGACAGCCCCAGTTTAAAACGCCTGAGAAACTGCTAGAAAGCCTCCTGCTGCCTGTGCTTATCCACAGGCCGACAGTGCCACCTGGATGCGTCCGGGAAAAACACATCCCTCTCCAGCCAGCACTGACCAAACCCTAAACCCAACGCCAGAAACTCTGCTGCAAAGGGTGGTGCTCTCAGGGAATTACACTTCTCTACAAATAATGACGTGCACATCAAGCACATGGCCCGAGAAAAGCAAAGCTCGTCATCTTTAAGCAATTGTTTTTACCCCCGGATCATAAATTTTGGGACCTTTCCTCCTGGCAATGAAGAGTTTTAACAAGCAAACTGGTTTGCTAACACACCCTGATATTCACACTGTACATTACCCTACTAGAGACTGATTTGTAAGGAAATACAATAACCCAGTCCAAGCTCAGATGGGAGAAGGTGAGGATAAATGCCCTTTTCCAAGATCAGGATCAACACCAGAGATGCTTCCTATAAACGGCAACATTATTTATCTTCAACAACATTAAACGTGTATTTCATATGCTGGAAGGCACAGAAGTGAGTCCAGGCACATACAGAGCACAACTTCACACAGAGAAATCAGGTTTTGTAGCCATCCAGTCCACAGTGAATCCCATTCCTTCCTGAATCTCAGCCAAGTGGCCATTTGGAGAGGACAACTCCCAGGCACAATTAATTTTAGTTAAGGCTCAAATGACAAACCTGCTGCTTTCAAAACTTCTTTGCACAAGAAAATGCTGAAAGCTACTGATGGCTTCTCCATGTTCTCTGCACCCTCAGAAATAATTTGGCATATGAAGTAAAAGCACACCCAAAGACACCTGCCACAACAATGCCTAACCACAAAACCACAGCTGCTTGCCAGGACTAATTCCCTGCTCAGCAGGAAGCATTCACAGCCACCTTTTATGTTTCTTTCCTTTTCTCTCTCTCTCCCCCAGCAGAAAATTATCACTATTTATTCTTTCCTGACACTCTACCAGACTTTCCCGAGGGAGCTCTCAGCATGCAGCACCCTCACCTTCCAGATTAGGTCATACTTGAAAAGGAACTGAGAGCATGTAAGTGGTCCCAAGACTTTAAGAACATCAAATTTTAGCTCACATAACCCTCTCAGCCATGGTTCATCCCACTGCTGCACAGGAATCCCACCTGGAAGCACCCTACAGCAATGGATAACTCATCTCTTCTCCAAAAGCACCTACTGCACACTAATTCACACGCTTTATCCAGCACAACCGTGCACAAGCAGAAGAATCAGGATTGACACATTCCTACTTGTTTTTAGAGGAGGAATTCCTGGTTCCCTCACAGGCAGCTCACAGCAAGACACACACCATGAACATCAGAGGCTGACGAGCCTTGCCAAAGGTGCAAGGGAAGGAGACTGGTTAGAAAAAAATAAATAAACCAGGCAACCCAACAAAAAACCCCGAGCTGGCATAGACTGGGCTGTGATTTCTCAACACCTGATGTTGGCACAGTCACAAAAACTCAAGTGACAAGAGAGACCTAAAAGCACTCACTGGCCTAAGAGCCAACACCACAGAACCATTCAAGATAAATTCTGTGTTGATACATGGAATTAATTTCCCTCCTTCTGCCAAGGGGACAGATTCCCCCATTTGGCCAGGCAGAGCAGGTATGGCATGGCCAAGGTGAAGCACAGCCACTCCCTTGACAAGCAAACACTCACCATCAACACCAAGAACAAAAAAAAAAAAACATTTTCCAAAAAAAGCAGGTCTGCAAGAAAAGGGGAGAAGCTGCAACAACAGCTCTTCAAACCTCTAAAAGCCACTGCAAAGAGGAAATCACAAAAGAATTGTTTCAACTGAAGCAAAAAGATGGGATAGACAGGGCTTGGAGCACCCCGGGATAGTGGAAGGTGTCCCTGCCTGTGGCAAGGGGAGGGATGAGATGGGCTTTAAGGTCCCTTCCAACCCAAACTGTTCCCCAGGTTCTGAAGGAGCTGCAGGGATGGATCAGATTTAGCTGTGCACTTGTCTGATGCAACAAGTCAGGGGCAGCAAGTTCCCCCCACGAGCTGATAAAATAACACAGTCAAGGTTACTCAGCCTGCAGCTCTTCACCCCAAACGGGATTTATTCTGCAACACTTTTATTGTGCAACAGTTTTATCTGTGGCCAGACAAAAAAAGATAAAACCACGCCTGAGACACTGCAGTGGCAGCAGAGGAACTCCCTGAGACGTTTAAAGAGCCAGAATGGTTTCTGTTGGATTGAGCGCTTGGAGAGGAAGGGAAGATGTGAAGAGCATCCTCTGGAATCCTCCAGCTTCCAGACACAAATGCAGCCCTTTTTAACCTTTTACCAAGATCCCCCAACCACGCTGTCAGGGCAAGGGAGAGCACTTCAGGGCACGGCAGGGAGATAGAAGCGATCATCATGCAGCTGATTGCCCATGGGTGCGGCTCCCCGGTTTGATTAGCTGGCTGATTTGCATGCATTACTCAGGGGCCCTGCTGGGGTTTCTGTGCATCAGACCCTCCGTGTGCGCCATGAAGAAGTTCTCCCCACCCCTGCTCACCCATCCAAGGCCCCCAGACACGCCGCTACAAGCCGAGGGTGGAAGGCAACAGCAGGGCTGACACAGCTCCAGAAGCTGGGAGGTCAGCAAGGGAAGCAACTGCAGATGGAAAACCAAACAGGGCAGAACTCAGGCTGGGTATTCGGGGAAAGTTCCTCACTGGAAGGGTGGTCAGGCATTGGACCGGGCTGCCCAGGGCAGTGGGGGAATCTCTGTCCCTGAAAGCGTTCCAGAGCCATGTGGCTGTGGCACCTGGGGACACGGGCTCGTGGCGGGCCCGGCAGTGCCCGGGGAATGGCGGACTCGAGGATCCCAGAGGGCTTTTCCAACCTAAAGGATCCCAGATAGCCGCTGGAACCTCCCAGGAACACCCACGAGAGGGCAGCGTGTGCCAGCACACGAGCAGGCGCCGGGAACCTGCGGGAAAACCGCTTTCCAAAGGGAAAACTCCCATGGGCACCGGATACCTGCACATCTGTGGGCACCACAAGCTCTTTGCTACCTGGGCACTGGAAAAAGCAAGAAAAGCATCGGCGTTAAGGTTCATGGACTCACACCCCAGCTGGGCACTGGATGCTCCAGCATGCAATTCCAACAGGGAAGACCTGCAGCAGGCTTCCTGCATTTCTGGAGTTGCCATGGGAAAAGATCATGTCCAAACACACACATTTGTACATGGAGGCTCTTCCCAGGCTGCCCGGGATTCCCTCACTCAGCTGAGCAAGGCACGAGCACAAGACAGCACAGGATGTGTTGTCACCCCTTTATCAGTGCCCTGATAGCCCAGCACAAGCGAAGATTCACAAGCAAAGCCCAGGAGCTTTTTGGACTCGATGTTCCCTGTGGGTGCCTTCCAGTGCAGGATATTTTATGATCCTGTGGTTTAAACGAGCAGTTTATTTTATTCTGAGGTCTTCAAACAACCACATGTTTTTGCCAAAAGAAGAAATAATTTCACGTTGTCTACAGTGACAAGAGCCTTGTGCAGGAGATCCTCTCACCCTCCTCCAGGGTTCAAGGAAAAATGGAGTCCTTAAAGCAGTTTATTCCCTTCTAAAGCTGTGAAACAGAATTTTCATACAGTGTCTTAACACGCTGCTGTAATTGCAAGGTTTCCTTCGACTCCCTCCTACTCACCCACAATTAATAATCCTTTCCTAATACCTGCACTGGTGTGGAGCTACAGGAAAACAAGCAACTTATTGCATCTTTCCAAGGAAAATATGATTGTGGTAATTTTGCAGGGCCTAAGTCACCAGATGTTATCCTCCAATTCCTACACAAAGAAACCTCCTCTTTGATGCATCAAATGCACCCAAACCATGACTTGTTCCTCTCAGATATCACCCAACACTGCTCCTCTGCAACCTATCTGCACTCCTTGATACAAAAAAAAAAACATAGAAAAGGAGCATTATGTCTAATTTTAAGAGGTATTTGAAGTAACAGCACAGAAAAGTAAAATGCAAGAAGTATCACAAGCCTGCAAAAAAAGTTTAAGTTACTACTCAATGCCTGTCACAAAGACACAAACTTAGGGGCAGACACTCAATTTAAAAATCCCTGTGTTTCTATCAACCTGTGAGATGACCAGGAATTAATGAAAAGAATGCAACTCTTAAATTTTGTTTTAAAAACATAACTATACTGAAATTTCCACCTGCACATTCAATCTGAAGATGAAGTTGCGGCAAAATGGGGGAGCCTGTCTCGCTACTTCTGCTATTAACAGACTTACAAGTGCAGATATATTCTTTATATATGTGTCTTTATATTTTATATAAATACAACTGACAAATAAACATGGTACACTCACAAAGAATTATTAAAGTCAAATTAAATTCTTTTCCAACATGGCACTTTCCACTGTCTGAGCCTGATCTCTTCCCATCCAACTGGGCAGACAAGGACCTCTGACAAAAACCACTCTTAAACTTGCCTGGAGCCTCTTGTCTCATCCATCAGCAGCGAAAATGCCACACCACATTCCAGTGCCAAGCACCAGTATCACAAAATATAGCCCCACCTCTAAAAACTCATGGCTTTGATCGCTTCCCCTGAGATTTGATGCCAAGAATTGCTCAGTGGCTGGATGACACCATACTTACTGAAGCCTCAAGTGATGGAAAGAAACATCATCTTGCTCCAGCCACGGCCCCTTGTCAAACTTCAGGTACTCAATGTCTTCAATCACCTGCAATCAGAGAAGGAAGCTCACTAAGGGGTGGCTTGATCCAAAAATCAGTAAAATAATCAGAACAGATTATTAAACAAATGAGAAAGGTTTCACTGCTAAAGCTGTAGTAACAAGGCAAATGTTCACAGATAACATGATCATCTCCCAGTTCTGTTTCTGGAGGCTGTGGCCCTGCCAGGAGCACTGGGCACACACATGGGGGATCTCTTAACATCCTGTGCTTTCAGCTTTGGCTGGCAGGGCATAAACTGGCTGAGAGGTGCCTTGTTTCCAAATTCTTACCTGATCCAAGACATTCTTCCTTAACCTGCCACTGGGACAGAAAAGCAAAGAAGGTACAACGTCACCCCTGAGGGAGAACGAGGGGGAAATGGAGATAAGTCTACATTTAAGTCCCTTTTGTTACAAAAATAAAACCATCATGGTACAGAGGATGCCTGTTTGGTTGGTTTTATCTCCAGAGAGGCTCAGTAACACGTTCCCTGAGACAGGCAGGGGAGCAGGCGTGGCATTTGCCTCGGTGTTGTGTGGTTCACATCACAGAAACAAAGGCACATTTCCAGCTGGAACACTCAGACCTGCACCAACGAGTCCAAGGGCTCAGGATTTCACTGGCCATCAGGACCTACCCATGCGTGAAAGGAAAGGCAACACTCACAGCTCAGCAGCCAGAACCCTTCAAACAAGCAATGCCAGCTCAGCAAATCATTCCCTCAGCACCCCCAAGCTTATCAATTCCAGACTGGAGCTTCATTTGCAGCCCGGCTCCACCAGAAAGCAGATCTTTGCTGCTCCAGGGGGCAATTGCTTATCACACCTGGCTGGCTGGAGCGGAGGGAAGCCTTGGTGGAGGCAGCACCTCGGAGCAACCTGGGAAGGAGTGGATTGTTACAGCTCCAAACATCCCTTTCCAGAGACCTTTTCCATAGGGAAGGATAAAGCTGAGGTCATGACCAAACTCCTGATGGCACACTGTCAATCCACTGACACAGAAGCAGATGTCAGCAATGAAGTGACAGAATGATAAAGGAAAAATCCCTGTATTCCTTACATGAAATCCACTGTAATTATTCCCTGCAAACACTAAATCCCAGCTATTACCACTTAGAAAATGATAACCAAGTGCTACTACAAAGCAGCCCTGACTAAACAGGTCCATTCTTACCAGCATTATGTTTTCATGGTAAGAAATAAAGGTTTGGACATGACTGAATGAACATTTCTGAGGCACAAACCACTGCAGCACAACTCCAAGATGAGAGGAAGGGAGGTGTATGGTAAGTTAGTTCAAACTGCCATTATTTCTTTTAATTATTTAATTGAAAAGCTGAACAAAAGCAATTCCCTCTCTACTCCACAGCAAAGCTCTGGAAACTCTCTGCACCTGATAACAGCACTAATCACAGAGTTGCTGCAATAGGGCTCAGAATGTGCTACAGGGGAAAAAGCATCTGTATCCAAATTAGTTTTGCTCACTGTTATCACCATGTCAGAAGATCTCTCTCCCAGCAGCTCCTTAACAATGGCATCAGTTTCCCAACCAGGACAGAAGAACAGCTTCTTAATTTGTAAGGAATGCCCTGGCACACCCCAGGAATTAGCAGCAAATATCCAAGGCTTTAAAAAAAATTGAACATACAGCTAACTTTGTATTCCCAGTTTTATCCTCGTGCAAAACCAGTGAGGAACACCCTAATGAAGCTCATTGCAGCACTCATTACCCCTTCAGCCACAACCAAAGTTAATTACAACAGGAAACCCCAACTGACCTTTTTAAGACACTTTAAAAAAAATCCTTTCTAAGCTGTGTATGTCTGCTCTGAGCAAATCAAAAGTTATTAAACTATAAGGCCATAGAAAAAAAAAAACCTCAGCTCCCAAATCCCCAGGCAAACAGACTGGAGTGAGCTAACGAACACTGCTGTCTGTCAAGAGGATACACCTGTGCAAACACACACCTCACAAGCCAAAACCCACCTGCCAACCCTGATTTCCAAATTTCTGCTGTGTCATCCCAAAGGGAAACTGAGTCTCAGCAGAAAAGGGGAGAAAAAAGAATTATTTCAAGCAGAACAAGTACCAATATCTATCACCAACACCCAGCAATGACAACGACAACATCATGGGCTGGATAATCTTACAGGGTCTTTTCCAACCTTAATCATTCTGTGGTATTGTACTTTAACTTCCAAATAATAATCCTTCCCCTAGTCCAGATTTGTCCAAGCAAATTAAGGACTCCACTGGTGCATCTGATGACCCTATTTAGAGCAATGACACGATTGCTGAGCTCAGAAGAGTTGCTCCTTGAACAATAAGAGCTTTAGACTGACTTTAAACCCCGATTTAAAGGATTAAAATCAAATCCCTAGCAATGGGGTTTACTACAAAAAAAAATCTAGGGAGGAAACAACCTGCTTTACTCTGACCACTTCGAGATGTGTCCAGAGAGGACAGGGCAAAAACAGGCACATAACCCCCATCCCAACCTTCCATCAATTCACCAAGAACCATCTTGAAACACCACAGCTCTCAACTCTGATTCTTGCTTTTATTTTATCATCCAGAAAAAATAACACTAATTGCTCTAGATGCTCTATTCACACCACAACCTCAGCTTTTTTGCTCACTTCAGCCCGATTTTTTTTTGTGTATTTTTTCTGTTTATTATCTGCTGTCACCCTGAAGCCACCAGCCCTTTTTTAGGGGTATAAATCCACACTGCCCCACAGGCCCACTGGTTATTAATGATAACCTTTTCTATCCAGTGCAGGAGCACCCAAAAATCCATCCACAACAGCAGAGGACCCAGGATGTGGCACACAACTCTGTTCTTACAAAGGGAACCAAAAGGCCTAGAGACAAACAGCAGTGCACCTGTGGGGGGGGAGTATGGAGTGTTAAGTTTTAGGACCAGGAAAGTCCTTATCAATATTTTCTGCTTCACACAGTGACATGACCAGAACTTTGAAGGACACCTCAGGCAAAAAGGTAATTTTAGTCTGATTAAGGGTCATTTAAATATTAAAATACACATCCTGAGTATGCTAATAAGCTTAATGAGGTACAGGCTACAGCATACATATTACTCAACTCTCTGCTGAGATCATACTGCACATAATGTAGGAGAATGAGGAGGAGTTTGGGCTGTGTGTAAGTAGGGTAGAAATTCCACCTCATCAGAATGAAAACCCAAAAAGCCCTTGGAGACAGCCCAGAGGCAATTCTCCTCTCCCTCCTCCCAAGTGGGGATGATTCCTTGGCAAGCCTCCATGTAGGATTATTATTATCCAGCTAACATCATATTACTGTTATTAATAGAGATCTACCCCTAGAACTGAAATGGGCCCAAACCCTGTCCAGAATCTCAAGAACCTTGGTGCTCCTTCCCTCAGGGAACAGCAGCTACAGAGAAAATTTAACAATGGTGAAAAGCAAAAGGCTTCTGTTATCCCACTAATAACCCTTCACAAGCAGGAAAGTTCACTGAAATAAGGCAAATCCATTAATCTTACTCCCAGAAAAGCAAAACTTACCTTCTCCACATCCTCAGCCGCAGTTGCTGTGTACTGCAGAACTTCACTGCTCTCGCTGCAAAGAACATAGACATTGAACTCCCCTGATAAAACAGCTCTACCCATCCTCCCCCTGCTCCAAAAGGAACAGAAATGACTTTAAAAGGCACAAACACCAAACCAGAATCATTGCAATTTTTTAGATTACTCCCAGCTGCTGCAATAGAATTCCTGTGGCACCTGTGAGCTGCTTCTGTGCTGGTGGAAAGTTGCTTTTAAAGGGCAAATGGCCTGGAAATCTACATAACTTTAGTTAAAAAAAATTTTAAAACCCACACATATGAATTTGTTTTCATTTAATTAACATGGATACTTCCCCCTATTACCACTGCCCAATCTACATGAAAAATAAGTGAAAACTTCAGCCAGTCTAACCCAGAACTTCAGTAACTTTCCTTTTTACAAGTGCACGACTACCTGTGAGTCATTTCAAGAGAAGAACGCGTACATTTATCACTATTTACTCAGCTAGCTGAATGAATACAAATGCAGGCACAGCAGGATCTGTAAGTGTAAAAACATTTTTGAAAGGTAATGTTTCCTGGTTACAAGACACATTTTTCAATCAGACAGCAGCCTTCAGAGAAAAGGCACTTGCAGAGCAGAGCCACAACAGGAGCTCCTACGTGAACTTTTCATACTACACGTGTTCAGCCATCGCTGTTCCCAAACCTGCTCCAGCTGGAAAACCTGGAAGGCCCTGGAATAGCTGCCCAATGTGGACATTGTATCAAACATCACACAGCAAAGCTTAGGAGCATGGGGGAAAATTCATAGGACCCCAGACGGTTTGGGTGGGACAGGACCTTAAAGCCCATCCAGTGCCACCCCCTGCTATGGGCAGGGACACCTTCCATCATCCCAGGTTGCTCCAAGCCCCATCCAGCCTGGCCTGGGACACTTCCAGGGATAGGGCAGGCACCTGGAATAAGAAATAGTCTCTTCAATATCAGCCCAAGGGAGAGGCCAGCCTTCAGCAGAGCCTGACACCAGCAATTGCATTAAGGACGCCGATCAATGCACTTGATCCCATCTCTTGATTTGACTCCACAGATTATCAGGGCTTCATTAAGAGAAAACAGCTGCTCAGTGACTCTGCAGATTATTAGAGCTTTCCTTAAGAGAAAACAGCTGCTCAGTGGAAGCGGTGTTGGATATGAAAGAGAACATTACCAATCTTAAGGCTCTGCTCCAGGAGAAGAAAAGAATCAAACAGAACCCAGACCCCATCTGTTCCAAATCACCAGGCAGTACCTGCCACAGCACCCAGCTCACAGATCACTACCAACAGAAGCATTAAAGACATTCATAACAAGTCAACTAGAGTGAAAACATCGATTTTAAAGCAAATATCCACCATAAACCCCTTTATGTATCACCAGGCTGCTCCAGTTAAACAGAACAAGGTAACAGGAGTTTTGCCCAGTAACAAACTGCTTTTCAGGAGAACAAGCAAACAAACTTCAACATGGAAAGCGTGCAGGATGAGCTCAGCAATCTGTAACAACTCTTTTTAGCCTGCTTGGAACCAGATTTTGGGCATTCCCAGGAGTCAGAGAATCACACTAAGCAGACTAAGAGGTACCAGTCAGGTGTGAACACAGCTCCCTGCACCACTGCCAGCAAACAAACAGTTGAAGGCAGCTGTGGTTTCTGCATTTATCCCAGACAGGAGCCACTCTGAGACCCAGAGGTGCTGGATTCACACACTCCCAGCTCCCCCACAGCCAGGGGACAGAGACAAAGATGGATGTGACAAGCTGCTGGGAGCCCATCCGCTGACAGCGTGCCGAGCAGAGGGTGTTTGCCTAACAGGGGTACTGACCGTGTGCACACAGAGGGGAAGGAGTTGAAATCACAGCAGGGTTTAGGATTCAGCCTCACTGAACACCACGAGGTGTACGTGGGGCTCGATGTGACCCAAAGAACAAGCAGCAGTTTTCTCCCCAGCAGGAACTGCAGCAGCTTTGCCCTCAGGGGGATGACATTCCCAAGGCTTCCCATCCCCATTTTCCCCATGGTTCCCTTCCAAGAGCCGTGTGCTGGCTGTGGGGACACACCGGGAGGCAGCTGACCATACATGACACCACAACCCATGCCTGCATGAGTGACAGGCTCAATATCGAGTTATCCGCTTCAGCAGCTGGCAGAGCCATCCCACTGACCCACCCAGGAGACGGAGCGAGCACCAGGGGACACAGGCAGGCTACAAAACACCCGGGAATCTACTCTGTTTCCAGTCTGCCTCATGCACACACCACAACTCACACAGTTAATTCATTTGATGACCTCTGAGTTTCGCTTCCAGAATTATGAGGGACCATAATTCTGCTTTTAGATTTTTAGGACTATTTTAGTTTTCATAGAGCTGTTTTACAAGAACTGGGAGAGCTGGACAAGCTCTGTTTCACCCTCAGTTTACAGGGCACACATTTTTGCTTCCCAGCTAGAGGAAGCCAGAGGAGCCCAGAGAGAGACAGGACACAGGGGGAATGGTTTCCCACTGCCAGAGGGCAGGGATGGATGGGCAGGAATTGTTCCCTGTGAGGGTGGGGAGGCCCTGGCACAGGGTGCCCAGAGCAGCTGTGGCTGCCCCTGGATCCCTGGCAGTGTCCAAGGCCAGGCTGGATGGGGCTTGGAGCAGCCTGGGACAGTGGAAGGTGTCCCTGCCCATGGCAGGGGGTGGCACTGGATGAGCTTTAGGGTCCCTCCCAACTCAACCCATTCTGGGATTCTGTGACAACTGAAAGGACTTTTTGAGGAGAGAAAAGCTCTAAAGCTTTCCAAAAAGGCCTGAGAACACCTTGTATTGCATCACTCTCTCCTCAGGTCATGCCAACACACAAACAGCCATAGCTGTGGCATTCTGCATGTCACTCCTGAAGCCATTTTTAATCTTCCAACACTGGCACCAGGCTGCTGGGATGGCAGAGGTAACTACACTCACACACAGCTCTTATGCCATGAATGCAGCACCCCTTCATTAGGGCACAGTACTGTACCCTGAGGCACAACAAGGATTTTTCACATCATTTGTTGATATTGGCAGAGATTTTAAGGTTTGCACCCATTTTTACTCAAAGACTTAAGAGACAAAACATTTTGCTCTGCTAACCTGATCTCTGGTAGGAAGGTCTTCTTGTAAGCATCCTCAATGCTCTGGAGATAGGAAGGGGACACCTTTTTCTCATATGGCTACAAACAAACAAACAGAAAAAGTTGTGGAATTAACTTTCTTTCTTTTCCCACCAGTACAGACTCCAAGGGCTGCTCCACCACCCACTCTGGAATAAGCAGTCAAACATCCAAGTGACCCACATACACATCAGTGAAAGTTTCAAAGAATTAAGACATTTGGAGTGTTTGGAATTCCTTACATGCCATTAAATACTTAGAGTAGCCCTCAGCTTTCCAAGGACTGATTCATCCCTGCTACCTGCACATTCCAGGAAGCAGTAATAATCACCCAGAAAACAGGAGAAGACTGAGTCCATCTTTTCCACAAGGAGGCCATTTTGCACCTATTTCCATAGTTTCAGACCAGTGCATGGGCAAACACCCACTCCAAACTCCTGTGGAATTTCACAGGTATCATCCCTGCTGTTAAACAGCTTGCTTTCCACACAGTGTACTTTTAATGCCACATTTGCAAAACACCAGGAATTTCTCTAATTTACCATGTGTTCCTTCAATCCAGTCCTGAAATTTAAGCACACGTCCTGCCTGAAATGCTCATCCAAGTTGCCCATTATGTTGGCCCCACTGGAAGGCTTTGCTTTTCCCAGTGCCCCACAACAGCACGCTGAATACCGAACGCTCCATCTGCCAAAGCAGCAGAAATCCCAAAACACCATTCCCAAACAAGCCCTACAGAGCTCAGCACTGCCACTGACCCAAAAAGTCACAAGCTACACCAGCCATTTCTGTCCAAAGGTTTCAAAAATGCCACTGACTTTCATGCTCACAAGGGCTAAGAACTCACAGGCTTACCCAGTACATGAAGAGCTTTGTGACTGAGAATTTTTTCCTAATAAATCAAAGCTTTCTTTTAATCTACCAGGTTTTTCAGAGTTAAACTGCATTTCCCATAGCCTTTGAACAAGGCAAATACAATTTAAGCCTAATAACACATCTGCAAACAGTTACAAGCACACATCTAAATATCAAAGAAAGGGGGGAAAAAAACCCCAAATTACAAACCTTACTTAGATCAGTCATTCCCCAAAAGCACCCTACAGCCTCCCTGACCCAAGACTAGTTCAATAACACAGCCAGCCAGCAGTGATTTGCTGGATTTCAGGGAGTTCAGTGAGCCTGCTGATGCCAGGTGACTCACACATGAACCCCAGCACAGGTGTGAAGAAGCAGTCAGCTGGGAAGCAGGAGACAGGGAGCCCAGCTGGGCTGCTGGCACTCAGGGATAGCACAGACATCATCTCTAAGTACGCTGCACGCAGCACATCACCTGCCCATGACTCCCAAAGTGGCAGCTACAAAGCCTGGTATAAAATTCACCTGCTCTTAAAACCATTTCTCATTCCAGAAATGACAGCATATTGATGCAGTCACAAAAAAGCTGATTTTAGCTATTTTTTTTTAAACAGAATACCCACAGTCATCACCAGCACACAGATCTCACAGCTCAGAGGACAAGCAGCTCTTCAGAAGCAGAATTCAGCAGCAAACCCCACAGGGCTCACACATAAGGTGCGATTACAACAGACATTAGCAGGCAGCAACAGTGAGAGACAAGTAGTAATAAAGATAAGAGATAAATAAGCAATAATCAGAGATGAAATTACCTTGCCTTTCTCTTGAATCGTCTTCTGCACCTCTGGGACAGGCACATCTACATAAATGACCAAGTGAGGTGGCAGCAACTCAGAAATGCTGATCTCCTTGACCTCCTTGTAGTGATCAAGGCCTGTATAAAACACAAATAAATCACATTCCTCATCTCTGTATTTGCAGTCATTTTTTCTGGGCTCACATAGCAAGTTTAGGGTAGGCTTTTCCTCAGACAGGATTCAGGAATTTTACAGAACAACCAACCTCCAGAGCAAAACAGAAATAAACTCAGAAGCTACACACACAGAGCTAAGAATCTAAACACAGTTATATCAAAGAGGGGGTTTATTCCTGACTCAAGTTTAGAGGAATCCCAGCTCTTCCTCCATCGCTTAGAGACAGTAAGCAGCAGTAGCTCTAATTGAGATGTCTGTTTCCTAAGGATTCCAGTACAATCCAAACTGGGATTTTAAATTAAATTGTGGGTTGCTGGGCTTTGCTGCCTCAGCAATGCAGAGCAGGAAGACACAGGTCGTTATAACCAGCTCTCAAACTCATCCAGCAACTTACAGCAGGCAGTAAAAAACAAACAGACATCTTCCTAAGCTTATGCCAAATCAAACAGGAGACTCAGGAGGCAGTCAGGAAAACAGTTATCTCCACCTCAGGAGCAGCCAAAATAACAGATTTACCAAGAACAGGCAGCAACAGCTCAGGAGCTCAGTGTCCATAACCCTACACCAAATCACTCAGGATGGGAGAACATCCCCAAATCACCTGGTTCAACCACTCTGCTGAGAACTCCACCCACAGCCTCCTGAGTACCTCCAGAAGGGAGATCCCAGGTGATCTGCTCCAGGGTTTGACCCCCTTCACAGTGAAAAAGGGTTTGTTTTTTTTTTTCCTTACAAATGAAACATTTTGTATTTCAATTTGTGCCCTCTATCTTTTGTCCTCCCGCTCCCACTGAGACCAGAGTGGCTCCGCCCAGCAGTGCTCCCCATCCCTCCCCTCCCTGTGCTTTTTATACCCCTGCTGTCCTGTCACCCCCTGACCCAGCCTGCCAGGAGCTGACCAGCAGGTGTTTAAGCATGATTTCCATTTCATAAAGCCGTGATGGCTGTTGTCTGTGCCAGAGCTCACAGTCTTCTGAATCTTGGATTGTAATTTCTCGGCGCAGAGCTCCAGCAACACACAGCAACCAGGAGCAACCACCTCCTTTCCTTTGGCCCCTCCCAGGGCTTGATTTATAGGGCTAATGCCCGCCCTGCAGCCACAGCTGTTTGTAGGAGGTTAATGAGCCAATAATTGGATCCTGGTGTGTGGATCCTGGTCTTGAGTGAGAGTTTGGCTAGTGCATACCAACAGGGTTTAAATACATTATACAACAGTTGTCCATCACCTTCACATCTCCTATGAATCCTCTGGCTTCCCAGAGGGTTTGCTCCAGCACCTTCCCGCCACCAAGCAGAGGCCTGTAGCTCCCTGGATGCTCCTCCTTTGCCCCTCCTCAAGACAGGGGCAACATCTGGGTTCTGTGAGAGTCCACAGGGCCATTCAAGGCAAGACCCATTACTGACCCCACATCTGATGCTGCACAAGCACCCTGTGCCCCAAGGGCCTCTGGTCTCCAGCAGCACCTCACCCACATTTCCAGGGAAATACAGGAGCCTCTAGCTCACAAGACACAGTGCTGGGGCACTGGCACAGGGTGCCCAGAGAAGCTGTGGCTGCCCCTGGATCCCTGGAAGTGTCCAAGGCCAGGCTGGATGGGGCTTGGAGCATGCTGGGACAGTGGGAGGTGTCCCTGCCCATGGCAGGGATTGGAATGGGAGGAACTTTAAGGTCCTTTCCAACCCAAACCATCCCATGATTCTGTGAATGCACAGATTCCATGTTGTTTAACATTGCAGCAACACCAAAAACTGGAAGTCTCGGAGCTTGAGGTCAGTCCTTTATGCACAAAGCAGCACCACATGAACACTGAATATTTAAAGGAATCCCTAAGCTACCAGATTTCTGACAGATCATGGCAAAACAGCTTCCTTTTGCCTGGCAGGAACTCACATCTCTTGTGGATGTATCCTTGCTTAAACATGGCATCCAGGAACACGAAGTCACTGTAGGGAGAGCGCTCCAGCACCACGCCTTGACCTGCGAAAGTGAGAACAGGCTCCAGCTTGGAACACAAGGAGCTGGAAGGTCCCTTGCAGCCCAACCCATTCCGTGCCTCCAGGAGCCCCAACCTGTGCTGAGCAGGTGCTCCAGGGCATCAGCGTACTGCAGGACACGGTTCCCAAAGATCCAGGACTGCAGGCGGTACGAGTGCCCGTCGGGAGACCTGGGGTCTGTGTAGAACTTCTCCAGGCTACAGAAACCATTGAACTTCTCAGGCAGCAGCTTCCCGTCCCCTGAGATCCTGTCCTGGTAATGGATGTCTGCTTCAGGGAAGTATTTCATTCCTGACCAAAAACAAACCCACACCCACAGCAGAAATTAGTTGTGTTCACTTACAGCAAACACCTCTCCAGCCACTAAACACACAGCTGCTCTTCAAACAGCTCCCAAACAGCCCCAACCCCTTTGTCTGTCACAGCAGAGGGCAACAACCCCAAACTCCGAGCTCTGCCGCTCCCCAGTGAGAGCTGAGCTGTTCCAAGCACAGCCTGGGGCACATCCACGTGGAAAACCCAAGCTCTCCAGGAGCACAGCGAGCTCGTCAACTCATTTAGAACTGAAACCTCACCCGCAACAAATCCCACAGACCTGACACACATCCCCACCCCAAACCTCACCAACATCATCCATCCACCCTGCCCAACCCCTCCAGCACTTCCCAACCAAGAACTGCTGCTCTGGGGAGCCTCCTCTGCACAAGAATCACAACTAAATTCTATAAACTCCTAGGGAATCAGTCACAGTGAGACCTACCCAGTTTCTCTGCTATTTGCTGTGCCAGCCTGCCCTTCCCAGAACACAGATTCCCCTCCACTGTGAAGACTTTGCTGTGCTCTCTGAACCTCTTGCTGGCCCTTTCTCCCAGCATGTAGGCCAGCCACCCATACTGCAGGCTCAGCTCAGGGCTGGTGTGAATCCTTGCCTGGAAAAAAAAGCACATGGAAATCAGCAGACTGGGAGGGCTTTTTCAGCTGAAAATGCAGCTTTTTCAGACACTCCCACAGACAGGACACACTCTCACACAGCTAACATAAGGAATTTTTACCCAGTAACCTTAGCACTGTCATTCCAGCTTAGCAACTGAAGCAGTGGTTGGGCTAGGAAGCTGTTCATGAAATTAAAGGTTGAGAAGACAGAAAGCATGGAACAATTTTCAGCCTAAAGGCCAGATACACAATGTGCCTAGAGCTCCCAAGGGAGACCCCACATCATACTTTTGCTTGTATTTTGTTTGTTGATGGGTGCATAACAACACTAAACCCACTCTCAGGAGAGCTACAGCTTCATTGCAATGTGGTTTAGCAGGCAAAAGTTTGGCCTTGATGACCTTGGAGGTCTTTTCCAGCCTTAGTTATTCCACAACTTCTGCACAACACAAAGGCAGCAAGAGGGACCCACCTGGGCTGTGGGACTAAAGGCAGGGCCTTTCTGAGCCCCGCTCAGAGCCCCCCGCAGACCCCGACAAACACCGCCCAAGCCTCATTCCGAGCAGCGCAGCGACCTCCCTTACACGCAGCGGGGTTCATTCCCATTCACTGCTCCTTTCCTCGCAGCCCCACCGAGCACGGCCACAAATGAAGGTCACCGCACGCCGCTCTCAGGCATTCGCTCCCGCCTGCCTCGCATCTCGCCCCCTCTCCCAGCTCCCTGCTGGGAGCGTCCCTTCCCCAGGGAGAGCCACCCGCAGCAGGACGGGGCTCAGAGCCCAGGACAGAGCCCTCCCGGCCATGCCCGCTAACACCCAGCAGGACGGAGCTCAGGACAGAGCCCTCCCGGCCATGCCCGCTAACACCCAGCAGGACGGAGCTCAGGACAGAGCCCTCCCAGCCATGCCCGCTAACACCCAGCAGGACAGAGTTCAGGATAGAGCCCTCCCGGCCATCCCCGCTAGCACCCACCAGAAGGAAGCCCCAGCCCGGAGCCCCACCGGGCCGCCCCAGCAGGACGGAGCCCAGCCCAGGGCTCTCCCCCGGCGTTCCCCGCTCACCCCCAGCACCACGGAGCACAGCTCAGCGCTCCCCCCCCCGGCGTTCCCCGCTCACCCCCAGCAGGACAGAGCCGAGCCCGGCGCTGCCCGGCCCGGGGCTCCCCCGCCGGCCCCGGGCGGCCGCGGCCCGGCCGAGCCGGGACACCCACAAGGACATGGCGGTGCCGGGCGGAGGCGCGCGGCGATGACGCAGGCGGGGGAGGTGGCGCGCGGGGGTGATGAAGGCGCGCGCGGGTGGCCACGCCCCCAGTCCCGCCCCTCGTAGAGGCCACGCCCCCGGTGCCGCCCCTCATAAAGGCCACGCCCACGGCGCCGTGTGGGTTCTGCCGGGAGAGAGGAACAGGGAACGATGGAGTTAGGGAGCAGGTAGGATAGGGAACAGCCCAGTGAGGGATAGAGAGCAGGGGGGACCGGGAACAACCGAGTTTAGGGAGAAGGTGGCAGAGGGAACAGCCGGGTTAGGGACAGGGCGCAGGGGGAGCGGGGAACAGCACGGGTGAGGGAGCAGGAGGGATAGGGAACGGTGCGGGTTGGGGACTGGGGGGCAATGGGGAACACCCTGGGTAGGGAACAGACGGGATGTGGAATAGGTGGGATAGGGGGCAGGCGGGACCGGGAACAGCCGAGTTAGGGATAGGGAACGGGCAGCAGGTGGGATAGGGAACAGCCTGGTTAGGGATAGGGAACAGACAGGATACGAAACAGGTGGGACAGGGAGCAAACGGGACAGGGAATAGCCTGGTTAGGGATGGGGAATAGCTGGGACAGGGAACAGCCTGGTTAGGGATAGGGAATAGCTGGGATAGGGAACAGGTGGCATATGGAATGGGTGGGATAGGTAGCAGGCAGGCTAGGGAGTGGGAACAGCCGAGTTAGGGAGCAGGCGGGACAGGGAACAGCCTGGTATGGGATAAGGAATAGTTAGGATAGGGAATAGCTGGGATAGGGAACAGCCTGGTTAAGGATAAGAAACAGGTGGGACAGGGAACAGCCTCGTCAGGGATAGGGAATGGGCAGCAGGTGGGATAGGGAGCAGGTGGGATAGGGAACACGCTGGTTAGGGATAGGGTCTAGCTGGGATAGGGAATGGGCAGCAGGTGGGATAGGGGACAGCCTGGTTAGGGATAAGAAGCAGGTGGGACAGGGTGCAGCCTGGTTAGGCAGCAGGGAGGATAGGGAACAGGTGGGACAGGCAGCAGGGAACAGCCTAGTTAGGGACTGGGCGGGATAAGGGAGAGACGGGATGCCTGCACCATGTCTGCCCGCAGGTCCCCGCAGGAGGGAGCCTGGGCTACATCTCTTTCCAATACCTGCACATCGAGTTGTCCTCATTCCCTCTGCACCCTGCTTTGGGTGCTTGACCAGCGTCTCCAAGCCTCCCTTACCTCACTTGCGTGCAGGTGAGCCCGCGAGAGTGGGCAGGGATGTCCTGCAGTGTTCCCCCACAGTGTCATGGTGCTTCAGATCCCGTCCCTGCTGAGCCTTCTCAGTGCCTCCAGGTTGGACAGGACACCTGTGAGTCCGTGGGAAGTGAATGATCCCAGGGAGAAAACAGGTACAGCTGCGTGAGTGGGCTCTTGTTCTCTACAAGCACCTGATTTTGGGGTAAGACAGCCCCTTTCCTGCTGCTGCCAGTAGTGCCAGAGACATCCCTGGAGGGTTCCTGGCTTTTAGGCCTGGAGCACGTGCAGTGCCCCAAGCCTGGCTCTGCCTGGCAGGAGATGTCTTTGGAACCCTTTTTGCTTAAAGCTGCTCTGGCTTTTGCTCCATCTCTTTCCAGTGAAAGAGGTAAATCAGGTGGGTTTTCCCAGAAAAAAGCTGGCAGTAGGAGAGCAGTGCAGAGCTGCTTTGGAAAGCCTCTGGGATTTGTAGGAGCTGGGAAGGAGAAGTCTGGGAGGAGAGCACTGGGAGGCTTTGGCCAAATGAGGGACCACGTGTGTCTTCATGTGGATGTGGCACCTGGGGACATGGGTTAGTCAGGGCAGTGCTGGGGGAACAGCTGGGCTCGATAATCTCAGAGATCCTTTCCAACCTAAGTGATTTTGTGATTCCCAAATCTGGAGGTGTCCCAGGAGCTCTGGAAACTGCTTTCCCACAGCCCTGCTTGCCACTGGAGCAGCCGAGAGCTGGATGCCTGCGCCACCTTCCTCCTGCAGCCTCCTGTCTCCACTTGATGGAGACACTGGAGTGCAATTCCAGGCCTGAGCTGGATCCTCGCCTGCCTAATTTAAAAACAGCCAAATTACTGAGTCTGGGAAGGTCATAACCAAACATTTTACACATTTCCCATCAAAGTGACATCAGCTCTGCTGACCTGGCACATTTGTGACACTGTTAGCAGCTCCTGCTTTGCCCCTTGGCAAGAAGCAATCAAGTCTCATTTCAAGGATTTATCCCTGGAATTTGCAAACAGCTTAAAAAACCCAACCAAACAATCCACAAAGGATGGGTCTGGGTTTCCTTGACAGCTCTGTCTGCAACTGTCCCAGGTTGCTCCAAGCCCTGTCCAACCTGGCCTTGAGCACTTCCAGGGATGGGGCAGCCACAGCTTCCCGGGACAACCTGTGCCAGGGCCTCCCCACAGCAGCTGGGGCTGGTTTTTGGGGGAAGAGCAAAAGCTTTGGGCAGCATTAACTCAGGGAAATGCCAAGTGTGAGGGAACAGGCTGGCTTTTCCTGAAGGGGTACCAGCAAGGAGCTCAGGCTCTGCAATGGTGGCCCGTGGACACGGTGTTTGCCAGGATTCGGTGTCCCCTGTGGGTGACAGCCCACAGACACGGTGTTCCCCCACGATTCCACGTTCCCTGGGCATGGTGGCCCATGGATGTGCTTCCCAGGATTCAGTGTCACCTGCACATAGGATGGTGGTCTATAGGCACGGTGTTTCCCAGGATTTGGTGGTCCCTAGGAAGAGTGGCCTGTGGAGACGGTGTTTCCCATGGTTTGGTGTCCCCGGGGCCAGGCTCCCGGGGGCGTGGCCAGTGTCCCACGGGCGTGGTGGTCACCCAAGGGCGTGGCCAGTGCCGGTCCCCCGGAGCCCCGCCCCGGGCGCGGTCCCGCTGCCGCCGCCGCCGCTCCGGCCGGCGCTGCCGCCGCCGCTGCCCGGGGATGTACGCCGGCAGGAAGAGGAAGAAGCCGGTGCCCAAGAGGTGGGTGCAGCTCCGGAGCTCCCCCCGGTCACCCCCGGGGCGGGGGCAGGTGCGTGGGACTGGGGAGGGCGAGCGAAAAGCGGGCAGTGGGAGCCCATCTGGTTCTGGGGAACTGCCTGGAGCCGCTCTGGTGCGAGCGCTGGGGGAGCAAAAGGGAGCAGCATGCTTGGGTTACTCGGTTTTAATTAGGGTTAATTGGAGCTAACGCTGTGTCGGCTCTGGCACGCTGGTGGGAAAACAGAAATCCCGAAGATGCTTGTCCTGCATCCCGGTGAGGAAGCTCGCTGGAGAGTTTGAGCTGCTCAGCAGTGATTTGAGGGATGGGCTATGTTTTGGTGCCTGCCTGCATCAAACATACAGCAATTAGTAATTACCAAAACATCTTAATTCCTTAATTATTAATTACCACGCCTCTCAGTAGCTGTTGCATAACATCCCCCTCGGTGTGTCCCCGGTGTTTCCTGTCTCCCCCGTGCCTTCCTCAGCTCCCAAGTCCCATCAGCCTGTTTTATCTCAGATTTTCCAGGTGTGTAGGAAAAAAAAGTGGATATATACTTCTGGGAGGCTGTGGGGAAGGAGATGGAGGAGCTGAGTCTGAGCCTGGGATGAAGGAGGGAGCATCAGCACTTTAAACCTGTGGTGAGGTGACCCTGAGCCTCTCTTGGGTATTTATTTGGGAGTCTTATTGCGGAAACATGAAGGGTAATTGTTTTGCCTTAAACCTGTCTCCTGTTCATCTCGGAGCAGTGATTCCAGCCCTCTGGCATACCAGCCTGAGGGTTTGGGCTGGATTTGTGTGGCTCAGGGTGCAGAAGGAGGTGTCTCTTTGGAGTAGAAGGGCCCTCGTTCCCGGTTCTGCAAGGTCAGCCTTGGGAATGGGAAGAGATTCTTTTTCTCTGTGACCGGTCAGGTCTTGGAGCGGAATCCTGCTGGGAGAGGCCAGGCAGAGCAGGGCTGGTGGCAGTGGGATGTGCAGCCAGCTGGATGGGATGGGATGGGGAGGATGGGCTGAGGGGCTTCTCCAGCCCGTTTGCAGTTTGCTCAGGGCTTTTAACTTATTAAAAAAATATATTAATAAAAATTAGGAGACACTAGATCAGCTCAGGCAAATTCCACTGTCGGGAATAATCTCACTCGGTACTTGCCAGCTTGCAGAAGGGATACATTTCCTACTGGGTTCCCGTTCAAAGGGCAGCTGGGGAAAAACAAACCCCAGCAGCAGCACAGCCTTTGCCCCGCTGGGAGCTGAGCTTTCCTTCGGCACGGGGGCCACCAGCTTCACCATGAACCCCGTGGCATTGCTTCGTAACCACTGGGCCAAAGGGAGGGGAATTTAAACAGGTTTTAAACGTCTAGACCAAGCTTCACTGTTTCCACGAGGCATTTTCCTCACTGTCACCCCCCCTCTCCAGGCTGGCCATGGAGCACCCTGCGTGCTGCAGCTGGCACATCAGGAACAGAGGTGTTGGGGTGTCCTCCTTGAGCCTTGGGGTCACTTGCTGCTGGCTGTGTCACCCCGTGTGCCTCAGACAGAGGATTTTCAGTGCTCGGCCGGGCTATCCCAGAGATTCTGTTACACCTCAGTTTTTTACCCACTGCTGTGCTCGGCTGCAGTCTCATTTTCTCTTCTTTCTGTCTGTTTGGGGCTGGATTTGGATGGTGAGTGGCCAGAGGACTTTAAAGGAATCTCAGCCTAATTTTTTTCACCTTTTTTTTAATCAGAGTCAAAGGAAAACTATTTTAATTTTTCTCCTTCCTGGTGTGTGACTGTGATTTCAAAAGCGTTTAAGCTTTGTAAGAGCCCTGGTGCCAGTGTGTTTTACCCAGCTTGTGTGGACAAGTTTGGAGCTGGGTTGTGCCAGCCTCCCTGCGAGAGGGGATATCCCTCCTGATGCTGCTCTTAACCACCCAGCAGGATTGAGCTTTCCTAGGGAAATGCCACAATTTTCCATTCATCCTTAGAATCTCCCTCTGATCTGAAAATTCAACAGGCACCTCAGAGAATTTCATTTAATGCTCATTTCCTCTCGTGTCACACATGCGAGCAGCCCTGCCAGATGAGATTGGAGAGTGGTGGTAGAGGAGAGAGCTTAAATTGCTGCTAAATACTGGCAGATCCTGTTATCTGGAGCTCCTTCCTGATGCGAGGATGCCTGTGGAGGGGGAGTTTGTGGTTACACAAATTACATCAAACCAAACGAGATGCGTGTTAGGGGATGCGGCCGAGTGAGATACAGAGCTGGGGGGGTCTGAAGGGGTTTTTTCCGAGCTACGGAATTCAGATTGGCATTAAAAAATGAAGGAGATGGAGTGACATCCAAGACTCGTTAAAGTTATTAATCTTACTGCTGTGCTGGGATTTTGGCTGGAGTGGGTGAAATAGCTGCAGCTGATAGCAGTGGGACCTTGTGTAGGCTTCAGGCAAGGAAGGGCTGCTCCCCTGGACGCTTCCTTCTGCAGTCTGTGGGTTGCCCTCAGGGCCTAAGTTTGGCATCAAATGCTGTTTAGTTTGGAAATGCCCACTGAAAGGGTCAGAAATCAGAATACTGGAAGAAAACAAAACTTTTTACATCAACTTTTTTTTTTTTAAAGAGAGGCTATTTTCAAAGTGCTGCTCCCTAAACCACCCTATGAGATATCCCTTTGTTTAAGTCATAGAATCCCAGAATGGTTTGGGTTGGAAGGGACCTTAAAGCTCGTCTCATTCTGCCTTATGGCTGCCCCACCCCTGGAAGTGTTCAAGGCCAGGCTGGACAGGGCTTGATAGTGGAAGGTGTCCCTGCCTGTGGAACAAGATGGGCTTTAAGGCCAACCACTGCCTTGTGCTGTTGTGGGCTTTGGTTACCTTGGCCACCTGCCACTTCACTGTTGTGGCTACACCAAAGCCAGTGCTGGATTTGGAAAGAGCCCGTTAGACAACCCCAGTTTGATGAACCTCTCCTCTGCCTCTTCCAGCCCCAAACCACCGCCCCCCGAGGGTGTGAAGTCCAACCCCTCCAAGCGGCACCGGGACCGGCTGAACCAGGAGCTGAACAAGCTGACGGGGCTGCTGCCCTTCCCCGAGGATGTGCGCTCCCGGCTGGATAAACTCTCCATCCTCCGGCTGGCCGTGGGCTACCTGAAGGTGAAGAGCTACCTGATGGGTGAGTGTCCGTGCTGGGAGTGGGGAAGAGCCCATGGGATCAATCCCCACTGCACAGCTCGTGTCCCACCCCAAGCTTTGGGATGGAAGGTTGTGTTTCCTGAAGGTAGGATGATGGTGAGTTGTGGGAGCGGCCCCTTGGATGCTGATACTGGCAGGAAAATGTCACCATGGATGGAGGGAGCAGCTTGGGGGCCTGCCCAGCAGCTGAGACCTCCTGCGAAGTTCCTCCATCTCATTAGCAGCCATCCTTTATGTCCAAAACCCCTCTTGTGTCCCACCAGCCCGTGGAGAAGAACAGTAAAACAGTGTGTCTTGTTGAACAGCAGCATTGCCCTCATCTAACTGGAATGGCAATTTAAAATTAAATTAATTAAATAATCGAAAGTTCGTAATATAATACATATTACATATTGCCTTTTATTATATTCCATATTCTGTATTTCCTTGTTTATTCCATATTTGGTATTCTTATATTTCTTCCACATTCCTTCTTCCCCCCTCCCTATTCTTCTCCAACCCTTTATTGTTACAGTTACAGTATATTTGATAATTTATAACACAGATATGGTGCAGAGCCTGGCTGGGAGCAGTCACCACGTTCCCAGGAGTCACCAGCACGTGCGGGCAGGGACGTATTCCTTCTGCAGTGACGTGGGCTCGATGGAATGGGTGATGGACACTGGGGAAGGCAGCAGCAGCTTTTTATGTTTAGAGGCTCCTATTGTGTCTTCTCCCCACTGCAGCCTGGATAAACTTGGCTCCCTTGGCTTTTCCCTCATGCCCACTCCTCTGGGGCCCTCCCAGGGCCCTCTCCAGCTGGGATGCTGGGCTCCAGGAGGAGACTCCTGTGCCAAACTCTCCAGATGGGACCTGTGCCTCTGAGCAGGAGCTGGTTCCCGCTGGATGTGCTCAACGTGTGCTTCCCAGCATGAGAGCTGCTCTGGAAAAGCACGTGGCATTGCAGGGGTTCTGGAGCCCCGTTCTGCCAGGCCAATTACTCCCATCTGGCCACTTGCCTCTGATTTCCAGCTCCTTCCCCTTGCTCTGCCCTGAAGTTCATCTTGTTTGACTTCACGTCATCCAAGCAATTCATCAGGGTGGGCCTGGGTCCCAGCCGTGCCTGATGAAGACCGGTGCCAGCTGCAGGTCACAGCAGCCTGCTCCTGGCGTGTCCTGTCGGGCGTTTTGGGGGACATGGTGGCACCCCTTGTGCTCTGCTTTCTGCTTCAGGTTTGCTGTCCTCTGCTTCGTGCAGGCTCCTCTCCTGCAGCAGGAGAGGGTGGCATCGCCTGGGGAGCATCCCTGTCCTCTCCCCATCCACAGCCCAAGCCTGGCCTTATCTCCAGGCAGGAGAGGGATGGATATTTTGATAGAGTGGTAATTGCCTTATCTCCAGGCAGTTGAGAGACCAACTGCACAGTGGGCTCAGGGTGATGCCCTGAGGCTCCCTTTTCCCTTGTGCTGCGTTTCGCCAGCCCTAGAGTGGAGCTTCGATGTGTTGCCTGCATCTTGTCTGGCTGCTTACACCAGGAGAAATCCGAGAAGAGGCTTCCAGCCTTCTCCATCTTCTCTGGTACTTCTGAGGTGTGGGTGCTGTGTGCCTCTGGCTTGGGAACAGGCCTGTTGAATGGGGTGTAGGAAGCCAGGCATCAGGGTCTGGGGCAGTGTTTGGGGTGGGACAGAGCAGGGGACAACCACAGTGGGTTTGGGTGCTGGTGTCAGCGCCTGCTTCCACAGTGGGTACGAGGCAAAGGGACTTGTCATCTGCGTGGGATCCCGGTCTCCATTGCAGGGCAGTGACTCACTGCATCATCTTCTGAATCTGCTGTGCTTTTAAATGTTCTTCTCTGTGCTTTAATAAGAAGCCAGGCTAATTAGTAGTTTGCTGGAAATGCTAAGCTTCAGGCCCAGAGAGGGAAGCTCTTGGAGCCCCCTCTGTGCCTCCACGGGCTGACTCAGGGTGTGCACCTCTGTAACTCCTCTGTGCCCTGGGGCAGATGCTGCAGGTGTTGCACAGCTCCTCCTTCACTGCCTGGTATCTCAGTCTTCCCTGTGCAAAATCAGGGGCTCAGGGCTTGGTCTCCTGCAAGCTTTGCCCATCAGGCCCAGCCTGTGAGTGCTGCTGGGCAGCGGGGACAGCTCTGGTGCTATCACAGCCTGCCTTAAAGGCCCTTTAAAGGTTTTGTCACTCGCGCAAACAATGACTGAACCTCGCTGCCAGACTTGTGCTGAGCCCTGTCTGCAAACCAATTTGCAGTGGTTGCTACTTGGGCCTGTGTCTGACAGCCTCCCAGACAGATCTGGAGTGACTTTGCTGATCCCTGTCTCTTTGAGAGCAAGTGCCCAAGGAGAAAAGCTTGTGTCTGTGTTGCTGACTGCCACGATGCTCTGGGCTCTCCGTCGTGTGACAGGAGCCCCACTTGCTGCAAAGAGGGAGATCTCTTGAAAGCTTGGATGGATTTTAGTGCTGAGTGGCTTGGAAAACCTCCAGCTAGCTGGAGAGCCGTGCTGGGGTTCGTTTCCTATGGTTCCTGTAACAAAGGAAGCAGATGCTGGGGTTGCAGATGTGGCTCTGCCGAGGGTGAGCAAGAAAATGGGGCTTAAAATGCTCTCTAAGGTGGAGACGGTGTGATTAGGGAATGTGCTGCCATGCCCTCTTCCTAGGACGCCAGGCAGGGAGGTCTGCAAGAGAGAGGATTGCAGAGCCCCAGACTGGTTTGGGTTGGAAGGAAGTTCATCCAGTCCCACCTCCTGCCATGGGCAGGGACACCTTCCACTATGCCAGGTTGCTCCAAGCCCTGATGTCCAGCCTGGCCTTGAACAGTGCCAGGGATGGGGCAGCCACAGCTGCTCTGGGATTCTGTGCCAGAGCCTCACAACCTTCCCAGGGAAGAATTTCTTTCCAATATCCCACCTAACCTGCTCTCTCTCAGAACCCATGGAAAACCCTGTCATGGTGGGAGACCACACTCTGGAGTCTGGCAAAACTTGAGATATCTAACAGCTCCTAGCAAACTGTGAGCAGTGGGGTACCTCCCCATCCCGCTGACCTGGCTGCAGCAGCGGCTTGGCTTAGGAGGTCTCACCAGGTCCTTTCCCACCTCTGGTGCTGGTCTCACCAGATCCCACCCCAGTGCTGTGCTGCAGGGCAGCTGGCAGCAGGCCTCCCTGGGTAATCTCACTGCAATCAGCACTAAATTAGCTTTTTTATTCATCTCCTTGTTTGTTGTTACCAGGGGCCAGAGCTGCAGGGGTCTGGGCCTGAAGGAACTGAGGCAGTGAAAGGAGTCAAGCTCAAATCTGTCCCTGGGCAAGATCCTGCAGGATTGTGTGGGATGAAGGTTTGCAGCAGCAGGCTGGGGAGGCTGCCATGGACTTGGGGATGCCAGCGCTCCCCAGGGGATTTCTGTGTTCCCGGAAAATGCTGAGTGACTTTTCCTAATAGTTTGTAATCCGTGGGTTTGGCATTTGTCTGTTTCACTTGGATGGCACAAGCCTGCTCTGCTTGGCACCATGCCTTTGTTAAACAGCTGAGGCAAAGGTTGGTGCTAATTTGATGTGGTTTAGGATCCAAGGGGAAAACAGTTGTGCGTGGCTTGGTATTGCTGGAAGAGCTGGGAGCTCCTGGTTTTTGGATGCCAGGCACCTCTGGAGCCTGTTCAAAGAGAAGTGTTTGCCCTGGGTGAAGCTTGTCAACTCCCCCTGGTGTAACCCAGACTGTGAGAGCAGATCTGGCTCTGGGGTTGTTACCAATAACCTTTTATTTTCAGTGCCAAATCCATGCCAGAGGCAAGGGATGTGTTTGAGCCTCCATGGCTGCCTTGCCATGTTTTTCTTTGGGAATGTGATGGGCAGAAAAGTGAAGAGATTAGATGACTTTGCTCCTTTTTCATTCTTTCTCCTGCTTGAAGTTTTTGCTCCATTGAAAGGCTTAGGAACTTCCTTGCAGAGACAGGAATGCCAGCCCAAAGTGGGACGATATTGGGGATGTATGGGGCACATCCTGATTCATTGATGCTGAAAACTCTGCTGATCCTGGCATCTTCCCTGGCTGAGTGAAAGCCTTGCAGTGTTTGGGGATCACACCAGCAGCAGGAAACCTCCTGCAGTGCTCTGGCTGGTGTTGGGGTTCAGGACAGAGCTGGATTTCCCCCTCCTGTCTCAAAAATTACACACAGCCTCTATCCCAGCACTTTGGAAATGTGTGTCCCATGGGAGACAGATTCTGGCGGATTGTTGAGCTCAGCTGCACAGAAAAGGACTGCTCCGTGGTTGAGAGAAGGGGAAGTGAGCACCTTTGGTGGGAGATTAAAAGCCCCATGCTGAGATCAGTGGGAGAGTTGAAGAAATTTTGCTGGAAAGCACAAAATGGGTATTTCCTGCTGGATTCTGTAAGCCACAGCAGCTCTCCCCAGCTCTCCCTGCAGATGCTGCTGGTGGACACTGGGAGAGAGCTGGAGACCACATGCTCTCGGGATGTGCATCCTCTCAAAAAGCTCTCTGCCCTTTTGGAGCTTTATTTTGGAAGAACTTGTTTCTTTTTGAAATCCCCTGCCAGCCTGCCTCGTTTCAATGCTTTAGAGAGGAGTCAGCCCTTCAAAAGAAATCAAATTTTAAACGAGAATCGATGTTTCATTTTGAAACTATTACACTCCATGGAGTGCAAATTGAAGCCATGTGGTCCAGATGGGATGTTTTTCCTTGGGGATCACACGGCAATCATGTGAGGAGGCTTTTTGCTTGCTGTCTCCCTGTTGAATCTCATCTTTCCCAACCTTTCCCAGAGGTCTCACATCCCCTGACCTGCCTGATCTGACAGCACAGGATGGAAAAAAGCAGAAGCTGTGACTGATGGAAAAGGTGGAGATGCTGCCTGAGCATCTCCAAGGAGCGCTGAGGGTTTGGAGGAGGACGAGGTATCCCAGCTCTGTCAGCGATGGAGATGGAGGCTGACTCTGCTCCAGAGCACCCTCTCCAGTGCTGTTTGTGTCACCTTGTGCAAGACCTGCAGCTAATTACCTTGACCCTGCCTGGATCCATGCCCTGGCTGCTGACAGCCTCCGCGAGCGGGTGCTTGTTGTCACTCAGGCTCCAGGTGTAAACACATCCCAGGGAGGCTTTGACTCCAAATTTGTTTTGTATCCAACCATGCCAATCCATCAGGGAAAACGCTTTGACACGTTGATGGTTTGCTGCAGAGCAAAATGTCCCAGATCAGCAGTGTCACGTGAAACTTCTTTAAGTTCCAAATCATTTTGGCTTTGACCTTCCAAGCAGCCACAGGTGGGAGGGAGAAAACAAATATGAGTGCTTTGGTGGCATCTCAGGTGCTTTGGGAAGGTTTGCCTCTGTCTTTCTTCAACTCTGAAGGGCGGCAGAGCAGACAGAGCACCCCAGTGGAGTGGCTCGGAGCCAACTCCAGCTCTGCCAGGCTCTAACCCAAAGCCTTCTGGCTGTGTTGGGTGGTGTTCCCCAGCCTGGGCAGCCCAGAAGCACTCAGCTCCCCTCTGTCCTTTGCATCTCTGCTGCACACCCTGGCAGAAGTGAGGTTTCCCAGAGATGGGATCAAGCAGGGGAAATAATCTCTTGGAGGAAGCCTCGGGCAGTTGGGCATGGCTCTATAAATGGGCTCTCTGCCAGTTCCCACTGATGGTCTCACCTTCCTCCGCGCTGGGTCCACAGGCATCCAATAGCTACATGAGCAGCCCTGGGGTGGGGAGGAGGAGGGGGAGGCTCCTGGCTTGCCCCTTCCACACTGATTTCTTGCCTTCTCACTTGCAGCTACAGCTCCAAAGGTTGGCAACTGCGTGGATCAGCCCAGAGCCCCACAAGGGGACAGATGGACGGAGCCACAGGGTGACACAGAGCTGTTTCCTGAGGGGGAGCTGCTGCTCCAGGTATGGTGCTGTGGCTTGGTCATTTGGGGTCTCCTCAAGCAGCTCTGGAGCTTGTGGAGCGAGAGGAGACCCTGCCTTGTCCAGAGCCGCTTTGCTGTGATTCCTGCAGGCACTGAATTCCTAGGGACAGAGACCAGTGACACTGCCTGGCTGGGATGGGTCCAGATCCCCATTCCCACCATTCCCTCTCATCCCCACTGCAGTGTGATGCCCCTTTGATTCTTACAGCTCATGGACACAAGCTCCATCCCAGCCAAGAGGTTCAGGGATATCATATGGTGTTGTAGGCATTGCTCCCTGAGTAGTTTCCAAGGTGATGGGTTGGTTCCTTATCTTCAGCAAAGGCCAAGAGGGGAATGTTGAGAGCTGTGGGACAAAACATCCTCCAGGAGCTCCTTGCCCTACCTGGGGCATTGCACGAGCTCCGTAGGGATGAGTTCACAGCCTGCCTGGGATGGGAAGAGCCCAGTTTCAGTTTGTGGGTTGTGGGGGAGGAAAGAAGGGCAGATAGATGTTGGAAAACAGTGGTGGACAAAAGCAGTGGGAAGTGGGGGCTTCGCTTTGCAGAAAGGCCAGCGCGTGTCTCGTGAGACAGCTGTCAGTGAAGCTCAGAGCATGGGGACAGGGTGAGCCAGCCTCCCACAACGCTGCTGGTTTGGGCTGCCACTTATAAATGTGAGCTGGAAGGGTCCCATGGAAAGGCTGATTGCTGAACAAGCATCTGGGCACGTCAGCTTAGGAACATGCTGCTCCCTGGGGCTGCAGGGCGAGTCCGTGCAAGGCCTTTAATCATTCTGTGTTCTTGGCATCTCCTGTGCCTGGGCTTTCACAGAACCCCAGAAGGGTTTGGGTGGGAAGGGACCTTAAAGCCCATCTTGTGATGAGCTGCCACGGGCAGGGACACCTTCCACTAGCCCAGGCTGCTCCAAGCCCCGTTCAGCCTGGCCTTGGACACTGCCAGGGATCCAGGGGCAGCCACAGCTTCACTGCCAGGGCCTCCCCATCCTCACAGGGAAGGATTCCTTCCCAGTATCCCATCTATCTCTGGCAGCATGAAGCCCCCTTGTCCTATCCCTCCGTGCCCTCTCCAGCTCTCCTGTAGGCTTTCTGGGCCTTCAGTCCTCCCACCTCTCCAAACACCAGCAGATGGATGCTTGGCTCTCCTTAAGCCTGACTTTGGTTGCTTCAGCCCTGTTCCTGCAGAGCCCTACAGGCAGTGTGAGCAGACCCCCAGCAGGAGCCTCCATGTGGGATTTTGGTGAGGCAGTCACTCCTGGGAAATCAGTGTGACTTTTGGCAGTGACTCCTGGACCCCACGAGGTCCCGCACTGTCTGCAAGTGTGACTGGCACGGAGGAGCAGCTGGCTGGCCAGTAGGGAGCCCGTGGCTGCCCCATTCCCAGCATGGAGGTGCTCCTGAGCACTCTCCAGGGCTTTGGAGTTGCACCATGTGATGGCAATTTGTTGAGCCACCAGAGCATTGGCAGCCCCGGGTGACTGAAGGCATCTGGAGAGCTTATGAGGTGTTACTGTGACAGAAATGTCCCAGCTGAGCTGTCTGGTCGCTTTTTTTTTCCTCCCCACAAAGATCGTTTTAATCAGATACTGTGATTTGCAGAAAGCTCTGACTTGGGGTCCCTCAGGGGCTGCAGCACACAAAGGAAAGGGCCTGGTCCCTCAGCAAGCTGGATCTGTGCACTAGGTTCCCATTTAGGGTGTTCTTTTCCTAATTTCTCTCCTTCTATTCACTAATAAATTAAACATATTACAGTCAAGAGCAGGGGGCAAGAGTTACTATCTAGTGCAGTGCTTTACTTTTGGGGGAAACCAGCCTGAAATGGTCACCAGAATCATAGAGTATCCTGAGTTGGAAGGGACCCACAAGGATCATCGTGTCCAAAGCAGGGCCCCAGAAGAGTGTAGCTATTCCCAGCTGGAGAGGAGGAAACCAACTCCAGGTCCCCCATGAAACCTCTCCTTAGCTGGCCCCTCCTGATGCAGGAGCTGCCCTGCAGTGCAAGGGGCTTCCGTGAGGGGTTTGGAGAAAGTGGTCGGTCCAGCTTGGATCATTGCTCGTGCTGGGAACAAAAAACTCCTCAGAACTGAGTCTTGCATGGTTACCAGGTGCTGTCCTTCTTTGTGGGGCTCCTTGTTGAGGAGGAAGGTCCCTTCCTGTCCCTGAATGCTGAGGGAACAGCTGGGGGATTTCATCTTCCAGCAGCCGGATTGAAGCCGGGAGAGTAACTCTGGACTGAACCTTTGCTTTCAGGCACTCAATGGATTTGTCATTGCCGTGACTGGAGACGGCTACATCTTCTACATCTCCCCTACTGTGCAGGACTACCTGGGCTTCCACCAGGTGAGCACTGTGTTTTCCTGGCTGGAAACAGATGGATGCAGTCCTGGTCTGGGAAGGAGGTGCAGATGGGGAGCAAAGCTTCCCAAAGGGCAGCAGCTCCTGTGGCAGGGGAAGGAGCTGGAGTTTCAGCATTTCCCATTAAGGACTGAGAGCCAGAGGCAGTGTGAAACATCTGTGGAAGGGCTGAGGAACACCAGGAGAACCTCAGCCTAGACAGTGTGGGGAAGAGGCTGGAAAGCCCTGCTTGGCTGTGGTGAGGGAATGCTGGGGAAGCAGGCAGTCCTGAGCAGCCAGGGTTACCTGGACATCACTGTTTCTACTGCTTCTAGAAAGCTCTGAGCCATTCCCGAGATTTCCCCTGGCAGATCCCTTTTCCTCCTTCCTGATCCATCCCTAAAAGAGCAGCCACTCCTGGTCCCCACTCTCCACACAGCACACGAGTCTTGCAGTGTTTGCCTGTTCTTTACACTCAATCCCTGCACTTTTAGTGCTCACGAAGGGAAACCTCCTGCCGTGTCCTCTCCTCCAGACACCTCTGCCAGGCTGTCCAGGAGTGGACACTATTCCCTTGTGTCATTCCAGTCGGATCTCATCTACCAGAGCGTGTACGAGCTGATCCATGCGGACGACAGGGCCGCCTTCCACCGCCAGCTGCACAGGAGCCCGCTGCCCGCTGCTGACAGTGAGTGCCGGGGTGATCCCTGCGGGAACACTGGGGCTTCGCTCCAGCAGCTCTGAGCCGTGAGCTCAGGGTGCACAGCACAGCTTGGAAAGCTTCCCTTTCCCTTTGATTTCCCAGCCTTTCCCGCTGAGCAGCCGCTGCTGGCCGGATGCAGCGCCACGTCCAGCCCGCAGCACCTCCACGCTGAGAAGCAATCCTTCGTGGAGAGGAGCTTCACCTGCCGCTTCCGCTGCCTGCTGGATAACTCCTCGGGATTCCTGGTAATGCTGGGACACCCCTCTGCTCCCCCTGTGCCCGCAGGGTGTTCCCCCAGAGCCACCTGTGTCCCACAGGGATGGGAGCACAGCCAGTTCCCACCACCCTGTTTGCTTCACACCCACGTTTTCTAATCCCCTGTAAGGCCTTGAATTTCCGTGGGCGCCTGAAGGTCCTTCTTGGGCAGCACAAGTCAGCAGCAGACAAGTCCCCAGTTGTTCTCTTTGCCATTGCAACACTCCTCCAGCCTCTGTCCATCCTGGAGCTCCGGACCAAGACACTGATCTTCCAGACAAAGCACAAGCTGGACTTCACTCCCATGGCCTGTGATTCCCGGTAAGGCATCTCTCACCTTCCCTGTGGCAAAACCCCTGGAGCTGGACAGAAAACTGGGCCTGGTGGGGACAAGGAACACCTGACCCAGCTCCCATGGCCTGATGCCTTTGTCCCTCTGCTGCAGGCCGCCAGTAACACGGGGAGCAGGTTAATGGGGCACCAGCACTTCTTGTCTGCTGTGGTTTAGGGGGTTTTGTGGAACAGGGAACTCCCACCCCAAGTGGAAGCTGGCCAGTGGAGCAACTGTGGGGATGCATCCCTGGTGTCACTGCGTTCCTGTGCTGATTCCAGGGGGAAGGTTGTCCTGGGATACACGGAGATGGAGCTGTGCAGGAGGGGGTCCGGATACCAGTTTGTGCACGCGGCCGACATGATGCACTGCGCAGAGCACCACGTGAGAAGTGAGTACTGGGGGCTGTTGGGGTGGGGGGGGGTATTTGTGGGGTCCCTCAAGGCTCAGGCCTGGCTGTACTGTTGCTCCTTGGTGCTGTGTGTCCCGGGGCTGCAGTAGCTGTGATAAAGGCTCTTCCTCCCTGATGAGCTCGGGGAGCTGGCAGAGACACAGCACCCTACATCTCCCACCCCTGTAGCACGGGCATGAGGCGATGCTCAACCTCGTGGCGTCTCGCACTTGTCGTTTGTCTGCCTCTGCGGAGGAACTCTGTCTGTGCCAGCTCTGTTGTGTCCCTGCCCCAGTGATGAAGACAGGGGAGAGCGGGCTGACGGTGTTCCGACTGCTGACCAAGAGGAGCGGCTGGGTGTGGGTGCAGGCCAACGCACGGCTGGTGTACAAAGGGGACAGGCCCGACTGCATCATCGCCCGCCAGCGAGCCCTGTCGTGAGTATTGCTGGCCCTCTTCACCTGCTCTGGGCGTGGGGGGCTGCCTGAGGCATGCAGGGGCCATGAGGGTGGAGGAAAGGGTGGTTGGGGGTCGGCACTTTGCAGCATTTGTCTTCCTGCAGTGTGAGCGAATCGGCTCTGAGGAGGTGGTTGTGGACATGCTCCTGCCTGGGAGCAGCAGCCCTTCCCTGAGCCATGCAGACCTCCCCAGAGCCCTCTTGTAGCCAGCCCAATCCAGCCCCCTTTTCTTCTAGAAAAGCCAGGGCAGGGCTGTGAGTTCCCCCCTTGCTGTCAGAAGGGTGATTTTGCCTGGCCTGGAGCAGTTGCTTATGCTGTTTCCATCTCTTTTTCCCTCCGCACCGAAGGAATGAAGAAGGGGAGGAACATCTCCGGAAGAGAAACCTACAGCTGCCTTTCAGCTTTGCCACGGGGGAAGCAGTGTTGTATGGGAATGACCTTCCTGGGTTCTTGGACTCATTCCAAGCCAAGGAGGAGTTGCAGACACGAGCAAACTCCAACTCGGAGCAGCGCTCGGTGGACCCCAACTCTCTGCTTGGGGCCATGATGAAGCAGGATGCATCCATATACAATTCCCACGCTGACAACGTGCCTCAGTTCTCCTTGCCAGGTTTGATCCCTGAGCCGGAGGGGCTGAGCCGGAACGAGGACAACAGCAATGCCAGGGAGGACAGCGACTCCCTCCTGGTGGTCATCGAAGCCCCCTTTGAGAAGAGCGAGGTGGACGGAAACGTCTGCCAGAGCCTCGGCGTGGACAACACCGAGCTGCAGCAGTGGGAGGAGGCTCTGCTCAGCTTGGGGGCAGAGGAGGAGCCGCCAGCTCAGGGGCTTGGCGAGAGGCCGGGCACCAGGGTGACATCCTGTGTGGAGCAGATGCTCCTCAGGGAGGGTGCTGGGAAGAGCCTGGACTTCCCACACTGCCGTGAGGAAAACAGTGCTGTGGCTCACTTCCAGCGCTGCTGGGCAGCTGATCCAGTGTTCCCAGCACAGCCTCGGGCACTGGGCACACGGGGAGGCCGAGGGTCTGTGGGCTCTGTAGTCTCTGTCACCTCAGAGGGCAGCTCTGCCCAGCCAGAGCAGCAGGTCCCGTTTAGCCCAGCGGGGCCGGTGGTAGGGACTGTGCTGGGTGTCCCCATCTCTGGCAGCAAATCCTTGGCAGCACTTCAGCTGGCAAACCAGGGGTTTCAGGCAGAAGCCACCCCCTCTGCTGCTGTAGATAACACTGTTCCTGCTGCTCAGAGCCAGCCCGGGTGCCAGCTGCCAGGCTCAAGCTGCCCACCCCCGTTGCACTCTAACACGTTGGTGACTCTGTGGCACAGTGTCCCCCTCCAGGCAAACCCAGCCACTTGCCCATCGGAGGCTTGGATGGCCATAGCTCCGAAGCAGCTGGAAGCTGCAGGAATGCACATGGAGTCCCAGACTCTGCCAGCTGGCAGCCCTGAGAGCCCACCAGGGGCCGGGCTGTGGTTGCCACCCCCCTCCCAGTCTGTTCCTTGCCCTACCCAGGGCTTGCCCGAGTCCTTGTTCTGCGGGGATGGGAACCTCCGTGATGCGGAGTCTGCTCTCCCTGCACGAGCCTCCTTAGGAGCCAGGCAGCTGCCGGGGCATGGCAGCTTCCCCAAACAGCCCCTGGCAGCCCATGTGGAGCCCAGCTTTTCCTGGGAAGGGGAGCAGGCAGTGCTGCGAGAGGACAAGTGGTTCTCACAGCTGTGGCTCCCGCAGGCTGGGGCAGCCCCTCAGAGGAGCCATGGGGCAGGGCCAGCGCACCACAGCGGGCTCCTGCTGGGCTCCAGCACGGATCCCAGTGCCCAGCAGACGGGCTGTGTTGTGCTGCCCGAGTGCCAGTATGGAAATAGCCTTTTTAGGCACGAGAGCAACTTCCTGAGGGATGCTCCTAAAGTACCCCTTCCCCAGCAGCCGGGTGCTTTGCCTTGCTCCCCTGAGAACCAGCCTGGAGCACCCCGCTCCTCACCGGGCTCGGTTCCAAGGTGCTCAGCAGCTCCCCCTGTGAAGGTGGGAGCAGGAGCACCCCCGTGCTCCGGGCAGGGCCCTGGCTGCCCATCGGTTCCCTGCTCGGCTGGGCAGCCCCTCTGTGCCTGTGAGATCCAGCTCAAGGTGAGGTGCGAGGGCTGCAGGACCTGAGGGGTGCCTGGCTCCTGTGGAGGGAGCAAGGGGTCTGCCAGGGGTGCAGCCACACCATCCTTTGTGGGCAGCCTGGTTTGGAGCTCACTGTGAGCCAGGAGCCCCGTCTTGGAAAGCCAACAGCAGCTGTGAGCTCTTCTCATACCTGCCAGTGGCGCCCCGTGCTCCCTGGTCTCTCAGGATTTTGTCTTCCAGTGCTGTCAGGCAGTCTAAGATGAAGTGGTTTGGACTTTTTGTTCCATGAGAAGTCTTTCAGAGAGATGCAGCTGTGCCGCTGGGGAGGCTTGCGGGCTCTTGGGTCCGAGGAAGGACACTGCTTGCTGGCACATCCATGTGCTTGGGGCAGCCTCTTGCAGATGGAGCTGCTGCCTCACAGGCAGGTAGCACTGAACTGCTGTTTCCCAACAAAGCAGTGTGGTCTCCTCAGCTCCTGTGCGTGGAGCACCCTTGTCACGTTGCTGTTTGGTCCCCTGCATCGTCTCTGCCTGCCTGAGCCTCTCTCCCTCCTGTGCTCTCCATCTCCTCCAGAGACCACCCAAATCCTTTGGAAAAGGTGTTACCAAGCACTTTGAGAAGCTCAGCAGCATTGAAGGGTCTCAGGGGGAGGTGGAGTTGGTGGGAGTGGAGGCACCTCAGGGGTTTGGGCTCCCCAGCAGCCTTCCAGGGGAATTTGGGAGAGGTGGGTACCAGGCGGTTGTGACCTTTCTGGGATGCAGGGTGGGGAAGCTCCAGCCAAACTCCCCTTGGGTTTGTCACTGGCTTGTCCTTGCCTTCCTCTCCTGTGCTCCGCAGTGCCATGGGACAGAGGAACAATGGAGGTTCCCCCTGTGGCTTTGCCAAAGCAGCGAGAAGGAAAGGCAGGGAGGGGTGCAGTGACCACTGGAGGAGGAAGGCTGCCTCTCCATTTCAGACCCACTTGGTGCCACTCAGACCATTGGCCTGCAGCCCAGCACAACTACTTTGTTCAATTCCCTTTCTTTTCTATATTTGTAACCTAAGATGTGAATTAATTCTCGCAGATCCATCAGGGAAACCCACAAAAAAAAGCAATGAGTGGGGAGGGTGGGGTTGATTTGAGACCACACTGGCTCGCAACATTGGGTCAGAGAGATCAGAGTGGTTGGGGACATTCACACCTTCCCCTCATGCACCCATCACCCTCTGCCTCCCAGTGTTGTTATTTAGTATTTACCGAGCAAATTAAATCAGGTAATTAGTGCAGGGCCAGCAGCAAGCTCACACGTCCTGGTGTGGAGTGGCCTCGTCGCCCCAGGTCTTTTCCTTCGTGCCCAGCTTTGCCTCAGCTGATGGGGCTTGGGAAAGGTCAGGCTCCTGTCTGCAGGCGGGGAGCAGAGCAATGCTGAAACGTGCTGGATCCCTCTGAAGTGGCCTGGAGGAGCACCTAGGATGGGGCGAGGAGTTGACTGGCCATGATCCGGATCCAAAAAGCAGCAGGATGGACTCTGCTCACCAGCCTCTGTTGTCCTGACACCTGTGAGATGGTGCTGGGGTGTGCCAGGGGCTCCCAGTCCTGCAAGAGATGGGCCTTGGGGTGGGGGCTCTGCTGCTTGGGGCTGTGACAGACCCCCCCCTGTGCTGTCACTGGTGTCTGATCTCTCTGTACCTCGTGGCTGTGCACATAAAGTCTGTTCTGGTGGCAGCGTCTCATTTTCCGCTCCGTGATTTCTTTGTGCTGCTGGTGGCAGCCGGAAGGTGCTGAGGAGGAAAGAGCTGTCCAGAGCCTCACCCCCTGTGTCTGGCGATGTATTAAAAGGCGATTTGCTTTGTACAGTGCTGATGTTTGTTTTGACCCAAAACCGTGTCTCTCCATTTCCTCCTTGACCGAGCAAGTGCTGGGAAAAGCCTGGCCCCGCTGCTGCGTGTGTGACACTCCCGTTGTCACTGTCCCCAGCCACTGTGGGCACACACAGCAGCAGAGGTGTGACAGTGTCCCCCCTCTGCACCCCCAGACTGCCCTGTGGGGGTGTGGGACTCACAGGCAGGGTTACACTCGACAGTGACACACATGGTTGTTAAGATCCGAGTGTTGAAAGTTATTAGAGAGATGCCTCTGCCCGAAATAAGGGGTAAACGACACCACACGCCAATGTCAATGGTATGGATTTTTATTTAACTGTAAACACGAGGGGGAGAGAGGGAAAAGATAGGAGAGTGGAGAGAAAGTGACAGAGAAACAGACTAAGCAGAAAGAAATACCACTACTTTGTAGATTTCAGTGACGTTCCGTTGTTCCTCTTCGAGTCCTCTCGGTGTCTTGCCGAGGTGGCGATTGCAGGCTACACCCCTCGAATGGTGAAGGAAAGAGTCCAACAAACACCGGGTCCGTGGGGTTTATATTGTGCTGAGGCTACGTGGGAACATCCCCTGTACCTCCCCTGGGGCGGGGAGCTTCACACGGGATAATTTTGTGGATCGCGGGACACTTGGGGACCCTTGGCACCTTCTGAGATGTCGCAGCTGTCTCCAAGTGAGCTGAGTGGTTGAGTTAATTACGGCCCATCAGTCGAGATGGGTACCTTCATCTTAGGTGCGACTGTCCCCGTACTTCGGAACGGAGTTTTCACAGCTGAGCCACTACGTGAGGGGGACATTGGCATGATAAAGACTTACCCCACATCGCAGGATTGGCCTCTTATCAGCCTCTTCCCTTATCTGCAAAGCCAGTTTGTAGCCTCCGCACCTGGGAGGCCGCTCTGTGCAGCACCGGCAAAGCACCAGGTGGATTGTTTGAGCCATTTAGCACCCATGCTCCAGTCCTCACCTCTCCATCAACACCTCCATATCCCCACCCACCCATTAGCCCACCCACACCCCACCTTCACGCCCCAAATCCCCTTTCAGCCCCCATCATCCCTTCTCTCCCTCACCTCCACCCCATCAACTCCCGCTCCTCCTTCAGCCCCCGAATCCCTCCTCAGCTCCCTCACCCATCACTCCCTGCTCCCAATCCCCCCCGCAGCCCCAAATCCCCTTCCACCCTCCCGTCTCCCCCCTCGCCGAGGGCGGGCCGTTCCCATTCCCGTTCCCATTCCCACTCTCGCTGCCTCCCTCTCCCTGAGGGAGCGGCGGCTCGGGCGCTGCCGGCCCGGCCATGTACGCGGGGCGCAGGCGGAGGAAGCCGGTGCCGCGGGCGTGAGTGAGGGCCGAGGGGGCCGGGGAAGGGCCGGGGAAGGGCTGAGGGGGGTCCCCTTCCCCGGTAACCTGGCTGTGCCCGGCAGGACGCGGCTGGGCCCGGCCGAAGGCGGCGGCTCCTCCAACCCGTCCAAGCGGCACCGGGAGCGGCTGAACCGGGAGCTGGAGCGGCTGGCGGGGCTGCTGCCCTTCCCGCCCGACGTGGTGGCCGGGCTGGACAAGCTCTCGGTGCTTCGCCTCAGCGCCGCCTTCCTGCGCGCCAGGAGCTTCTTCGGAGGTGAGGGACGGGCGCCTTCCCCCCGCTTCCCCCTGCTCGCGGTTCCTGCCGGGAATTGTGTGGAGTCCCCCTGCTCCCCAACCGCGATTCCTTTCCTCCTTCTCTCCAAAATACTGCGTGTGCTTGTTTTCCTCCACAGAGTATTTTTCACTTAGAATTTTTAGTGGGTTTTGTTTTCCCCCCTTAGAGTTTCATGGGGTTTCCCCCACCAAAAACTTGTTCTCTTTCCCTCTCAGAATCGTGCTTTTTTTTTTTTCCCCCCTAGAATTTTTGGGGCTTCCTCCCCAAATTTCAGGAATTTTGTATCTTTCCCTCCTCGGATTTTGTGGGATTCCCCCCCGCCCTCGCACTTTGGGGTTCCCTCCTCGAATTTTGACAGGTTTTCCCTTACTTGAATTTCGAGGGTTTTCCACCCTCGAATGCTTGTGGCTCTAACGGCGTCGATTTTTTGTTTGTTTGGGTTTTTTTTTCCCTTGAAATTGATTCCCTCCTTCCGCCTCGCATGTTGTGGGATTTCCCTCTCCCCCTCCAATTTTGCTGTTGTGGGTTTTTTGTTTTTTTTTGTTTTTTTTTTTTTTTGTTCTCGAATTTTGGGTTTGGCTTCTTCCCCCTCCACGCCCCTTGAATTTTGGGGCTCTCTCCCACCTGGATTTTTTTTTCCTCCTCGAATTTTGTGTCTTTCCTGTTTTCACCCCCCCCCCCCGAATACTTTGTTCTTTACCCCCACCCCCCTGCCCCCAGAATTTTGGTTTCTTTCCCCCAGAATTGCTGTTTCCCCCTTTCTAACCCACATTTCCTCGCTGTGCCGTCTCCAGCTGCCGGGCTCGGAGGGATCTGGGGAGATGAAGCTGATTTTGTTGGTGGGCTCCGCTGGAGCAGAGAATCCCGGTTGATGCGGGAGGGTGAGGCAGAGCCCTGTGCTGCCCGGTTGGGAAGTTTCCCCATGGAAATGACTCTTTCCCCTGCTACGGCAGACTCGGTGTGCTGGCAGCGAGCAGTAATTCCCTGAATACCGTGTGCTTCCAGGGTATTCAGGAACCTTTTATTTTTGGGAACCATTCCGCCGCGCTGTAGGTGTAATTAAGAGGAGCCCTCGGGAGGGCATCGAGGTATCCCTGGGTTTTCCTGCTGGAGTGGCAGTGGCTCGAAACTGCTGCGTTTTCAGGTCACAGAAACACCGCGATTCCTCACTGAATATATTCAATGCTTCCTTTTTCTTTTTTCCCTTCTTCCACTCTCTTTTAACCCCGCTTAAAGGATTGGCAAGTGAGTGAGCTGGGAAAGGAATGGCCTGGGAGAGTTGTTTGCCTTGCAGCACCAGGAAATTTACTGTTCTGAGACTGCCTCGGTTTTCCCTTTTTTTTTTCCTCCCCCATCTCATTCCATCTGGTTTAATTCCAGGGCACCGATTTCCCGCCTGTCTGAGGCTGTGGGATGGATGGGGCCACCCCCTCTCTCGGCTTTGAGGCAGGTGTGGCAGGGAAGGAGGAAAGCTTCATCCTTTCAGATGCAAATAGCGATTGCAGACCGAGTTGAGTCGTTCCTGGTGCTTTAAAACAAAATGACAATTTAAAAATAATTCTTAAGTGGAGCTCTGGGCAAGCTCATCAACAAAACAATTGATTTTAAGTGACTTTATTTATTTATTCATTTATCAACCTATCGTCCCTGCTTGAGCACTCCCTGAAAGCAGAAAGGAGGAAATCTGGGATGTGCTGCCATGGATTGTGAGGAGAAACAGCTGGAGCAGGTCTCAGGTGTTGCCCATGATCGCTGACAGCAATTCACCCAGCAGGGTTACGCCGGCCGTCCCCAGCCGGAATAAATAAATAATTATCGATTTATTAATTATTAATGGTTTTTAATGTTATTTCAGCATCTCGGTTTACACATAGCTGATATGTGGGGAAGTTTGTACGGGCTTAAAGGTCTTTGATTTTTATAAAGGTGCGTTTTTCCTTGGGACATGAGGATTTTTATACTTTAACTAGCCCAAAGTGAAGCTGTCCCTGCTGCCTCTCTGCCTGCCCGGGGGCACAGCTAAAGGCCTGCAGTTCGGGGGCAGGAATCAGAGGATTTAAGGCTGCTCAGTGTTCTGTTGTTTATCTTTGGAGTGGTTTAGAGATCATCGAGCGCAGTCTTTGCTAAGCAGGGTTATTTACCCAAACAAACCCTCCCTCAGGCTGGTGTGCTGGGCTGGTGACTCTGCTGTGGCTCTGCTGCCACCCTGATGCCCCGTGGTGGCTTTCTGCGGCTCTTTGGAGGAGCAAGGGACAGGAGCATCCTGTGTGCATTTGTCTACTGATTCCACTCAGTTTTCCCCCCTCAGATCTCTCCGGTGTAACAAAGCAGGAAGCAGCTCCGTGCCAGGTGCTTGCCACGTGTGTTCAGCAGCTCTGGGGGTAGCCAGGGTCTCCTCGTGATCCGTGGCGGGGTGGAAGAGGCTCCCGTTGCGATGGAGCAGCACCGCTGTCCTCTGTGAGATTCCCGGGTGCCTTTCCCTTCCCAGAGTCCTCTTAAAATCCTTGTTGGCTGCTGTAGTGTCCCGCCCGACTTTGCAATCCCAAGTTCACACCAGTGCTTCCTCACCATGAAAGAGATGAGCTTAGGAGGGGGAGCGGGATCACGGCAGGGATGGAGGCACTGGGAGAGGTGTTCTGCCAGGGAGCTGGACTCGTAAGGTCCAGCCCATCCCACACCCCATCCTGCTGGAGAAGCAGCACTGACCAGAAGCCAGCACCTGGGCCAGGAGGACCAAAAGGAGCTGAGGTTGGCTTCCAAACTGAGGGTCCTATCCAAACAGCAGTGCCAGCTGATTTAAAGGCTTGTAACTCCTCCTTTCCCATCCAGCTCTCTTCCCCTACAGCAGTCCTCCCAAATGCCTTATTTCTTTTCTCCCTTGGTGAACAAATACTTTTAATCCGCATTCACCACTCTGACCTCCCTCCCTGCTCTGCTGGAGGCTCTCTCAGCACACGGGGTTCGGCAGAGGTGGGACTGTGCTGCAGGGCACCTCCCTGTCCCCAGCCCGTGTGCCCGGCCCCGGGGTGTGCACAGCAGGTCACACCAGCTGAGTGCCAGCAGCTTATCCCGTGGTGCCTGGCGGGGCTGCTCCCCTCTAATCCCTCCCCGTTCCTCCCCTGGAGCCAGGGCCCAGCAAACTCTGCCGGCTGGGGAGGAGGGGTCCCTGTCTCTGCTGCCTCCCTCACCTTCTGGAAAGGGAGAGGGAAGGAAGGATGCTCCAGGGGAGGGTTTGCTGTCTCGCTCTGTGTGAGGATCTCTTATCAAAAAAGGAAGATGCCCCAAAGGCACCTTGTCATGTGGCTGTCGGGTACCATCTGTGTAGCTTGGGCCACTTAAACTCCTGGTGGGAGGTCAATTGGCAGATGTCACAACGGCCACGGGCTCACTTTGCACAAGTGTCTCTCGCAGCTTGTTCCTACAGCGTGCTGGGAAGGTCATCCACGCTGTGCTTCCCATCCTGCAGTGGGCCTGGCCCTTCTGGGGTGTGAGAGGAGCCCTTGCTGGTCACTCACTCGCCCCTGGGGGCCAGCTGGGTGTCCCCAGGGCGCCCTGTGCCTGTCACAGACCTGTGACAGTGATTGGCCTGTGGGATTTCTCTTGATGCTCTGAATCGAGCCTAGGGTTTATGAGCGGTAGGAAAAGGTCAGTCCGTGGTGCCAGGAACTGCATGTTTGAACTGCACAGCAGTGGGCTAACCCTGCCTTGAAGTGGGAATCCTCGGAGATGCAGATGCATCCTGCCTGGATCTCTGGGCTTGCCAGCAGCCTCTGGACAGCTCAGGTGCATCACTGGCTGGGAGGAGAGGGGGGAAACACCCTGGCACGTGTTGTGGCCATAGAAGTGTTTGGCTCAAGAGGGCTTGCTGGCTGCACAGTCTGTGATTGTGGATCAGAGAGTTGTTTTGGGCTCTGTGTGGGTCTGAGCACTGCGTGGGGCTGTTTCGTATGGAAGGTTAAGGTTGTGTGTGCAAAACCTAAGCAGTTTTTCTCTCCCATGTGTCTTTAAAAGATAACACTCCTGTGGATGTTGGAGGCTTGGGGATTTTCCCAGAGTCCTCTTAAAATCCTTGTTGGCTGCTGTAGCATTGATGTGGAGCCTCGGGGCTGGGCCTCACCCTTTGGACGGTGATATGAATCCAGATTGTTATTGCTGAAGCTATGATGGCCCAGAAAGTGCCTGAGCTGCAGTCGGGTCAGGCTGGAAAAGTGCATTTAATTATATAATTATTACAGACTACGTAACTGTGCCCCTGAAACCTCTTCTTAGGGATGAGGGCTTGGGCTGGGGTGTGTGAGACTGATGCTGCTCGTCCCTTCCTTGTGTGCCCTCCCTCCTCCAGAGCTGTTTGTCAAGCGCTGCAGAGAGCTGCGGCAGGGAAGCCTAAGGGCTGGTTTAAGGAAAACAAAGCCTTGTCCTGTGATCACTGTGCTCTCTTAATTGCCTAGGCAATGAGCTGAGCTCGGAGGAGCAAATCGAGCTGGAGAAGTCTCGTGGCTTCCCTTAGGTGGGCAGTTTTCCTGCTGCCTGCTTGCCTTGCCCCGTGCTTTCCATGACTCCCGGGAAAGCAGCTGGCAGGAAGCTGTCGGAGCTCCCTGGGGTTCACAGCGGGCTCCTGGGGGCTGCCTGCTCTGCTGCCCATGAGCAACCAGGCTGTCACAAGGCTCCTGCAGAGGCAGGCAGGGGAGCAGAGCTGGGAAGAAACTCCAGGCTGAGGTTATGGGCTGGCTGGGATGATCTTCCTGGTCTACAGGAAGGTGTCCCTGTCCGACATCTGGAGTGGAAGCAGGTGGTGTTTAAGGCCCCTTCCAACCCAAACCATTCTGTGATGGACACTAAAGCTCTGGAGGGAGGAGCAGTGGGAGAGGGAGGGTTCCAACAGCTCCTGATGGTGCAGGAGGAAGCAAAATCTGGCAGGTCCTTGTCATCTTTGTCCTTGTTTAAACCCCTGCATGTGCTTCTCCCTTTGAGACCTGAGTGACATGACCAAAAGCTAGGCGAGGCCTCCTCGCTTCTAAAAGTGCAATGAGATCTTTTAAGAGGCCATCCATTATTAACCACGAGTGTTCTTGGAAAGTGGGGGGTCCACACCATTCAGGCAGGGATAAATAATTCATCTGTTTAATGAAATTTTTGCCAGCGGGGAGCTGTGGCAGGTATGAAGTTGAGTAAAACACGCAGTATCCATTATGAATTAACAAATGGGAAGTCAGGAAGCATTTGCCAGTGGCTGGAAAATGGGCTTTGAACAGTGCTGATGAGAACCCAACTGGTGGTTCAGCAAGGCAGGGAGAAGATGGCTCTGTGGCCTGGCATCAGCAAATCTGTGCCCACTGCCCTCGCCGTTTCCATGGCGTTTTCTAAATTCACAGTATTTTCTCTCTTACTAGCAATAAAATGCAGGAAAAACAATTCTGAGGGGTTATTTGATGGGGGGGGGGGGGATGTACCGAGCAGCAGAGCCGCAGGTTCCTCCTCCTGTGAGCATGAAAAAGCTGGAGAAGTGGATGGGAAAGGGAGATCTGGAGATCTACTTGTGGGAGTAGAGACTTTACCGTGAGGCAACACCAGCTTTTCAGGGAATTGGCACAAATGATGGAAAGAGAGAGGTGGCTAAAAGGCAGTTGTATTAAGGAATCAATCAATCCTTCCCCCAGAGGGGCTGGTACATGCTGGGGTGTTTGGCAGAAAGCTTGCAGGGAGCACCAGTACCAAAATCCTTCTCTCTCCCCTCTCCATGACCTGCTCAGGCTGACAGTGGCTGTGCAGATGGCCCAGCCCTCTCCTGCAGCTCTTGAAGAGTCAAGAAGCAGTTTGGTTTCCTTCTGCTGCATCAACGCCTGGAGCAGGTTTGGGATCGAGTTGTTTCATTTTCCTCCTTCACAATCAGTGGCTGATGTGAAACTCTGCTCTCGCTGGGAGCATTTGCTGTTTGGAGGGAAGTGGGTGGGAGATATCCCCTCAAAAATGTTAATTCCTGCTTGGTGGTGCAGAGATTTCCCAGGTCTGCAAAGCCCTGGCAGGTTCAGGAGTTCACCAGCAAACCTGGTAGGCAGCGAGGTGTCCCTACAGCACCACGTGGAGCAGCTTCCCAGGCTGGCTGCTGGGGGAAGCACCTGGAGAGGGAGGGAGGAAACCCAGCCCTGGTGGCCCCTCCTGCTCTCCTGGTGACAGCACGGGGTCAGGCAGCAGAGAGCTGGTGAGCACCGAGTGTGAGGGTGGCCCCGGGGCAGGGAGCTTGTTCCCCAGAGATGGGAGGGGTTTTCTTCCTCTCAGCTAAAAGGCTTTTTGTGGCCAAATAGCCTGCAGGGCCTGGCAGGAGCTGTTTCTTGGAGGGAATAGCGGGAAAGCTGTGCAAGCCTTGCTGCTCTCAGGTGAGCAGCTTCCGTCTCCTCACCTTTCTCCCTCCAGCAGCAAAGGTGATGCTGGTGGCCAGAGGGAGGGAGCCCAGCAAAAGCCGCTTCTCTCCTTTATTCCCCTCTTTTTTCCTGCAAGTGCCCGTCCCCAGTTATGCGAAGGCTGCACCTGGCCTTGCTGCCCCAGGTGAAGGCGAGTGCTGCGCTGGAAGCGCGTCCCACCTTTCCCGGTGCCGGGATGTGGGATGCGCGCAGCAGGGAGGATGTGGCGGTTCCCTGGCTTGTTCTGCTCTGTCAGCCTGATGTGCTGTGACAGTTCTGCTGAATTGCTGACCCCAGGGGCTGCACGGGGCTATTTATGGACAGACAAAGCCGGGGGACACCGGGCAGGACGCCAGCCTGGCGTGGCCGCAGCTAAGAGCTCGTCATCTTAGGGGATCCTTGGGTGACTCGCGTGGAAAAGGCGGTGTTGGGCGAAGTTCATGGGGAAACCTCCATGGGAATTCTGATTTATCCCTCACACGCTGGCAGTTGGGTCCTGTTTGGTGGCAGACATCCCCACAGAGGACAGCGGGCTATCCTCTGCTGTTAACGTGTTCGTTCTGGCCCTGATGCTGATAGCAAAGCCTATTTTTAGGCAGCAGTTGGGATCAAGATTTCCTTTTGCAGGGGCGATATCAAACCATTAAACCAGAGCCCTGAGCAGAGGGCAGCACCTTTCGCTGCTCTCCTGTCAGCCAGGTTTATTTTTATCGCTCACCTCCAGCACAGCGGGCTGGGAGCTCACGGAGGAGGGCTGGAGACCTTTAATAATTCATAGCTCCCGCATTTTGCTCCCAGCGATCGGAAAAGCGAGTTGCTGGGAGGGTGCTGGCACAAACCTGCTCCATCCACACCGCAGGGCCCTGCCCTGAGTGCTGTGGCCGCTCTCCTGCTGCTCTGCCTGATGGCCTGTCTGTCTCCGAGGTTTTGTGCAGGCTCCAACCTGGACAGGTGACCCTGAGTGGTCCCTCAGGGTGGGGAAGAGTGAGGCCACAGCAGCCTGTGTGTGTCCACCCCAGCTCGCTCGGGCCTGACCCGCGGTTGTACAAACACGTGCTGTAACCTCAGACCTGGTGTCAGCCCATCCCTGGCCAAACAGCTCCTGAAATGGTCTGGGCAGGCTGAGCTCAGGGAATTCCCCAGAGCTCCCAGAAGCAGCGGGATTGCTGCTGCATCAGGTGTTTTTCTCTTAATAGTAGAACCGGGACACGCTTTGCCTTTGGTTACAGAGTTTGAGTCCTGTGCCTGGTGGAAGAACTTTGTCCCCAAAGCCTGACTCTGGAACATCCACGTTTTGTAGCATCTGAGATCCTTCAGGATCGGCTCCATGTGGGTGGAGGAGCTGAGTTTCAGCAGCTGCTTTGGCAGAGCAGAGCCTGTTACAGAGCCTGGTTTTGTTTGTGTGCTGGTGGCTGTTGCTTTCTACCTCGCTGTCCAGTTGCTTCCAGGGTCCACTTGATGCTTCCATCACCCTCTGAGCCTGGCAGCCCTGCGGCACACGCAGCCCAGGAGCTGGGAAAGGCAGATCCAAGAGAGCTTTTGCTCCCTCTGTGCACTGGCAGGCTGCAGTGGTGCTGCAGCTGGTGCCTCACACCTTTCCTCCAGGGTCCCAGTGGGAGCAGCTGGTTCACCAGCAGCCAAATGCTGTCCTCAGTCCTCATGGTGCTGGCAGGAGGCTTCCCAGCTTTCCTGCCAGCTCCTCTGTCCTCTGGACAGGCCTGTCATGCACAGGCATGTTGTCATCTTACCCTTTAATTATTATCCACACCAAAATATCCCCAGGATTTGTTCTCTTGGGGAGTACCGAGCAAAATTTACGGGCGCATCCTCCAGTCCAGCTGAGTGACAGATTCCCTCATGCGTGTGGATTGTGCATCGACCACTGTCGGATCTCGGGTGTCTGTGTCTGGATCCGTGTGTTTTCCATGTTGTTTTTCTCCCACTGTGAGCTGTGGCTTGCCTTAATTTGGTTGAGTAAACCCACTGTGTTGCTGAACTGTAACGAGACATTGCTGGCTAAGCCGTATCCTTCGAAATGGCACATTCCTGATCCTGGGATTTGCTGCAATGCCTCCTATGTAGGGCAGACTCCTGCTGCTGTTGGCCAGCACGTGCCCAGGAAGGCCGTGGTGTGGCCACAAGGCCAGGGCAGTGACTGTCCCCTGTGCTGGGCATTGCTGAGGCTGCACCTTGAATGCTGTGTTCGATTTTGGCCCCTCACAACAGCAAAGACATTGAGGGGCTGGAGTGTGTCCAGGGAAGGGAACAGAGCTGGGGAAAGGTCTGGAGCACAAATCTGATGAGGAAGAGCTGGGGGGGCTTATCCTGGAGAAAAGGAGGCTCAGGGGGGACCTTCTGGCTCTGCACAACTCCCTGACAGGAGGGGGATGGGCTCTGCTTCTAGGGATCAAGGGACAGGACAAGAGGAAATGGCCTCAAGTTGTGCCAGGGTGGGTTTAGTTTGGGTGTTAGGAGAAATTTCTTCTCAAAAGAAGTCAGGCATTGGACCAGGCTGCCCAGGGCAGTTGTGGATTCACTGTCCCAGGAAGTGTTAGAAGACCTGTGGATGTGGCACTTGGGGACATGGGCTTGTGGTGGGCTTGGCAGTGTTGGGGGAATAGTTGGACTCAACCCTGGCATTTTTTTTTCCATCTTTAACAATTCCATAATCCTATGATTCTGATGCCCCCCTGCTTTAAGGATCTCCGGCTTTAACTGCTTTTTACCTGTAGGTTGTTAAAAGTGGGGCAGAAGGAGTGGGGGGAAAAAAAGAAACCCAGACCAAAGCAGTTGAGGGTGTTGAGGGGTGGGGAAACATCCTGTTAAAATCTACTCTTGTGAGGGGCGAAGCAAAGGGCTGTCACTGCGTGGTGGCTTCTCCTGCATTGTCCAGCTCTGCAGCATTCCAGCTGTTGTGACAGTGTGTTCCTGCAGCACTGATATCCCTTCCCTTTCCTTGATGCAGTTGCCCTGAAGACTCCTGGTGCCAAAGAAGCCCAGAGGGACGGAGACTGCGGCACCGGACCAGCTCCGGGCTCGACAGCGGTGCCAGAGGGTGAGCTGCTCCTACAGGTTAGTGCTCCTCACAAATGCCTTCATGGGATCTTCCTCTTGTCTCTCTTCCAGGTCTTTGGAGTTTTACCCCAGAACCAGGCTGTTGTGTTGCTGATGGCAGGTCATCTGTGATTTCATGTGGTGTAGCTTGCTGTGCTTCTCACTGGGCAGAGGTTTAAGACCTCCAAAGGTCCCCTGGGGCAGAAACTGTGTTGCTTCTTCCCTGCTTTTCCCATTATTCCTGGAAAAAACCTGCCATCTGTAAATAGTCCATATGTAAGGAGCATCTTGCTGGATTTCTGAGCATGGACATTCACCTTTTCTGCTTCTGCACCCTCATGTGTGAGTGTGCCAGGGGTGTAACGTGGGAACCAAGCTGAGCAAGGTGTCTGAGTGCAGTTTTCAACATGGGCACACTGATCCCGGCTCGAGGATATTGTCCAAACACTGGTGAAAACAGGGAAGAAAATGTCCTGGAGGTGACATGTGACACTGAGCACACAGGTGCTGATGGGCCATGTGCTTATCCCTTAAACACAGGGTAGGTGGGTGTATCCCAGGAGCTCTGGTTTTCCCAGGTGGGCTCCTTTGGTGATGCTGGAGACAGGGCTGGGGGTGCTGCAGCTGCTGTGGTTTATTCAGAGACGCCAGGAGGTCACCTTCTGTCCCCAGACTGTGCGCAGCGAACGGGAAGAGGTCGGGCTCCGGCAGCACGAGGTCCTGCAAGGACACAGGTCTGCCATCCCCTGCCTGGCACCCGGGCACAGGCTGTGGCACCGTCCCCTGCCTGCCTGGCACCTGGGCACAGGCTGTGGCACTGTCCCCTGCCTGCCTGGCCGTCCTCCAGCATGGTCTGAGCGTGCTGGGCAGCCCCAGCTCCCGTCCAAACGCTCACTCAGCACAAAGTGTAATTGCTGTCCTGCCTGAGAGCCGAGGAGCTCGGTGTCTGGTGAGAGAAGTGCTAGAGCCAGGCCGGTTAATAGCCAAAAAAATGGGGGTTTTCCCTCAGGATATAACAACTCAAGCCAGGGCTTGCTGGGGGTTGATGTCCTGCTTGTCAGCTCCTCCCATAGTTGGGTACCATCCTTTTAGAGGTACCAAACTGGGTCGTAAAAGCTGGTTCAGCTCTCTCAGGGCTCATCTCATCTCTGTGACCCTGGATGTGGCAGGAGCTCAGAACCTGCCTCCGTGCCCCCAAGGAAGCATTCCCACATACTTACAAACGTACTTCCACCTGGTCTGTCACCTCTGATGGCCGAACTTCCTTTGTCTCTTGGTCCACTCTGATTCTTCCCCTCTCCTCCTCCTGAAGCTGCTCAAAGGGTTAAAGTGCATTTGGCAGCACTAATTAACCTCTGCAGCAGATTCCCACACACTGAGAATCAACCCCAGTAAATAGAGAGAGCATTTGTGCCCAGAATAAAAGGAAAGGGAGGGGGGAGAAACACTGACCTGGACAATGAAGCAGGAGTTGGCAGCAACAATAGCTGGCCTTGGCTGAGACTGCACGCCAGGCCCTAATTAGTGCTGATGTCTGTGCATTATGAAGTGGGGGAAGCAGGCCAGGGCTGGCTACTGTGGCTTCCCTGCCAGTTTGGTGGTACGGGATGGTTTGGGCTCTGAAAAGCCCGTGGGCCCACACTGCAGGAGCCCTGCCTTCCAGAGGGGTCCTGCTTCCTGCTGCCAGGGTGTCCTCATGGGGATCTGTTGCCCTTAGGGAGGGGTGGCCATGTGGTGGTGTCAGGGCAGTGAAAGCTCTTCAGCTTCTGGGGAGGTAATCCAATGATTTTCATGGGGTTTCAGTGCCTTTGCTCTTAGGCAGCACCACGGGCTTGAAGGTGTCTGCTGGGTGACTCTCAGGATTTTCAGAGCTGGCAAACTGAGCCACAGTGATGTCTGCCAGCTGGGCTCAGGGAACACTGCTGTGGGCCTGCTCTCAGCCCTGGCAGGGGGGTGGCAAGGTCTCCAAAGCCCTGGGCTCTGTGCCACAGAGGCTTGCAAGGGTTGGTGCTGTGCCTGCAGCACTTGAGGAGGCTTCCCTGGACCCTGCCAGTGCCTGTGTCAGCAATGTTCTGCTGCCTGTCGGCTCCTGCCTGCTGCCAGAGAGCAGGGATGGAAAGCCAGGGCTCCTGGAAAGCAGCTGCACTCCCAGGCTGGTAGGGAAGCTCTTCTGCCCCTTCTGGTCTTCTCCAGGTGTAAAGAACACTGTCAGCCAGCACCCTGGTCCCTTCTCCTGTGTCTTGTCCCGCAAGCTTGGGGCTTTTAGCTCAGGGAAAACACCCAAATTACTTCCCAAATGAATTAAACTTGTAGGAACGAGCCACTCTTGAGGAGGACAGAGGCTCTGATCAGCTCAGCCCATTCCTGCCAGGAAGCCCGGTGCTCCCTTGAATATTGACTTTGCAGTCCTGGAGCTTGAGGAGTGGATGGAAGGGCCAGTGAACTGTGAAATGTGGAAGTGTGTAACATTAAAAATGCAATGGAAACTTCAGATTGATGTGGCTGCATTTGCTCTTCTCTGTGAGGAGGGCTCGGGGCTTCAAACCCGCGTGGGCAAAGCAGCTTTGGGTGTTTATTTTGTGAAAGCAGAGCACAGCATTCAGCCCTGAGGGGTGTGGGGTGTGCGTGAACCAGGTAGGGCTCCGGAGGAAGTGATCTTGGAGGTGGTGACCTTAGAGGGATTCTCCAGCCTAAGTCATTCTGTGATATATCGGCTGAAAGCAAAATGTACTCTGGGGTCACCCAGGGATTCTGTGGTTTCCCCCCAAGTTCAGGCACCAGACTCAGCCTGAATTCCCTGCTGCTTTGGAGGGAATTGGCTTGTCAGAAATCAGATGGTTTTTGCTGTGATTTCAAATCCAAACCGTTATGCTTCAGCTTTTGGCTTTTGCATTTCCACTGGTTAATGCCCTTTCAACACTGGTCACCTTGAGGAGGGAGTGGGCAGTGGAGACAGCACCTTTCTTGGCCTTGCTCCTTGCCCATGGACAGTCCAGGCACACCGCGGTCCTTCTCCAGGCCACTCCTCTGGCACCTGGGATGGCCACACACGGCTGCCAAGGCCCTCAAGGCTGTTGGAAAGGCTCATTTCCATCAGAATGGACCAGCTCCTGGTGGTGTCCACTTTCATCCTGCAAGCAGTTTGGAGGTTTTTGTCTGCTCCCTGCGCAGGATGAGGATACATGTCCAAAGCTGAGTCTGAGTGAATGCTCCCAGGACAGAAGCACAGTTTTCCATCAGTCTGGATTAGGATATTCTTGGGCAGCTGTATGGAAGAGATGCATGACCTCAGAGAGACCATCTGTGGTGGCTCAGCTGCTGGCCAGCTGGGCCGGCCAGGCTTTGGGTGACCAGCGTCCTGCTGGAAAAGTGACGTGAGCGTGGCCTGTACCTGCTGGTGTCCTCTCTCCCACAGGCACTCAATGGCTTCGTGCTGGTGGTGACATCAGAAGGGCTGATATTTTACTCCTCGCATACAATCCAGGACTACCTGGGATTCCATCAGGTCGGTGGGACTCTGACTTGCTGCGGGGAGTCGATTTTTCCTTGGTGGTGGAGAATAGCCCCACGTTGCCTGCAGGGAGGAGGCTCTGCAGGGATCACAGGGTCTCAGGGGGCTGTTTGGGGCTTTTCCTTGGCCTTGGGAATTTGGACCCCAGATGCCAGACATGGTCACTGGTAGGTGACAGGGGGCTTCATCAGCCCACAGATACTTTCCAGCAGGCACGCCGATGGGCCTTCAGGGGGTTCATGGCCATGGTGAGATGTCTGGTGTTCCCTGCCCCGTTTGCCTTGGGCACCCACTCAGATCCTGGTAAATCCCACAAGGCTCCAGCACTTTGGGCACCCAGGTAACCTGGAAGGCACTAGATCAGATTGACAGGGAAGTGGGACTTGCCTGCAGTCCTTCAGCCACTGTGGTTTGGTGTCACCCGCACACAGCTGGCTGTCCACAGCACCTGGGGTAGGTGGGAACTCCTCCACCTGGGCACAGGAAGTGTGTCCCAGGATGTTGTTCTTTTGGGAATAGCGTAGGGATGGAGTGGCCTTGCTGCTGTTTTGTTCCCAAATCCGTATTTTCATCTCATCTCTTAAGTCAGCACTAGGATTTTGAGTTATGGGGATGTCACAGGGAAGCTGCATTGGCTCTTTAGGACTGGGGGGAGCAGGGCAGGCCCAACATGGGCAAGGGATCCTTAGAGCCAGGTGTGCTGTCTGTTCCCACCAGCATCAGTTCTGGGGGAAAGTTTCCAGCCTCACTTAGGCAGGACCCATTTGAGCACCAGGGAAACTGGGTCAGATAAAACCAGCTGGGGCTGTGACGGGCAGTTCCCAGGTGGGACACGAGAACTGGCGCTGGGGACAGGCTGCAGAGCTCACAGGTGGTGTTTCCCCTCTAGACAGAGGTCATGCACCAGAGCGTCTTCGAGCTGATCCACACCGAGGACCAGCCGGAATTCAGGCGCAACCTCCACTGGGCCCTCGACCCACCACATGCTCCCGAGGGTGAGCCTTCTCCAGAAGGTAAAGGCAGGCTGGCATCCTGGGTGGCACGAGGTGTGCAGCTCCCCAGGGATGCTGGCAGCCCAGCTCCCTGCCACCACGTGCACCCATGTGGCTCAGGCCATGGCTTCATCCCAATGTCGTGGCTTTCCCCGGTTTCTGTGGCTGTGCTCTGCAAACTGCTGCAGTGCCCAGTGCTGGGGACCTCCAGCCCTCACTGGGGTGAATCCTGGCTTGATCCTCTCTCAGTCCCTCTCTTCCACAGTGAGGAAGAGTCTTGGCTCTTCTGCTGTCATCTGCAAGCCGGATCAGCTGCCCCCAGAGAACTCCTCCTTCCTGGAGAGGAGCTTTGTGTGCCGCTTTCGCTGCCTCCTGGATAATTCCTCCGGCTTCCTAGTGAGTACAGACCCTCCACAGCAGGAGAGGGGCAGGCTCACCACAGGGGTTCATGCCACCGCTGGAACAACCCCCTGGAAAGACCCGGTGCTCCTTCCTGCCCCATGCAGCACCCGCCTGTCTCAGCAAGGAGACCTTCCCTGTTTTTCATAGGTTCGGCCTGTACCTACAGCCTCTCCCTGTGGGTTTTGTTCCTCTCCTCTCAGAAATGCTGAACCTGGAACAAAAGTGCTTTTCCTCCACGTGTTTTGCTTGGCTTTTCTGTTAAAAGCATGTCTTAAGATCGAGTAGGTGGTGGTCATCCCTCCCTCTCTCTCTCAAGCTGTGGCTGCCCCTGGATCCCTGGAAGTGCCCAGGTTGGACAGGGCTTGGAGCAACCTGGGGTAGTGGAAGGTGTCCTGACCCATGGCAGGGGGATTGGAATGAGATGATCCTTGAGGTCCATTCCAAATACAAACCATGCTGTGATTTGATGATTCTATTTACACCAACTTTGCAGACAGACATCTTGCTTTCTGTGCAGCTCTCCTCCTTCTCTTCTTCTCCCTCCACTTTTCTGCATGACACTGAGCTTTTCTTTTCTTCCCAGGCTTTAAACCTTCAAGGCAGGCTGAAATTCCTCCGTGGGCAGAACAAAAGGTCTGCAGATGGCTCTGCCCTGCCCCCCCAGCTCGCTCTGTTCGCCATCTCCACACCCCTGCAGCCCCCATCCATCCTGCAGATCCGAACCAAGAACATGATCTTCAGGACAAAGCACAAGCTGGACTTCACGCCCTTGGCATGTGATCCCAAGTAAGCAGCAGATCTTCCAGTGCTCCATTCCTGACATCCCTCCCCGGCCCTGCCTCTGAGCTGGGTTTGCTCTCTGTCTCTCACAGGGGGAAGATCGTCCTGGGCTACACCGAGGCGGAGCTGCGGATGTGTGGCACCGGGTACCAGTTTGTCCACGCTGCTGACACGCTGTACTGTGCTGAGAACCACGTCAGGAGTAAGAGTCCCCTCCCTGGTCACTTGTGCTGATGTGTGGGCTGGGACTGGGGCAGCTCTGTCAAGCCCAGTGGCTCTTTCCCCGCAGGATGCTTTGCTGTGCTGCTCCTGTCACTGGGGGGAGCTTGGGGTGGAGCGTAGTGAGGGGTGTTTAGCTGGATTCTGTCCCCGTGCGTGCCAGCCGTGCTCCCGCCGTTCCCAGCTGGAAGGGCCGTGGTACAGCCCTCGTGCTTCCTCCCGGCAGTGATGAAGACGGGGGAGAGCGGCCTGACGGTGTTCCGGCTGCTGACCAAGGAGAACCGCTGGAAGTGGGTGCAGGCCAACGCGCGGCTCGTCTACAAGAACGGCAAACCCGAGTACATCGTGGTCACGCAGAGACCCCTCGTGTACGTGCCGGGCTGGGATGGGGGCAGCCTGGCTTTTTCCGTGCCTCTGGGATGTCCTGAGGCAGGGCAGGATGTTGGATTTGTCGTTGCTGCTTGTGCCTTTTGAAGGGGCAGCCGTGGGATACTGCGCTTGGTGCTGTTCAGCCACATCCCCGTCTGCAAGGCCGCCCCACGAGTGTGGGGTGATGCTTGGTTGTGCTGCACATGGGTGTTTTGTGTGTGTATTTGTGTGTGAATGCGTGCTGGCTGCAGCCTGAGGGATCACAACTGCCCGTTGCAGAAGCACTTTGTGGGTGGGTTTGTGCACGTGTCAGCCACAGTGTCCTCTTCCTGCCCTGCAGAGATGAAGAAGGAGGAGAGCACCTTCAGAAGCGCTCCATGCATCTTCCCTTTACCTTTGCTACCGGAGAGGCGCTCCTGTACCAAAGCGCCCACCCTCTCCCGGGCTTCCCTGATCCTTTCCAGAGCAAAGGGAAACCCAGCAAGTGCAAGAAGCCCTCCTGCAGCCGTGGAGGGCGCTCCCAAAAGAACAGCACTGACCCCAGGTCTCCGCTGGGCCCTGTGATGTGGCAGGACAAGGCGGTGTACGCCTCCCACCCGGCTCCCACTTCCAACCCTTCCTTCAGCAGCACTTCCCACCTCGGGGATGTGTCCTTGCCAGGTGCAGGAAGGAATGCCTGGAGTATGGGCACTGCTCCACTTTCCTCAAGGGAGAGCAGCCTCAAAGAGAAGCTTCTGGATTTGCAGCAGGAGGACCCTCTCTTGGCCACCCTGGACTCACTCTCAATTAAGAGTGACGAGAGCTGTTCCAACAACGAGCTCTTCAGTGCTCTGGAGGGCCTGGGCTTGGACGCTGAGGACCTGGAGCTCCTGCTGCTGGATGAGAAAATGGTGATGGTCAATATGGACCTAGACCAGTCCCCGTCCCTGAACGACAGCCTGGTCAGCAACCAGGTTCTCACTCACATCCCCAGCCCTCTGGTGAAGGAGCACGAGGGAGGGCAGCAGGTCTGTCCCCTGCCAGGCACGTCCCCCAGCCCACAGGGAGGCTCTGCCCTGTGCCACACAGTGAACAAGGACTCAAGGTACCGCCTGGCACAGCGTGCAGGGCAGCCCAGCACTGCCCTGGGCCAGCCCCCCGTCCCGCTGTGGGAGCAGCCCCTCGGTGCTGTGCCGGGGCTGCTCCCGGAGCTGGCTGAGCAGGAAGAGCCATCCGGTGGCTCCCAGTGGAGACCAGCCGGGGAGGAGGCTCTGCTCCGCTTCCTCCAGCCAGCACAGGGCGCCCCATGGGACAAGGCCCGCAGCTCAGCCCCAGGAGCCCCCTGCCCGCAGGAGCCACCCGGGGCCCAGCAGCTGCGGGGTGACTTCCTAGCCGTGCAGCCCCTCCAAGAGGATGCCTGCCGGTCCTTCTCCCTGCCCAGCCGGCCGGAGCACCGTCACTCGCTGATGAATGGGGTGTGTGGCCACGGCCCCAGCTCCCCTCCGTGCCCCAGCCCGTGGCAGGACTGTCTCTCCCCTCTCCTGGGGTCTCCAGCTCAGCCTGGCTTTTACGGCCTCAGCCAAGACTTGGTGTCCCAGCAGCAGCAGGGCTGTTTGGGCCCCGGGCCCGGCGTGCCCCCACAGCACTTTATTACCCTGAAGGGATCATGCAGCATGGGAGCTGCAGGCACTGGGGACTCCTGCAAAGAGATGGCTCCGTACCCTGGGTTTTTTCCCTCTTCCTGCCAGCTTATTCCCGAAAAGCAGCTGAGCCCCATTCCCTCCGAGCCCCAGCACCGTTTTCCCAGCTCAGCTGCAGGGCACTTTGGGAGCATCGGCAGCGCTCTGGAGACTCTGAATTCCTGTGGGACACACGCCTCTGCGCTGAGCCAGGAGGGCAGGCACAGGGTAAGGGCCTGTCTCCACGCTGGGGTTCGGTGTTTTCTGCGCTGGGAATGTGCCCAGCCAGCGCTAATAACCCCCTGCAAAATGCCTCACCACTGTTCTCTCTCTCTCCTAGCCCCACAGCGGCTGTGGCTTGCCCAGCTCTCACAGGGGACTGCCCCAAGAGCACCCGGTGCTGGGGGGAAGCCTGGCACTGCCCTGCCAGCCTCAGCCCCGGGCAGAAGTGCTGCCAGATCCCCCTCACGCCTCCAGGGGAGACTTCTGTCTCTAGGAGAGGCTGGAATGGACAAAGCAGGACTGTCCCCCCTGGGGAAGGAGCTACCTTCAAGCTGCAGATAACAAACCTTCCCCACTGGTCTGCACGTCCCTGCTGGTGCTATTGATGGTGGTTGCTTTGGCTCACCTGGGGGCTTTTGCCCCTCTTCTCAACTTCCCACCATCCTGCTGCGTGTGCTGTTCCTGTGGCGGTGTCCCTGGCCTGGGGAGGGACGGCAGCAGGGCAGGCAGACACATTTCCCGGGGCATGGGAGCAAGCTGAGCTGTGGTTGCAGGTCAGCCCACAAGTGCAACCAAAGCTTCACCAAAGCTTTGCATTTACATGCACGATCCAACATGGATACAGGACTGATGTGTCCAAAAAAAAGAGACAGAAAAGGTTTTTGCCTCTGGTATTAGGTTTCCTGCCACCCCAGCCAGGCACCTGTGGCTGTGGCCACGTTGTACAGATTTTGCCTGTTTTATAAGGAAAATGAGCCCTGTACTGTGTTCTTGTGTTGCTCTGGTCCTTCCCCACCCCAGCTTTCCCTGTGTCCCAGGTGTTCCTGTTGTTTGGGATCCAGGTTAGAGCTCCTGTAGCAAACACCTTGGGCTTTGCTGTACTGTACAAGACATGCCCAGGTTGGCTGCTAAGCTGGTTTTCTCTGGGTGCTGGCCTCTCAGGTACCTTCAGCCTTCCAAGTCTCAAAGTTTTCAGTTAGAAACCAGAAATTTCAGTACGTAAAGAAAATAAGTATAATGCTACTTAATTGTAAGTACTGAGAGAGTGATGTTTTCCCACAGAAAAATCCCCTACAGCCCATTTGGTGTATATAACATGAGCTGACAGATTTATTTTTATGCCACTCCAGTGGAGGATAAAACAACCTCTTACCATCCCAAAGCAGCATCCTGTGGACTGGGATGCAGAGGTTGTTCAAAAGATCAGAAACACAGTGACCCTTTAAGAACCCTGACAAAGCTCATCCCTCCTCCTGCTTGCTCAGCTTTGGATTCATGTGAATTCCTACTGGTTTTGTTTCAATAAATGGTTTTGGAGCTCCTCCCTGATGTCCTCCTGGCCAGTTGTGTCTCTTCCCAATCTGGAGCACTGGAGCCCAGGCCTTGCTGCTGGTGACCTGGGTTGGAAGGGATCCTGAGGAGCACTTGGAGCCTTTGGGATGCACACAGTCCTTCTGCTTGAAAGGAGCTGGGAAATTTGACAGAAAAGGGTGAGTGCATTAAAAAAAATGTACGATATTTTTGTATAATAATAATATATAATAATAAATATTATATGTAGATAAAGTTACATGTAGATATATTGAGATATAAAATATATGTATGTATACAGTGTCTATATATAGTTTCTACTGTGTAATAGAAAACATCTTTTAGGACAAATTAGCTGATTCTTTTCCCCTGCACTGTTGTTTTTCAACATGGAAATTAGAAAAATCACAGGTTTGTCTTTTCTGAATGCTGAGTTTTCCAGCATTCCCACCCCTACCCAGTACCTGCTTTTCCTTTGCAAAACAAGGCGGTTTTGTAACATTTTTGATGGAGATCTGCTGGGAGCATTTGATCTTTAATAGTTTCTGTGCCCTACTCTGCTTTTTCCTCCCTGTTCTTTCAGAGGAGCTGGCTCTGGGCAGCACCACCCGTGCTGAGGGGGATGGAGGGACAGCACCAGAGCATCCCTGGGGCTGCAGGTCGGTGACTTCCAAGGATCCATTGAGTCCCAGATGCTGAGCACAACCTGCCCACTGCCAAACTTCTTCCTCTAGCCAGCTCCTGGATGTGTGGGCAACCATTCCACGACCAGCTGCCCTGATGGGTTTCTCCTCTTCCGTGCCACACGTCTCCACAGCACCACGAGCTTCCCCACAGCCCGGGTGGCCTCGGAGGGCTGCACCCTCCTGGCTGTGTCACCAGGGTGCTGTGTTTAGTGAGCACAGCGTGGATTTGTCCAGCATCATGTCTGTGAGGTCTGTGGGGCCCAGGCCATGGTTTCTGTGGAGGGAGGTGCCCTCTGCTCCCAAAGTAGGCCAGCACATCCATAATTTATGCCCATCCTCACGCCAGCTGCTGCCTGGCCTCCCCTGGGCCTCATGGCATTGATTTTTGACACACCGGGCTGGCCCAGGGAGCCTGGCTGGAGGGAAGACTTCCTTCTGCAGCCTGCCCTGAGCCGTGGTGCTGTAAAAGGGGAGTTGGGCAGCTGTGCTGCTGTGCTCTGGTTTGCACATCTGGAGGCAGCACAGTCCCGTGGGGCACACTGATCCCCAGGAGCTGGATGAGGCTGAGGAAGGGGAGAGGAAAGGGTATGGAAAGATACAGAGCCGTAGAATATCCTGAGTTGGAAGGATCACTGAACTCCTGGCCCTGCGCAAGACAGCTCCAAGAATCCCACGGTGTGCTTGGGTTTGGGGGTGTTTGTGTAGCTCTAAGCTCAGGAAAGGGCAGGAAGAGCTGTGGAGCTCCTTGCAGGGTGAGATGCACATACAGAGGGGCAGGAGGAGGAGGGCATTTATTTGCTTGTCTCTTTCTCCTTTCCCTTCCTGCCCGCTGTTTTCCCAAATGGCAGCCAGGACAAGGCCCTGTGAGGCACAGCCTGCAGCAGAAGGGGCTTCCTGTCCCGAGCCAGCTGGGAGAGGTGACATCTGATACTGGCTGCATCCATGAGGCTGGAAGCACCAGTCCCCAGCTGGCATCAGGGAGGCCGGGATGTCTCCCAGGGCAGCAGAGAGCAAGGTAAATATTTCCCCGGAAGCTCAGCCTGGTGTTTGCCCACACCACCTACGTGCACCATCCATTATAGATGGGGGCAGGAGCCGTGGGCAGTAGAGCAGAACACGCTGTGATGGCTCCTGCATTAAATAGAGATGAAGGAGGACGCGGGGAGGTGGTGTTCACACCCAGCCCGTGTCCTCTGTGCTGGCTGCTGCTCAGTGCCAGAGCCGTGCTGAGCTCCTGCTGTGGGCGGAGGAGAGCCATGGACAGCTGCAGCCTGGCTGGGGATACCTGGGACAGCAGGTGTGGAGTGAGCCAGTGTGTTCCTGGAGAACAGCTGAGACACCTTTCACCTCGGTTTAAATTATTAAGAAAAGCAATTTGGACAAATCATGAAGTCTCTTAATAGGGGGCACTTCAAAACATTAGTATTGGAACTCCCCCTGCTGAGCTGAGTGGCCAGCCATCTACACAACCTTCTGTGCCCATGGCTTTCAAGTAAAAAGGACTTTAGATAGCAGTCATCTGCCCCAAAAATATATTTGTGTATCTTTTTGATAGGTCCAAAGGCTTTCCAAGCCTGGCTGGAAAGATCTAAAGAATGATTGATCACATCAGCCATCACCCTGGAAGGAAGGACCTGCTCATGGCTAAGAGGTACTTTGGAATAATATAGAATTGTTGTTATTATCATCATCCTCATCATTTTTATGTTACCTGGACCTAGGAAAGTTTGAGATGGATGGGCTGAAGCTTTCTGTATTGTTTGATAAATGTGTGTGGCACAAAAAATAATCTCAAATCTAATGTGAAATCTCAGAATCACAGAATGGTTTAGGTTGGAACCTTAAAGCTCATCCTGCTCCCCCCTCTCTGCCATGGGCAGGGACACCTTCCACTGTCCCAGACTGCTCCAAGCCCCATCCAGCCTGGCCTTGGACACTGCCAGGGATCCAGGGGCAGCCACAGCTTCTCTGGGCACCCTGTGCCAGGGCCTCCCCACCCTCACAGGGCAGGATTCCTTCCCAATATCTCTGGTGCTGGAGTCACCTATGCCTTGTCCCTGGAACGCTGTTTGCTGGCTCCAGCCACGCATCCCTGTCCCTGCCCCTTCTCCTGACACAAGGGCTGTTGCTCTGCAGCTGTGAGGAGTCCTGCCCTTGCTCACAGATGTGCCATTGTTATGACATTGCTGATGGCTCCCAGATGTCTTTCTGTGGAGCAGAGACGTGTTCCAGGGCTGTTTGGTGTCATGGTGTCCCATCTCTGCTTTGAATTTCGCCATCCTCCCCAGTTCTTAATTCCCCTTTTCCTGGCCAGCTGTGGCTGCTAAACCCTCAAGTGGTTGCTAAATCCTCAAATGCATCTAGGAGGATTTCCAAGCTGAACAAGTGGACCAAGTGTCACACCTACCTTGCACAGTGCTCTGTACTGGTGCTGGGTTCCAGCCCCAGCTGTTGCAGCCATCTCTGGTGGGTTTGGCTCTCCGTAGGAGGAAATGTCTTTTTCAAGTTTGCCCAAGAACAGTTTGCACCTCTGAGCTTGCTGCCTCCTCTCAGGATGTTTCATGCCAGAAACCCCCTTGGCTTGAGTTTGAAATATCTTCAGCACCAAAAATCCCAGCCCAGGCTGATGGTGGCCTGGCCACACATGGGGAAGGGAGCTCTCTGGGGAGAAGAAACCCCATTTACACCGTGGCCCTGTGCGCAGTCAATAGCTGGGATTACTCTGCAGAGAGCAGAGCCTGGCAGTGAAGGATCAGACAAACAAGCGGTGTGAGTTCTGCACACAGAGTGGAGGAGCTCAGAGGTGGATTCAGCTGCACGTCCACCTCGGGGACAGAAGGGACACCCAGCCTGTGAGACCAGTGCTGTGCCAAGCAGCCTGGAAGATCCTGGCTGTTGCTCACATCCTGTTGCCTTCCTGTGGGGAGAGTTATTTGAGCTAACGTGTGGAGCGTAGCAGACACATTGGGCTGCACTCTGCTGAGGTGCTCTCCGGATTGCAGCGATCCCACATGGCTCAGTTAATCCCAAAGAGAGACCAGCTTCGTTTTCCCAGAGTGCCTTTGCCGTGGGACAGGAGCCTCTGCTTCTCCTCTGCTGCCCCTGAAGAAGCAGCAGGGTTTATGGGTTTGACCCTGGGGTTTACAGGTTTGAGCCTGCCCTGAAGTATTTGCCTGCAGCTTATTTTGGAGTTGTTTTCCCGAGGTGTCAGCAGCTGGTTCAGGGACCTTTTCCCAGTGCAGGCAGGAAAGGAGCGCTCCTGGGAGCATGGTGGGGTGCAGGTGGTGCAGAGGGACTGGGCAGCCTGGCATGGATGGGGGCCCTGCCAAGCGCCCTGTGTGAGACAGGGCAAGCTCAGCCTTCTCTTTCCCCTCAGCAGGACTGAAGGTCCTGCAGCGAAGGAGGCTTTGAAGAAACATGGAAGGGAGGCCAGGCGAGGCTGTGGCAAGCTGGGAGAGGAACAGGCCGAGCATTATCCATGCTGGCTGCGCTCCCATGGAGGTAATCTCATAGTTATTTTAGTCTCCAGCTGGGATGCAGCTCTGATCCCAGCTTTTGCAATATCCTGCCAAGCCCAGGCTCCAAATCTGCCCTTGCTGGCTCTGAGCAAGGTGGGACCGCGTGGTGAGAACCTGCCAGCATCAATCAAGGGGAAAGACCTTTACACTGCTCCCTTTTTGTGCCTTGCTGCCCATTTCGGGGCTCCTGGGAAGGGGCTCTGGGCCTTGGGCTTGGTTGTTTGGTTTGGGGTTTTCCCCCCCCTCCATAATACACAGATTTAAAGACATAACTGGAGCTTTTGGATCCATGCCTCTCTATGCTAAGGAGTTCCTTGCTCCTTTAAACCGTCCCATACAAACATGGGAGCTCTCTCTCCTGGGACATGCTTGGTTTGGGTCTGTGTCCTGGAAATACATGAGAAGGCTGCAGAGAAGCTCAAATCTGAGCTCCTCCCTGTTCATCAGCAGGGCTGGCTGCTCCTCCAGCAGTATTTGTGTGCCAGCCTTGGGTGTGGAATTAGTTACAAGGATTGTATCTCCTGGACAACACTGGCTGCTTGCTCTGGGTGGCTTCAGCCTCCCTGATAACCTCAGTGATGCTCCTCGAGCAGCAAAGGCTGGGTTGAATCAGCTGCAGCTGCTGCTGGTCCTCAGACCCCACAAGGTTTCGAATCCTTGCCCAGTTTCAATGGGACAGTGCTTTGGTTTGGTGGGTTCTCGGAGCTGGATCAACAGACACTCTTTGGAGTTTGGTTTGCATCTCTGTTTTCAGGATGGAAAAGGAAAACCCAGCTGGTTTGGGGGAAAAGGGAGGATGGGAAGGCCTCAGTTTAAAGCAAGCTTTGCTTTCCTAGCCATCTTGTTTAAGGAAGTCTCCACATCCCTTGAGATAGATTAAGTGTGGCTCCAGGGGCCATTGTGGAGAGCCAGCACTGTAAAAATGCAGATTTCAGGGAAAGCCTTATGCACTGTGACAATTTAAAGTACCCCCGAAGGGCGTTCGCTCAGGCAGAAACACTTTATTTGGAGCACATTATGAATGAGACAGGGGAACAATTTGTTTGCTGGAGATGGGCAGAGGATCAATTAAGCAGAGCAGAGGGCACAGAGCAAGTCAGTCTGCAAAAGGGCAAAGCACAGAGGAGGTGGCTACATCCTGTCTGGCTTCCAGGGTGTTCTCTCTGCTGGGATGGAGTTGGGGAGCCGGGCTTCAGGATCCTGAGTGCCTGTGGAGGAGGAGAAGACCTGCCTGCCCTGAGGAGGAGGCTCAGTGTGGGGCATTGTGGGCACTCTTCCAGAGGCAGTGGGTGTCCCCTTGGCTCTGCTCTTCCCCCTGGTTATCCTGATCATTGGGGCTGGGGGCGTTTCCCAGTGTGTTTGGACAGTGCTGGGACTCAGCTGTGCCGCTCCAGGACCGGCTCTCTAGGGGCTAACAGTTCACTTGGCTGCGTGGAAATGCAGGGAAACCAAACCCTGAGCACTTTTGGAGACAGAAAAAGGAATGGTGACGAGTCCATTTGTGGGTTTTGGGTCGAAGGGGAGGGCTGGCTACTTTGGAGTTGAATTTATGTTCTTTTTGAAGGGCAGGGACTTCGCTTAGGTAGAAGGCAAAGTGCTCAGAACTACAAAATCTTACTGGATGCCAAAGCCAAATTTTTTAAATAGGAAAAGGAAATAAAGAATGATGGAGTGTTTTGGGGTGTTCCCCAGAGCCTCTCTGAAAGTGGCTGGGGAGAAACAGCAAGATAGAAGACTTAAAACTCCTTGGGCATGCATGTTTTCGTGCTCCATGGGATGTGCATGAATCAACATCACAACCATGAGGACCACTTATGTCCTTCTGAACTTCAAATTTCATGACCCCAAAGCATATCCTTAATGACCAAAAGCATCCTTCTGAATTCTGAGAAACCATGAATCCAGCTGGGTGCTCATAACTTTATTGGAATATGAGAAGAGAATATAATTTCACTGTCTAGTGGGTGGTGGGCAACCCAGAATGGCCACGGGGCTCTTTGTGGGCATGGTTTAGTGGTGGGCTGGGCAGTGCTGGGGGAGTGGTTGTGCTCAAGGATCTTAGAGGGCTTTTCCAGCCTCCGTGATTCCCTGATTCTGTGATTCTACTGCCATCCTGTGTCACTTGGTGCAGTCCCTGTAACAAGCACAGCCATTCTGCTGCTCCTTACCTTTAAGGACCTGTCCAGAGGGAACTGGGCCCTCAGTTTCCCCCTGTGGCACCAGCCCCTAGCAAGAACCTGCTCCTAGTTCTGGGCAAGACAGTGGGGTTTTTGTAAAAGGACAGCTCTTCCCACTCCCTGGGAGTGCCAGGTCCCCTTGTAGATCCTTCCATCGATGAGAACATAACCATATGCTTTGTTCTACATTTGCTGGGATTTCAGTCCCTAAACCTCCTGCTGTTTCCCACAGTGGCTGAGCCTGCACAGCCCCAGAAACTGTCCCCCGAGCTTCCCTTCCCCTCCGTCCTGGTCCCTGTGTGGCTGGAAGCAGCGACCCACAGGCTTCAGCCGGAATCACAGGGAGCAGCACAGCAGCCTGGGGCAGCCTTCCCTCTGGGAGCCACCCGGCTATCGCTTCCCGAGCCCCGCGCTAACGAGCTGTGACACGGGCAAGTCTCCCTGTCTGCACTAGACCCCGGGCAAGCCGCTGCCGGAGGCAATTCCAGACGCTGGGGTTCGTGGATAACCTTGTCAGCAGGCCGGTTGTTCTGCTTGTTTGGGTTTTGTCGCTGTCCTGACACGCGGTGACATTGACAGCAGCGACACCAGACGTTTCCCTGCGAGGTGGCTGGGGGAGAGGTGGATGTGCCTCGCCACCCAGGCAGCCAAGAATCTCTTCCTAATACTTGATCCAAACCTGCCCTCTGTCACTCTGGAGAGCCGCTTGGATTTCATGGGAATGAAGGGTTTTGGTGCTTTTGAACCACAGCCTGGGGGGGAAGCGGTTCTGGGGGTGACGGGTGCATTCTGTCTCTGTCTTTGCCTTATCTCAGATGATCTCTAAGGTCTGTTCCAACCCTAACCATTCCATGATTCTGAGGTCCCTTTAGCAGGGAGAATTCTGATTTGCAGCCAACACTTTGCTCTCTGTGTTTGGAAGATGTGTATATTGTACACAGGACTGGCAGGGCTAGCCAACGTTTTCCTTTAAAAAACAAAAGCAGAGAGGAAACTGGGTTTCAAATGCACTGAATGTTCATTTGAGTGTTTGTTGTTCCCAGGAAAAATTGCTGGCATTTTTGTCAAAATAGCCATTTAAAATGTGCTTTGTATTGCAAAGGAAGCTGGTTTGGGTTTCTGTGAAGAATTAGGTATTTATTTATGATGTCTTCAAGATCCTGTGTCCTAAACATGGTATTTTCCCAAGCTGCAGCTGAAGCCCTTTATGGGTTTTTAATCCTTTGTTTCTGCAGAAGTGGGTTTTTTCCTCCCACCTCACGCAGGGTCCCAAAGCCCTTCCTGTAATTCCCTTGTGCCGTTTCCTAGAGTTCACATTGTACTGGATGTGTTTCAAATCCCTGGGAAGGCGCCGTTCCACCCTAGCAGGCAGAACTGAGCCCCAGGGGTTTGTAGCAAAGACTGGCAGGGCTCTCCTGTCACCCTCCTGTTTCCCAGTGGAGGCAGGGGCCACGGGGTGCCCGTGGTGTACCCACATAACCTCTCATACTCCATGAAATGCGTGCAGGGGCCTGAGAGAGTGGCACGAGAGTTTGAAACTAATTGATTGGTTTTTCCCCATGAGCTTTTGCCCTGAGGCAAAGTTCCCTCAGCCCTAAGACCTGCCCGTTTCCCTGGGAATGCAGTCAGATCTCCAGGGTTAAATGCCACATGTGTGGCTTGGCCTGAAAATCTCACCAAAGGCATCACCTTCACTCTGGAGGGTTGTTAATTGGTTTGATAGCACCTACTCCTCTGGGCTTATCTGTTTGGAAACAGCCAAATGCTCCCTGATGTTGCTCTGGAACAGCCTCTACAAAGGCTCTTCCAATGCTTCCCAGAGCAACACCAGAGGAAAAACAGAGGGAGTAAAGGAAAGCTCCAAGCTGCAGGAAGCCCTTCTCCCTTCTCTTGAAGGCAGACTGTAAAGACTAGGTGGCCTTTCCCAAGCTTCTGTGTCTTCCTTACATCGGTGGCTGAGGAGAACCTTAAAAAGTGAGTGTAAGAGAAGACAGCACATGGCCCTGTTGGAAAGAGGGGATTGATGTGAACCATTCATGGCGTCTCCCTGTGATTTGATGTGACAGCAGAGCACTCTAAGCACTGTCTCAGGAAACCAAGTATAGGCAAAATGTCTGCTTCCATCTCCCCCAGCCCATCCCCTCCAGCTCTACAGCTGAGATACGCCTGCAATTCACCGACTGTGTCGTGTCTGGCAGAAGGATCTGTTCTCAAAAGTGTCTAAGACAGCTGGAAATGAACTTCAGTAATGGCTCAAAAAGTGAGTGAAAACTCACCTCTTCTGCCTGCTCATTTCAGGCTGGGAAATCAAGAGAAAGCCATTGTGGCCAATTCTGCTGGAGCCCTTTGCCAAGCCACGTGCAGCTGTGCCCACAGCACCCTCCCGTTTGGCATCCCGGCTGGTGCGGATGCCTTGTTGAGCTGGTGCCGGCGTTGGGGCTCCTGCTGTTCCTGTGCACGCTCTGGTGCCGTTTCTGTGGCGCCCAGAGCCGCTTCGGCAGCAGCCACTCGGCAGCCCTGCTCGGGGAGACATCGCCGCCCTCCCCACGGTGGCAGCAGCTGTGCGGGCCCAGAGCTCTGTGTCAGAGGGGCCTCGGGCACAGCACCGTGGCCTGGGCAGCCGCGGGGGCCCGGGCTGGCCGCCAGCCCTGCCTCTGCCCACTGCCCCTTATTGGCAGCGGCCAGGGGCCGTGCCCCAGCAGGGGCCCCCTGCCCTCCTTGTCCCCAGCCAGCCCAGCCTCAGCACCTCGGGGGTGCCCGCACCCTCCTGCCGAGGCCCGGCCTCCAGGGCTTCTGCTGCAGGCGTGGGAGACGCTTCGGGAAGCGCCAGAGCAGCCGGGTGGAAGGAGCGAGGCGGCTGCCTGGGGGCCTCTGACACCCAGTTCCTCAGGCCTTCCCACCAGCCCGGCCTCCTGTCCCCTTGGAGCCTCCTGCCACCCACTCCCTCACACATCCCCCTCGTGCCTTCCCACTGCCTTGTCCCGTCAGGGACTCCGCAGCACCTCATCCCTTCACGGCCTCCCACCGCCCCGGCCCCTCAGGCTCTCCCCCAGCCCGGCCGAGCTGCCCGGCAGCGGCGCAGCCCCGATGGAGCTCCAGAGGGGCCGGATCAAGAGGCACCTCGGAGCCCTCAGCAATCCAGGCAGCAACGCACGGGCAGGAGGACACAGATGGCACTTCCTGCCTGGGACAGGGCTTGTGGCCATCTCCAGGCACCAGTCTCGCACGGATCCCCGCAGCTCCGGCCCCTGCCCACCCGCTCTGTCGACACCGTTGAGGCTTCAGCAGAACCACCAAAGGCCAAGGGGCTCATGGCCATTTTCCCTTCCACGTTGCACGCCCAGTGGACTTGCTGAGCACAAGCACCCTTCTTCCCCTCTTCCCCTATGCCCTGTGGACACTGGGCACCAAAAGAAAGCTCCTGGACCTCTGTGCATGACAACAGCTATTTCATATTTCCATACTGACATGAGGTCTTCCCTGCAAGCTCAGGTGGCCTGAGCAGACAGAGCTCCTGGGATTAGTTCTTCACAGACTTACACAAGCTGCCACACAGAGGAAGCTTCCTACTCCCCAGCCTTCTGCAAGTGGTCTTGCACCTTCTGAAAGCTGGAGAGTACGGAGCTCTCTGTGCAGCTCTTAAAAGTTGCAGGGTTTGAAGTGCCAAGCTTGAGATGGCAGGGCTGATGTCATAAGTCAGGTCTTGAAGGGCTGAAACAGAGAGGAACAGAGCCATGGTTGGAGCCTGGAGCTGCGGGGACCAGCAGCTGAGGAGAGCCCCCTGCCAGGGCCATCGCAGCCCGCTCCTGCCGTGGCCAGGAGGAAGCAGGGACCAACGGGATCAGCCTGAAGGTGCTGGCCCCGAATGCCCCCCGTGCCCCTGAAAGCTCTCTGTGCTCTGCCCACACTGCCCCGGTCCGCACGGGGAGCGGAGCCCTCCGCAGCCGGGGCAGGGATTGCAGCTCCCCCCGCCAGCCCCCGCTGACAGCCCGCTGCACTCACCCTTGTAGACGAGCCAGAGCTCTTCCTGCTGCTTCCTCACGTACTGCCCTGCGATCCCTGGGAACGCAGAGCCTGTCATGGACCCTGGCCTGGATCCTGCTGTGGCAGGACAGGGAGGGACCCCGGGCTCGTGGCTCACCAATGAACCTGATGGCTGCCTCTCGCAGGGACTCCTGTGGGCTGTCCAGGTACGGCAGGGCCTGGCGCAGGTGCTCGGCCGCTCGGCTCCTGTCATCCTCCATCTGGAGAGAGCGCCAGGGCATGGAAGGAAGGGTCGGCCTGGGCTCAGCCCCTTGGCTGCGTGCTCCCTGCGCCCAGCCCGGGCCTCCCCTGCCCGCACAGCCCTGAGGCCCGGCCAGCAGCCGCTGGCGCCGGGCTCTGGAGGGGGCCAAGGGCCGGCTGCTGCCCGGGGAGCCGCGGTGCCGCCCCGCCCCACGCTCCATCGGCACCCGGCTCGGGGCCAGAGGAGCCTGGAGAAGAGCCTGTGTGGCGCCTCTGGCTGCAGCACTGGGCAGGGGCACAGCTGCCAGCCCCACACGCTGGGCGCCGCGGTCAGGGAGCTTCTCCAGGCTGCGGCTGGGGCTTCCAGGCCGTCCTTACCAGGCGCTCGCTGAACTTCCACGGCTGCTCCTTCTTCACCACCTGCTTCAGATGCCTCCTCTTCAGGAACCTCAGCGCAGAAAGCAGCGTTCCCCAGGAGGCCTGGAGAGCAGCAGAGACCCAGAGATGGCACCACAGCCCAGGGCACAGGACCCGCGTCCCTGTGCCAAGCAAGGCCGGGAGGAGGCTGCAGCCCGCGAGGCACCAGGGCAGGAGGCAGCCGAGCCCCCTCGCAGGGGGACCCCAGCAGCCCACGAGTCCTCACCTCTGCCACGCGCCAGTTCTCGTCATAGCAGTGGAAGAAGAGCGGGAGCAGGCTCTGGCGCACGTGCACCTTGAGGGGCTTTTTTCCCTTGTCCATTACCAGCTCCATCACCTCTCGGAAGAGGCGAATGGAGAGCAGCTGCACATGGCTGTTGTCCTGTTGGAAAGGAAGAGGAAAAGAACCATCAAAGGTTTCTCCAGGCCCACCTGGGCACAGGCCTGAAAATCCCCCAGGCACAAAGTGTCCGGCAGGCACCCAGTGGCCGTGGCTGGGGGCTCAGAGCCTTACATTGTCAAAGAGTGGCCGGAGCACCTCAGCCAGCTGCAGGGCAGTGGGACTGGATATTAGAGTGGCTCTGTCCTGGAGCTCATTCAGGAATACAGAGAGGATCAGTGCAACCACCTCTCCATCTGCATCCTGCAGTAGGTCCATGAGGCTTTGTGTCAGACTCCGGATGCCTTCGGCCTGTGTGGGACACAATGCTGCACAGTGAAGCCATGAACTGTGTAATCATAGCATGTCCTGAGTTGGGAGGGACCCACAAGGATCATCGAGTCCAACTCCTGGCCCTGCACAAACACCCCAATAATCCCAACCTGTGCATCCCTGGCAGTGTTGTCGAAACACTTCTTGGGCTCTGGCAGCCTTGGGGCTGTGCCCATTCCCTGGGGAGCCTGGGCAGTGCCCAGCAGCCTCTGGGGGAAGAACCTTTGTCTAATATCCAACCTAAACTCTCCTGACACAGCTCTTGCTGTTCCCTCAAGTGCTGTCGCTGGTCACCAGAGAGCAGAAATTGGTGCTGCCCTTCCCTTGCAAGGAAGCTGCAGATTGCAATGAGGTCTCCCCTCAGTCTCCTCCAGCTGGAACAAGCCAAGTGCCCTCAGCCACTCCTCCTATGGCTTCCCCTCTAGACCCTTCGCTATTTTCATGTCCTCCTTTGGACAATCTCTAATAGCTTCATTTCTTTTTCACATTATGGTGCCCAAAATTGCACACAGCACTCGAGGTGAGGCCACGGCAGCCCAGAGCAGAGCAGAGCAGAGCAGGACAATCCCGTCCCTGGCCTGGCTGGCAATGCTGTGCCTGAAGTACCCCAGATGTCCCTGCTGGCTGCTGGGGCACTGCTGACTCCTACTTGCCATCACAGAATCCCCACAGGTCCCTTTCCACAGCACATCTCTCCAGTCTCTCATTCCCTGCTCTAGACACACAGCCGGGCTGCCTGTGCCAGGTGCAGAATCTGGCACCTGCCCTTGTTAAACTTCATATGGTTGGTGATTGCCCAGCCCTCAAATTTGTCTCTGCAGAGGCCTCTGCCCTCGAGGGAGTCAACAGCTCCTCCCAATTTAGAATTGTCAGCAAACTTATTTAGTATTTCTTCAAGTCCTGTGTCCAAGTCATTTATGTCTGGCTGCACCATCAACGCCACTCTGCTGCTGCAACCCCACCCTGCTGCTGCAGGGCCCAGAGGCCAAAGGCCTGTCCCGAAGCACTCAGGAAGCTGAACCGGGAGGCAGGAGAGCTGGGAGCAGCTGCCTCAGCGCCCGAAGCCCAGCCAAGCCCAAGCGACTGCTTTCCCCAGCGCAGCTTCAGCCGCTGCCCCGTTCTCACCACTGAGGGATCTTTGCTGAGCGCCACGAGGCCTCTGAGTGCCAGGCGACGCTTTTCCCTGGATTTGCTCTGCAGGCGCCTTGAAACGATCTCTAGGACACTGTCACTCCATTCCCTCATGTCATGGCACTCGAGGACCTGAAAGGCACAGGGCAGTGACAGGGGAGCCGGCCGGCAGGAGCCCGGAACCGCACAGCGCTGGGCCCAGGCAGCAGCGCAGGGCGCGGGCACCGTCCCAGGCAGCTGCGGCTACGAGAGGGCAGAGAGCTGGGAGGCAGCTCAGCGAGGCAGCGCTGGCCGTCAGGCTCACCTCCACAAGGAAAGCCAGGAAGGGCAGATCCCAGCGTGGTTCCTCTCTGCTCAGCAGCCCAAGCAGGCGGAGTGCAATCCCAGAACACAGGGTGCGGGAGACCCGGCGCATCTCTCTGGCAGAGGGGAAAAAGGCAACAAGACCCTCAGGTGAGGGAGCAAACATCTCCCAGGACTGACTCACAGAGGTGCGGTCTTTCCCCAGCATCCCTGGAAGGGAACGTGGGTGCTCTGGGAGGTGGCTGCTCCTGGGCACCCTCCTCTCCCAGCATTTTCCAGTGTCCTTGGCCATCCCTCAATGACAAGGCTCCCTGGCCCATGGCCATTGGGGCTGTGTGGGGTACCTCGGACACAGGGCACAAATGCTGGGGGCAGCTGGGGAGAAGGGGGTCTCACCTGGCCAGCAGACCCACTGCATAGTGCTGGGTGTCAGCACACAGCAGCGTGTCCCAGACATGCTTGCGCTCCATAGCCACCAGCTCTTTGTTGTACCGCAGTCGACAGAGCAGAGCCTTCATGGCCTGCACTGCAAACCTGTGCGCAGAGCAAAGCCCAGGTCACTCTGGGAGCACTGGCGCTCTCCACAAGGGCATGGGAAGGACAGGAGGACTGGGACCTGTTGGGGTTGGTGGGAAGGCGGTTTTGCTGCCGGCATGCTCTCCAGAAGTTATCAGCTTCCTCTGGCATCGGCTCTGTGGTGATGACAATTTGGAAGAGCAGAGCCACAAAGAGGCGGGAGGAATAAAGGTTCATCGCCTCATGGCACCGAGGCACGTGGACAATGACCCACAGCGCCAGAGTTGCCTGCAAAAGAAGCAGCCCAAGAATGCGCTCAGTGCTGAGCTGTCCATGTGGCAGGGCCTGAGGGGAGACGCAGGAGGAGCACCGGGCCTGGTGCCCCCTGAGCCTGCCCCTAGCCCAGGTTTCAGCCCAGCGCCTGAGGCAGGGAGAGGATGGAGAGCTGCTGGCGCGGCGACCTGGGGACGAGCAAAGGCCAGTTCCAGAAACTCACAGCCAGGGCAAAAACGTCCTTGTTGTCCCCATCAGAGGTGCAAACGCTGTGCAGAGGCCAATCCTCCATCACACAGAGAAGTGTTGGCAGCACCTTCTCCAGTGTTGGTCCCGACAAGCCGAGGATTCTCCACATCATTGTGGCGGCTCTGTGGGATCAGAGCTCTGTGTCAGGGGTATCTCAGTCACGGTACCATGCCCTGTGCAGCTGTGGGGGCCCAGGTGACAGAGCCCTGGTGCCCTGAGTGGCAGGGAGGGAGCATGGCAGCAGGCTCGGGAAACAGAGGGGCCCGAGGGTCCCGGAGCTCTCTGCCTGTCTGGCAGATCCCATTGGACAGGCTGTACAGGGCGATGGGCCCTAAGGGCTGGTGAGCCCTGAGCTCTCAAGGCAGGTGGGCCCCGTACCTGTCACACAATGGGGCACAGCGCAGGAGGGTCAGCACGACATCAGCGGGGTGTTCTTCAGCCAGCCTCAGAATGTTAATGGGCAGCCTGGCATCCACAGTGACATGGGACACGAGTCTCTGGTGAATGCTTCTCACCATGGCTGGCACCTGGAGGAGGCATGGGGAAGACTTGGAGCACTGTCCAAGGGAGCAACTTCCCCAGCTGCCCCCAAGAAGTGCTTCCCTTCCCACCACACTGTGCTGGCCTCAAAGGCTGAGGGGGCCCAGCGGCCATGGCTTGAGGGGGCACACGATCCTGGGAGGCCTCCAGCCCTGGCCCCAGGCTGCTTACCTGCTGCTGAGAAGAAACATCACTTTCCTCAAAAAGGTCCACACTGGGAGCACGAACCACAGTGGGAGTGGGCGTGGTGTCAGTATTTGCGATGCCCTGAGTCTCTCCGGTGTCGGTGTTCTTGATGACCAGGTCCTCAGTCACTGCAGTGTCCTCAGTCACTGCCGTGAGAGTCTTCACCGTGTGATCATTCAATGCACTGTCAGAGTCTTCTGAGCACTCAGTGACATCTGTGCTGACATCAGGCTCTGCCTGGAGCTCGGTCAGCCCAGAGTCAGGCTCGGCTGTGCCCTCAGTTGCTGTGGTGGTGGTCTTTCTACGCCGAATGCGCATGAACTTCCGGAACATCTGCAGGAGAACAAAGGACAGGGAGGAGAGGGATGTTCCACGGGGTGCTCCAAGCGCGGTGCTCGGCTGAGCAGCGACAGCAGGCCCAGCCCAGGTGGGGATGGCTGCAGGTACCTGCGCTGTTCTGCGGAAGCGGCCGCGGGCACGGTCCTGCTCTTGTGTGCGGTCCACGGCTGCATCTGGCAAAGAGCGAGCGCAGCCAGAGCTGAGGGGCTGCGGGAGAGGCCGGAGAGCACAGCCCAGCCCTGCACTGCCCAGGCAGGGACAGCCTGGGACGCCCAGGGGATGGAGCTCGGCTGCTGCGGGAGGGTCTGGCCTGGCCCCTCTTCCATTCTGTCCATGGGCCTGTTCCCAGGAGATGGGATGGGATGGGATGGGATGGGATGGGATGGGATGGGATGGGATGGGATGGGATACGGCCAAGCTGGCAGCAGCCATCCGCCCTGTGGCCCAGCTCTGCCACTCACCGTCCTGCAGTGGCTGCTGGACCTGCTCCAGCTCTTTGGGCTGCTGGGCTGGGGCAGCTCCAGGGCCTTCCTTTTTTTTCCCCCTGAACACTTTGAACAGGCGAAGGAATCTGCCCGCCATGCCACAGTCTGGCCTTGAAGGCACCTGCAACACAGAAGCCTCAGGAAGGCTACAGGACAGCAAGTCCTGCACCCTGGTCTCAGAGGACTCCTGCCACAAGGACAGGAGACTCCTTGTCAAGGCTTGTGGTCACCAAGTCCCACGGTCTTGCCTCGAGGGCACCGGCCGCAGGGATGGGAGGTGCTTCAGAAAAGCTCCGGGGCACCAAGTGCCACGGTCTGCCCTCGAGGGCACCTGCAAAAGAGAAGCCTCGGGAAGGCCACAGGTCACCAAGTCCTGTGGTCTGGCCTCGAGGTCACCTGCAGGAGTAACGCCTCGGAAAAGCTCCGGGTCGGCAAGGAACGAGTGCGCTGTGCGGGGGCTCCTCACGGCGCCGCTCTGTCCCGTCCTGTCCCGTCGCGTGCTCCGAGCACTGTGGCGTGGCCGCGTCGCCGCCAGCCCCTATGTCAGCACGTGTCACAAAGGGCCCTGGGACACCCTGTCCCGTTCCGTCCCACGGTGACCATGCTGCACCGTGTCACAAAGGGCCCTTGCACACAGTGCCACCTGCCCTGGGGCCGCCCCCAGCCCCCCCAAAGTGGCCCAGGTTGGAAGGAATCCCTTGCCCCAAGTGTCTGAGACAGCCCGACAGGACCTTTAGCAACGGCTCCAACCATAAGCAAACGCTGCCCTGCTCTGCGGGCTCGGGGCAGCACCAGGAGCCCCCACGGCTGCCGACGCAGCTGCAGCGGGAAGGGCTCGGGGTCTTCCACAGAAGCTGGCACAGCCTCCTTGGGACACGTCCCGGCTGGTGGCCATCCTAAAGCCGGGGCTGTGACACAGACAAGGAACGTGTGGGCCAGGGCGCGAATGCTGCTCTGAGCCCTGGGGCCCCGGGGAGCACTGAAATCAGCAGGTGTGGCAGAGTCCCCGCCGAAGCAGACCTGCCAGCCCCCGAGCCCTGGCAGCGCTGGTGCCCGTCTCCTGCCCCAGAGACCTGTGCCCCTGGGGGACTTCTCTGCCAGAGGGCAGCCAAAGCCAAGGTGCATTGGCGTCTGTGCTCCTTCCTACAGGGGGCTGGTGGCAGGAGCACCTGGAGCAACTGGAGCTTACAACAATCTCTTCTCCATTTCCAAATGCAAAAAGCAGCAAACACTTGTTGGAAAAGTGAAATGACCTGTAAGGGCTCATCTTCCCTGAGAGGGTGGTGAGACCTTGGTACAGGTTGCCCAGAGAAACTGTGGCTCCCCCATCCCCGGAAGTGTCCAAGGCCAGGTTGGATGGGGCTTGGAGCATTGTGGTCTAGTGGAGGCCCTGCACAGACACCCCACCAATCCCACTCTGTGCGTCCCTGAGAGTGTTGTCCAAATGTTGTCCAAATCTTATTCCATAGTCCACAAGGGGTGAGGAATAACACACGGTGAAAAGTGAAATGCAATGCACAGTCCAAAGCCAAACACAACACAAAAGTCAGTAGAAATGTCATCTTGTTTTACTCCCAAGCTAAAAAGCCTTTTTCCTTCCAGAATACAGAAAACACACGATTACTTTGGAAGCTGTGGTCTGACTCCGAGATCCACAGACAATCACAGACCTATATAAAGGAAAGGCAACAAATACCTAAGGAGAAATCCCGAAGGAAGAAGCAGGAGATGCCTGTAGGAAGAGGGAGACAGTCAGACCTCTTGGGGCACAGTCTGCTCAAGAGAGTTGGAGGCTTTTTTTTGACAAGGAAGCTGTTTGTTTCTCTTGAGGTCATAGCAACAGAACATCACAGACATGGCGTGTGAGTAAATCATGGGTTTTCCAAGGCATGCCTCCCTCCAAATAATATAATCAATTTCTCATCTTGATGGAAAAAAAGCTCCAAACCTATACAAACCTGCCAGGCCAGAGGGACAACGCTATCTTCCTCCAGCACATCTTCTGTTTTTCCAAAAGCATTTCCCAGCTGTAATTCCAAGGCGGTGAGTCCTCTCATCCCGAGAGCTGAGCAGCCTGTTCTTGAGAAATACAAATCACGGATAAGGAGGTGACCCAGACAGTTCTCAGAAACAGTAAAATCCCAATGTTTGTTTGCTTTCAGCTGCTTCCTCCAGGCCATCCCCATGGCTGCTGCTGGGAACAGATCCAACAGTTTCCAGCTCAGATAAAAGCCATTATCCCACAGTAGCTTTGCAGGTAGCTCTGGACACCCTTACCTGTTACAGCCCAGCAATCCCCCAAGCCTGGACTAAGATCAGGGCATTTCAAGGGAATGGGAACTCTCCTCCAGTTCTTGGCTGGCTTTGGTTTCACAGAATCCAAGGATGGGTCAGGTTGGAAGGGACCACAGTGGGCAATGGTCCAACTTCCCTGTTCCAGCAGGGCCACCCCAGAGCACAGGGCACAGGATTGCATCCAGATAGCTCTGGAATATCCCCAGTGAGGTGCCACCAGCTATCCTGGTGGGCTAGTGGCAGAAAATGTCCCGACATGAAGAACAACACTCCTGAATATCTGTTTGCATTCCTCCTTTCTTTTCCAGCTCCTTTTGGCCTGGCAAACAGGAAGAAATAAATGCTATAGCGATCCCATTCTCTTTTCATGGATTCATTTCAAGTGACTTGAATCACTTCAGGGACTTCTTTTGGAAATACTTACAGAGGGGTAAATCCTGTTACAGACAAAGCTGCTGTGACCCTGCTATGTGGGAAGACTGAAAGCCACATTAATCAGGAGCTTAATTAAACTATGGAGAGGTAAATGATAATTAGGACAGGTCACTGATACCCCACATGCTGAATTATTCTGTCTGCTGGGGTTTAGCAGCAACAGGGACACACAGAAAGAGAACCAGGGTAAAGCTTTTCATCCCGGGACAACACATTCCAAGCGGTGCCTCAGGTTTTATTCTTTATTATTATTTATTGCTTATTCCCACTTTCTAATTAAGGAGCTGAGGCCAAGGAAGCCAAGCACGAGTGATGCACTGCAGTGTCAGGGCCATGCACACAGTTTACTTTGTTTCTTTGCTCCCTGATACTTCAGAAACCAAAAGGTCGTGACACAATGTTGATTCCATGCTGCACATTGAACAGATACTGCTCTGCAGCCCATTTGTTTGATGGTCACGATGGTTGTGAATCAATTACATATTGAAAAGTGCACGCAATCAACATTCACCATTTAGGGATATTTCCCTAGGGGTTGTAATCTTAACGTATATTCCACAATATCAGTTTGATTCTTGCCTCATCTTCCACCCAAATCCAATAAATGCACAGTTTAGTAGAGTAAGCCTGGATGATTGTATTAAAAAGAGACTTCAAAAAGTTTTTGGTTGAGGATTTCCATACTGTATCCAGACGCTTCCATGGCTTCATAAACATGACAGACCTTATCCAGCCTCATCTCTGAATGCCCTGTTCTTAACAGCATTAAAACTCTGAAGAAAGCAGCATCTGAATTAAAATCTTGATTGTTCTTGGAACATAAATGGAGGCTTTTTTTTTTAAGTTTCAAAACTTCACGTTCTGAAGAAAAAACCAGAAGAGACATTTCTCGGTAGATAAAAAAGTATTTTTCTAACTAAACATACTGATAAGAAGGTGTTCAGAAAAGCCAAAAACACGCAGAAGGACCTTTTAATGGCTGCAGTTACTTTGGGAAACTAATTCCTTTGAGCCCATTTGTTTATCAACACAACAATTTGTCACAAACTCTCCATCCTCACTCTTGTACTCCAATGATTTGAAAAAAAACTCCTGTGTGCTATCCACGGTAATGTGTCCTTTACTATTTAGATACAAGAGGGGAAAAAAAAGAAGACAATTTGAGTGTGCAAAAATAATTGCTGCAAGCAGAGACACTCCAAGAGCAGGTTGAAATGACTGACTGCATTGCTATCCAAGATGAAATATTTCATAAGGGGAAGCCAGGGTTCATTTGTAAAGAACTTCAGAAGTCCAAGACAAAAACTGTCTCTGGGTGGGGAAGAGCTCGATTAGGAACTCATTTTTTAAATCTTATCTCAAGCTGACTCCAGTCGGATGCTCAGATTTATGTCTGATCTTACTGTCACCGGAGCCAAAATCTCTTCTCTGCCCTGAGGCATGTGCTTAAGTGCCTTGTTAAACTCAAAGGAAAGCTTCCCGATGGGAAGCCGACTGTTCCAGAGCATCCACGGTTCACTGTGGCCACGTGAAAGCTCAGAATTAACTTCGGACAACACCTACTGACTGCAGGCACTTTTTTTTTTTTTTTTTTAATTTTTTTATTTTTTACTCAGGACCCAGCCTTATTATTTGTCCTGCTCTTACTCAGCATTCCCACTATTTTGCATGTTGGCTCTTCCTGCAGTGGTGCCCAGAGGGTCAGGTCTGGTTTGGGACAATGGTCTGTGTGTGATTACCCACTGGAATTCGGTGGGAGACTCTAATTACATCCTTCCCTCCAGAAAAACAGGGAGCCAGAGGATCCTTGAGGAGCACAGACGCATTACAAACTCTTTCCACAACTGCATAAGTGTAGCCAGCAAGGAGACAGACAAATCAGCCCAAAAAAGTAAAGGACAGATGGGAGCAGGAGGGCTGTAGTGCCCTGAGCACCAGGAAACAGTTTTGCTAAAATAAGTAAGGGTCTTGTAGCAAACTCAACCAATGCCAAAACTCTGCTTTCCTCCAGTGCTGTCACCAGCTTCTCCCAACTCATTCCAAGCTAAATAGATGAGGATTATTGTCTGTTCACGATCCAGTTTTCCCACATGAAAGAGAAGGATAACTGTCTATAACTTTTTGCTCCACAGGGGCCATGGAAGGCACAGATATTAATGCTCAGAGATGCCCAGACTGACCCTCAGCCAAAAGTTACCACAGTCAAAGGAGGATTTTCAGAGAATTTTATGCTTTTAGTCCAAAAATACGGGAAACAGAAATTGGCATCAGCAGAGACACATCGATGTAGTTTGATGTCACAGAAGAGACATCTCCCAGTGATGAAGCTTGTCCAATATTCTAAACAAATTTGAAATGTGTTTAGTCTGGAAGTGATTATTTTGCTTATTCTGATGCATTTGATGTTTAACCACACACTGCAAATATGGTCAGGTGGCCCAGGCCCAACGCAGGAAAAGAGATCACAGCACCACAAGCAAAAGTGCATTACACAGGACTGAATAATACAGATACACCATCATTAAAATCCCACAATTTAAACTGTGGAGCCGATGTTTTATGGCGGCTGGGACGAGCATGATACATGTTCTCCGTTTTCAAATCCTGCAGCGTTTCAGGATACATGGGAAAGCAGATGTTTTTAATCGTCTGAACCCTAAATAAGCTTTTCCTTCCAAACCAACTGCATGCAGTCAGGAGTGAGACACTGCTGCACGAATGGGCAAAGCATTCCATCTGTCTTGGCTCCAGTGGAAAATGTGTATTCTGACCAAAACAGAGATTTTCACATTAAGACTAATTTTTCCCCAAAGTGTTCACAGCCAGGTTGAATGGGGCTTGGAGCAAGCCGGTCTAGTGGAAGGTGTCCATGCCCAAGGCAGGGGGTGGATTGAGATGAGCTTTAAGGTCCCTTCCAACCCAGATCATTCTGGGATTCTGTGATATTGCTGTCCTTACACAGAGTAAATCCACGGATACTGCCTGGCCATGCACCCACCGTGGTGTCACCTGAGGTGGCAGAACCAGGCCCAGATGCAAGGGGAACCCACAGATCTTCTGTGCACTGACTTCAATATGTTTGAGGGACATCAGTCACACCGACAGCTGGGAGAGGCTCCAGCGCACCTCAGGCTACCACAGAGGGTGTTCAGAAAGCAGGGGAAGAGAGCAAATGCAAATCTAGAAGCAAAACTGCAGAGTACCAGCCTCCAAGGAAAGAAACCAGCAAGGACTGTCAGGAAGGCTCTCAGGAAGCACTGTTTTACAGGCAGGACCACAAGCACCCGACACAGGAAAGTTTTCAAAATAAACGTGGCGTGGCCTTAGACCCGCAACTGTAAAGCACAGCTGCCCTGATCATCTTACACTGTTAAGAGAGAGGAGAGAGATGTCTGTTGGGAATATTGCTCCTTCCCACTGCCCAGAGGACGCAGGCTGCACGGATGACCCTCCCCTCCTACTCAGCCCACAAGGCAGCAATCTCTCCAGTTAAGCCAACAGAGTCTTCCCAAGAGCAAGCAACCAGGAAACCATTCCCAAATGGTACTCACGTAATGTCAGCTGCTCACAGATCTCTCTGTCCACATCTTGCTCTGTGCCAAACCCCTGGTACACCTGGCCCCTGCTCCCTGTGCCAGTCAAAAGCTTCGTGAGGTGAAGATCATAATGTCATGGACTAGTAGGGGTTGGGAAGGACCTTAAAGCCCATCTTGTTCTGCCACAGTTGCATCCAAATCCTTTAACACTGGCCTCTCTTCCTAGAAGCAGCCTTGAGGCTGCCTCCCAGCAGGAGTTATAATGGTGTGGAAAGCTCCACTTCTGAGGTGAGGCAGCTCCTGAACAGGAGGACTTGATGGGGATCTCAGTTTTGTATTCAGTCACTGCTGGCTGCTCACTGGGGAGCACTGTGCTCCTGTGAATGCCAACTCCTCCACACTTGGAGGCATATTTTCCAGGGATTTGTGGGAGCTGCACATCTGAGGTGATGGACACTCAGGAGTGCTGTGCTTTGTTACAGGTTACAGAGATGGCAGGAAGAGAGTGGTAAGCACTAACAGAGAGCAAATCCCATTGATTCCCTTTCCCAGGCTCCCACTGAGCTGTCCAGTGCCACACAGGAGATAAGTGCTTCATTCAGCAGAGCAGCAGCTCAGCTCCTTGATTTCCTTAGGCCAGAGGATTTTAACTGCAGCTGGATTGCAAAGGTTGAGAGAGCAAGGGGCATGTGGCCCTCGGGGACAATCCGCATCGGATGCAAGTAAGACAGACACCAGCAAGGCCTCTGCCTCCCAAACCTCAGGAAAGATGCACTTGCATCACACAAAATCCCTTTAAAGACATTCCCAATCTTCCTTCACAGCGACAGCAAGGAGGGAGGAACTGGCAGAGTCCCCTCTCTCAGCTGCACACAACTAATCCAGCTGAAGTTTTTTCCGTCCTGATTCACGGAAACATTTGCCGTGGAAGAAGCCAAGCCTTTTACTGCTTCCAACTCCAAAGATGCTTCTTCTGCATCATCCATTTTCTACCAGCTGTCTGAGCTCACGCCCCAAGGCAGACCAGAGCTGCAGGAGCAAGCCTGGTCCCTTCCAGGGATGGAGCACAGGCTGCCTTGTCCATCCCAAGCACTGTGGCCTTGCCCTCCCTCTTCTCCACACTGATCAATCCCTGCCTTTCTCTTGCAGGTACCTCCATCCACAAACATCTGCCAAACTGCTCTGAGCTTCCCAGAAAAGCCCTGGTTTCCTTGAAAAGCCTGTATCCAGCTCAGAAATGCACTTCCAGGGATCCAGGGGCAGCCACAGCTTCTCTGGGCAACCTGTGCCAGGGCCTCAGCACCCCCATAAGGAAGGATTTTTCCCCCAATATCGGATCTAAACACACTCTTTTTCAGTTTGATGCACTGAAACTCATGAACTGCATCTTACACACTGCTCAGCTTGGTGGTGTGACTCTCTGGTCTTCAAAGCCACCGTGGAAACTTTATGGTACAAACAAGGATGGAAGCTGTAGGCCTTTGGGCCATCTCCTGCTGTCCCTCCTCTTCTCTCTTGGCTTGGTTATATGCAGGCTTTTGGAGAAGAGCCCTGGATTAATATTCTCAGGATAAAAACGAGTAGGAGGCCTGGCAAGCAAGTTTTCCCTCTCCCCATGATTCATGAGGAAGTCAGACAAGGAATGTCTCCATCAGGAGACAAATGGGCTAGGTTTAATGGCATCTGTAATGGGGACATATTTCTCTAGGAACTGCCAGTTAGTTACTGGAACAGCCTCAGTACAGAACACGAGTGACTTCTAGTGCAGCCCAGGGATACGGCAAGAGTTACTGCTTGGCATTATCCCTGCCTGTGTTTGAGTGCATCAGCCTGTGCTGCCTCACGCAAATTAGGCTTGGTCTGAGCTGCAAAGTGCCTGTGAAAGCGATGGGGATGTGGCTGCCCTGGCGGAAGCAAAAGCCTTGTCATGTTGCATCTTACAGACACGGAAAGCCAGGGCATCCAAGGTGAATTCATGGAGAGACAGCACACACATGGCTGCTCATGGCAGCAAGCTGGATTTCCTAACTCAAGAGCTCATTCAGCCCCTACAGAATTTTCAATTGCAGTGACAGACACAGTTACCTCACCGAACAGTGTAAGAACTGGGAGCGCTGCCCTCTTCCTGCCTGCTATTCCTGAACGAGGCTGAAGCATCCCCACCTCCCTCACCGACCCTTCAGAGCTGCTCTGGCACCACAGGCAGGAACCTCCTGCACCCCTGAACATGAGCTGTCCTCAGAGTCAGGCTGCCTGGCAAGTGACAACCTCCCAGGGAACACAACCTGCAACCCCATGCTCAGCAGTCCTACCCAGGAGGTCATGCTGCATCCAGGAAGGCTGGTTACATCCCAGCTTCCACAACCCGGCACCCTCTGCCATCCCCTAAAAGGAAGCAGAAATCTTTTCTGAACTCCAAATGAGAATTAATAAACACAAACATCGCTGGGTCAGGACACCTCCCAGCCAAAATTGCTGGAGATTTGGAGAAGTGTGACTACACATGTGCTCTGTCTTTATGCTCTTTCCAGATCTCTACCCCTGAAAAAGATGCCCAGTCAGGCAGACCTCAGCTCTGACCTAGCAGAACCATTCTTACATTCTGAAATGTAGAAGAGTTTCTGCTTTTTCCTGGTTTTGGTTCACCCTGATTTCGCTTTGCCATTTTGAGCCTGACTAATGCAATTGACGCACAGCCTGGGCCAACTAGTCCGGCTCTGCCCAAGCTGAGATCTGCAGATATCTCACTGCTGGTACCAGACAGGACTTCTACCAGCTCACCAGGAATCCATGTCTGACTTCCCCCACGTATTCCTGGGGAAAATCAGACAGCTGACAGCAGCCTGGTTGGTCTAAAACTTTAAGAATCACAGTCCCACTATTCCCATTACTCCCTTTCAGAGTGTCTTTCTCTCTGCCTGCATTTTTATAGCTTTCCACTATCCTCAACTTATGGCAAGTAAAAACAAGCCCCCTTCCCACTTCTGCTCAAAGTGTTTTAGATAAAATAGTAGGCAGGAACAGAAAAGGATAAAATAAGAGTATCGAGGGCGGGGGGGAAACCTAAATAGTTAATACAGTTCCTACTCGGTGCAGCCTTCGTGCAAACATGATGTCAGCTGGAAAGTGCTGGCAAGCAAAACCAAGAGGGATGTATGTCAGCTGAGCAGCTGATATTCCCTGGGAAAGGGAACGTGGAATTGCCTATAGCTGCACGTGGCCGTCCTGTTTGTACAGGATCAAATTCTCCCCTGTGCACGTAGCAGCCGTCCAGGAATCGCAGCCCACGACGTCACGCAGGAGGCACAGTGCCACACGTCCTCCTTGTGGCTGTGCTTCCAACAGACAGGGACACCAAAACAACTGCATGGCCTCAAAATGTCACGTGCAGCCACCGCAGGCGAAGCCCTGGGTGCATGGGTGTCACAGAACCCCAGAATGGTTTGGGTTGTGTGGACACTGAAAAGCTTTAGCAGAGAGATTTTCCGGCTTTCTGCAGCATTTTGTGAGAGTTCTGTCTTTCCCATGCAAGTAAGACAAAACAATGTTACAGTTTTGTAAACTTCTTGCAGCTGCGGATTGTTTTGGTAGAATTGCATGATTCTAACTAGAAAAACAGTCAGAGATGGGTGTCTTAGAACTTGACCAATCCCCTTAGGGGGTGGATGGCAAAAACCAATTACCTTATGCCACTTAATACACTTTGCGAACTAACATATAAAAGTCTTCTGAGAATTCATTAAATCACCATCCATTTATCCCTGAGCCTGGACTTCGTGTCGTTTCTCTACTCGTCCGTGGGGAAAACAGCGACAGGTTGGAAGGGACCTTAAAGCTCATCTCGTTCCACCCCCTGCCACGGGCAGGGACACCTTCCACTAGCCCAGGTTGCCCCAAGTCCCATCCAGCCTGGCCTGGAACACTTCCAGGGATGGAGCAGCCACAGCTTCTCTGGGCACCCTGTGCCAGGGCCTCCCCACCCTTACAGGGAAGAATTCCTTCCCAATATCTGATCTAAACATTCTCTCTTTGAGTTTTAAACCATTCCCTCTTTTTCTATCACTCCATGCCTTTCAAAAGTTCTCTCTCCATCTTCCACCATCACCCAGCTGATCAGAATGACTGAATGTATCTTTGAACTTCAGGTTCCCCCGATTGCAAACATACCTTGACACATCTTCTCCTTGCACAGAAAAAGTTCTCTGAACAACAGTTGGTTTGAACGCAGGGAAGAGATAGTTTTTTAGGGGCATAAGTTATTTAGGAATATTTTACTGGAGCACTGGAGCAAATAGAGACCTCGTTGAAAATGAAAATATTCATAGGAAAGAGTGACTTCATATGAGTTCTACGTTTCAAATTTTACAAAATGTTTTGCTGTAACATTTTTCAAGGGAAAAGCTCCAAGTTTAGAACTTGAAGCGGTTTTATTTAAAACAATGTTTCTTTCTTCTACTAATTTTCTTTTCCAAGCTCAGCTGTTGAAGCTGAACTGAAATATAAGACATTCTTTGTGTCCTCAACAGGTCCAATAAAATTCTTCTCTCTTTTTGTTTTCAGAGGTGTGATTTTTACCCCCTCAGATTCCAAACAGAAAAAGTGACAGCTCATCTTTTTTTCATTCTTGTTAAAAAAACTCTTCCCCACCCTAACACAGTGAAGAGAAAAAAAAAAAAAAATCTGTGCCTCTTTCTCCCAGATTTAAAAAAAACCAAAGAACAGAGTGCCTCAGGCTAATTCAAGTGCATGACTTTTCCTGGAGCAGTGGAGCATGTTCAGCTTGGGGAGCAGAGATTTAAGGCTAACAAGCAGCTGGTTTGGTTTACAGAAATGCTGCAGCATTCCCCCATAGCACCCATTCCCCATTTCCCAGGAAAGCTCCAGCAATCACTGGAAGACAGTCTCAAAGATTTCCCTGCAACGGCTGTAAGAAGTGGCTTTAATCCCACACCCAACATAAGAACTTGCTGTATGTTCCAGGCTGCTGCCAAGGCCCTGACTCTTTTTCCTGCGTCTTTAGCTCCTGGGCAAAACTATTTTTCTAATCTGTACATAATGTTCAGCTTCATCCCTTGCAGTTTATGGACTTGAACACAAAGGCAATTCTCACTGCCACTGGAAGGAGTGAATCCCTTCCCCTCATTCCCTGGAAAAGGAAAAACAGTGTCTGCCAAGGCAGGCACTCCAGCCTAACCTTCTTTTCATATAACGCAAGGGAAAAGCACCTCTAGCTTCCTTGCAGTGATGAGATCAAGTCTTCGGAGACATGGGGTTTATTTCTAGATCTGACACAGATACCTGGCGTGAACCTGCAGATTCTTGAAGACCTCTCTCGGGCTGAACCAACTCTTTAAAATCTTATCACATTAGATAAAGCTGTGAGGAAAGCAAAATGCTTAAGAAAAAAATCAGAACTACATCCTGAAATTCTGTGCAGCTCAGTTGTGAACAAAATAAGCATCTTGACTCTTTGTTGTCTAATGCCAAATTTCTTTCCAAAACAAATGTTCCCAACCCTTAGTGCCAGCCTAACTCGAGAGTGGTTTATCGCTGAGCTAGGGACAAGCTGCCTCCCACCCTGGCCAAGATTCAGCCCAGCTGATGGGAGGCACTGAGCTCCACTCCCAGCCTGCCCAAGGTCCTTAGGTGGTTAATGAAGACACAGACAATGCTGTAAGGCAGCTCAGATGTTGACAGAGCTGAATCACCCCCTCTCTGTAACCTGAACACCCCAGACATGACTATAAAGAGAGTAATAATCACCATTTTGGGGGACAAGGCCAACTTTTCATCCATCAGTCACTACCCAGACTGTGACCTCACCGGGGGTTTAGTCCCTGCTGTGTTTTTTTAAAGACCTGAACAGCACAAATGAAAACTGCCTCAATGCCTGGAGTCTCAACCAGAGCCAATGGCAGCTAAATTTTCCATGGAAAGCTTTAGCTGGCGGAAGGGGAGCAGGGTGGAGCTAAGAATATCAGTTACACAGTGACAAACTCCTGCCTGGCATTTTCTCCTCAAACCATGAGCCAGCTGCAGCCACTCCTGCCAACCTTCAGCGTCCTCAACCAGCTCAAGGGGCTCTGTTCATATTGAAATTCTTATTTTGGAGAGCACATCCAGCCCTGGGAATCTCTTTGAGGACAAGATAAGCCTAGCGGGATTTGGCCACTGAATGCCTATCCATTTCACGGGGTATCCAAACACCAACTCAAGAGTATGGGATGACTATCCTTGCATTACATCTAGGAAGACAAACAGGCAAGAGACCATCCTCATTTCATGGATATGGGAAAAGAAAGAGGAGGAGAAGAACCCCACTCTTACCACCCCAACATATGGTAGAAAGGCCAATCAATGCCTGTACCTTCATGATTTATGTTCCAGCAAGAGGGTGGTTTGCTTTCACCACTCCACGCCAGCAAGAAAATTGCTATATTTCCCTTTCCAGGCACTACTAATATCCCAAGATCACAAAAGCTTTGGGTGTTGCCTGACACTCCCACCCAGGTCCTTCAAATCGAGCCATTTTAGAGTGTCCTACACCAGTCAGCACACGCTTTTAGGTGCTTAAAATAGTCCACACTGCAGGAAATCCCTGCCACTAGCTACAGAACCTGAGGAAGTATCCTCCTTGGCTTGCTAGCAAATACACATCCCATGAAAAACGAGCAGAGTCCCTCTGGAAGCTCCCAGAGCTGAGAAAGCTTCTCAAGGCACCCACGGAGAAATTGAGGCTGCTTCTTGTCCAGCTGCAAGATATTCCTACAGCAGATGGATTGGTAAATCCATCCTCTTCCTGCTGTCCCCGTGCTGGTGATGGCAGTGCACACACGTTTATTGCTTCAGGTCAGCTCTCTGTCATTTCAGAGAAGCCCTGGATTCTCTCCTCTCCCTTTTGCACAGCAGCCTGCAGGACAGATGGAAAAGATTCTGGAGTAAAGGTGGGATGTGGTGTGAATAAGGGTGGAAGTATTTTGGCTGGGAATTCGTGGGCATGCAAAGGCGTGGGAGTTGTGATTCACGAAATGCTTCCCTTCCCCAGCAGTTCCCCACCTTGCAAGGAGCCAGTTGTTGGTGCTGGGAAGCAGGGACTCAGTGGCCAGGAGTTTGGCAGGAATGTTTCTGGAGCAGGCTCCAAGGCTGGAGCTGCGTGTCAGCCAGAGCATCTCCTCAGAGCAGCTCTGATGGAGCATCACCAGGAACAAAACATTTCCTGAAACTACTGCAGGGGGAGATAGAAAATTCATCCAGCCCTTGATCCAAGAGGGTGTAAAATGCACAAGGATCATATTTTCTCTCCAGTTGCAAATAAAATCCCCAATATGGGTATGTTGAATGGTCCCAAGGAGCAAATTCAGCAGTAGCTGTGCCTGAGAGATCACAACCACTAAAAAACTGGAGTGCAAACTGAGCTGCAGCAGCACAGGATCTCTCTCTTGCTAACATCAGGGGGTCTTGTATCTGTACATACCCTCAGTCTAATACTGGGAATGATCTTTTCCAAGCTCACTGGTGCTTGTCCTGACCTTGGTTCCCCTGCTAGGGAATGCATAAGCAAGGAAGATGCTCCGTGTGCTCCATGTGGAGCCTAGATTTTAATCCATCTGCTTCAAATCCAGCCCAGGTACTTCCCTCTTGCACAGACAACCCAAGGATGGGCACATCAAAATTTTAATCAGACTCTCAGCAACATCCAACACCACTGAAATGTTTAAAATTGGCACAGGGAACAAACCAATAACACTCTGTGCAGTCAATGCTGTCAACTTTTGGATTACCCAATATCTTGTTCAAAATGCTGCTCTGGGAGTAATTCTGTGAGAAAAAGCACTTCAGCAGCTACAGTTCAGGAAGGCCTGGGGAATGGGAATTAACAAGCCCTAAAAGATTTAGAAACAGAAGATGTGGAAAAAAGGAATTTTGATTTTATTTTTCAGTCTTTGCGGTTCTGACTTACTGTTTCTAAACCACTAGGGACCAACAATACTTACTTAAGACCTTGTTAGGAAAGTATCAAAGGCACTGTCAAAAGTATGAGGGAGTCAGCTTGAATTGTCCCTAAGGGGAAACTTCAAGACTAAAAAGAAGGAAGAAAAAAATCAGTTTCCTTATTAACTAAGGGAGTTAACCCATTAAGCATCAATAACTTTGCAGAGCAGAACATGAAGCAGTGAAACCAAAGAGTTTGGACTGCGAATATAAACTACTGAACATGATCTGAGATGTAGTCAGATCTCAAAGTCTAGGAAAACACAGACAAATCCTAAGTGAAAAGTTCTTGCCTGCCTTTGGAAGGAAATATGCATCTGCTGCTTTAGAAAGAAACAAGATCCCTGTGAAACCAGAGTTCACATCCATGCACAAACACCAGTTCTCCTTTCTCCTGAGCCACTGGCAAAGGGACGAACCTTCCATGCTCAAATCAACATTTCCATTCTCCCAGTCCAGCACGCAAGCGGGAAGGCTGTGGACTCGGGGTCAAAACAAGAACCCACAGATTCACCTATGGAAATCACAGCTCTTGCCACCATGAAATTATCTGGGAACCAAGTGATCTTTGGCATTCCATTCTCCACTCTCTCCTGAGTCATGCAGGGCTGCTGTGGAGGCAATCTTCCTTCCTAGTACTCTGGGAAAGCAAGTGCAAGAGCAATCCCAGCTGTCCTGAGCACAGGGCACTGCTCTCAGCCAAATTATTATCAATCCAAGTGTGCTGAGCAACCACAGGCCTTTGTGGGGAGGGATTAATGGGAGGGCAGATGCTGGAGGAAACATTCATCTCTGTGGGGTGGAAAGAGCAACCAAAATGTCCTAAGAGCAGGGAAGATCAAACAGGAGTAAAAATACTCATTCACCGCTTCTCTTTTTTGCCTCCATTTGTAGTTGATCTGCTAAAGAAAAAAGAGTTTAGAAAAAGAACCTTTTCTTTCCTCCCGACCACTAACAAAAGGGTTTGCTGAATAATGAAGTATTTATGTATAAAATGGAGTTAAAATACCATTATGACCATCGGTGGCACAAATGCTTGGTGGAACTTGAGGCCGGTTGAGAGACGAGAGAGGGCACGGAGGTGGAGCCCTCCCTTCTCTTCCCCTTGTGATGAGGAAGTCTGTGTGACAGGGGAGACCTCCAAAAAGCAAACTCCTCCTCAGCCTGACATAAAACTAAACCTCAGGCTGGTTCTTGTGTGCCTTAGAAGGGCTGCTCACATATCTGAGATGTGTTCTGGGCCTCTTTCTATAGCTTCTGGTCGTAGACAATATAAAAAGCTAAAAATAGACACCAAAACGAGATTTGGAAGCTCCCTGGATTATATTTAACAAACAGGATAAAGAAAACAGCGCTTTACTGAATCATGGGCTTTGTTTTGTAGCTGAATATGTTCCCAAAATGGCTAAGTGATCCATTTGAGCTGTTATGGGAAGAATTTAGTTCTGTTCAGTCAACACACAGAACTTCACCAGTCACCACTACCTGCTCCTCATGACTGTGAGCAAACCTGCTGGTCAAAAGCCAGTTCACAGTTTATTGGTCCAGAACAGGAACAGAAATAGAAGTATTAAATAAATGTCTTTGCCCTGCCCTGTTCCCTCTGCTGTTGTTGCAGCACAGAAAAGCTCCAAGAAGCTTGTCAGTGAATTCATCATAGTATCCACAAAGTTGCTAGGACATGGCAGCACGCCTTGGCAATCAGCTTGGGGGGGTAGAAGGTTTTCTTCCTCTCTCCTCTGAAGCCACTGGGTAGATGACTCACAGTAGACTGGTGTTGCAAGGCTCCCAGTTTCTCTTCAGATGGAGGGGTGGAGCTTCCCAGTGCTCCAGAAGCAAAGCAGCCAGAGCCAAACACCACACACTAATGGATTTTTCCACATGCTGAGACCCAAGAGCTTGAAGGAGCTCCTAGAAATAGAAAGCTTCCTTACCTGCCTTGGAAAACTTTGCTTGGTGCTCTACAGCACAGTCCTGCTCATGTTTGTGAGGACACCTGAGGTCATGAGTGAAAAACATCAGTGTCCCTTTCTGCTCAATTCTGTGAGGAAGGAAACGGTGTTTAAAGCAGATTTGTAACCAGAGTATCCCAAGATCCCTGTGACAATCCAGGGCAGAGTCCCTTCCCATGGAGTAAGGTGGGCAGAACATATTCAGGACACGAAGAGCCTGACCAAAGGATTGCCACACTCAGGGGCCGCAGAATCTCCCTCTCCAAATTAGTGCCTCATGTCGCAAGTTTTAAGCAGTAGCAGATGTTGGCAGCGTGCTCCAGACCTTTGTTTCCCAGATTCCCAGATAACTGCTGCTTTTGTGCAAGCCTTTCTCTAGCAATAACAATAATTAAGTGCCATTTATAGAAGGTCTTTCATTCAGCAGTCCCAAAGCGCTCAATAAATTTAACAAACCATTAATACTCAACAGATGCATTGCTTTGCAATTTTAAAAAGGCTGCATTCTTCTCCGGGATCCTCCCCATTCCCACAAATGGCAGGTACCCTAATTACCATAATTACCATAATCATCTATCAGTTTGCAGAGAAGCAGAATTAGGGGGTGCCAAAGGCCACAGTACATTCTGCTAATAATGAAAGGGTTTAAGCAGAGTTCCTGGCCTTTAACTTTGTTCCCACTGTGAGCAGGAAACCACCCTGCCTCCAGAAATTCACACGCACCGATAACTTCATCTAGCCAGAACACTGAACTGAAAGGCAAGGATGCATTCTCAGAGCACATGAAAAACCCACTGGTTAAAGAAAGCCAAATCCAATCCAAGCAACAAGAATTTTTTCACTGGGATGCCTTCAGCTCACTAGAATTGAATTTAGTGGCCCAAGCAGGACATTGAGAGAGATGCAGTGTTGTAGAATGTATTTAAACCCTGTTGGTATGCACTAGCCAAACTCTCACTCAAGACCAGGATCCAATTATTAATTAAGACCACCTCAACCTAAGGTGCTCATCAACCTCCTACAAAGAGCTGTGGCTGCAGGGCGGGCATTAGCCCTATAAATCAAGCCCTGGGAGGAGCCAAAAGTGGAGGTGGTTGTTCCTGGTTGTTCCATGCTGCTGGAGCTCTGCTCTGAGAAATCATAATCCAAGACTCAGAAGACTGTGAGCTCCGGCACAACGCAGTAGTCACCATGTAACTGTAATCTTGCTTATACGTCCCTCTGGAGTCCCCCTAAAAAAATGAATCATGGAAGGTATTGCTTGAAAGGACAAGTCTTGCCACAACAACAGTGCCATCTCTTTACACCACCTAGATTAGACACTCAGTTAGACAGTACCTGAAGGAACATACAGGAAAGAAGGAGAGAGATTATTTCCAAGGGCCTGGAGTGACAGGACAAGGGGGAATGGCTTCAACCTGACAGAGGGCAGGTTACACTCTCCCAACAACTGACATCCCCCCGCCAGCAAAACCACAGGAGCTGAGCATCCAAGCCTGGGCTGCACAAAAAACAAGGAACAGGCTTTGGCTAAACTCACACAGTTATCAACTGTGAGGGTGTGGACAAGCAGCAGTGATTCCTTGAGCTGTGCCTGAGCCTCACTGTAAAGCAAAATACTTCTTTTTCTTTCTTAACCGTAGAATATCCTGAGTTGGAAGGGACCCACAAGGGTCATTGATCCAACTTCAGACTTCTTGACAGAGTCTGTTTGCCTTCTACACTTACTATGCTGCTGCTACCAAAGGCAGTTCAAGATCTGTCACCTAATTTGAATTATATTGTGTTTGTTCCTATTTTAGGCAACTTAAAGAGGCATTTGCAGAAATCTCAGATAGTTCGAGACCACGGCTCAGTAGTCACAGTACTATAAACTGCAACTTAGCTGTGTATCTCAGTTCCCAGTTGCAATAATTAGAGGACCAAGGGTTTTTTTGCCTGAACTTTATCCACTTATAAAGAAGACTGCACAAGGTCTACCATCACATCACAATCACTTTGTAATGCATCATGCAATAAAACCCAGTATTCAACTGTTGCACCTCGTGCTGGACACAGTGAGAACATTCCCACCCTCTCCAAAGCTTCCTTGCCTCTCTTTATCTGATCTACTTCTCCTGCTGATCTCTCACACTCTGCACTTGAAACAGGAGTTAGAGGTGGGAACCACAGCTATGGGAAGGGCTTCTTTCTCTATTTTCTACCAAGCATACCCTGGATAACTGATCAGCAACCAGCTGACAGCACAACCCAAGGGAGACATGGCCGAGCTCTTCTCAGCTGAATTAAAGTAACAGCAAATAAATAATCTGGATTGTACTTAGAAAGTCACAAGACCAATGCTTGGCCCTGGCTAGGGGTGAGGAGAAAGCCCATCCAAGGTGACACCCAATTCTTTTCAGCTGAAATAAATTTAATTCCTACCAAGAGGAGCCAGGTTTCACAAGCTCTAACAGGGAAAGCGTTCACTGGACAGAGACTGTGTGAGTGCATAAGAGGGACTAGACTGGGGCCCTTTTTTTTCATCATGCAGAAATGTAACAGCTTTTTATTCTGTTTTATGAGTCAGTGTTCCCAATGGAAAGAGCACGCACATCATGGGTTTGGCACTGCACACCACTGCGTTTCCTACCAGCCCCATCCCGGGGTGAATACGATCCATTTGGTTAACCTCTTCAAGGAGGGGTTTGTGCCAGCAGTGTTCTCCAGGAGCAGGAGAGGGGCAAGGCAGGGATGTGTCAGAGGAAGGACGAATGCCCTCTCCTCGCAGTCCCTGCAGCACAAACCACCCCTGTAAGAAAAACAAAGGAGCCCAGAAGGCAGTCAGGAAACTGCTGAGAGAAAGGTCCCCTCCTGGCATGAGTCAAGCTCCAAAACACTTCAAGGAGCTGTTCTGGCTTGCCATAGGGACAAATTATCCAGCAGAACCTCTGACAGCTTTTTTCCCCACTGATTCACTGCCCAGTATGCCACTGGGCTGACAGACACAAGGATGCCACAGGTGATTATGCAGGACACAGGGGTCTCAACAGGACGTTGCCTGTCATGGTCCTGCAGTGTCACAAACACAACAAAGTGTTTGAGAGAACCCTTGAAAGTGTTTGAGAGATCCCTGAGCTGCCAGACCCTGAGGGTTTCTCTTTTGGACACAAAGGGAGGGCTGCAAAACTGCCAAGGTGCTCACGACCTAATTAAAATAAAAAACTACAACCAAAGGATCCAGCTCTAAACCCAGTCTCAAACCTAAGACAAGCCTTTGGTGAGTTAATAAACTTGCCAAGAGACCTCTGAGTCAATAGTGTCTTATCTTCTTTCTTATTCTAAGCTCCTTCCCCAGGATCTTTTGGCTAAATCCATCTCGCCAATCATCTCAGAGGGTCCAGAGTGCTTAGGCACACAAAAACATCACATATCACATGTGGGGGAAGTGCTCCAAATTATGGGAATTCCTATCATTTCCTTTTCTGCCTCTTTCCCCCAGTCACACTCATGTTGTGAATACACTACTAAAATTTCATAGCCCATCCTCAAAGTCCCAATCTCTTTGCCTTTGTCTGCAACTATTATTACATTTTATGACTCTCGGTTAATTTGGACTGCCTGAATAAGTAATTTGGCAGGCCAAAATATTAAAATGAAAATGTTTTCAGTGCAATAACTTGAATTTCCCCAAATTATTCCTCCTGCTGACTGGTTTTGCTGCTGTAGAGCTGACCACTCACATGTGACAACACACACACCGTGGAGGCAAGGGCTGATACCGGCTCCACCAACAAACACAGAACACAAACAGCTAAAAACCCAATAGGTTTCAAACATGAATGTTGAAGGATGCCAAATTCTGTTACAAATTCTACAGGGACAAGGAGCTAAGAGTTGTTTCGAGTTTCCCAGCTGCATCTATGATATGCAGGCAAAGTCCTCCAGTAACTCTGAGTAAGACCTCTTTTGGAGTCAAAACTTTGGTTTTTGAGTCTAGCCTCCTACTGCATGACTGCTGTCCAAGGCACCTGTTGCTGGGAAAAGCATCATTTGCCATTGTGTGGGATACAACACAACCAGAAGAAAGTGCTCCTGTGGTGTGCTGTTAAGTTGATCAGACCAGATATGCTGGTATTTCTGGAGCTCAGCCTCCCCCGCTGAATAATTTGGGTGCCACAAGTGGTAAATTTACTCATTTACTGGAATCTAAGTTGTGTACTGGGTGCCTAGAGACAGCATGAAGCCTAGAGGTGGAGGGGAAAGCAGCACTGCCTTCTCCCTATTGTAAAAGACAGTGAAAAACAGAAATAAATTTGAACTTAAGGTTAAACGGGTTCCATATTTGTTTATTTTTCCTTCCCTTTCTGCTGTTTTCTATGCTTTAGGCAGTCCTGTTCTCAGTGGCTTCCTAACAGAGCCTGCAAAATTCCTTATCGCAGTTGTCCTCTTCCCACTGGCCAGATCTGTTCTCTAGAGGTTGTGCTAGAACTGAGATGGGATCCTTGTCCTCTCTGAAGTCCCTGGAAAGTTTTCCATGGGCTTCCGTGGGAGCAGCACTCCATCCATATGCCTCAATTCTTGCCTACAAGGAATAGGATTTGGTTTATATCCATACATGAATCAGGACACAGCCCCTTATACTTACCTCGACTGTTTTAATTTTTTTATTTTTAAAGGCTTTTAGCTAAGGTTTCCTGGCTCTTATTTATGGTAGCCTAGATCCCTGTAAAAGAGTCTGGAGTAAATCTGTGCTTCCAACAGGACACATCCTACAAAAGTCTGAGAACTCTAAACCACAGGAAAAATGACAAGGCTTCAGGATGACTCATCACTGCTATTTTGTCAAGATGTTGGAAGAAACCGGGAAGCAAAGACTAATTAATGTACTTGCCACTCTTTTGCAGATTCCCATCTGCTCTGCCTCACTTTCTGAAGGCCTCAACACACAGAGAAATGTTGCTCTGTCTGCAGAGCAGAGTCCAGCAAGGACTGGGGCCACTTTCAGGCCTCCTCTTTAGACTGTTGCCAAAAGCATGGAGTGACAGGACACAGGGAATGGCTTCCCACTGACAGAGTGCAGGGTTAGATGGGATACTGGGAAGAAATCCTTCCCTGTGAGGGTAGGCAGGCCCTGGCACAGGGTGCCCAGAGAAGCTGTGGCTGCCTCATCCCTGGAAGTGCTCCAGGCCAGGTTGGACGGGGCTTGGAGCACCCTGCGATAGTGGAAGGTGTCCCTGCCCGTGGCAGGGGGTGGAATGAGATGAGCTTTAAGGTTCCTTCCAACCCAAAGCATTCCAGGATTCCTGTGAAATTCTTTCTAAATGGCTTTTCCTTGAGACTCTAACAACATTTCTGCAAATGCCAGAAAGAGTCATGTTCTAGTGAAGAATGCTTCATTAAAAGCTCTTCAGATACCAAGAAAGACCTGAAAATTGGATAAGTGCAAGTTACAGTCATAATTTTCTAAAAGGGGAAAGAAGTTCTTCCTCAGCTTGACCAGAGTCCCACATCCTTCCCAGCAGTGTCTCATAGGGAGGACATCCCACTCACCCTGGAATGTTACTTCTCCTAATGAAAGTTAAGCAGTGAAGTTGCTTATTAAAAAAAAAAATTCTAACAATTTATGCCCTTCTATGGAAAAAAACCCCTCATCTATCACTTCTCATGACAAAAAATTGCCAACATTGAAACTTATTATTTCAGAGTCAATATTCCTGCTCATCTTTGCAGGAGATGGAGGAAAAAATCCATGTTATCTGCTACAGGGCCTTGTTTGGAAGCGTTAGCCAGTTCTCCTAACCTCCTCTGCACTGTTAAAATCATGGATCTTGACCCAAATCAACTTGCTGTGAAGTCGGAAGACTTGTGACCGACTGGAGTGAGAACTGGATGGAACTCTGAAGAGATAAACTGAACAGGAAATGGGTTTTAAAGAGAGACCTCTTGCTCCCAAGGCGAGACAATCCTAGGAAACTACAGAAACACATTGTTCTTGTTCAGCTTTTTGCTAAGGCCAAAAGATTTAAAACAAACGTGGTTCTAAAACAGCAAAGGCAAAAGACTTCCATTCCTCCCCCAGACAGTCACAATATCCTACTGACTTCTTGCTATCGCTGCAGAGTATTTCCAGCTCCAGCTAATAGCACAGAAGAAATGAAAACTTGCATTTTGCAGCTTGTCTGGAAATTAAATCCCTGATGCTCTATGTGAATCAGTTATTCACAAGAAAAAAAGTTTCAGACCTCTCAAACATCCTCTTGGCTCTTGCAGTGCACTGAATTATCTTCAGAAAAATGGAAAGACTTCTAAGTTCGTGAGAACAAAAAAGGGAGGGTTTCCACCAACACAGGGACAATAAAATCTCCAAGTAAATAGTAAGGGTTCTCTGAAAACAGAAGTGAAAGCCATGCAGACTTGACAGCACAAATATTTCCCATGTCTCAAGAAAAACAAGCGTTCAACACACTAACTCTGGACAAGACAAGCTTTGAAGCTGCTCTCTGAAGAAGTCCAGAAATACTGAATATCCATTCTGCTAACATGAATCTCACAAAGCATAATAATAAATTCTCACAGGACCCTGCCTTCCTATCTGCACAGGAACAAGGAGAACCTGAGCAAATGACATTTCTCTATGCTAGGGAACCAAACCTAGGTCTTGTTTCTAGAAATTAACTGCATTCCCAGAGCCACACTATAATCTCCTGATTTGCTGTTCAGCCTTTTTCTACTCCCCAACATATTTTCATTTCTCATTCGAGCCCAGATCTCCCTTTGCTTCCCCAAGCTGGGCATGGTTTTCTTTTAAGTCAACATCTCTTCTTGTGGTGGGGATGCCCAGGCTGAAGGACAGATGAGGACTCAAAGATCTGCCTGCCCTTAAGATTTTTCACAGGAAAAAAAAGAGGAAGTCAGGTCCTTGCTGCAAACTCATCTCCAGACAAATACCTGAGTACCTGTTCTCAACTCAGCTAAACGTAAGTACTGCAAATTTGGGCTGCTTGAGGGAACAGGCAGGATTTTGCACAGGACAGATGAAATTTCCTCCTTCCGTAGGAGCACACGGACTCTCCTGTTCGTCCTTTTCAGGTTCACAAGCTGCACCATGACTTTGCTCCTTTAGCAACACCCAGATGGAAACTATTAACTCTCTACCACCATCAAATTTCTTCTTCTGATTCTAATCTTGCTATCTTGGCTTTGTTACATGATCACTCAGCATGTTCACAGGAAAGGAGGAGTCCAAGAAAGAAGAGCAGTACTCCCTGACAGCTTGTCTACAGAGATACTTAGCAAGAGAGCCTGCTAACAGTCCTCTCAGTCCACACAAAAATCACTGCTTGTGGGACAAAGAGCCACCACAGAACCTTCTCCTACTTGTCTATTAAACAGACCAAAACCAGAGTCTTAACTATGAAGCTACTGACTGTAACAATCAAAAAAACCTTTAATCATTACCAGGAAGAGGAAATTGAGTAGGGAATGTACATTCTCACTTCCACAAGCACATGGATAAACATCTGCTGAGACTACACTTGGAAACATCCAGTATAAGCGAGTACTTGAGGAAATCAAAGTTAGAGTGGATCTTGGGAATCTTAGTGATAGAGGGGTGTGTTCACATTATCACCCAAAGATACTTTTCTTGATACTGGAACAACACTCAGTTACATTAAATCTCTAGCCTGCTTCCACTGATTAGTTCTGGTTGTTCCTTTGGCTACTTGGCAAAGCCAAACAAGCATTCACTGATCTCCTCTTCAGATAAATAAACTCAAACTCCATAGTCCAGGGTTTTGTTTTCAAAGTCAGCTTAGTCATTAATCACTGAACTACAGCAAGCTTAGCAAGGCTGCAGATCTCATGTCTTTAGGTTACCAGAAGCCTTCCAACAGAAATAGAGCTGTTCCCCAAGCTTCCCTTCCTTTATTCTGTTGCTTGCCAGGAAGAACATGCAATAACAACCTCTGTGATGCTCACATCTCTGCCCCATCATGAGCATCTGCAGTTCATCAACTCCAGAGAAACTAAACTTACTCCATTTCTCCTTTCCCCAACCTTCACCTCCTCTTATTGCTTTGAAAAGGAAGGAGGTGGTAATCAATAAACCTTACAAGAGCAAATTTTTTTCCTTTCCTCACATTTTGCAGTCACAGGCATCACCTCTTCCACAAGACAATTTGAAGGATACCATTTAGTGCAACCCTACCAGGTTTCCTTGTCAGTCAAGAAAAACTTCAGCTTCTTCAGTCTTTTGCAAAATGTTCTGAAGATCATCCATCTTTCAGATTCACAAATTCAGACTCAAGTTTGAATTTATATATTGAGCATATATTGACAGGACAAGGGAGAACGGCTTTAAAGTAAAAGAGTAGGTTTATATTGGATATTAGGAAGAAATTCTTCCCTGTGAGGGTGATGGTGCCCTAACACAGGTTGGCCAGAAAACCTGCGGCTGCCCCATCCCTGGAAGTGTTCAAGACCAGGTTGGAAGCAATGTTATCTAGTGGAAGGCATCCCTGCCCATAGCAGGTGGTGGAAGCAGATGGTCCTTAAGGTCCCATCAAACAGAAACTATTCCATGATTCTATGATGATTCAATCTCCGCAGGTCCTGGCAGATGCCAAACCTGCTCTTCACAGCCTTCTCCCTTCCCCTGCCCCTCTGCCAAGTGCAACAGGCACCAAGGACTGAAAGGACCACAGAGAGCCAAAGGGAGACTGCTGCACCTACCTCACTGGGAGCCCCTTGGGAAGCACTTTTCAAGCCCACTCTGAGCAGTCTTTGGAACACAGAGCACAACCTGGCCGCCTCTGCGATCAGCAGCCCCCAAACACAGGCGCAGGAAGAAGAAGCAGGGGCTCTTTTGCAGCCATGCCCAAGAGAGACTGGAAGGGTGGCCTCCCCCTGCTCTCACTTTGTTGGGTTTCTGATTGGATCAGAGGCAGGGGCTGCGATTTCTCAGTTGTGGGGACCAGAACCGCACCCAGGATCCCGGCACTGCCTGACAGCGCTCCGGACACCGGGACGGTCGCGCATCCAAATCTCGGCCACTGTGCTGCTGCTTCGTTTGCTCTTAGGCACACCCAGAGCCCACTGTTAAGCCCGGATGGTCTCTGGTTCTGCCCTCTTCCTGACCCTGTGCAGGGATGGAGCACTGCTGTGCTTTCAGGAAGCTGTTCTTGAAAACTTCCAGCATTCCGAGCTCCTTTGCCCTCCGTGGAGGCTTGCTGGGGAATCCCTCACAGCTGCCTCCAGAGCATACTCAAGGTGGCTCTTCTAAAATCCAGGGCCTTCAGGGTGCTCAGCAAGACCTTTAACTCCACAGTGCTGTGGAACTGGACCTTCAGGACAGGGACCTTTCCAGCCTGAGCTGCCCTCGTTCCTCTGTGTCTCTGCACAAAACACGGCGCGGAAGAGAACGGCACGAGGGGCCTGTGTGTCCCAGGGCTCAGGTTTTGCACCACTTCAGCTCCACAGAGACGCGGGTAAGGGGGAGAAACCAAATTGTTTATTAATGGGAGGGGAAGTGAAGGGATGAGACGGGGGCAAAAAAAAGGGGACGGGCAGGGTCTGAGGGCTGGAGGGATGGAGCTATCTACAGGGAGGGAGAGGGCAGGAGCTATTGGAGCTTCCCACAGGCTCAGCTGTGCCCAGCATCAGCTGTGCCTGGAGCTCCAGTGGCACTGAGTCGAGGTGTCCTCATCACTGTCTCCTGGCACTGTTCTGGGGACACTGGTTCTCTGAATCCAGAAGATGACCTCAGTTCTGCACATCTTTGTCCAAAACTTGCTTGAATTTCCAGGTTAGTGGAGGATGGGCTGTCGTCTTTGCTCATGGCTTGAAGGGCTGGAACAGAGAACTACCATGGTCAGAGGCCAGACCTACGTGGACACCCGGCAATTGTTCTGCCAGGGCCATCCCTCCCAGCTCTCGCCATGGCCAGAACAGAGCAAGGACCAACGGGCTCAGCCAGAAGGTGCTGGCTACGAATCCCCCAAGTGTCTCTGAAACCTCTCTGTGCTCTGCCCATGCCGCCCCTCGTGCACACAGGAATCGAAGCCCTCCGCAGCCGGGGCAGGGATTGCAGCTGCCCCCCGCCAGCCCCCGCTGACAGCCCGCTGCACTCACTCACCCTCGCTGAGGACCTGGAGCTCTCCTGGCTGCCCCTTCAGGTACCGCCCGGCGGTCCCTGGCAACACAGAGCCGGTCACGGCCCCAGCGGCACAGCTCCCTCGCAGCGCCGCTGCCAGCACGCTCTCCTCCCCCCGGCAGGGCTCAGCCCGGGCCCTTGCCGCATCCTGACGCCCGAGGGCACGGCTGCGAGAGGGCGGCCGCGGCCCCGAGGGCAGGCGGGGCTCCACGGCCCCGGGCCCGGATCCCGCTTCAGCCGGGGCAGCAGCCGGGGCTGGGGCCGAGCTGCGGCAGCGGGGCGGGGAGGGGCCCCGGGCTCGTGGCTCACCCAGGAACCTGACGGCCGCCAGTCGCAGGGACTCCTGCGGGCTGTCCACGTATGGCAGGGCCTGGCGCAGGTGCTCGGCCGCTCGGCTCCTGTCCTCTGCCAGCTGGAGAGAGCGCCGGGAGGGAAGGGTTGGCGCGGGCTCAGCCCCTTCCTTGGCCGGGCGCTCCCTGCGCCCAGCCCGGGCCTCCCCTGCCCGCACAGCCCTGAGGCCCGGCCAGCAGCCGCTGGCGCCGGGCTCGGGAGGGGGCCGAGGGCCGGCTGCTGCCCGGGGAGCCGCGGTGCCGCCCCGCCCCACAGCCCAGCGGGGCCGCGGCTCCATGGGCACCCGGCTCGGGGCCAGAGGAGCCTGGAGAAGAGCCCGCGCGGCGCAGGGAAAGGAGCAGCGTGTGGGGCGCAGGCTGGCGCCTCTGGCTGCAGCACTGGGCAGGGGCACAGCTGCCAGCCCCACACACTGGGCACCGGGGGCAGGGAGCTTCTCCAGGCTGCGGCTTGGGCTTCTCCAGGCCGTCCTTACCAGGCACTCGGCAAACTTCCACAGCTGCTGCTTCTTCACCAGTTTCTTGAGATTCCTCCTCTTCAGGAACCCGCTCGCACAAAGAAGAGTTTCCATAGAGGCCTGGAGAGCAGCAGAGACACGGAGATGGCACCACAGCCCAGGGCACAGGACTTGTGTCTCTGTGCCAAGGCCAGGAGGAGGCTGCTGCCGGGGAGGCACCAGGGCAGGAGGCAGCCGAGCCGCATCCTTGGGATGCAGCAGCATCACACAAAACTTCACCTCTGCTATGCACTGGTTCTCCTCATGGCAGTGCAAGAATAGTGGGAGAAGGCTCTGGCTCACAATCTTCTCCAGGGGCTTTTTTCCCTCCTCCACTACCAAGTCCATCACCTTGCAGAAGAGGTGAACGGAGTACAGCTGCACATGGCTGTTGTCCTGGTGGAAAAGAAAAGGAAAAGACCTTAAGACCAATTACTCCAGGCTCACCAAGGAAAAGCCCTGAAAATCCATAAGGTTTAAAGTTTTGCAGGTAGCACCCAGTGTCTGCGCCTGGGGGCACAGAGCCTTACATTATCAAAGAGTGGCAGGAGTCCCTTGGCCAGTTTCGGGGCGGTGGTGCTGGATATCCCGATGTCTTTGTTCTGGAGCATATTCGTGAACACAGAGAGGGACATCCCGACCACCTCTCCATCTGCATCAGCCAGCAGTTCCACAAGCCGTTGAGACAGGCTGCACATTCTTCTGGCCTGTGTGGAACACAAGGCTGTGCTGTGAAGCCATGAACGGCTGCACTGCCTACACCACCCTGGCCCTGCAACCCCACCCGGGTGCCGCAGGGCCCAGAGGCCAAAGGCCTGTCCCGAAGCACTCGGGCAGCTGAGCCGGGAGGCAGGAGAGCTGGGAGCAGCTGCCTCAGCTCCCGAAGCCCAGCCAAGCCCAAGCGACTGCTTTCCCCAGCGCAGCTTCAGCCGCTGCCCCCTTCTCACCATCGCGGGATCCTTGCTGAGCACCACGAGGCCTCTGAGCGCCAGGCGACATCTCTGCCTGCACTCGCTCTGCAGGTACCTTGGCACAATCTCCAGGATGCTGTCACCGCAGTCACTAAAGTCCGTGCACTCGAGGACCTGAAAGGCACAGGGCAGTGACAGGGGAGCCGGCCGGCAGGAGCCCGGAACCGCACAGCGCTGGGCCCAGGCAGCAGCGCAGGGCGCGGGCACCGTCCCAGGCAGCTGCGGCTACGAGAGGGCAGAGAGCTGGGAGGCAGCTCAGCGAGGCAGCGCTGGCCGTCAGGCTCACCTCCACAAGGAAAGCCAGGAAGGGCAGATCCCAGCGTGGTTCCTCTCTGCTCAGCAGCCCAAGCAGGCGGAGTGCAATCCCAGAACACAGGGTGCGGGAGACCCGGCGCATCTCTCTGGCAGAGGGGAAAAAGGCAACAAGACCCTCAGGTGAGGGAGCAAACATGTCCCAGGACTGACTCACAGAGGTGCGGTCTTTCCCCAGCATCCCTGGAAGGGAAGGTGGGTGCTCTGGGAGGTGGCTGCTCCTGGGCACCCTCCTCTCCCAGCATTTTCCAGTGTCCTTGGCCATCCCTCAATGACAAGGCTCCCTGGCCCATGGCCATTGGGGCTGTGTGGGGTACCTCGGACACAGGGCACAAATGCTGGGGGCAGCTGGGGAGAAGGGGGTCTCACCTGGCCAGCAGACCCACTGCATAGTGCTGGGTGTCAGCACACAGCAGCGTGTCCCAGACACGCTTGCGCTCCATAGCCACCAGCTCTTTGTTGTACCGCAGTCGACAGAGCAGAGCCTTCATGGCCTGCACTGCAAACCTGTGCACAGAGCAAAGCCCAGGTCACTCTGGGAGCACTGGCGCTCTCCACAAGGGCATGGGAAGGACAGGAGGACTGGGACCTGTTGGGGTTGGTGGGAAGGCGGTTTTGCTGCCGGCATGCTCTCCAGAAGTTATCAGCTTCCTCTGGCATCGGCTCTGTGGTGATGACAATTTGGAAGAGCAGAGCCACAAAGAGGCGGGAGGAATAAAGGTTCATCGCCTCATGGCACCGAGGCACGTGGACAATGACCCACAGCGCCAGAGTTGCCTGCAAAAGAAGCAGCCCAAGAATGTGCTCAGTGCCGAGCTGTCCATGTGGCAGGGCCTGGGGGAGACGCAGGAGGAGCACCGGGCCTGGTGCCCCCTGAGCCTGCCCCTAGCCCAGGTTTCAGCCCAGCGCCTGAGGCAGGGAGAGGATGGAGAGCTGCTGGCGCGGCGACCTGGGGACGAGCAAAGGCCAGTTCCAGAAACTCACAGCCAGGGCAAAAACGTCCTTGTTGTCCCCATCAGAGGTGCAAACGCTGTGCAGAGGCCAATCCTCCATCACACAGAGAAGTGTTGGCAGCACCTTCTCCAGTGTTGGTCCCGACAAGCCGAGGATTCTCCACATCATTGTGGCGGCTCTGTGGGATCAGAGCTCTGTGTCAGGGGTATCTCAGTCACGGTACCATGCCCTGTGCAGCTGTGGGGGCCCAGGTGACAGAGCCCTGGTGCCCTGAGTGGCAGGGAGGGAGCATGGCAGCAGGCTCGGGAAACAGAGGGGCCCGAGGGTCCTGGAGCTCTCTGCCTGTCTGGCAGATCCCATTGGACAGGCTGTACAGGGCGATGGGCCCTAAGGGCTGGTGAGCCCTGAGCTCTCAAGGCAGGTGGGCCCCGTACCTGTCACACAATGGGGCACAGCGCAGGAGGGTCAGCACGACATCAGCGGGGTGTTCTTCAGCCAGCCTCAGAATGTTAATGGGCAGCCTGGCATCCACAGTGACATGGGACACGAGTCTCTGGTGAATGCTTCTCACCATGGCTGGCACCTGGAGGAGGCATGGGGAAGACTTGGAGCACTGTCCAAGGGAGCAACTTCCCCAGCTGCCCCCAAGAAGTGCTTCCCTTCCCACCACACTGTGCTGGCCTCAAAGGCTGAGGGGGCCCAGCGGCCATGGCTTGAGGGGGCACACGATCCTGGGAGGCCTCCAGCCCTGACCCCAGGCTGCTTACCTGCTGCTGAGAAGAAACATCACTTTCCTCAAAAAGGTCCACACTGGGAGCACGAACCACAGTGGGAGTGGGCGTGGTGTCAGTATTTGCGATGCCCTGAGTCTCTCCGGTGCCGGTGTTCTTGATGACCAGGTCCTCAGTCACTGCAGTGTCCTCAGTCACTGCCGTGAGAGTCTTCACCGTGTGATCATTCAATGCACTGTCAGAGTCTTCTGAGCACTCAGTGACATCTGTGCTGACATCAGGCTCTGCCTGGAGCTCGGTCAGCCCAGAGTCAGGCTCAGCTGTGCCCTCAGTTGCTGTGGTGGTGGTCTTTCTACGCCGAATGCGCATGAACTTCCGGAACATCTGCAGGAGAACAAAGGACAGGGAGGAGAGGGATGTTCCACGGGGTGCTCCAAGCGCGGTGCTCGGCTGAGCAGCGACAGCAGGCCCAGCCCAGGTGGGGATGGCTGCAGGTACCTGCGCTGTTCTGCAGAAGCGGCCACGGGCACGGTCCTGCTCTTGTGTGCGGTCCACGGCTGCATCTGGCAAAGAGCGAGCGCAGCCAGAGCTGAGGGGCTGCGGGAGAGGCCGGAGAGCACAGCCCAGCCCTGCGCTGCCCAGGCAGGGACAGCCCCAGGATGGCCAGGGGATGGAGCACGGCTGCTGTGGGGGGTCTGGCCCGGCCCCTCTTCCATCCTGTCCATGGGCCTGTTCCCAGGAGATGGGATGGGATGGGATGGGATGGGATGGGATGGGATGGGATGGGATGGGATGGGATGGTGCCCTGTGACCCAGCTCTGCCACTCACCGTCCTGCAGTGGCTGGAACTGCTCCAGCTCTTTGGGCTGCTGTGCTGGGGCAGCTGCAGGGCCTTCCTTTTTTTTCCCCCTGAACACTTTGAACAGGCGAAGGAATCTGCCCGCCATGCCACAGTCTGGCCTCGAGGGCACCTTCAAGAGAGATGCCTCGGGAAAGCTCTGAGTGAACAAGTCGTGCAGTTGTGCCTTGAAGGCACCTGCAACACAGAAGCCTCAGGAAGGCTACAGGACAGCAAGTCCTGCACCCTGGTCTCAGAGGGCTCCTGCCACAAGGACAGGAGACTCCTCGTCAAGGATTGTGGTCAGAAAAGCCAATGGTCTGGCCTCGAGGGCACCGGCCACAGGGATGGGAGGTGCCTCGGAAAAGCTCCGGGGCACCAAGTGGCACGGTCTGCCCTCGAGGGCACCTGCAAAAGAGAAGCCTCGGGAAGGCCACAGGTCACCAAGTCCTGTGGTCTGGCCTCGAGGTCACCTGCAGGAGTAACGCCTCAGAAAAGCTCCGGGTCGGCAAGGAACGAGTGCGCTGTGCGGGGGCTCCTCACGGCGCCGCTCTGTCCCGTCCTGTCCCGTCGCGTGCTCCGAGCACTGTGGCGTGGCCGCGTCGCCGCCAGCCCCTCTGTCAGCACGTGTCACAAAGGGCCCTGGGACACCCTGTCCCGTTCCATCCCGCGGTGACCATGCTGCACCGTGTCACAAAGGGCCCTTGCACACAGTGCCCTGCCCTGGGGGCACAGAGCCTTACATTATCAAAGAGTGGCAGGAGTCCCTTGGCCAGTTTCGGGGCGGTGGTGCTGGATATCCCGATGTCTTTGTTCTGGAGCATATTCGTGAACACAGAGAGGGACATCCCGACCACCTCTCCATCTGCATCAGCCAGCAGTTCCACAAGCCGTTGAGACAGGCTGCACATTCTTCTGGCCTGTGTGGAACACAAGGCTGTGCTGTGAAGCCATGAACGGCTGCACTGCCTACACCACCCTGGCCCTGCAACCCCACCCGGGTGCCGCAGGGCCCAGAGGCCAAAGGCCTGTCCCGAAGCACTCGGGCAGCTGAGCCGGGAGGCAGGAGAGCTGGGAGCAGCTGCCTCAGCTCCCGAAGCCCAGCCAAGCCCAAGCGACTGCTTTCCCCAGCGCAGCTTCAGCCGCTGCCCCCTTCTCACCATCGAGGGATCCTTGCTGAGCACCACGAGACCTCTGAGCGCCAGGCGACATCTCTGCCTGCACTCGCTCTGCAGGTACCTTGGCACAATCTCCAGGATGCTGTCACCGCAGTCACTCAAGTCCGTGCACTCGAGGACCTGAAAGGCACAGGGCAGTGACAGGGGAGCCGGCCGGCAGGAGCCCGGAACCGCACAGCGCTGGGCCCAGGCAGCAGCGCAGGGCGCGGGCACCGTCCCAGGCAGCTGCGGCTACGAGAGGGCAGAGAGCTGGGAGGCAGCTCAGCGAGGCAGCGCTGGCTGTCAGGCTCACCTCCACAAGGAAAGCCAGGAAGGGCAGATCCCAGTGTGGTTCCTCTCTGCTCAGCAGCCCAAGCAGGCGGAGTGCAATCCCAGAACACAGGGTGCGGGAGACCCGGCGCATCTCTCTGGCAGAGGGGAAAAAGGCAAACAAGACCCTCAGATGAGGGAGCAAACATGTCCCAGGACTGACTCACAGAGGTGCGGTCTTTCCCCAGCATCCCTGGAAGGGAAGGTGGGTGCTCCGGGAGGTGGCTGCTCCTGGGCACCCTCCTCTCCCAGCATTTTTCAGTGTCATTGGCCATCCCTCAATGACAAGGCTCCCTGGCCCATGGCCATTGGGGCTGTGTGGGGTACCTCGGGACACAGGGCACAAATGCTGGGGGCAGCTGGGGAGAAGGGGGTCTCACCTGGCCAGCAGACCCACTGCATAGTGCTGGGTGTCAGCACACAGCAGCGTGTCCCAGACACGCTTGCGCTCCATAGCCACCAGCTCTTTGTTGTACCGCAGTCGACAGAGCAGAGCCTTCATGGCCTGCACTGCAAACCTGTGCGCAGAGCAAAGCCCAGGTCACGCTGGGAGCACTGGCGCTGGCCACAAGGGCATGGGAAGGACAGGAGGACTGGGACCTGTTGGGGTTGGCGGGAAGGCGGTTTTGCTGCCGGCATGCTCTCCAGAAGTTATCAGCTTCCTCTGGCATCGGCTCTGTGGTGATGACAATTTGGAAGAGCAGAGCCACAAAGAGGCGGGAGGAATAAAGGTTCATCGCCTCATGGCACCGAGGCACGTGGACAATGACCACAGCGCCAGAGTTGCCTGCAAAAGAAGCAGCCCAAGAATGCGCTCAGTGCCGAGCTGTCCATGTGGCAGGGCCCGAGGGGAGACGCAGGAGGAGCACCGGGCCTGGTGCCCCCCCTGAGCCTGCCCCTAGCCCAGGTTTCAGCCCAGCGCCTGAGGCAGGGAGAGGATGGAGAGCTGCTGGCGCGGCGACCTGGGACGAGCAAAGGCCAGTTCCAGAAACTCACAGGCCAGGGCAAAAAACGTCCTTGTTGTCCCCATCAGAGGTGCAAACGCTGTGCAGAGGCCAGTCCTCCATCACACAGAGAAGTGTTGGCAGCACCTTCTCCAGTGTTGGTCCCGACAAGCCGAGGATTCTCCACATCATTATGGCGGCTCTGTGGGATCAGAGCTCTGTGTCAGGGGTATCTCAGTCACGGTACCATGCCCTGTGCAGCTGTGGGGGCCCAGGTGACAGAGCCCCGGTGCCCTGAGGGGCAGGGAGGGAGCATGGCAGCAGGCTCAGGAAACAGAGGGGCCTGAGGGTCCTGGAGCTCTCTGCCTGTCTGGCAGATCCCATTGGACAGGCTGTACAGGGCGATGGGCCCTAAGGGCTGGTGAGCCCTGAGCTCTCAAGGCAGGTGGGCCCGTACCTGTCACACAATGGGGCACAGCGCAGGAGGGTCAGCACGACATCAGCGGGGTGTTTTTCAGCCAGCCTCAGAATGTTAATGGACAGCCTGGCATCCACAGCGACATGGGACACGAGTCTCTGGTGAATGCTCCTCACCATGGCTGGCACCTGGAGGAGGCATGGGGAAGACTTGGAGCACTGTCCAAGGGAGCAACTTCCCCAGCTGCCCCCAAGAAGTGCTTCCCTTCCCACCACACTGTGCTGGCCTCAAAGGCTGAGGGGGCCCAGCGGCCATGGCTTGAGGGGGCACACGATCCTGGGAGGCCTCCAGCCCTGACCCCAGGCTGCTTACCTGCTGCTGAGAAGAAACATCACTTTCCTCAAAAAGGTCCACACTGGGAGCACGAACCACAGTGGGAGTGGGCGTGGTGTCAGTATTTGCGATGCCTGAGTCTCTCCGGTGTCGGTGTTCTTGATGACCAGGTCCTCAGTCACTGCAGTGTCCTCAGTCACTGCCGTGAGAGTCTTCACCGTGTGATCATTCAATGCACAGTCAGAGTCTTCTGAGCACTCAGTGACATCTGTGCTGACATCAGGCTCTGCCTGGAGCTCGGTCAGCCCAGAGTCAGGCTCAGCTGTGCCCTCAGTTGCTGTGGTGGTGTCTTTCTACGCCGAATGCGCATGAACTTCCGGAACATCTGCAGGAGAACAAAGGACAGGGAGGAGAGGGATGTTCCACGGGGTGCTCCAAGCGCGGTGCTCGGCTGAGCAGCGACAGCAGGCCCAGCCCAGGTGGGGATGGCTGCAGGTACCTGCGCTGTTCTGCGGAAGCGGCCGCGGGCACGGTCCTGCTCTTGTGTGCGGTCCACGGCTGCATCTGGCAAAGAGCGAGCGCAGCCAGAGCTGAGGGGCTGCGGAGAGGCCGGAGAACACAGCCCAGCCCTGCGCTGCCCAGGCAGGGACAGCCCGGGATGCCCAGGGGATGGAGCTCGGCTGCTGCGGGAGGGTCTGGCCTGGCCCCTCTTCCATTCTGTCCATGGGCCTGTTCCCAGGAGATGGGATGGGATGGGATGGGATGGGATGGGATGGGATGGGATGGGATGGGATGGGATGGGATGGGATGGGATGGTGCCCTGTGACCCAGCTCTGCCACTCACCGTCCTGCAGTGGCTGGAACTGCTCCAGCTCTTTGGGCTGCTGTGCTGGGGCAGCTCCAGGGCCTTCCTTTTTTTTCCCCCTGAACACTTTGAACAGGCGAAGGAATCTGCCCGCCATGCCACAGTCTGGCCTCGAGGGCACCTTCAAGAGAGATGCCTCGGGAAAGCTCTGAGTGAACAAGTCGTGCAGTTGTGCCTTGAAGGCACCTGCAACACAGAAGCCTCAGGAAGGCTACAGGACAGCAAGTCCTGCACCCTGGTCTCAGAGGGCTCCTGCCACAAGGACAGGTGACTCCTCGTCAAGGATTGTGGTCAGAAAAGCCAACGGTCTGGCCTCGAGGGCACCGGCCGCAGGGATGGGAGGTGCCTCGGAAAAGCTCCGGGGCACCAAGTGCCACGGTCTGCCCTCGAGGGCACCTGCAAAAGAGAAGCCTCGGGAAGGCCACAGGTCACCAAGTCCTGTGGTCTGGCCTCGAGGTCACCTGCAGGAGTAATGCCTCGGAAAAGCTCCGGGTCAGCAAGGAACGAGTGCGCTGTGCGGGGGTTCCTCACGGCGCCGCTCTGTCCCGTCCTGTCCCGTCGCGTGCTCCGAGCACTGTGGCGTGGCCGCGTCGCCACCAGCCCCTATGTCAGCACGTGTCACAAAGGGCCCTGGGACACCCTGTCCCGTTCCATCCCGCGGTGACCATGCTGCACCATGTCACAAAGGGCCCTTGCACACAGTGCCACCTGCCCTGGGGCCCACCCCCAGCCCCCCCAAAGTGGCCCGGGTTGGAAGGAATCCCTTGCCCCAAGTGTCTGAGACAGCCCGACAGGACCTTTAGCAATGGCTCCAACCATAAGCAAACGCTGCCCTGCTCTGCGGGCTCGGGCAGCACCAGGAGCCCCACGGCTGCCGACGCAGCTGCAGCGGGAAGGGCTCGGGGTCTTCCACAGAAGCTGGCACAGCCTCCTTGGGACACGTCCCGGCTGGTGGCCATCCTAAAGCCGGGGCTGTGACACAGACAAGGAACGTGTGGGCCAGGGCGCGAATGCTGCTCTGAGCCCTGGGGCCCCGGGGAGCACTGAAATCAGCAGGTGTGGCAGAGTCCCCGCCGAAGCAGACCTGCCAGCCCCCGAGCCCTGGCAGCGCTGGTGCCCGTCTCCTGCCCCAGAGACCTGTGCCCCTGGGGGGCTTCTCTGCCAGAGGGCAGCCAAAGCCAAGGTGCACTGGGGTCTGTGCTCCTTCCTACAGGGGGCTGGTGGCAGGAGCACCTGGATTGACTGGGGGCAATGCTTGGTCTCTGTCAAAATTTCTTTCTTCATGCTGGAATTATTTTCTCATTGAAATAATTTCCTGCAGCACAAAAACATCTTTGCTGTGAAGGCACAGAAGAATCTGGCATTCAATAATCCACAATTTAGGAAAGCTTTACTTCCCATTGCTCAACTCAAGTAGTTCAGAAAGTTGCCAACTTCCCAAAGTAATTGGTATGGCCTGAGAACGCAAAAGATTTGGGAAGTTTGCTTCCCATCTCAAAGCAGCAACTCATTTGCCTTAATGTCATCCACTGAGAGTCACTTTACAAGAAATAGCACTACACAGAGGTAATAAAAGTGGCCATTCTTTGGTTTGCAAACACTTTTCTATGAAGGGATGATACAATCATCATTCTGTTAAGGAATAAAAGCTCTCAAGGAGTCAAAGTCCATTCGGTGTTACGAAAGTTCCCCAAACAATGAGTATGTTGCAAAAAAGCTGATCCTCCCCCTGGTATAGATATCAAAATGGCCAATAAAGTACAGCTCTCCCCTCTTCTTCCCTGCATGAGAATCAGTACTGGTAAATGAGTGAGAGCAGCCTGGCAAGCTCCTTCTCCAGCTCCCTCTTAACTCTTGGGGGAGGTAGAACATTCCACAGGAAAGCAACTGGTGCCACAGGGTGTGGGCGGCATCAGGCAGCTCCGGGGAGACCCCTCAGGACTGCTGTATCCTGAGGGAACACTGTTGTGCTTGACCTTGTCAGGAAAATCCACCAGCACCAGAGGTTTATGTCCAAAAAGGGGACAGAGAAGTCCTTCAACTTTATTTGAATAAAGGGAGAGAGCCCACCAGGGCACACACCTGCGGGTTTTCTCTCTCGAGGTTTCAGAGGGCACAGCCTCCCTTTATCCTAAACTCCCGGCCACATGTTGTCCTCTTCCTTTCCCCGTTGGCAGAGGTACTAGGGAGGTACAGCCTTCCCAAACCGCCTCCCCCATATCCCCCCTTGAACCTACTGTTTTACCCCAAAGTTCCGAAGTTCAGGCTTGCGCAGACCCTTGTCTATTTCAGGAGCCAAACTGTCTGGGCCCGGTAAGGAACCTGCTGCCCAAAGTCAGTAGAGGCACTAAGATCCATTTCAAGGCTGCCCCCTTCCCTTTGGTCCTGGGGCTCCCTGCACTTTTTCCCATCTAGGATTGTAGAAACGACCATTATTCCTGCCTGTACCTTTCCCTTTTCCTCATCCCTTCTTTTCATATCTTTCTAACCAGTTCATCCAGGGACTTATTCTGCCCTTCCTCTAGCCGCCCCCCGCTACTGCCTGTGAGTACTCATTCTCCCACAGCTCAAAATCACTCATTTCTCCAGTGACCCAAACAAAATTCTTAAAAGAAAATAATAATTCTTCCACGTGCAATCCGCATTTCCCAGATATTCCTTCCTCCTCCTCCTCCTTGTGCTCACCCTCCTCACCACACACCGTATACTACAGCCAGTCCCCGTCCTGCCGCAGTGTCCCAATGTGGCCCCACAGCACACCCGCCCAGCTCTGTAAAGCACCAGGTGCCGGCGCAAGCTCGGCGGGCGGGCACAGCCAAGGGTGCTACAGGGACAGGCAGGCGGCCGGGGCGTCCTGCAGCCTCATGGGGCTGGGGAGCCACTGCAGCCCCTGCCCCCGGGGCTGGCGGCGCTGGGCACCGCCCGGCACTGAGCCCTGGCTGCCCCACAGCCTTGGCTCGGTCCCACACCTCCCCACAGATCCCCAGCCCGTGCTGCCAATCCCGCACTCTCGCAATCCAGCCTTGGCACTCCTCACTATGGAGGAACCGCCTTACAAACCCAAATCCTCCACCCTGGCTCCATAATGACCCGGGGAGGGCTGGGGCTGTAGGAACAGTATCTCCCTGTTTTCCCTATCCTGGAAGCCGGGAATACAAAGGACTTGCAGCTGGCCCTGTATTAGACTGCAGATTTTGAAGATAAGGCAGAGAACTTCCCAATCTCTCCTTATCACATAGCCTCCCACTGCTATTTGCCTTAACCATATTTCTCCACACTCCCCTTCCACCAATCCTTTTCCAAACCAGAACCATATTGCCCTCTCTGGACATGGGTTGCTGAGACCCTTTCTCGGCACCTCTTATTGCCCCTTCTGGGTGTCCACATTTCCCATATTGCCTCCCCTGGTGTTAGGAATGGATGATGTAAGTTTAAATCGGCTCCTGTCTGTTGCCCAGGCCTCTGGCAGCAGGCAGTCATGTTATTGAGGTGACCAGCACTCCAAAATCCACTCTCATCCGCATGTCTCTAATAATGGCTGATTCGGTCTATTATAAAATGAATTATTTATTAATAGACACAAAACTAACAGACATAAGACTTAGAACAGACTATTACCACACAGGGATAAGACAAAAAGACAATGCTAGTATATACACGTGGAGTTAAAGGTACCATTAAAATTACAGCTAGCTAAGAAATAGTTTGATTGTCTCAGGGGAGTCAAGGATGTAATGAAACTTCATTGGTTTTGCTCACTTATGTTGTACCTTGGAGGGGTAAGGAGAATCAAAATTGATTCTATAATCATATGGAAATTCAAGTCATATTTAGGGTGAAATCCTTTTTATCCACTGTGACAATCAGAGTGAAAGTACAACTATTCTAAAGCAATACTTGTGAAACTACAAATGGTATACAAATATTAATTAAAACAATTAAAGTTATCAAATCATTTGGTACTTCGAAAGTACTAATTAAGGCTTTAATGCTATGTGAACAAGGTTAAATTTATTTTCTTGAGGTTTTAGAGGTTATTGCTAGATGTACACATTTTGTTGGTTCCAGTTTGGCAATTTTGGAATATAATCTGTATACCAAACATTAATGTTAGAACTACAATTATTACACCAGTCAGTTTCCTCATGATTGCACTTAGATTTGGAATCCATGAGGTTATCCAATCAAATATATCTGTCCCTTGATCCCTTTGGATTTCATGTAAGATTCCAGTGTTTTTCCTGATTTCTTCTAGATCAGCTTGTATTCTCAGGGTCTGATCTATGTATACACAGCAGCTGGTGTTGATAACTGTACCTACCCCGCCTTTGGCAGCTAAAAGCAAATCCAAAGCCATGCGGTTTTGTTTGACTACCTTTGAGAGGCTGGTAACTTCTTGTTGCAGAGCACTGATTGCATCGTTTGTCCGATTTTCTGTTTGTTCAATGACTCCAGATACATTTACTATTGCTTCTTCTAATTCAGGTACTCCCAGCCACGGTAGAAGTCCCCTCACAAATTTGTGGAAACCAGAGGATCTTTCAACTAAGGGGTTTAAATTTTGTTTATGTCTTATTATGAAAGATCTTAAGTGTCCTCTGGGGAATTCTGATTAATCAATGACATCTCTCTCGGGGACTACAGTTCCAGCAGTGCATATCCCATGCCATCTAGTGGGTAGAGCTTTCCTAGCTTGATTTCCACAAAGCCAGTAGTATCCCATATTGTCTGGAATAGGCCACCAGTGTGTAGTTAACATGCCTTTCCCAGTTCCATCCAAATATGAATGGCACTTGGGGTAGATTCCTACCATGATCCCTAGGCTGCACTCAGGTAATTCCATTTTTCGGTGTGGAGTCACCCCTGGTCCCTTCAGGCATCTGTGAACACAGGAGGTTTCCACGGCTACTAAATCTACAGTTAGGAGTTGTTGATCTGTAAAAGTTCGGACTGCCTTCCCTTCTAGAAAGAGCATTATTTCAGCAGAAGGAATACCATTGGAAAATATGCTTGGAGTGGGGATTCCCATCATCTGAATACCTCCATCTGAGTGAGTGGGAAACTGAGAACAGATCCAGCAGTCGCTGTGATTTGTTACCAGTGTCACAGCTTGTCTCAGCTTGTATGTGAACTTCCCTTTCCAAAGTCAGGTAACATTTGTCGCAAACATTGGTTTGTAAGCATAAAAAAATGTAGGCAATATGATAATTAACATTTCTAGCTACAGCAGATTCATCAGTTACTGTGCAGTCCAGTATTGCTCCTCTGGGTCCGGAGCTGGTTTCATTCGCCTACAGGAGTCCAGGAATTTCAGTAGTTTTTACAGCTGTGCAGGTAGTGGACAGTCTTTCACTGTTGCTTGAATGGCTTCTTGTTCCAAGTCTGGATACACACCTAGCTTTTGTCTAGTGAGGGTATACCTAAACATTCGAGGTTATTGGAGAAGTCAAAACAACAGAACTTAAGCAATAATAGACGTGTTTCCCACAGAGAGCTACGGCAGCGGTTCCATCTCCGGGCTCTAGCTGCAAACTCAGCGCTACGCTCACTGCTGTCACACGGAGGCAGTGGAGGAGCGCTTTGCGAGGCTTCAGGGAGAAACTTGCTTTGTTCCAGAGCAAGGTTAAACTTGCACAGAGGCACGGGTGTCACTTTGTACAGCTGAGGACAGGGAGACTGGAAAATCAGTCACTGAGTTTTGAAACAGTAGGTTTTGTGAAGCATGCTTGCTTTTAGTGGTAATTATTTGTAACTGTTAAATGGTTTAGAGGTTCAATATGGCTTATTTGCTAAGTTGGCCAGAGTGGTTTGTTATCTTTTGATATGTAAGGGTGCTGCTAGGTTTGGATGGTTTTGATCGAAGCCTCAGTTGGTACTGGGAATATTGTATAAAAAGTACTTTACACACCTTCTTGGTCAATGGTTAGTCTGCGCTTTGTGCTGCAAAAATGAGGTTTTTAGTATGACCTATTTTATAATGTAATCATTTACCAAATTAATATTAGTGTTGTGGATTAATTTTCATCCTTTCTGATTTTTGTTGGCTAATCCATTTTGTTGTTACAATAGGCTTGTAACATTTGGGGGTTTTGCATGAGTTTTAACTCAACTTATATGGATCAGAATTGAGTTTGCAAAGACAACCGTTTAAGCTTTTTCTTGCTAAAACTTTTCTTTTTCGTTCACTTACCAACTTAACACTTTCTTTGACACAATCATCGTTATGTGGCACCAGCCCAAATAGTCATACAAAATCAATCGTACACTGTCTCTTTGTCTTTCTTTTTCTACCAGTACTACAACTTTCAATTCTTTTACTGGTACGCTTCCCAGTCTTTCTTTTATCACTTGTACTGTGAATGCTAAAAGCCTGGCTGCAGAGAGATTTCTCAGTTTTCTGACAGTGTCTGTGTGAAAGCCTTGCTTTCTCACGGACGCTATGGGAAAACAGTTGAGAGATTTCGTAAACGATGGTATTGTTATGACACCAAAGAGAAAATATCTGAAGTAAGTGTTGTTGGGTTCAGCCAATCCCTCTGGGGGGTGGTTGGTCACTGAACCAATAACCTTATGTCAGTCCAGCGTGCTAAGGTATATAAGTGAATCTGTAAATTAATAAAGTGTCGGTTTGTTCTCGTACTAAACCATCCATGTCGCTTTATTCCTTGGTCTCTGCTCGCTAGCGACACTTGTACTGTTGTTTCAATGTTCAGAGCCATTGCCTTGTATTTCCACTTACCATTAATTCATTTGGCTGAGGCATCAGAAAACCAGATCTGTTGCAGAGTGAGACATCACCACTATTGGCTTTTCCTTTGGTATTTAAATCTTGTCTTTGCAAGCAGGCAGAGCTTGGGGGTTGAGAGGAAACCAGTTTAGTCTCTCCCTCAGGTAGGGGGAATTTCTATTGTTTATCTCTTCTTTCTTCAGCAGTGTCAATTTGCATCTCTGAAGCTGCTCTCCTGGCTACCACACTGTAAGAGACGGGTCCGAAGATCCCTCATCTGCCTCACGATCATCGACTAGGACAGAGACTGAAAAACCCTAAAAACCCCGGAAAGAAAAGAGGACTTTTGCACAGGAGTCCTGGCCTGGCTGAGGTGAGATGTTTGCCAAGTGTTGCCTGCAGGTGTGCCCGCAGAGGACTGGTATACATTCCTGAGGAACAGGTCGTGCTGGCACCGTTCTTGCTGCCTAGGTGGGAAGGACTGCACTGAAGCGAGAAGGAAGGACCCGTCCTGTGCACCTGCTCCCGTATCCCAACACAATGGGCCTCACAACACAATGGTGGTAGATTTCCTCACCTGTTGGCCAGCTGCCCCTCGCTTTCAAAAAGACTATAAAAGGACTCTCTGAGAAGACCCCTGTTGAAATCTCCCCACGGAAGACGACGGATCAAGAGGACTCCGTCTGGCCGTTGGTAGCTATAACCCCCCTTTTTCTCTCCTTCTATCCTTTGTTTCCTTACATCTCTCTCCCTCTCTATCGCAATTACACCGCATTGGTACGCAATAAAATACACTGTGCTGATTGAAATTTACACTTCTCCCCGTTGGTGTTTCTTTTGCACTCTGAGATTCGGGTAACGAACCATCACGACCCCCGCTCGTCTCGAGCGGATCGTGACACACACACACACACACACAGAGGTAGTTCTCATATAGACACAGATAAATTTCAAAAGGAAAGTTAAAGCGTCTGAGCGAACTCTGTGGCTATCACAGAAAACCCAGGAACATTTTTTAGTAGTGGGGAGTAGATATAACATCTACTTTTGTAATTACAGTTTGATTCGCTGGTTATTAGTTCTCAGGAGTTTCACCTTTTAGAGGGAATCTGATATTTAGCTGAAGGCAGCCACTTGTATAAACTATCATTTATGTGTAAATGTGTTTGGGATTGTAGGGAAAAGATTCTGTGTTAGGATTAAGTTTTGAGAATCAATTTTAAACACTGGCTTCTGTTTGCCCTTTTTATTAGTCAAACAGAAGAGTTGAAAGTAGAATGCACTTTAAATACAATTCTTTTGTTTTAAATCTTCATTACATTAAGACAGATTTTAGCCGTGTAAGATACCACTTTTTATTAAAGTTAGTTTAACCAATTTTAATTTTTTTCTTGTCATAAATAAAGAGTTGGCATTCACATCCATGAGATGATGAGTAATTAGTTGAAGTTATTACTGTTATTAGTACATGACTGAGTTGCTAAGTAATCCCTAAAGTTAAAAGAGTTTATAGTTTTATATTCTTCACTAGTATAAATGTTTAAAGGCTAAGTGTTACTTTGATGTTCTAGTCAAAGTTTAAAAGTTCAGACTGTATTACAAAACCTTGTAATATTTCTTGAATTAATGTTCAAGTTAAGTTGTGTTGCAGAAAGAGGCCCTCACATGTTGACAAGGAGCTATATTTAGGAGGCCATCTGAGAGCCTGTCACCGAGCTCCATGGGAACCGTGAATTTTAATGCAAGATTCTCCGCCAACACTCCGGATGGCATCACCCAGAGACCGCAGCCCCAGCAGCAAGCGAGCCATCAGATAAAGGACCTTACATCGTGCCCTAATCTAGAGCCAATGATTTGGACTTTGAAAGGACTCAACCGATCACCTCCTACCTCGGAGGTGGGACAATGGGCGGTGGTGGGAGAGGCCACCCCTGACACAGCGCGGGGACTGCTCTTTTTGCTCGGGATTAGCCCAGGCAAAGCCTGGTGCTGTGGGTATTGGGCCTGCTTGTTAAGAGACCCTGCTCGGGACTAGCCCAAGCAGAACCCAGTGCTGTGGGTCATTGCACTGGGTTTATAGCCGTATTGGCTCCAAGGGTCTTCGATCGCTGCGAACCCGGATAAGTTGTTTTTGATCAGGGAATCTGGCTGTGTGCTATAATAAATTAGATTTTAAAATTCAAATTGACTGTGGCCTCATTCCTGACATTCTGCAACTTTAGTTTAGCTTTTTGGTTTCTGTAGGAGTACTTAAAAGAGATTTCAAGTTTCAGTGTTAACTACAAATTTTCAAAGGTTTTTTGGCACCTACAGCTAAGAGGAGTGATAGGGATAATCAGAAGCTTTTGAAATGCAGGAACATGTTGGAGGTAGCTGGCTCAAGGGTCCTCTAGCCCTTAGGATTTGAGGCTTTTCCCTTCTGTAAAGGAGTGTTAAGGTTTTTGGGGGTTTTTTTGTGTGAGAGTGAGGGATTAAATAGCCTTTTCACCACCTGCCCTGCCTCCCCCCCCCCCACTCCTCGGAAAACAGTTTTTGAGAGCTAAGGTAGTTGTTATCCATTTTTCTGCTAAACAATCTCTTGGCACAGCTGGGGTTTCTTTCAGCAATGGCTTTAAAACGTTAAGATCCACTTTTGCAGAGGCTGGAATGCTTGGATTTGCATGTTTGTATGGTGCTTGTAACACAAGTTGTGGGGCTGGGCATGTACCTGTCCTGGGGACTGGGAGCCCTGGCCCTCAGCCTTAGGCCATGAGCTGGACTGCCTGGCTGTGGAGTCTTGTTCCTGTTGCAGTGGGGGAGGCCAAGCTCTGTGGCTTTAGGCAAGGGCAAGTGAGAAGTGCAGCAGCTTGGAGCCCAAGAGGGGCCACAGAAAGGCCCTCTGGGCAAAGGGCATTCCTGCCATTCCCGGGGCACAGATACCTGAGAGTGCGCTGGGTGCCTTCAGGGTGCCACGGCTGGCTTTGCGCTGGGCGACCTCCTTGCAAGCAGGGCTGGGTCTTTGCTTTGCTGTCGTCCTTGCAAGCAGGGCTGGGTCTTTGCTTTGCTGTCGCTGGCCTTTTGCCGTCGTGCTCCTTTGGCTGCCTGGGGACAGGGGCAGCCCTGTAAGGAGGGTGAGAGCCCCTGCCTCCGAAACCTGAGGGGGGAAATGGAGCTCTCCCAGCTCCCAGCCCACCCTGGATGCAGGGCAGGGCCTTTTCCCCTGCCCTGGCAGCTTTCTGGCTGCTGGTGGCCCCTGCGCAGCACGACCCGCTGTACAGTGGTGGCTGCTGCCCCTCGATTTGCTGACGGGACGTGAGGGTCACTGAGGGAAAGCTGGGTGCCCCAAGTGATGCTGAGGGGACATGTGGGTCACTGAGGGAATATGAGGTTCACTGAGGGGACATCCACCAGTGGCTCGTGGCCAATGAGTCTGGTGAGCACAGGCTGGACAGGACCCTGCCGGAGCTGGCCGAGGCACACCCAGCTGACGTGGGGATAACTCTGCTGCGCGTGGCCCCATTGTGGGACAGGTGCGCGGCCTAGCTGCCCAGAGGGCTCAGGGCCTACCAGCCCATCACCCTGTACAGCCTGCTTCAGGTGTCTGACAAAAGGAGAATTCCAGGGCCCTCTGGCTCCTCCCTTTCCCAGCCCTGGCATGTCAGCCCCCAAGCCTGCTGCCATGCTCCCTCGTGCCCTGTGCATTTTCAGGCCTGTGCCCAGGTGGGCCTGGAGCAGCCAATGCTGAGGTCGTTTTTTCTTCCTTTCATACAGGATGATAGCCAGGGGCAGCTGCTCTCCATGCTTGTCTTCCGGTCTTTGATGTCATTTGTAGTACAAGAAGGAAAAAAGCCCCTGAAGTGTGCCAGAGCCCGCTCCCATGCTTCTTCCACTGCCATGATGAGCAGCGGCGTGTGGCAGAGGTGAGGGCTCGTGGGCTGCTGGGGTCCCCCTGGGAGGGGGCTTGGCTGCCTCCCGCCCTGGTGCCTCACGGGCTGCAGCCTCCTCCTGGCCTTGGCACAGGGACACAGGTCCTGTGCCCTGGGCTGTGGTGCCATCTGCGTGCCTCTGCTGCTCTCCAGGCTTCTCGGGAATCGCTGTGAGACTGGTGCCTGGAGATGGCCACAAGCCCTGTCCCAGGCAGGAAGTGCCATCTGTGTCCTCCTGCCCGTGCGTTGCTGGCTGGATTGCTGAGGGCTCCGAGGTGCCTCTTGATCCGGCCCCTCTGGAGCTCCATCAGGGCTGCGCCGCTGCCGGGCAGCTCGGCCGGGCTGGGGGAGAGCCTGAGGGGCCGGGGCGGTGGGAGGCCGTGAAGGGATGAGGTGCTGCAGAGTCCCTGACAGGACAAGGCAGTGGGAAGGCACGAGGGGGATGTGTGAGGGAGTGGGTGGCAGGAGGCTGCAAGGGGACAGGAGGCTCCTGAGAGGCCGGGATGGTGGGAAGGCCTGAGGACCTGAGTGTCAGAGGCCATAAGCAGCCCCCAGGCAGCCACCTCACTCCTGCCATCCAGCTGCTCTGGCACTCCCCTGAGGCCTTTCCCTCAGCAGGCGGTTGGAGGGACCCTCTGTAATCAGGCGCGTAACCCTGGTCCCGGCCTTTCAGAGGTGTGGGCCCAGGAGTTGTGGGGTGGGGCGTGTGCCCTCCCTGTCCTGGGGACTGGGGGCCCGGCCCCTCAGCCTTAGGCCTTGAGCTGGACTGCCTGGCTGTGGAGTCTTGTTCCTGTTGCAGTGGGGGAGGCCAAGCTCTGTGGCTTTAGGCAAGAGCGAGCTCCAGGCAGAGCCTGACGTCAGCACAGATTCGACTGAGCACTCAGAAGACTCTGACTGTGCAGTGAATGATCACACGGTGAAGACTGACATGGCAGTGACTGAGGACACTGCAGTGACTGAGGACCTGGTCATCAAGAACACCGACACCGGAGAGACTCAGGGCATCGCAAATACTGACACCACGCCCACTCCCACTGTGATTCATGTTCACAGTCTGGATCTTTTTGAGGAGAGTGCTGTTTCTTCTCAGCAGCAGGTAAGCAGCCTGGGGCCAGGGCTGGAGGCCTCCCAGGATCGTGTGCCCCCTCAAGCCATGGCCGCTGGGCCCCCTCAGCCTTTGAGGCCAGCACAGTGTGGTGGGAAGGGAAGCACTTCTTGGGGGCAGCTGGGGAAGTTGCTCCCTTGGACAGTGCTCCAAGTCTTCCCCATGCCTCCTCCAGGTGCCAGCCATGGTGAGGAACATTCACCAGAGACTCGTGTCCCATGTCACTGTGGATGCCAGGCTGCCCATTAACATTCTGAGGCTGGCTGAAGAACACCCCGCTGATGTCGTGCTGACCCTCCCGCGCTGTGCCCCATTGTGTGACAGGTACGGGGCCCACCTGCCTTGAGAGCTCAGGGCTCACCAGCCCTTAGGGCCCATCGCCCTGTACAGCCTGTCCAATGGGATCTGCCAGACAGGCAGAGAGCTCCAGGACCCTCAGGCCCCTCTGTTTCCCGAGCCTGCTGCCATGCTCCCTCCCTGCCACTCAGGGCACCAGGGCTCTGTCACCTGGGCCCCCACAGCTGCACAGGGCATGGTACCGTGACTGAGATACCCCTGACACAGAGCTCTGATCCCACAGAGCCGCCATAATGATGTGGAGAATCCTCGGCTTGTCGGGACCAACACTGGAGAAGGTGCTGCCAACACTTCTCTGTGTGATGGAGGATTGGCCTCTGCACAGCGTTTGCACCTCTGATGGGGACAACAAGGACGTTTTTGCCCTGGCTGTGAGTTTCTGGAACTGGCCTTTGCTCGTCCCCAGGTCGCCGCGCCAGCAGCTCTCCATCCTCTCCCTGCCTCAGGCGCTGGGCTGAAACCTGGGCTAGGGGCAGGCTCAGGGGGCACCCAGGCCCGGTGCTCCTCCTGCGTCTCCCCTCGGGCCCTGCCACATGGACAGCTCAGCACTGAGCACATTCTTGGGCTGCTTCTTTGCAGGCAACTCTGCGCTGTGGGTCATTGTCCACGTGCCTCGGTGCCATGAGGCGATGAACCTTTATTCCTCCCGCCTCTTTGTGGCTCTGCTCTTCCAAATTGTCATCACCACAGAGCCGATGCCAGAGGAAGCTGATAACTTCTGGAGAGCATGCCGGCAGCAAAACCGCCTTCCCGCCAACCCCAACAGGTCCCAGTCCTCCTGTCCTTCCCATGCCCTCGTGGCCAGCGCCAGTGCTCCCAGCGTGACCTGGGCTTTGCTCTGCGCACAGGTTTGCAGTGCAGGCCATGAAGGCTCTGCTCTGTCGACTGCGGTACAACAAAGAGCTGGTGGCTATGAATAGCAAGCGTGTCTGGGACACGCTGCTGTGTGCTGACACCCAGCACTATGCAGTGGGTCTGCTGGCCAGGTGAGACCCCCTTCTGCCCAACTGCCCTCAGCTTTTGTGTCCTGTGCCCGGGGTGCCACACACAGGCCCAATGGCCATGGGCCAGAGGGCCTCGTCACTGAGGGATGGCCAAGGACACTGGCAAAGGCTGGGAGAGGAGGG